>CP099852.1:390661-1590661 GCA_030062745.1 Capitulum mitella | reverse complement strand
TGGACGCGATTGTATCGCTCACATTTTCCGTTTGCTTGGGGATGATAGACCGAAGTACGAATAAGTCTGATGCTGAAGAACGAAGAAATTTGTTCGACGACCGCATTGCAGATTTCGGCCCCATTGTCCGCAGCAATGACGCGGGGACAGGCACGACGAGGAATGACATGCTCAATGAGAATTTGAGCGACGGTCTCGGCACTTTTTGATTCGGTGGCAAATGACTCCGGCCATCCAGAGAACATGTCCATTATGTTAACCCTGTTCCCGGCAGGGTGGGGGCTCAATCCGCCGCCCACTCGGGTTTTCTGCTTGCTAATTCCAGGGTTTTTGACGCAGCTTCACGATACTTGGTCGCTTTTCCTAGCTATTCCTTCTACGTACTGTGACAAAATTTCGAAATTCTGATCAGCTCAGGGGCGGAGGCAGGCAACGTTTTTGGGAGGCACCTCAGGCTATTCTTGGCCCTGTTGAGGGTAAAAGAAAAATGACTGCCAAAGATAGCGTTTTTAAGATAGATGTTAAAACTTTATATGGATGTATAGCTAGATAGTTGGGAAACGTGCGAATTCAATTTTGTTCATCTAAAGTCACTTTACAAGGTCAGGTCAAGGTCAAGTCAAAATTTGGTTTTATAGTAATGATTTCGGCGCTATTTTTTTAAATGCTAAACTCGGAATATATGCGACGTACAAGTGTGTCCTCTACTTGTGTATCAGGTTTCAGCTTGATATGAGGTCGGGTCACGGAACTATGACCTGAAATGTCAGTGCGCGTACTCTATATCACAATAGCCGTTAAATGGAATTTTCGAGATAGAGTGAATTCAAATGATTGAAAACGTTTACAGATAATATCAAATGCTCACGAGATCATACCAAGTGACTCCAAGGTTACTGGAGGTCATTTAAGGTCAAAGGTCACAAGTTGATCTGAGGAGCATGTGATCATGGCAGTTCCCCTTTTTCATGTCCCTGTCACCGCCTATGCTAGCATTATACAAACATTGCAATACGATTTGTATTTCTTTAGCATACCACGACTAGCAGAAGTGCAAGAAATGTTTTTGCCTGTTTTCTTCATTCAGTTATTAAAAACCTAATTCTCCTATTCTTGGAACCCTGTGAACGCCTATGAGTGTTCTCAAAATTTCAAATGTGTGCACCAATTTGAAAAGTCCCATCTATAATCTCTCGATTTATGTCAATTTCATCGAAATCGGTCCCTGAACAACGGAGTTATAAGACGTCCAAAAGTACCTCCCATTTTCATATTTTTGCCCGCTCCCCCCTATATCCACCCCTTTCAAAATTTTGGAAATTGCTTTTTCAGAGTGTAGTTTACGTCATGGGAAATCGATTGCCGTTTGTTGCCATGAAATCGGATATGCAATTCTCGAGATCTCAGGGGGGGCCGAATCCGCCCCCGCCCCCCTGCCGGGAATCGGCCATACCGTCTAGCCCCCCGGGAATAGGGTTAATGATGTACTGGTTTGCCATAATAGCTTTGAGGAAATGGTCTACATGCGTCGATAGCAATGATTTCGAACGGATGTTTTGGATTTTGCATGTCTTGCAGCGGAGGGCGTTCTCTACGCAGTTTCCGCATGTGGCAGGTAACGCAGGTGTTGACATATTGAACTACGTCTTGGTACATGCCAGACCACTAATAACGCAAGCGGAGTTAGTCATATGTTTTGTCGATGCGTAGATGTCCGCCAAAATATCCTGAATGGGTTTTTTCTATGAGAGGCCTTTGAAAAATGCGAGGGATAACTAACTGTAAACCAGGAAATGGGGTAAATTTTTGAATGTCCTAGATGCGGAACAGTAAATCGCCCAAATTCGTATAATGACGGGAGATTTCAGCAGAATTTGGATGCTCTGCATTATCAAGAATATCACGGATCGTATTGACGTGCATGCCATTATTCTGGAGGCTTTTAAAATCAGGATTATTCAATAGAAACTCCTTGAATTTGTCTTCTGGGTTTGCCTCATCTTCTGGGTATTTCTCCAATTGGGAGTCCAACTGCACCCTGGATGCTCCGTCGGAGTCGATGACGTTTATCTCTGAAGAAGGTTGGAGGCAAGAGAGGGTGTCTGCAACAACATTATGTTTGGTAGAGGTGTACGGGACATCGCATCCGTATTCGTCAAGAATGATGGCCCAGCGCTGAATGCGAACGTTTCTCATCTCACTGGTAAAAAAAAGTTTGAGGAGTTTG
Organism: Capitulum mitella; assembly: GCA_030062745.1. Classification (NCBI taxonomy): domain Eukaryota; kingdom Metazoa; phylum Arthropoda; class Thecostraca; order Pollicipedomorpha; family Pollicipedidae; genus Capitulum; species Capitulum mitella. The sequence goes on along the minus strand of CP099852.1, from coordinate 1,588,434 downwards.
TGATCAGTCATGACGGTGAATTTGAACCCGACAAGGTGGTGTTTCAGCTATTGAATACGTAAACGATGGTACGTATGCTTCTTTCTCAATGACGGGCCACCGCTGTTGCGTGGCGTTCAGTTGGTGTGACAAGTATTGGACTACTCTTTCGCCTTGTTCGGTGTGTGCACAAGAGTAGCACTGATGGCGTTGTCGGACGCAGCTGCGTACAATTTGTACGGTTTTGAAGAGTCAGGATAAGCCAGAATAGGAGCTTCAGTAAGAGCATCTCGAAAACTTTTAAATGCGTTTTGACAATCTACGTTCCAGTAAAAAATAATTGTTTTTTTCGTTAATTCTTCGAGAGGATTCGCGATTTTTGCAAAATTTTGAATCAAACAGCGATAATAAGAGCACATCTCAGTGAATGGAGGAACGCCTTTCACGTCCGTCGGATAATCTAGTTTTTTAATGACCTCTGCTTTATCAAGGTCCGGTCTTATATCGCTTGGTGAAACCATATGACCTAAGTATTTAACTTTCTGTTCCAAAAATTCGCATTTTGACATTTTGAACTGAAAGCCTGGAGACGACCAAACACAGCTTCAATGTGACTGAAATGCTCTTCAAAGGTTTTAGAGAAGATTATGATGTCGTCAATTTGCGCGATTGCAAATTTATGTTGTATCCCTGCTAAAACTTTGTTCATAAGTTCAGAAAAGAGGACTCCGGCATTGGCCAATCCAAAGGGAAGTACATTAAAATGGAAGAAGCCCGAGAAGCAAGTGAAATCAGTCCTCTCAACAGAGACGGGATCCATGGCAATTTGCCAATATCCACTCTGCAGGTCCAAACTTGTCAAGTGTCTTGACCCTCCAAGCGATGCGAGGATATCGTCTATGCGACGGAGTGGATGGCAGTTTTTCACGGTTACTTGGTTCAGTTTTCTATAATCAACGCAATATGGTTTTCCTCCATCTTTCTCGTCAATCATAACCAACGGCCAAGGGCTTTGACTGGGTTGAATAATCCCAACTTTGAGGACCTCACTTATATGGTCTTCTACCATTTGTCTCTGACTGAAATGCAACCTATACGGATTTTGCTTGATGGGGGATGGTCCTTGTAGTCTATTTTCGTCTTCACTAGGTCCGTGCGTCCAGTATCGAAGTCGCTTTTGGCAAAGAAGTCAGAATGTTTGTCCAGTGGGTCCTGAATTTGTTTTCTTTGTTTTTTTGGGATGTGCGAAAGGTCAGTCTTTTAAATCCTTGAAGCTGAGTCAAAAATGGCTTTTTCACGTCCTATGTCATCGTTTGTTTCGACGCTGCAAATTTCTGATTCGTCCAAAGCATCTGAAAGGCCAACGACGTGCCGAGCTGGCAAGGTATAATCTCTTGCTGTGGTGTTCACCAGAACGATCGGAGCCTGTCTGTTTTCGTTCCGGCCCCCAATACTGTTCATAAGAAAAAGACCGGGCGCTTCGCTAAGATATGGAGCATTACTCAGCGACTGGATAACGCAGTCCTGTTCCATAAGCTGTACGCGATTTATGAAGGCAGGCAATGCGATGTAAGACTGCGCAGGAATTGTCGTTTTGTGAGAGGTCCGAACTAGAGATGTTACTGGCTGACGGGTCAAATGCTGAGGTCGAAGAGCAATTACGTTGTTTTGAATATTAAGGGTTTTCTTACGAAAATCCAGTTTTACACCGAAACGGCTGAGAAAATCGTCACCCAAAATGCAGTGGTTTTTTAGACCTTCTACGACTTGGGATCTGAAGGTGTTACAGAATTTTGAGATTTCTAACGGAAGGACGGGGGTTCCAAAGTTTTTGAGTTTGTGCCCAGGAAAAGATTGAAAAGGAGTGCAATCCTTAGTCGAGAACTCATACACGTTTTTGCAAGAGAATTTGTCGAAGGCTTCACGAGAAATGAGGGAGACATCAGCTCCCGTATCCCCAAGAGAATACGATTTGCGACTTCTGGGGTAAATCCAACACATCAGGGTGTCTGGTTTAATGAAAACGTCTGCAATTTTGCCGATGAGACCATTTTGACATTCACCGTCCTTCTGCTCAGTCCCGGAAACAGACGGACTATTTAGTTTCCCTGCTGGAAACTTGTGAAAGTTTGTCCCTGATTGACTGTCCCATCACGGGAGCTCGCTGCAGTTGTCCTATTTTTCCACAAAAGGCGCAGATGGGATGTCCATCATTTGTCAGTGGAAGCGTGACGGTGACGAACGTGGTGCATTTTGACAGGGACGTGATTGATTTCGAGGGGACTGCGGTACCCGTGAACTAGAGTGGGGAAAACTTCCGGAGGGAGTGCTTCTATGCCCCTGTCGCTTTTCGACCTGAGGCTCGTACGAAGGCCCGAAATATTGACTTTGTTCAGGCGATGGCCTGGCTCTGGACTGGAACTTCTGATTCGGAGGCTGACCTTGACCTAGTTTGGAACGTTGCTGCAAATTTCGTTTGGAAGCAGTCACCTCATTCGATGCGGTGTCCACCTTTAAGCTAACCTCTTGAAGGGACTGTTGGAATTGTTAAATTTTGTTCGAAATAGGAGGATTGCGAATAGCATCAATTTCCATGGATTCTTCTGAAAACTCCAAGGACCTCTGTAAATTTCAAAATATCGTCTGCTGCTCAGCAAATGCAAAGTCGACCGTTTCTTGAAGAGTACTAAACCTTTTGCGAATAAGTTCCCGAGCTAGCCTACCATTAACGACACCTTTCTGGAAAACCTCTGCCAGCAAGTGTTGAACTTCAGGACCACTGACGTCATCAAAAGCTTCCGATGCTATGGCTTGCAGTCTCTCTGAAAAGTTTTGTACGAGCTCCCCTGGATGCTGCTTAATATATCCCAACCTCATCTGAGCGCAATACGGATTAGCTCGCTATATCGTTCACGGAGTCTTTTCCGAAGTCCTACCCAGCTTATCTGAGAATTTTCACCGTTGATCATGCAGGAAAATTTTCCTACAGGCCCACCTAGGGTGCGGGATGCCAAGAGACGCGTCCATCGTCCATAGCACAGAAAATTGAGTCAATATCCCTGGCCGAATCATGAAATTTTGATGATTTCTACCCATTGAAGGTAGAACAAGGTAGAACTTAACACGTTGTGTAAGTCCCTGAAGTCTAACTTCCTGTGCAATCCCTTGAATGATTTCGGCAATAAGTTGCACCTCGGTTTACGCTGGTGTTGTCATTTTTTTGCAAATGACAGTATTTGTAAGCTAATAGTGTGATTACTAGTGTCTGGCAGTGTTTTAAGGTTCTAGCAAAAGGCCTCAACTGCGTCATAAATATCGACACCTTGACTGTATACAAGATGCGCCACGATGAGAAACGGAACCTACAACTGTTTTTTTTGTAAACTTAACCCTATTCCCGGAGGGCTAGACGGTATGAGACCGATTTTCGGCGGGGAGGCGGATTCGCCCCCTCCCCCCGTCCTGAGATCTTGAGGACTACACATCCGATTTTATCGCAACAAACGGCAATCGATTTGCCATGACGTGAACTACATTTAAAAGAAGAGACTTTCAAAATTTTGAAAGGAGTGGATACAGGGAATACAAATATCGAGATATCATATCAAAAGGGGTGGAAACAAATATCGAAATGGGGGGTACTTTTGAACTTCTTATAACTCTGTTGTTTATGAACCGATATCAGTGAAACTGACATGAATCGAGAGATTATGAATAGGACTTTTACCACTGATACGCACATTTGAAATTTTGTGAAAATTCATACGCGTTCACAGGGTTTCAAAAATAGGATTAGTTTTCTAAAAACTGAATGAAGAAAAAAGGTAAAAGCACTTTTTCGGCTTCTGCTAGTCATGTTATACTAAACAAGTACAAGTCGTATTACAGTGTTTGTATAATGTTAGCATAGGCGGTGCCAGGGACATCAAAAAGGGGAACTGTCATGGTCACATGCTTTTCAGACCAGCTCGTGACGTTTTACCTTAAATGACCTTCAGTGACCTTGGAGTCACTTAGAATGATCTCGTGTGCATTTAATATTATCTGTTAACGTTTTCAATAATTTGAATTCAAAAACTCCATTTCATGGTCACTGTGATACAGGGCACGCACACTGACATTTTAGATCATAGCTCCGTGACCTGACCTGATATCAAGCTGAAACTTGTTCCACAAGTAGAGGTCACTCGTCTACGTCATATATATTCCGGGTTTGGCATTTCTAAAAATAGCGCCGAAATTATTACTATAAAACCAAATTTTGACTTTTGACCTTGGCGTAACCCTGGAAAATGATCTCAGATGAACAAAATCGTACTTGCACACTGCCCAACTATTTAGCTATACACCCATATAAAATTTTAAGTTCTGTCTTAAAAAACGCTATCTTTGGCAGTCATTTTCCTTTTATCCTCAACAAGGCGAAAATTGGCCTGAGGTGCCTCCCAAAAACGTTGCCTGGCTCCGCCTCTGAGCAAAACAGAATTTCGAAATTTTGTCTTAGTACGTAGAAACAATACCTAGGAAAAGTCACCACGTTTCGTGAAGCTGCATTAAAAATCCTGGAATTGGCAAGCAAAAAACCCGAGTGGGGGCCGATTCAGCCCTCCTGCCGGGAGTAGGGTTAAGGTTGTCAAGTATGCTGGTGATCCACATTCCCGGATTACCAAAGTCGAGCCCTACCCATCACTTTCGCCACCGCAAAAACGCGTAGCCGCCGGCCGCCTTCCCGCCCTTCTCCCCCCCCCCATCTCTCCTCCCGCTGCGGTATACAGAGCCGTAGTCATGCAGAAACTCAAGGGGCGCGCCGCTGATTGAAGGCTTTCTACTAGGACAAAAAATCGGTAGAATGCACATCTGGACGGCGGATTTTTTAAAATTGTTGAAATTTGTGGCTAATCAAAGATTTTCCAATGATTTCTCATTGGAAGCACATATAGATTTTTAACAAAATCGGACAATATTTAGGGACCACGAATCGACTTAGAAAATGTTATTTTGGATCAAATTGGGCATATTAAGAACTTCTCATTGGATTAAGATAATTGACCATCTTTAGGTTCGCAGGACTCGTGCTTTAGAGCTTACATCCACCTAGAAGCAGACCTGTACTCGACTCACGCACCTGTAACTGACCTAAAACCATAAAACAGGAATAGAAACGACCATGAGGTAGTATGGTGTTGCTATTAAAATTATTTAAACTATTGAAACAAAAAATTAAGTAACTGTTTACTAAAATTATTTGTGAGGTGTGCCGCCCTCGTAGCCTCGGAGCTACGCGCGTCGCTGCGCGCCGCGCGCGACTTGCGTTACAGGTGCCGGCGGCGGTGGAGGCGTTGATCGGCCGAGGAGTCCAAGTGGGGCTCGGGAAGACTGGTGGAGACCGGTGGACCTCAAAGCACTGGGTACGAGTAGCGCGATAAGTAGGTAGGTAGGACTTCACAGTCTTAACAGGTAGAGGGATAGAGTGCGAGGTGTGCCTGAAGGGTAGAGAGGTAGTGCGAATTTTGACATCTGTCCTCGTGGGGTGGTGTCTGTATAAGCCTGTGGAACAACTAAGGCAATTGGTCCTCGTCTGATGAGTGTTGCGTTTGCGGTGGATAAACCGACAACAGCCAGGAGTGAAAAAAACTCTAAAGGCTACCGATTTTGCGAAAAAGCAACGTGCGAAAGCATCAGCAGCAGTACCATCTTTTCTAAGGTAAGCCACGGACGTATTCTTATTTGGCCAGCCGTCTTCCTCGATGGGTGGCGCCAGATTGCCAACCACGCCCCAAATTCTTCAGTGCTTCCTCCATGCCAATCAGGAAACTTCTGACAAAAAAGCCGCGTTCAAAGCAAAGGTGGAAAATATTCTGACGTTTTGCAACATGGCTTGTATAAAAATCGTCGAGAGACAGAATTGCGAAAGAAAGCTGGAATTACTCTGCGAAGAGTGACGCCTGCTGCACAAGAACGTGAAGAGAGTTTATGGCGCAACAAATTTTTGTCTTGACAGTTCCCATTTTCTCTTCGCAGGGAACACTTCGTCAGTCCCATTTATCGTTGCCTTCTGATGGACACGTTGATCCTCGTACAATAGTATGTCGTCTTCCTTGGCATCGTCTGAGAGCAGTCGGTTTCTTTTGCTCTCTTCAGTAGCATCGGGAGCTCCGATGTCCCATAACTTGTCCGGACTTCCTGGGAACTTTTCACTGCCTTTACCTGCGTCATCAACCTCTTTCTTGCTTTTCTGCAGCAAACGCCACTCTTCCCACAGTAAGCCTTCTTCCACAATTCTATCTCTTGATCGTCTTTATACGCGCCATTATACGTTCCAAAACGTCACATCATTTCCTGCCGTGACTTTGAATGCGGCCTTATGGTCAGAAGCTTTCTGCTTGGCATGGAGAACTTGAGGCGTGGTTTGCATCTGTTGCCACCAGTCGACGAAGATGATTGGCCAATTAAGAACAGGTCCGTGGCTGACCTCAGAGAAAGTGATGCTGTTGTTGGTGCTTTTACCCGTTGCTCTTTCGCCGAATCTGTAGCCTTAACCCTATTCCCGGCAGGGGGGACTGAATTCGCACACCTCTCAGGTTTTTTGCTTGCCAATTCCAGGCTTGTTTTACGCAGCTTTACGAAACTTAGTGACTTTTCCCAGCAATCCTTTCTAAGCATTGTGACGAGATTTCGAAATTCTATTCTGCTCAGGGGCGGAGCAAGGCAACGTTTTTGGGAGGCACCTCAGTCCATTTTTGGCCCTGTTCAGGGTAAAAGGAAAATGATTGCCAAAAGTAGTACTTTTAAGATAGAACTTAACACTTTATACGGATGTATAGTTAAATAGTTGGGCAACATTCAAATACAATTTTGTTCGTCTGAGGTCACTTTACAAGGTCAGGTCAAGGTCAGGAGTCAAAATTTGGTTTTATAGTAATAATTTCGGTGCCATTTTTCAAAATGCCAAACCCGGCATATATGACGTAGAACCTTGCCCTCTACTTGTGTACCAAGTTTGAGCTTCATATCAGCCCGGGTCACGGAACTATGACCTAAAATGTCAGTGCGCGTACCCTCTTTCACAATAGCCGTAAAATTGAATTTTTGAAACAGAGTGATTTCAACTGATCGAAAACGTTTACAGATAATACTAAATGCAGACGAAATCATTCCAAGTGACCTCAAGGTCACTAAAGGTCATTTAAGGTCAAAGGTCACAAGTTGATCTGAAGAGCATGTGACCATGACAGTTCCCCTTTTTAATGTCCCTGGCACCGCCTATGCTAACATTATACAAACTTTGTAATAGGATTTGGACTTGTTTAGCAGATCATGACTAGCAGAAGCCGAAAGAGTGCTTTTACCTTTTTTGTTCATGGAGTTTTTGAAAATACAAGCCTCCTATTTTTGATACCTTGTGAGCGCCCATGAATTTTCTCAAAATTTGAAATGTGTACAGCAGCGGTAAAAGTCCTATCCATAATCCCTCGATTCATGCCAATTTCATTGAAATCAGTCCATAAACAACGGAGTTATAACAAGTCCAAAATTACCCTTCATTTCAGTATTTCGGCCCCCCTGTATCCACCCCTTTCAAAATTTTGATTTTTTAAAAATGTAGTTCACTTCATGGCAAATCGATTGCCGTTTGTTGCGATGAAATCTGTTGCGTAGTTCTTGAGATCTCAGGAGGGCCGAATCCGCCCCCCCCCCCTGCCGGGAATCACTCATCACGTGTAGCCCTCCGGGAATAGGGTTAAGGCTCTTTCCGCTTCCTGGTTGTTGTCCGTTCATCCAATGTAAACACTACGCTCATCAGACAAGGACCAATCACCTTAGTTGTTCCACAGACCCATACAGACTCCAGGCCACACGAACAGATATAGAACACAGATCACAAAACTGGACTCACGCGAGCGGACGAATGACGCCGCGGGCCGCCGCCGCCGGACACGCGTACAGCTCCACAGGGATACGAGGGCGGCACACCTGGTGCTGCCCCACTCTACCTACTACTACAGCGAGGTTCCACCTACTTATTTCTCCCACTACTCCTACCCACTACTTCGAGGTTCACCGATCTCCACCAGTCTTCCTGAGCCCCACTCTCAGTCCCGGCCGATCAACGCCGCCGCCACCGCCGCCGCCGGCAACTGTAACAAAAGCTGCTCGTTGTGCACAGAAGCACGGGTAGCCCCGGGGGCACGACGCCGGCACGCCTCATAAGTAATTTCAAAAAATAGATGCTCAACGCTCCTGTTGTAAGGACAATACAATGGTACCACCTGTTCGTTTCTAGAGATGATATTCTTGGTTTCCGGCGCTAAGTCAGGTACATGTTTGGCGGTCAAATACAGATTAGTTTCTTGGTGGGTGTAACTTCTAAACCACGCGTCGACGACGTTACGACGTTGGAAAGCATATCAGATGGCTTGTTTTATTGAGAAGGCTCAAAAAATATGGCTACAAGGTCAATTGACTCAACGTAGGGAAAGCTGCCAATCGGTCCAATTTGACTAAAAACTAACATTTTTCACATCGATGCGCGACCCCTAAACACAGTTGGATTTCCTTAATAATCGCTGTATGTGATCGCAATGACCAGAATCATAGGAAAAACTTTAGGTCAGGTTTAGTGGATGAAATTCTTTCAAGATGCGCCACCCTAAAGCACATTTCTCTAATTTAACGATGAACTATGTTCTCCTGAAATCGTAAAGACGTTCAGTGACGCATCGGAATGGTTTCCCAAGAGCTGTTGCAAACTTTAAAAAAAACGCCACTTGTGCCAGCAATGTAACTGTCAAAATTTCATTAACACCAAAATACGTTTAGGCCAAGATTACAACACACTAGAAGACTGGTCGGCCGCCGCTGTGTCGTCACACAGAGTTTTTCGTTCAGTGACATTTTTCATAACTCAGCGGCCATTTTCAAAAGCACTGAGACGAAACTAAAGATCCCCGTGCTTTTTGGGGATTTTTCAGAAAATCGCCAGAGCGGTAAATACCTTTCCCTCGCCAGAAGGGAAGTCATCTTGTTTACGTTTGTTTGGGTAATAATTTACAGACGAGTGACTTCCAGGTGATCATAGGTAGTTTAAAGAAGTTTCCACTGTACACTTCCATGAGGTGTAGGGGAGATGGTTAAATTCGGGATGTGAAGGACACCAGATCTGACCATTCCACTGATGACTATGGGCGAGATGCATGTACAGTGTGAGCATGCATAATGGTTCTGTAGACCCGACGTGGAAGCTTTAGTTGGATGCAGTCTCTCGATGATTGTTGGTTTGATGCCAATGAGGGCAAGTCAAGTGGTTAGGGGTATCGATTTGTATTCTTCTGAGAAGGCCCTGGCCCGTCCAACGTTGACAATTTTGGCGCAAACAATGTTGCTTTCGGCCTCCCCCAAATATTCTCTGCCGATTTCAGAGGAGAATGAGGAATAATAAAAAAACGACCGCAGTAGATAAGAGATAGACAGAAAATAACTAAGTCTGTAACGATCAATCTGTTTATCTTTCTAATATATATATATATATATATATATATATATATATATATATATATATATATATATGCCTTTATACATGGGGATAAATGCAATTTTTACTTGAAAAATCGCACCAAACAACTTGTAGATTTCCGCTGGCTAAAATAAAGTGGGCTAAATCCGTTGAAAATCTTACATTTGGGGCGAGATTAGTTTGTCGAACCCTCGGCTCAGCTCCCCAATCATTTACAGACGTTGAGGCCTCTGCAATTGGAGCAATGGTTCTCAACAGATAACAAGACAACAGGACCATTTGCTTCTAAACAGCTGAGATCCATGTCACTTGTCACATACGTACATTCAAAATGTCCTATTGCCTGAATTAAGCAGCATGCAGGACAGGAAGGACAGCAGTCACGCCAGTTTATTAAAGCATTTATGCCAGCATCATGAGTGTCTGAGAACTACAGCAATTCCATGGTTTTGTTTGTGTCTTTCAAGGGTATCGTTCTGTGTAAATCATTGGGAGGCAACGCTGAGGGGACTCCAAAATGTAATCTCCCCCAAATGTGAGCTTCTCAACTTATCTAGGGTACTTTGTTTCGGCTGACGGTAGTTTCTCACTTAAAGTATGTAAGGTATTTGGTTTGTTACTGATTTTACGTATGACGTTTATGACGTTAAAAAGAACTGCTCATGATCGCGAGAAATATCTTGGCGGTGCGCGGCGTTCGCACTTCCAATTCCTTGGGCGCAAAATAATGAAATAGATCACTAGATATGCGTTGATATTTCAATGCCCCTAAGAACGTTTCCGAAGGTCACCGCAGAACGGGGAAGGCCCATTGGATTCCTCTGGAGTATCTCCTTGAAGTTATGTCCAGGGTCCATTCGAGCATACAAAGGTAACTTTGGGGGCTGAATTCGAAATCAACTTAAGAAGGCCCCCCAAAAACAAAGTTTTTGCAGTAAAGGGCATACCAACGTCAATAGTGTCCATCTTACGTCAGTGACTTCAGATGACGTGGAAGAAACCAAAAGCATAGGAGCATGAGTTCCGACCACGGCCATCGGCAATGCCCAAAATTGTTTTGAGTCATTTCGGCCTTAAATTAAGCTTTGAGCAAGGAACTGGCGATGTGTCATTGTCTACCCTTAAGACAAAGGGAGCTTGCACGAGCGTATTTTTGGCCATCTGTCCATAACCTAAAGTGATATCGACTTGACACTTGCTCCACCGGTAGAAAATTGATTCGCCTTTTATATGTGTCACTTTCTTTTGGCTGAGATGATTAGAACGGCAGCTTTATGTTCGGAAACAATCCTTGAATTCTGGTCTTGATCTAACGTCATGACCTGACCTATGGTGAACCGAGCTAGTTTCTCAATCCATAAAATGTTTTTAGCCTGTCTTTAAATTATGGTAGCTGAGTGCACCATGTCCCATGGCCTGAATGGTCCTGCCAGCACTGCTCTTGTCTTGGGCTCGTAACTCTGTTGCCTGCCTAAAATTAACATAGAAGTGTTTGGTAATAACTATCTCGTTAAAATGGAATTGCTTGCTCTATAAAAAGGCTTGAATTAGAACTTGACTACAAAATAATGATCATGCACAAGTAATGTGACTGATCATCTCATTTTCAGACAATAAAGCAATCACCACTGAAGTGTGTTGTCAATATCAAGGTGCCAAAGATGCAACGATTAAAGGCAACACAGATTGAATGCACAAACTAGTGATTTATTCAGAGGCAAACATGTTATTCGTCCACTGCACTCCGCGTTTCCATTTTTAAACCATATGTAAAATAATCACCTGTCAAAAATCGTGGAAACGTGTTTTTGCGTTGACGTCACTGTACAGGTGCCACCTTTCTGTGGCTGCTTTAACACGCGTGGCTCCGTCGTCCGGTTAGTGGTAGCGTAACGATGCAATAGTCATATATGTTATCCAACCAAGCTGCAAACGCCAACACTACAGCTGTTGATACACTCGACTGTTTTAGAGCAATCGCGACCGTCGATTAACTGCGGCACGCATCTGTTGCCCTGCCCTTCGGCTTTGCAGTAACTACCGGCCAGACAGCCATCGACGGAATTCGGCGTCGGACACTCGTTGCTCGTGCAGGTGCCATCCATGCAGTAGTTCATACACTCGACGTCTTTAGAGCATACGTGACCGTCGCTTAACTGCGGCACGCATCTGTTGCCCTGCCCTTCGACTTTGCAGTAACGACCGGTCAGACAGCCATCGGTGGAATTCGCCGTCGGACACTTGTTGCTCGTGCAGGCGCCATTAATGCAGTTGTTGATACACTCAACGTCTGTATAGCACATCTGACCGTCGCTAAGCTGCTGCACACATCTGTTGCCCTGCCCTTCGGCTTTGCAGTAACGACCGGTCAGACAGCCAGCAGTAGAACTCGGAGTCGGACACTCGTTTATGGTGCAGGTGCCATCCATGCAGTTGTTGATACACTCGACGTCTTTAGAGCATACGTGACCGTCGCTTAACTGCGGCACACAGCTGTTGCCATACACCCGGAATTTGCAGTAATTACCGGTCAGACAGCCATCGGTGGAATTCGGCGTCAGACACTCGTTAACGGTACAGGTGCCATTAATGCAGTTGTTGTAACACTGGTCGTCTGTAATGCATTTCTCACCTTCGTCAAGCTCCAGCACGCATCTGTTACCAGAGGGGATGTACTTGCAAAAGGTTTCAGCTGGGCAGTCATGGTGAGTGAATGGTTCGGTACACTCGTCACTTCGACAACGTCCACGCCTGCAGTAGTTCAGACACTCTTCATCATGCCTACATGGATCACCGTCCTCACCCTGGTGCACGCAGATGTTTTGTGCGCCACTGCACTTACAGTAGTGGTCTTCTGGACATCCAGTCGCATCTCCAGGCCCTGGACACTGATTATTGCTGCATGTTCCGTTCACGCAGTACTGTAAACACTGGACTGTGTTCACACACGGCGTGCCGATCTTGTACTTTTTCACGCAGCTGTTGCCTGAATGTCCTTCCTCGCAGAACGAGTTCGCTGGACAGTTGGCGACTGTCAGTGGAACCTCGCACTTGGTCGCGCATTTTCTGTCTTCGCAAAGGCCACTCAAACACTCGGCGCTCTTGTGGCAACTTGCACCCACAGCACGCTGAGGGACACACCGTAAAGAGAACATTTGCATGGCGCAGTACCGCCCTTCTGGACAGCCAGACGTGGAGCACTGCCTTGGACACTGATTGTCAACAACTGCAACAAAAAGAACATGATTATTTAATTTGGAAGACAGGGAGACTTTCCTCCTGCAGACCTAACCGGCGCTCGACTGTGGGTCGGAGCCATGCACGCCCGACTTTGGGGGGTTGACCTCCCCTGCTGACTCCTGAACGGCTGGTCGCACGAGAAAATAAACAAATCGTTAGAAAGCTTGTGACGGGTAGTGCTCGAAACTGACCTCATGTTTGGTTTTGGATAATGTGCAAGCCATTTAAGCCCTACATGTGTTTTCTCATAGCCGCCTGCATGAAACCGAGAAACGGCCTGGATCTCAAGGGCTGTGACTAATAAGGTCTAGATATAGGGACAGGTTAAAGAGGACAGGTTTAAGTCCGCAGATGCTGATACACGTCTAATGTATCTGATTTGCTTGATATTTACGCGGAAAGGTTGAGTTAATTACACGGCGATCTCCGCATCGTTGCACGGCGGGCGCCGTAGACCAACGCGGGATGAAATTAACGGGAATCAATTTTAACGTTGTTTTATTTGCCCGAAATCCGCCTTTCCAAGTGTTGTTTCTCGATCCTATTGGCTCTTGCGATCATGGCTCTTCCTCTTTCTTAAACATTGAAAAATTCACTAGTTATCAAAATACACAATTAGTAGAGTTTTCTTCGCAAGAGAACCTATTTATTTTAAAAAATTTACGTTTTTTAAACTTTTTGAGCTTCTTGGTATTAGTCCCAGCTGTGCGAGCCAGTTCTGCCATTTCCCATCCGATCTGAGTCATTCATCGACGATTTTGATGGCACTGCATTTTGGCTCGTAATAGTTATTCGTGACCTGATCTCGGGTCAGTGGTCGGAGGCCATTGGAATCTTGCCCATTGACGAAGAATGGGTGCCTGGATCTCCCGACACTCACACTGTTACAAAAAAACCTCAGTTTTCGTAAAAAAGAAGACCGGTGTTGAAAACGGGTTTCACGTTAGGTTAACGACCTGGACATTTCCAGAAATACGATACAGCAGATTTGTTGCATTTATCAGTCTTTCCCCTTGAAAATTTTATTCTGATATCACGTTTTGCAAAAAAGTTACAGAGCGCTAGGCCTTTTAGGACATATGTCGACTTGACCTGAACTAGATCAGACACCTTACTTGACGTAAGGTCAAAAATTTGGTGCAGGGTGTAGAGATGACCAAGCAAAATGCACACAGTTTCGTGGCGTTGCGTTTGTTCGTTCTCTCGCAATCTCCGAAAACCTCAGGGGGTGGTTAATCGCTCCCCCGGTCGAGGGCGGCTTAAGTTCGTCGTGTGGGTTTCATATGACGACCTTGCAACATTCAAGTCATGCGCATAATGATTCCACTGAGGCTGCTCATTGTGACAGATTTTAACATTTTCATGGCGTCAAACTCTGCGTAACAAATATCACTACTTCTCCATGTTCCTTTAAGCTTGGCAACGTTTTGAATCCATTTTCAGATGTTATACCAGTCATTCGAACCAGAACTTTATGGGACTTCGGATATGAAAGCAAAATATACAATATTTAAAAATATCACAATTACGAACTTTTCGTACACTGGGTCTGAAAATCCCAAAACAGCCCAGAGTTTTCGTGTTAAATTTTCAAATGGTAATTTCCGGACTTATTACATGTTTTCAAACCCGAAATTGCATGGGGAATTCAAATTTGAGAATGTAAATGCAGTGCTCACAATAATGGAAAAGTAATGCCGAGTTTTCTACATCTGCGTCTACGAATGTGTCCTCCTCTCTACCATAAGAAAGTTCTTGATGCAAGTAATAACTGCAGTCTGGATGTAAGCATTTATTGGCACATGCACTAACACTAGTAAGTATTTTAACCCGCGCACGACTGTCGGTCGGCGACAATCACGCCCGACACCGGAGAGGGGACTAGTTGCCCGCCCCCTCTAACTCACGAACAGTTGGTCGCACGATCAAAATAAGCACACCATTGGAAAGCTTGTGACGAGTAGAGCTCGAAACTGGCCTCCTTTTTCAGTTTTAAATAAGATGTAAGCAATTTACGTCCTGTATATGTTTTCCCATAGCCGGCTGCATAACAACGAGAAACGGCCTGAATCTCAATGGCTGTGATTAATAACGCATAGGTAAAGGCACCAGTGCACAAGTAAAGGTCCGCAAATGCCGATACACATCTAATTTTTCGGCTTTGTTCAATATATACGTCGAAACGTTCAGTGCAATAAGAAATTAACGGGAACTAATTTTAGCGTTCTTTGTTTTTCGGGAAAACAGTCTATCCATGTAAATTTTATTCATCTTGGTGGCTCTTGTGATGGTTTTTCATGCTTTAATGTTGGTAAAATTCATTAGTTACAAATCTACACAACTGGCGGAGTTTTATTCGCGAGAGCATGTTTTTCTGCAAAATGTGCAATTTTTTCAAACTTTTAGAGGTTATTGGTAGTACTTACGTCTGTGCAGGCCAGTTCTGCCATTTTCTACCCATTCTGAGTAAACCATCGCTGATTTTGACGGCGGTACACTTTAGCTGACAACATTTGTTCGTGACCTGACCTCAGGCCAAAGGCTGGAGGTCATTGATACTTTGCCCAATGACGGTGGCTAGATGTCTACTTCACTCCACACTAAAAGTGTTATGAAATATTCTGTCAATTTCCGAAAAAACTACATGTCTTAAAAATGGACTTGACCTTACGTCAATGACCCGGAAAATTTTGAGAAATCTGAGATAGGAGATTTGTTGCATCTATCAAGATGACTCATCCCTGAAAGTATTATTGTGATAGCTTGTTTTGCGAAAAAGTTAGAGAGCGCGAAACTCTTTTGGACATGGGTCGGTTTGACCTGACCTAGGTCAAGCATCTGACCTTACCTGAGGTCAAAACTTTGATACAAGGTGCAAAAATGATTAAGTAAAAGGTACACGAAGTTTCATGGCGCTGTGTGTGTACGTTGTCACGCAATTCCAGAAAAACGTCAGCGGGGGTGAACTGCCCCAGTCGGGGGCGAGTTAATAAACCTAGTAAATCGAGCTTCTTCTCCGGCTTCATCAGCGGCCATACTCGATGTCCACCAGCGTCTCGTTGTAAGCACGACGGATGGCGTCGTTGCCGACTACAGTCCACCTCCGAGCAGAATGTGTGGAGTCCGTTGGTCCCGAGTAGCTTGAGGCTGTTCTTGACTGTCAAGCTAATCGTGCCGGTGTAGACGTGGATGATCGCCTTGACGGGCTTGACCTCAAAACGGAGGCTGTTCTGCAACGCCTGCCGCTGGTCTGCCGGCCCGCATAAAACTTGCCGGCAGCCAGCAGTGTCCGTGCTAGGTCCAGACCACGGATCCCGGACCGAAACTGTACTCCTCATCTTCCTCGTCGGCGCCTCCCCCCGTCGGACTCCCCGTCAGCTGTGTCTCTATCATCATGGAGGTCATAGTTGGCGATCTGCTCCTCCCCTGCTCCGTCTCAGCGCCCGCAATGGCAGGGTGCGGTGCGGCGATACAGATGCCGCTAAAATTTCAGATGAAAAATCCTGTCTTTGTATGCTTGAGAAACTGCCAAATCCAAAGACATTGCGTCCCAGGTAACTAGCATTCCGAACTTCCAAAGTTTATGCATTATCAGCTTGCTACAAAGTTGAGCAGACATTACTTGTTTCGTTTTCGGGGAAAGATTGGGACATTTTTTCGGAAGTCCATTGATCGGACCCGTCAGGTAGTTTCCACCTTAGTTAGTCATACCCTGACCAATGCCAATGGCTTAGGAAGGCTCCATGGGACACCCTCCAGTGTCCTGGACCTGAGTTACCTCATTACTAGGTTACCTCATTCTTATGCCTATCCCATGCCCAATCAACTCACATTTTGTAGAGTAGCATTTTGTTGGAAACTTTGATAAATTCCCACTGACATACGCAACAGAGGGCTAAAACTATTGCCTCCCTTTTACTCCTACTCATAGCTTTCACTTTATGACAGATTAAAGCTGAATTCATCACACAGTGCTTGATGACTTGACCATTCCCCCAAAACGTGTAGACGGAAAGGGCCAGAAATGGCCAATTGCGACATGTTCTTGGTCAGGTAGCAGAAAATTGCTTTAAACGTGCCCCAAATGATCATGGATATGGATCGTATTAGATGTCAGGAGTTTGAAATGTCCAAGGCTATCTTTGTATTGTAAAAATTGACCGCAGTGTTAATTTATCGACAAAGCTAGGTGTATATTTCCATGGTTTCTCGAAACGCATTGCATTTTGGCTTAAAAATGCCTGTAATCTCCTATCTGCACGCAAAAGCAGGGGTCAGTGTAAATCACTCACGGTCCGAGATCAGGCTGCCATAGATCAACCGCATGTCACTGCAGTTTTTTTTCCAATACGGTGACAGCCTACGCGAAAAGCAATTGTGGCAGCCCTTTCAAGACAATTAGTTTAAGAGGCTTTTTAGCTAGCTTTGCGATGTCCACGAAGAGTTTCTCTGTTAGGACACTCACCTTAGGAGACTTAAGACATTCAGATCTTAGGACATTCAAAACATTATATTTTATCTGTGAGCATCTCACGACCTAGTTTGACCCGAGCCGCCAGTTTCCTTAGAGAGACATATATTGGTATGTCATGGGTGCCTTTAAACATATTCCGGCTTCAAGATGCCTGTATTTTCCGATTTGTGAGCCAAATGCAGCATACCCAAATTGGCCAAGTTTTTATTTTTGACGTAACCTTTGACTGAGATAAAGTTCTGTGTTATAAAACGCGACATTCGCAAAGTGATACCCTTCATAACAATCGGTTGCCCGTTCAATGAGGCGAATCGGGATATTCAGTGCAATTATCTAGTGAGGTCTTCTGACCCCCAGCAAGTGGAAGGTGGGGACATAATCCAGCAGCTGCCAGGCCATGACTGAGCAGTCCGGACACAGCCATCAGCGAAATCTTGCCTTCGATCCAGTCGCGATTCAAATCGTGGGTGACTGAGTTAAACCTCTGCTAATAGAGTGAAATTCAACTGCTGGGCAGTGGCCTTAACGCCTTCTCCTAGCTGATACAGCTAGCGCCAACCGGACCGAGGTACGGCGATGAGTGGAGGCCGATGGGAGCAGCAGAAGCGGGCGCGGCACAAGCTGGCACAGGTACGGACAAGGTAGCCGTCATTGCTGGCACGGAGAGCTAACGAGGTTATTTTCAACGTATAGTAAGCGGTCATTGGTCGCCGGAAATGTTGGAAAGTGCCACCGTCAGTGTGAATCAACGTCGGCCCTTCAGGCAACATGTCTATGCCAGGATGCTTAAAGAGCGTATAGATCTACACAATGCATGCTTATCAAAAACTGCTGATGTTTCCCGCTGTATTTTCATTACTACCAACAGCGTCCGAGTTAAATAATTACACCACTTTATTTTTCCGTAGTTGTTAAATTAAAGCTACTCACCTTGCCATGAGAACGGTGCTCTTTTTGCTCTCAACGCGCAACTTCCTGTGATTGCCTCTGACAAGGCAATGAAGCAAATCAAAGTGTGGAGATACATTTAGAAGTGTATTTATGTTTATGTGAATATCTAGGGTGTCGGCAAATATCCGCACCTGAATTTCACAGGCACGTCACTGAAAACCAACTCAATACAAAAGTAATGCGAAACTAAAATTAGGCGAAAACGTAAATTATTTAGAAATGAAACAAACAATATTCCCGATTTTTCACTCTATACATGGGGAGATGATCGGTGATAACAATAAAAATTCTTTAATTCAACACGTGATTTTTCGCTGTGACACGTGCTCGATTCGTGTGTGCTCTCGTGATCTGGGGGTTTTCGGAAATAGCAGGAACACTTGAATAACACTTGAATAACAGCAGACTGTTAAAGTTAGAGTTCGTTACTTCCCATTTTCCATCAAATTTGTTACAGGAGTCGAAAGAACGGTGCGGTTCATAACTCCATTGTGTTCTACCGACCAGCACGACGAACGACGCAGCAAGCAAAATGCATGACTGGTCAGTACGACTGCCCTCTAAAGTGACAGATGTGATTTTGCGACCACTGGCACTCGATCATTAAAAAGTTGGTAGAGCCGGAACTAGTTCTAGGGAATGGCTTTCCATCCAACACGATGGAGTGAGCTCTGAAACTTTTCGAAGTTGGTAGGGGTGCTATCAAGTAGGTAGAGAATATCACGGTGTAGTAAACAAAGAATTGAAAACATTGGTGGAGCCCCCGTCCTACCTGTATTCTTGGCCACTACATCCATGACCATGATATCATAAGCCTTACTACGCGCAAGGCTTGTTAACGTTGGAAGGCGGAGCCGATGGCTGTGTGTGATACGTTTTGCTGTCTAACACTTGAAGTAGGCCAGTGATCGATTAACCGTATTCTCGGATTGCCAGAAGCGAGCACTTCCCATCACTTTCTCACTGCAGAAACGCGTAGCCGCCGGCCGCTTTCCCGCCCTTCTCTCCCTCCCAACCTTATCCCCCCTCCCGCTGCGGTATTTGGAGCCGTCTTCAGGCACAAACGTCAGGGGCGCGCCGGTGTTTGAAGGTTTTCTACCAGGACCAAAAGACGTTAGAATGCACATTAAGACGGCGCATTTTTGAAAACTGTTGAAACTTGTAGCTAGTCAAAGCTCTTCCAATGATTTGGTTCATTGGAAGTACACAGCGATTTTGAACAAAATCGAACAATAGTTAGGGATCGCGCATCGACCTAGAAAATGTTAGTTTTTCATCAGATTGGGCCCATTAGCAACTTCTTACTGGATTGAGATAACTGCCCACCTTTGGGTTCATAGGACTAGTGGTTACGAAGTCGCAGCCACCTAGAAGCCGACCTGTATTCGACTCACGCACCTGTAACTGACCAACAGCCAAAAAACAAGAACATCATATCTAGCAACGACCAGGACGTGGGATGGTGCTGCTATTACAACAGGAGTGTTGAGCATCTATTTACTGAAATTATTTGTGAGGTGTGCCGCCCTGGTACCCCTGGGCTGCATGCGCCTCTGCACATCGCGAGCGGCTTGTGTTACAGGTGCCGGCGGCGGCGGCGGCGGCGGCGGCGGCGGCGGCGGCGTTGATCGGCCGGGGAGTCTGAGTGGGGCTCGGGAAGACCGGCGGAGACCGGTGGACCTCCATGTAATTGGTAGAAGTAGTGGGATAAGTAGATGGGTAGGATCTTACAGTCTTAATAGGTAAAGGGGTATAGTGCGAGGTGTGCCGTCCTGGTGTTCCCCGGAGCTGAACGCTCGTCGACGGCGGCGGCCCGCGGCGTCAGTTTCTGCTGGCGTCAATGGAGCTTTGCGATCTGTGCTTTTGGGATGGTGCCTGTACGGGCCTGTGGAACAACTAAGGCAATTGGTCCTCGTCTGATGAGTGCTGCGTTTGCGGTGGATAAACCGACAACAGCCAGGAGTGGAAAGACTCTAAAGGCTACCGATTTTGCGAAAAAGCAACGTGCGTAAGCATCAACAGCAGTACGATCTTTTCTAAGTTAAGCCGCGAACGTATTCTGAATTGGCTAGCCGTCTTCCTCGATGTGTGGCGCTAGATTGCTAATCACGCGCCAAGTTCTCCCGTACTTCCCCATGGCAGTCAGGAAACTTCTGACTAGAGGACCGCGTCCAAAGCCACAGTGCAAAATGTTCTGACGTTTTGCGACATGGTGTGCAGAAAGATAGTCGAGAGACAGAATTGCTAAAGAAAGCTGAAATTACTATGGCAATAGTGGTGCTGGCTGCAGAAGAACAAGAGGAGAGTTCATCACGCAATACATTGCTATCTTAACAGTTTTCGTTTTCTCCTGGCAGGGAACACTTCGTCATTCCTATTCATCGTTGCCTTATGATGAACCCGCTGATCCTCGTTAAATACTATGTCGTCTCTCGTGGCATCATCTAAGAGCAGCCAGTTTCTTTTGCTGTCTTTAGTAGCATCGGGAGCTCCGATGCCCCATAACTTGTCCGGACTTTCTGGGAACTTTCTCCTGCCTTTACCTGCGTCATTGACTACCTTTTGGCTCTCACGCAGCAAACGCCACTCTTCCCACAATAATCCCATCCTTCTTTCGCAATTCTATCTCTTGACCGTCTTTATTCGCGTCATGTTCCAGAATTCAGAACATTTTCCACCTGAACGCCGCCCTCTTGTCAGAATCTTCCTGATTGGCATGGAGGAAGTACTGCAGAGCTTGGCGCGTGGTTGGCAATCTGGCGCCACCTATCGAGGAAGACGGCTGACCAATTAAGAGTACGTCCGTGGCTGACCTCAGAAAAAGTGATGCTGTTGTTGGTGCTTTCACACGCTGCTTTTTCGCAAAATCAATAGCTCTTAGTCTTTCCACTACCTGCTTGTTGTCTGTTTATCCACTGTAAACGCTACACTCATCAGACAAGGACCAATAACCTTAGCTGTTCCACGGACCCATAGAGACCCCAGCCCACACGAACAGATACAGAACACAGATCGCAAAACTCGACTGGCGCGAGCAGAAAACTTATGTCGCGGGCCGCCGCCGCCGGACGCGCGTTCGGCTAGGGGGAAAGGCAAGGGGGGGGGGCACACCTCGCATTATCCGGATCCACTGTGAGGTCCTACCTACCTATTTATCCCAATATATCTGCCTACTACTTTGAGGTCCACCGGTCTCTACCGGTCTTCCCGAGCCCACCCAGACTGCCCGGCCGATCAACGCCGCCGCCGTCGCCGGCACCTGTAACACAAGCCGCTCGCGGCGCATAGGGGCGCGTGCAGCCACGGGGGTACGAGGGCGGCACACCTCACAAATAATTTCAGTAAACAGATGCTCAACGCTCATGTTTGAATAGTAACACCATGCCACCTCCTGGTCGTTTCTAGAAATGATATTCTTGTTTTTCGGCGCTAGGTCAGGTACATTTGCGTGAGTCGAATACGGGTCAGCTTCTTTGTGGGTGTAACTTCTAAAGAACGTATTCTACGAACTTGGAAAATACATCGGACAACTTTTTTCATTGAGAAGATTCAGAAAATATGGCTACATGACAAACTGACTCAATGTAGTAAGAAGTTGCCAATTGGTCGAATCTGACCAAAGGTTAGCCTTTTTAAGGCCGATGCGCGACCCCGAATTACAGTTCGATTTCCTTAAACAACGTCGTATGTGTTTCTAATGCACAAAATCATAGGAAGAGCTTAAGTCCAGGTGCAGTTTCCAAAATTCTTTCAGAAATGCGCTACCTTAATGTATATTTTTCTAGTTTAGCAATAAACTATGTTGTCCTGAAATCGCAAAGACGTTCGTTAGCGCAGCGAACATGTTTCCCGAGAGTGGTTGCAGACTTCCCAAAAACGGCACGTGTGACAACAATGTGATAGCCAAAATTTAGTAAAAACCCAAGATTACTACATACTACACGGTTCATCGGCCACTGCTATAACCTCATCTACAGT
The DNA here is from genome assembly GCA_030062745.1 of Capitulum mitella. Classification (NCBI taxonomy): domain Eukaryota; kingdom Metazoa; phylum Arthropoda; class Thecostraca; order Pollicipedomorpha; family Pollicipedidae; genus Capitulum; species Capitulum mitella. Next base: position 1,566,298 of record CP099852.1, on the reverse strand, counting down.
TTTTCGCCCCTTCATATATTTTTCATAATTCTCCAGGCCTGGTGAAAAACATTAAGACAACTTGGATTCCCTTCATTCTTGTAGTTGTTTTGTAGAAAGTCATTAGAGACGTAAAGACGTTTCCAAGTACGTTTCCCTTCCATGACGAAAGTCATACTGTTAAATTTTTAAGTTCGGTCATATTAATAATATGACCTATATTTAATATATATTTAATTATATTTATATATATATATTTATATATATATGTATATATATGTTATATATATATATATATATATATATATATATATATTAATATAATAATTATTAATATAATAATTATTAATAATATAAATAAATCTTTAATGTAACACCTAAAATCAAGTTTAAGCTTGATATTAGGCCGGGTCATGGAGCTATGACCTAAAATGTCAGTGCGCGTATCTTATATCCCAAAAGCGATAAAATGACATTTTTGAAATAGAGTGAATTCAAATGATTGAAAACGCTTACAGATAATATTAAATGCATACGAGATCATTCCAAATGACTCCAAGGTCACTGGAGGTCATTTAAGGTCAAAGGTCATGAGTTGATCTGAAGAGCATGTGACCACGACAGTTCTCCTTTTTCATGTCCCTGGCACCGCCTATGCTATCATTATACAAATATTGTAATGCGATTTGTCCTTCTTCAGCATAACATGAAGCAGAAGCCCAAAAAGTGTTTTTCCTTTTGTATTCATTCAGTTGTTGAAAAACTAATCCTCTTATTTTTTGAACGCTGTGAACGCCGATGAATTTTCTCAAAATTTCAGATGTTTTTTACCCATAGTAAAAGTCCTATCCATAATCTCTCTATTCATGCCAGTTTCATCGAAAGCGGTCCATAAAGAACGGAGTTATAAGAAGTCCAAAAATACCCCTGATTTTTACATTTTTGCCCCCTATATTCCACACCTTTCAAAATTTTGATTTTTTTACAAAAATGTAGTTCACGTCATCTCAAATCGATATCCGTTTGATGCAATGAAATCGGAGGTGTAGTTCTCGAGATATCAGGGGTTGCCGAATCCGCCCCCTCCCCGCAGCCGGCAATCGATCATACTGTCTAACCCTCCGAGAATAGGGTTAAAGGCGGCCTCAAACGGGGTCATGTCGGTGGTTTCTGCTTTTTATTTAATCTTCTGAGACGTGCCATATGAGATGCTTTTAAGGGCCCGAAACGACAAGAAGGGTGAATAAGGACTCATTCTCGTGATGATATGTGAATAAGAGTTTCTTACTACACAATGAATCCTCCATGGTTGATAACAATCCAGAAAAGGTCAGTGACCTCCATTTATAATTTTAACGACAGATGACCTTGATCCTAGTAAAAACTGCAGAGAGGATGTCGTTGAAACGATGAATGACACTTATCCGATGTGAACCGTCGCCGTAACGATATTTGGCCATTACATACGTCCGAAGTAGAGCTTTAAGGTAAATGACCTCTCAGAGTATTGACAACATTTTCGGACCATACGTAAAAATGTTCAAGACTGAGCCATGCAAAATTTCATATCAATCGGACAGGACATTTTGGCGTTTTTTTTTTAAATCTCATGGGGCTGCACCAATCCCTTTTACGAGCTAGGGTGAAAACAACTGAGGTCACACTCCAGCAGAAGAATATTCAGAATTTACGCTTGAGCAGACCGTTCGAGGAATCGGAACGGTGAGGGCATTGACATTATAATGCCCAAAGATAACTATTTTTACCCATTAGCGAAGGTGATATACCATGCAGTCAGAGCTAATAAGTCAGCCAGGTATTAGCCTAAATTTCCTAGCGGAGTACCTTCGCCACACTGGAAGTTTCCCTGCAGTCTGTTGTGTGTGACTGTCTTTCCAAGAGGAATGACTCAACCCTTGATATTGTCTATGGCTTCATGTGACTCCCCGTGCCTTCACCCCCTTGACTACGTGCCTGTTTCTGGTGACAGATGCTATTCGATATGGTTATGATGTCCATTTAGTAAACTAATGTGCCCTGAGGCACAGGAAACATGTCTTGTATGGTATAAACAAATGTCCCGCTCCTTCCTCACAGAAAGCTTGTCTGTGGTTGGTTCAAAAGGTACAAAAGGTTCAAAAGGTTAAACAGTATTTCTCAAGAAAAAAATCATCAAACAATGTTAGGACAAACAATTAAAAACCATGACACCTGGCACATCCACAGACATGAAAGTGGGAGAGAATAGTTTTGTTACAGTCTAGCATTGACCCTACGGATATGGCCGGAGATTTAGTTAACATTATTGGAGGGAGGGGTCCACATGGTATTAAAAAAAAAATCCGGTTATACTCACAGACCTGCTGTTAAAATCCCAGAAAATTGGGACTCAGGGTGGGGGGGGGGGGGGTTTACATAGGATTAACCCGATCTTCACGAATATTTCATTGGAATGTTCCATATTGGTCGGCGTTTCGTAGTAAATGTAAACAGGACTGGGTCGAACAGAACGTGCAGAAAATCGTGGCAAATCGCTTTAACCCTATTCCCGGAGGGCTAGACCGTATGGTCGATTCCCGGCAGGGGGGGGGCCGGATTCGCCCCCCCCCCCGAGATCTCGAGAACTACACATCTGATTTCATCGCAACAAACGGCAATCGATTTGCCATGACGTGAACTACATTTTTATAAAAAGAAATTTTCAAAGTTTTGAAATGTGTGGATACAGGGGGGCAAAAACGTCAAAAGGGGGTATTTTTGGACTTCTTATAACTCCGTTGTTTATTGACCGATTTCGATGAAACTGGCATGAATCGCGAGATTATGGATAGGGCTTTTACCATGGGTCCACAAAGCTGAAATTTTGAGAAAATTCATGCGCGTTCACAGGGTTTTAAAAATAGCAGGATTAATTTTCTAACAACTAAATGGACAAAAGAGGCAAAATCACACTTTTTGGCTTCTGCTAGTCATGTTATGCTACAGAATTAAAAATCGCTTCACATTGTTTGTATAATGTTAGCATAGGCGGTGCCAGGGACATGAAAAAGGGGAAACTGTCAAGGTCACACGTTCTTCAGATCAACCTGTGACCTTTGATCTTAAATGACCTCCAGTGACTTTGGGGTCACTTGGAATGATCTCGTGTGCAATAAACTTTGTCTGTGAACGTTTTCAATCATTTGAATTCACTCTATTTAAAAAATTTCATTTCATGGCTATTGCGATATAGGGTACGCGCACTGACATTTTAGGTCATAGCTCAGTGATCCGACCTAATATCAAGCTGAAACTTGGTACACAAGTAGAGGGTACCCTTCTACGTTATATGTATTCCGGGTTTGGCATTTGAAAAAATGACGCCAAAATTATTGCGAGAAAACAAATTTTGACTTTTGACGTTGACCTGACCTTGTAAAGTGACGTCAGATAAACCAAATTGTATCTGCACATTGCCCAGCTATTTAGCCATACATCCATATAAAGTTTTAAGTTCTATCTTAAAAACTCTGTTTTTGGCAGACATTTTCCTTTTACCCTGAACATGGCCAAAAATGACTGAGGTGCCTCCCAAAAACGTTGCCTGGCTCCGCCCGTGAGCAAAATAGAATTTTGAAATTTTGTCACGGGACGTAGAAAAAATAGCTAGGAAAAGTGACCAAGTTTCGTGAGGCTGCATTAAAAAGCCTGGAATTTGCAAGCAAAAAACCCGAGGTGGGAGGATTTAGCCCCCCCCTGCCGGGAATAGGGTTAAACTTCCGCCAGTGTTGCGTTTCCAGACACGGTGTACTTTGGTCTCAGACTGTCTTCTAGGACTAAAACAAGCTAAAACGTTGGTCCCTCTAATTATTTTGGGTAACTTGGGTAACTTGATATCTTGGGTAACTTGGGTAACATGATACTAGATTGGGTATCTTGGGAAACTTAATATTGTAATGTTCCCTAATTGCAGCTTGCTTCAGAAACCAGCTCTCGCCTCAAACCATCAGAATGAAACGACACCTAGATTCGAAAACGACCTTCTGTTACTCTGCCCAACCCGACAGCCAACAGAAATGTGACTAGCTTAAAAACGACGATACACAACGCAGCAATGATCCAACCACATACGTAGCGGTGGCTTCCAGCTTGCCATAAACAAATACGCTGGGATAGGATCAATGTGCGCCTCAGAGAGAAAAGGCGCAACGATCGGGGATGACGGGAAAGAAAAAAGTGTCGGCCTCAAAGAAGTGCTATGAGCGAACTCGCACGAGAACGGTGGGTAAGCAACAGGAGCGCGCCCCAGGGAACAGACCTAAGCCGACCCGCACGTGAAGAAATCGGGAGGCTAACTTCCCACCGTTTGCCGATCGACTGCTGTCACTTTGGGGTAACGTGGAGACGGGTCAGCTGGCCAATAAAAGACAGGAAATGGGCAGGAGTAAAAAGCACATGAATAGCCAGCAATATCCAATGCAAAATTCTCCAGTCGAACCCGGCTCACCATCATGCGTCTGACGCATCGTACCGCAAATCTATCTCTTCGCACACGGGTGCATGTGTAAGACCGCGGTAAAATAACAACATGTAAACTATTTCAATTGTTATACGTATTTGGGAAATCTAAAAGTGAGGTGCGAGTCTGGTCTGTTTTATTTCAGGGGCCCTGAACATGAAGCGGGCGAGATCTGGAAAGTTCTCTTGATTTGGGGTTGACTGGCGGCCCTAAGTTTAGGTTGGCCTCCTCCTAGACCGAATGCTGGCTACGCTACTGAACCGAATGCTGGCTTCACAGCGCCCGCCACTAATCATGCTTCTTTTCTCATGGTGTGCGCCTCTGGCAAACTAGGTACTGAGATGCAAAGAAACCGACATCCGTAGTAAAAGTTTATACCGGAGACGTGAATTCACGTTTTACTGCTATAAAGGCCAAATTACTTCAGGTAGGAAAAACTGCAGGCCAAAGTCCTTTCAAAGTTCATGAAGAAGCACAACTTTGTCCCCTTGAAAGAACATGCGTGAATCCAGACATTCACGCCAGGCCACTATTGTAAAGAGTAATGAGGCCACGATGCCTTGCGCGGCTCCGGGCGCACACATCGGAGCGCCGTCTCGGAGCGCCGCCGCCAGGAATCGGTGTGAGCCGTGACCTGTGCGGCCGCCAGGAGGCGGCAAGGGCTGTGCCCCGGCGTTGCGGCCACTAGATGGTGTCTGCGTGCGTAGTCCACCCATCGGGGCAGTTCGCACCGTGGCTTCTTTGGGGTAGGTCCTTCGTGTATTCGCGAGTTAAGTCGACAGTAGCACCTATAGCGGCCACTTGCGTAAACTATGTGGGATGATCGACGCCTGCATCAGCGCCATGTACTTCCGTGCGGCGGGTTGTAGCGCAGGGCATCGGTATTTCATTTGAATTCTCCCCGTTTGAAAGCACGGCATTGCCTATAGAGGGCGAGGACGAAGACAAGAAAGTTCCTTGGTGCAAGAAATCTCACATAAATTGATGTGTTCCATAGTGTAACTAGCGGGAACTCCTTCGCAGTGGGGGTGAGGGTAAACAAGCATTTTGGTTCAATTTCCTCCAGTCAGCTTCCATAGGAGCAATGCTAAATTTTAAAAAAAGTTGGGTGCCCCCTCCCCCTCCCCGCGACCTTGGATTAGTATGGAAGGTGCAGAGCGCTGAGTTCCCATTTGTTCCCGACGCACAAAGCTCTGCTGAATGAAATTCATTGACGGGACAATGGATGCAGGTCACAAAAATGTTTCCGGACCAGAATAAATTTTTAGCTATTCCTTTCTTGCAGGATCTTTGTGCTTCATATTAAATGGCGTCTTGCATGAGGGGGCTCTGTGGCAATAATCCATAATCTTCTGCCCATGGCCATAGAAACTATATTTTTACCATTACCTGCCTGTCTAACTAAAATGTATCATCAAGCACTCCTGCACCAGCCTGGCATTGCACTGGGATGTTCCATGATGCATCAGTGCCCGTAAAACCTGAATACAGTGTTGACTTCTGGATATTTTTTGTACGTGTGAAATGAATCATTGACAATACCTGTGATGTTTACGGAGTGGGTGCATCAACTGAAGCCCAATTTTTTGCAGACAGTGAAATTGTAATGGAGTGTTGTGACATATATGTGTCGTTTTGTAAACCTTCGGAGGGGCATCAGCCATTCCATTTCCCATATGAGCTCCTCCAGTAATCATCCGAGCCTTCTCAATATTTCTTTGCACCCCAGAAATAAAACACAGATAGGTATAAGATTAGTGTGCTTACGCCAACATGTAATATTTAATGGTCAATTTGCCAATTTAATACAATCATTACGCAATCGTGATATATATATATATATATTTATATATACATATATATATTATATATATGCATACACATGATATATACTCATATCTATCATAAAGATTTCCGAAGATTATGGGGGGAAGGGCACATAGGATTTCAGACCGCTTCTTTCCGGTCGTTGTAATAGACTGTTAAAATCTCTGAATCCTGGGGTCCGGACCCCAATCCCCTGGGATCGCTAGGCATTATATATATATATATATATATATATATATATATATAGATGTATGTGTGTGTGTGTGTGTGTGTGTGTGTGTGTGTGTGTGTGTGTGTGACTAGTGCATCTGAATAACTACTGACGGGCTGTTGACTAATGACGCTGGGATTCTGTCGACGATGCAACGTCTGAGCGCTTAAGGCAGCGGTCTCCATCACTTCCCCTATTCTCTCAAGAACACCGCATTTTATGACATGCTCAGCCTCCAGCATTGCTTCCCCTTCCTGCCAGCAATGTTGACGACCGCCAACATACTTCGCAATGTCCCAAACGTCCACAGAAAAGTCGCCACCACACGCCACCCTATCGTCCGCCGTGACTCCTCACCAAATCATCCTACATAACGGTCGGTAACCGCAACGGAAATTTCCCGCGACCGGCGCGCCATCTATTGGATACTTAAAACGCCCAATTGGTCCAAAGAGGGTAACGGCATCTAGGGGGTGGGGTCTTACCCAATGTCGCACATTGAATTTTGGTGTGTGTCATTGTGCATCATATGTCTTTGTCCACATTACTTTAACGTAAATGTTCGGTTGGTTAATATAACTTTTGAGAATTAGCTGTGAGAGTTTCCCCTCCTTCGTGCGATCTGCCGAGGCTGCTCTACGGTGAACGCTAATCAGCCAACCGGGTTGCACGTAACGACCGTGTGGCAGGCGGTGCAATAGCGGTAGCCTTGTTGTGTCTGGTGAGAGGAGACCTCGCCAGTGGACCCAGTCATGAACGGGAAGCTGGGAGGTCTTGCGTCGCCGACTGGTGCGTAGCGCGGTCGGTGGCGTGTACAAAAGCGTCGGCGTCTAAACTACATATAATTGTATATATATACATATATATATATATATATATATATATATATATATATATATGTGTGTGTGTGTATCATTGTATATTTCATACATGATACATACGATTCAAGAAAGTCACAGCTGAACGAAAAGCCGGCGCGTGTCACAATGTCATGCAAGTGCACCAGTGATTTACACACTTGGGTCCAACTAGTTTATCTTTTGTCAAATTCATGCATTCAAGCCACTGATCCAAGAGCGGCAAAACGTGTTCCGACAATGGGGGGGGGAGGGCACCGGCCACTTCGAACCATTTCTGTCCATGCAACGCCAAAGGGTTAATGCTGACTTTCTTTAGTTAAGGGGCGCACTTTGCCCCACTCCCCCCCCCCCCGCTTCTGCTGCTACTGCACTTACCTGTACTGGTCTCACACTTTTCAAGTAGTTGGAGGCGCCGATTTCCACAGCCAAATCAGCTCTTTCCTATGCCACGCCAGACGTCACTCTGAGCTCCTCGGAAACACTACTAAAGGGAACAGCGGGGAGAGCTGTGTCAGGTTTTAACTCTGAACTCCCTCACGTGCTATGTATTGAAGATACGCAGAGATATACCTCCAGAAGACAGATCTATGCCTACTGACAGCCATGCGCTTTACTCTTCAGTTGTGATTTTAGTGGAAAAGCTTTGCAGAGAGAAAACTAATCTCTACGCAGATGACTGTTGAATTGACCCCTTTGCAATAATACAACCTGCCACACCTGTGGGGTGAACGGTGACAAATGGTGGGTGAATTTTATCACAATGACTTTGCAAATTATCCTTATCATTAGGAGTAGGCCAAGATGATGAGGATAAAACAAATTCATTGGGTGCTCATGCATGTAAGATGGCTCAACAATGCAGCAACGGTCAAGTTTATCTGACTTGGATATCAGTTGAAACATTCACTAGGAATAGCCTAATCTGCACTGAATTTGATGTGTCATAGATCAAAATAAATCCTCGAATCATGGCTGGTCCATGATTCCAGCATTTCATGTATGTCTTGTTTTCACAGGAAAATTGTGTTTACAACCTGTTTTGAATGTTGATTGATCATAATTATTTGTCGGAGGTACCCCTTGCCATTATGGCAGTAAATAGCAATTAATAACAATTAATGGCAAGAAATGCCTCAAAATTGCGCCAAAGGGTAACACCGATGTCTAAATGTTCGTGTTAGTCTTAAAACCATGCAGTAATGTCAGGCATAAGTTGGGTTTTCATTATGTTCACAAATGTCACTGCACCCACTTGCAATAGCTTCTTCAAAGATGACCCAATGGCCAAAATAGTCCTGACATCTGAAATTGGTGCAGAGAAGCAATTAAGAATTTCATTGCATTAACATGACACAGTTATGTTGGGTTTTCCTTTTTGATTGGCATAGTGATGCTAATGAGCTGAATTTCGTTTTTTCACTACCACACCAAAGTTTTTGCTTTGACAGCTCTCTGAAACCCACAAACCAGGATACATTAAATCAAAGTTGGCATTAACCACGTAATTTGCAAATTTTATTAATTAAGAAGTAATTATTCGGGCTGAACAACAATGGATGATTACAACACAAAGTGAAGAATACATTGCTCACACTATGCTTGATAGCCATCAGTCCCATGAAATATCACATTCATTTCAGATTTTGAGTGCAGTGAATGATGCACTTAAACAAATGACCTTGAAACTTGGCCCATTTCAGAATCTTCTTGGATTGCGCATTTAGCTGTTATGGGTGTAGCCATCAGGGGCTGGGGGATATGTCCCCTCCAATGAGGCAAAATAGGCTGTCACCCTTTAATTCTGGTCAGAGAATAAACATTTTTTGTTATTTCTCATTGAAAAGTAAGACTCTGAATCAGATTGTCCCCCGAATCTGAACTGTCTCCCCAGTTTCTGAGATACGGCTACACCCATGCTTGCTTTGTTCAGTCCAGCTTTCACACACATGCACGCTACAAACTTCATGTCCACAACATTCTACAAGAAATACATACTTTGCATGTTGCCACGCATTCAGCAGTTTTGTTCAGCCTACCCGGCTGCTACAACTAATGCCAACTCATTTTATGCAGCTTGTATCTTGCAGGCAATGCTAGATATCACTAAGTATTCTGACCAGTCATCACAGCATATCTCTGTTGTAGAATGTCCTACTATACAGCTCTAGTTTTTGCTACTGCTTAACAACACTGGCAATCATGTCATGATGTGATATTAAATATTGCAACGTCACACAAACCAATGAAATCCATATCACATATTAACTACATTGTTTTGAATGACTACATCCGGATCGGTTCAGTTAAAATGCACATGTAAAACAATATAACAGCCCAAAACATCGCCAACCACCTTAGGCCTATTAACTAAGCCAAAGTTGCAACTTTCAGTTCCACTTATAATGAAGTGTTGTAGTAAGTGCATCGGCACCATGGAATCAATGACAAAAAGAATGATAACACTGTATTAAAACAGCACGAAATCTCCAGTCTCACTCGCCAATTTCTAATATCCATCCTGCTGCCCTGAAGGTCCACATATGTCGCAAAACTTCACACGGCCTAAACATCGCACGGCTATACGAAATCGCCAAAGACACCTGCGCAGACGTTCTCTGCCACGCACGGTTCACTGAAAAATATGTTTCGATGACCAACAATAGTTAAAACTTATCAAATTCCATCGAAGAACATGCGACAAGCGCCCTTCCACTGAGATTCGTAAGGACGCCGAGGACCTGTGTCGTCACTGGTCCACAGTGAACACGCAGTTGCTATGGCGATGTCACCCCCTGGGTGCTAACCAGCAGACTAACTCGAAATCGATTGACTGATATTGGGTTTAGAGGCTTGCATCGACCTTTTTGGTCATTATGCGCCGCCTATAGTCTGTGTGAGCTACGTTACGTTAGAGTGAATGTGGCGATTTTAAAGATAGCGCAAGTGTTTCATTGAACGTTATAGAGTGAAAGAGTGACGGATACAAGTGCTTTTTTACGTTGGGTTGTGTGTGTGAGTAAAATTTAGGTGCCGCTTATAATATTAGCATGGTGTGGGGCCTCCGTGAAGCGGGGGCAAGACGCGCAGGGGCAAGAGGAAGGGAGTGGTCGCCTTTAGTTCTGCCAGTTACGCTATTTTTAGCCCTCCTGAAAAAGCAAGGAATTTAGGTTATGCTTTACGTTGTATTTTGCCAAGGTGCCGGCACGTGGCCTACTCCTCACGAAAAACAACGAGGGGTCTCTGTCGTGCAGGCTAGGAGGAGATTGCCCACGCCGCCTCTCACGCTGGCTAAGCGTTCACCCTATCACGCCGGGTGTTGCGCAAGAAAGGAAGGAGTGAGAAGGATTTGCAGTGTTGTGTAATGTAGTGTAGCGGTGCTGCCTGTTGGTGGCTTGAGCGGGTAGGTCGCGCGGTCCCCACGGCTGCCTCTGTGCGCGCGGGCGGGGCCCGGGACAGATTGACCAATAAATAAAATGCGCGATCCTGGCCAAGTTCCCGTGAGGCAGGTTACCGATGCTGATAGTGCGTGGTATTGTTCGCTGTTGTCGGGTAAATGTTGTGTTAGAGTTCTCCTGCTAGGTGTGTTTCATTTAGATATTTGAATAGTAGCTGCAGTAGGTCTGGGTGCTTGTTACCCAGTAGGGTGCTCAGGGTGAGCTGAATTTTCTTTTGTTGGCAGAAGGCCTTAATGGGTCGTCTTTGTGTTTCAAAATCCCTACATTCTAGCAGGAGGTGACTAACGTTAAGTGGTGTGTTGCAGGTGTGGCATTGTGACACTTGGTGAGAGCCGTCCTCTAGGATTGGTTGTATGTATTTTGTGCGACCCGTTCTAAGTCTGGTGAGGACGACTTCTTGGCGCCGGCATTTTTGATCTGAAGTGTCCCAGGCGCCAAGTGTGGGTTTAATACCGTACAGGTGTGCTTGGTGATTTTGTGTCCAGTTCTTCTGTTGATGTTTACGGATGTGTTGTTGCAGGCTGCCTTGCAGTCGTATAGTGAAAATTTGATGTCAAAGCATGTTTCAAATGCTAGTGATTGTTTCGCAATCTGGTCTGCTCGCTCGTTGCCTCTGATGTTTGCATGTCCCGGTATCCAAAGGAATGAAATGTTGTTTACGTTAGGGGACACTTGCTGTTGTATGCAATCAATGATGTAGTGTGATGGATCGGCCGTATTGCTGATGGCTTGTAGTACTGATTTTGAGTCGGAGCAGACAACTACGTTAACCATGTTGTGTCTGATTGCCATGCGAATGGCTATCAGTATGGCCATGGCTTCTGCTGTGAAGATTGGTGTTTAGTCTGGGAGGCGGTTGCCGAGCTCGAAGCCAGGCGATGAGAGTCCAAATTCGACTTTGTCGTCCATTTTGGACCCGCCTGTGTATGTGAATGATTTGTGGTTGTTGACAGTGGTGTATTCGTGAAATTTGGAGAGTATCTCTGTTTGAGTTACGTCTGTTTTACGTTCTGTGAGGAGCTATTCTACAGTGGGTGGCTTGTGGATCCAGAATGGCCTGAGGGGCGGTCTGGGTGCAATGGGCGGTACGGCAAACTGAAGGTCTGCCAGAGCCGTGCTTATTTGAACGTGAAAAGGTGGGCGTTTGCGTGCTGCACGGCTCTTGTCTAGTCTGTCGTGTTTGAAGCAAGACTGTGTCGGATGGTTGTCTGTGGTCTGAACTGTTATGTAGAACCGACACAGTTGTTGTGTTCGCATGATCTGTAGTGATGGCATGTCCGCGTCGGCCAGAAGGCTGACAATGGGGTTACAGTGTAATGCTCCAGTGGCTGTTCGAATGCTGTGATTTTGTATTTATTATATTGTATATATTATATTATACTTCCAGTTTCTGTGCTAGGGATGGAGAGATGCTGTTGAAAATGAATCTGTTGTATTCTAGAACGGGTCGAATGATGGGCTTGTAGAGTCTGAGTAGTGTTTGTCTGTCTCCGCCCCAGTCTGTTCCTGAGAGGCAGTGGAGGATGTTGGTGCGTTTTGCGCATCGTTTCGTGATGTCTTTGATGTGTTGCTGGAATGTCAGTTTCTCGTCTAGGTGGATTCCAAGAAATCTGAAGCTTTTTATCTGCTCTATGGCTTCGCCATGGATATGCAGGTTGAGGGTGTGTGATCCGGTAGCGCGAGAGTATGCGACTACTGCGGATTTTTCGGCGGACAGGGTGAAGCCCCATTTCTTACACCATTTTGCAATGTGGTCTAGTCCGAATTGAACGGTGTTTTCGGCTTTTAGGAAACAGTGGTTAGTGGCCCAAGTGGCCACGTCGTCCGCAAAAAGTGAATAGTGTAGTGCTCTGCAGTGAAAATCGTCAAACATGTCGTTGATCATGATGAAAAACAGTGTTGATGAAATGACGCTTCCTTGTGGAAGGCCCTGATCCTGCGCTCCATAGCTGGAGGTGGTGTTGCCGCATCTAACCTGTACTGTTCTATCCCGAAGGAAGTCCAGTAGAAAGTGTGCTAGGTGTCCGCGTAGACCTAGCTTGTAGAGTTTGTGTGCAAGTGCGGACTTGTGGACTCGGTCGAATGCGGCCGTGATGTCTAAGTATGCCGCTGTTGTGGTGCGTTTATAATTGATTCCGTGTCTGATGTGTAGTATGCATATGAGATTGTCTGCGGTGGACCTGTGTTTTCTGAAGCCGCATTGGTGTTCGTCGAGCATTTTCTTGTTTTCCAAAAAGTGTTGGAGGCGTGTGTTTACCATGCGTTCGACGGGTTTACTGGCACAGCTGGTGAGAGATATTAGTCTGTATCCTTTTGGCTGAGTATGATCTTTTTTGGGTTTGGCCAAAGGAATGATTATACTTTGTAGCCAATTTGGCGGAAAAGAGTCGTTTAAGAAGAGATGGTTAATGGCCGTCAAGAGGTACGTTAAAGATACTTTACTCAAGTGTCTGAGGAATTGATAATGAATGACGTCTGGCCCAACCGACGTGTTGCCGCACTTGCTGAGGGCAAGGCGTAATTCATGCATTGTGAATGGTGTGTTGTATGTTTCAGTGTTTGTCGACTGAATGTTTGCGTTTGCCGCAAGTGTTTGGAGTGAGTTTGTTAGTGCTGTGTCGTAAGTGTGGTTTGCGGAGACGTTGGTGTAATGAGTTTTGAACTATTCCACGGCGTCGCCAGGTTCTGTGATGCGCTGGTTGTTTATTGTCAGTTGTGGAAAGGGACCTGGCGGAGGGCATTTGAGGTGGAAGCGTTTCATGAGGGTCCAAATGGTGCCCGTGGGTGTAAATCTATTGAATGTGGATGTATGTTCTTGCCAAGATGATCTCCTCGCTCCACGTATGGTTGAGCGACAGAGTGCTTTTGCTCGGCGGTACTCCAGGAGATGCGCTTCGCACATCACCCTTTTGTACCGCTTCAGAGCTCTGCGTCGTTTCGCGATCGCTTGTTGGCATTCCGGGGTCCAACAGGGCGCTGATGCCTTCTTTCGTTTTTTTTAGATTTTGGTACGGTGGCCTGTGCTGCTGAGCTGATGGCTCCTAAGACCTCACTTATGGTGTGGTCTGTTGAATTAACTAATGTGAGGTCCACCATAGTCTCGTATTTTGGCCAGTCCGCCCTTTTCAAATTTCATGTGGGTGCGTGGAGTTTTGTATGGTGGATTGTGCCGGAGCTGAGCTTAATGTGGATTGGGTAGTGGTCGCTCAGCCCGGGGTCGTCCTCTACCGACCATTCAAAACGGTGACTAAGTCGCGGGGTGCAGCGCAAAATGTCGATTGCGCTGTCTACGTCTCCTAGTCTGGGGTTGTGTCTGGTGGCGGCCCCGGTGTTTAGCAGTGTGAGATTTTGGTTCTCGATAAATGTGTGTATGGTGTGTCCTCTGTTGTTCGTTTTGTGGCTTCCCCAGCTGGGGTGGTGTGCATTTATGTCTCCCAGAATGAGCACTGGGTGTGGAAGTTGTGAGATAAGGCTGGTGAGGTCTTGTAGTGTGGGGTCTGGTTCTGAGGGTGGAAGGTATATTGAAATAATGGTGGTTTGTACGTGGTTGAATTTTAGCTGCACGGCTACTCAATTGATCTGACTGTTTACGTTAATTCGGCTGTGGGGGATGCTGTTGGCAATGAGAATGGCAGCTCCCCTTTTCTGGTTGGCCCGCTGACATTGTCAACGTGCCATATGAAGTTTGAGATGCGGGTGCAGTAGGAATCTGGATCCCGCAGGTGAGTCTCCTGGGGGGCGACCAGGGAGAGATTTTTGCGTTGTGTTAATTCAGATTTAAATTCGGTGAAGCGGGATGGAATGCCGCCCACATTCCATTGGAGAACGTGTCATGATTTAAGACCTGGGGACTGCGGTGGGACGGATGCGGCGTGTCGTGGGGGTGTCAGACGCCGAATCCGCAAGGTTTAGGGCCCTGCGGAGCCGGTGTCGGGTCGTGGATGGCGGTGTGACACGCCGCACCAGTGAGGTGGTGTTGGTTTTGGAGCGGGTTATTGGTCCGGCTTGGGGCTCAGTCTGGCAGGCCACATTTACTGTGGGTGGCCTGTCACACTGAGCCCCGGTGGATGTCGTGGAGGCGGGAGCGGGGGTCTGAGAGGATTTGGATTGGGGTTTTGTTGGGACTTGGTGGGGGACGGGTTTGGGCCCGGGTGTGGAGAGGGGAGGGAACTGGGTGGAGGAGACGAGATCTCAAAGAAGGACCCCAAAGAAGAAATCCAAAATATGCAATTTTTTCAAACTTTTTCAGGTTCCTGGTATTAATTACGTCTGTGTAAGCCAGTTCTGACAATTTCTACCCATTCTGAGTAATTCATCGCTGATTTTGACGGTTTTGGCTCACTATAGTTATTCGTGACCTGACCTCAGCTCAATGGCTGGAAGTCATTGATACTTTGCCCAATGACGGTAACTAGATGTCTGCTTCACTCCGCAATAAAAATGTTATGATATATTCCGTCAATTTCCGAAAAAAACGACATGTCTTAATAATGGGCTTGACCTTAGGTCAATGACCCGGGAAATTCCGAAAAATATGAGATAGCAGATTTGTTGTATCTCTCAAGATGACTAATCCTTGAAAGTATTATTGTGATATCTTGTTTTGGGAAAACGTTACAGGGCACTAATTTTTTTGGGACATAGGTCTGTTTGACCTGCCCTAGGTCAAGCCCCCGACCTGACCTGAGGTCAAAACTTTGACGCAAGGTGTAAAAATGATGAAGCAAAGGTACACGAAGTTTCGTGGCTCTGTGTTTGTTCATTCTCTCGCAGTCCCGGAAAAACCTCAGGGGAGCGGTCAACTGCCCCCCCCCCCCAGTCGGGGGCGGGTTAAGAATGAGGATGCCCGACAACACTAGAACATAGGGGAATTTCATATGCATGACTTCTGGTCCGCGCTGCGCGAAGTCTTTGCCTGGGTTCTGGAGGCAATTTCCGGATGAGTGGGTTTGCCTTTCCCGGTCAGGGGGCCCTTTAGGCAAATGCCAGGGGGCCTCTTCTTGTGTCAAGTTTCAGGGGTCCCAAGACCCCAAGGAGCCTCCCTCGTCTTCACCACTGATCTCTTTGTGTGTGCCCCGGCATCCACCAGCTGTAGCACACACAACCTAAAATGTTACCAATTATTTCGTAAAATATGGTCCACAGAGGCGCACCCAATTTTTCTGAGAAGGAAAGGGGTAGGCAAGAGCAAATACACCACCAAAAGCAGGCAAAGCCGGCCTGTTCCTCCCGCCATTATCCCGTACGGGATTCATGCAGAGGCCCTCGCGAACGGAAAGCCCGTCACATCGAACAAAAAACCATTTAAACGGCCTCGCAAACATACGGGCCACGGAGCCGATGGTAGAACTGTATATATTATAGACATAAAATATTATATGGATTTGTGCAACCACAACCGACTTTCGAAAACCACACCTGTGTCCTCCACAGCTGTCACGGATTCCTCCACAGGTCTAAAGGGAGCCCCTACAGACCGTCAGGGCTCCCTAGAACAGCAGGGGGTTCCTCCACAGGTCCGCAGAGCCTTCTTAAGGCTGACAGGGGCCCCATAGGCAGGAAGAGGGTCCATATCGACCGGCAGGGGGCCCCTGCAGGCCGGCAGGGGCCCACAGGACAGCAGGGTTCTCTCCACAGGCCAGCAGGGCCCTTTGAAGGCTTACAGAGCCAACAATTTGGCAGGGGCCCCTACAGGCCGGTAGGGATCCTTGCAGTCCGGTTTGGACCACCTGCAGGTCGGCAGGGTCCCCTCCACGGGTAGGCAGGGGCCCTTTGAGGGTTGACAGAGGCCCTGTAGACCAGCAGGTGGTCCTCACAGGTTGGTAGGGGACCCGGGGGCCCTAAAGACCGTCAGGGAGCCCCTGCAGACTGGCAAGGGCCTGCAGGGGCGTGTATATGCACACATATATACATACATATATGTTGAAAAGGGCTACACTTCGTAGGCGCAAAAGAACTACACTTCGGTGCCGCGAATTAGGTATTAAAAACTAACTGTTTCGAGTCATCTCGGCTTCTTATCTAACTTTGACAGATGCACAGCATCAATTCTGTCACACACATTCACCGACCATGTTTTTTTAACACGCCAACGTTTACTTGCATTACTGTTCTTTTCATGATAAACAGACCAAAACGCAGTGATTTCGGGATTATTTCTCAGGGCGTATAGGATTTGTATCTCAGAAACACTGGCAAATGAAATAGGAAATATTAAAACAGTATTTGTAGGACTACGATATCCGGAATGGGTTATTCATGAAGCCCATGTGTCGGCTAGAAGACCGACTTGTGCTCGATTCCAGCCGAATCAGAGCCGAATCCGGATTCGCTTCCATTTGGACCGGAACTGGATTCGGAATCGATCCAGTTGGAAGCTGTGTTGAGTCGGACTCAGAATTGATTCAGTTAGTCTGCAGAAACACTAGAATCGGAAGCGAATCCAAAGGCAAAATCTCTGATTCCGCTTCTTGTCACAGTTGAACCTACCACTACTTTGGTATTAAAGCAATACCAAAGTTAAATACCAAAGTTACCAAAAAATATCAAAGCTAAAAAAGAACTCTACAAATACCAAACAGCAACTAAGTGGTGGTAACCACTTATTTATACACGTGTGTGCACTAAATACTTCACTCTGAGAGCACTTTTAAGCAGTTTCATGTGTTACGGTCCATAGGTTTCTGGTTGCGTGGACCGGACATTGCCTGCTAGGTAGGTAGGTAGGCAATTGGGGATGAGGTTGTGTTCCAAGATTTAGAACAGTCAACATTGGGTCAAATGATCTCCAACTCAATACAAGATAAACATGGAAAAAAACGATGCGCAAATATCACTTTTACATCAGTTTCTTGGGGAACTAGTCAGTAGGTCATGTTACGATATAACTGCCTGCTCCACCGCCTGATATTGATATTTTACTAGTGACGAATGTTGATTGTTACTGACTTTATGCATGTCGCAAGAGCGCCAGAACTGTACACCATAAATAGTGCGGAAACGCCGCGCCAATAATAATACAGCTCAAACGGCATGTTCGCTTTCCTAGCTCGATTTCTTTAAGAAAGAGATGTTATTAAAAGACGTAAATCCATTTTTGTTCGTCTTTCCTATGCCGCCTTTCCAAAGGCAAAGACGACGCGCAGCTTTCTGTGACTGCTACGTTTTTCACCGAGGCGAAAAAATACATGTCGAAATAAAAAGATGTCCATTTACTTCAACAGGTGTCTACAATGCTTTCTGACAGTGAATACGTCACGAATCACAAGCTCCAACTTCAATCGACATATGACGAGTTTTTTTCTTTTATTCAACCGAATCCTTTCTTGAGCACAGATTGTTGTAAAGCTCTCGCCGCAGTACTGCAATTCCCGTTCAACTGACAACTGAATAATTGTCCACCTGCCTTAAATCCATTGATGTCAATATTGTTTTCAGTTGTTCCTTTTCTTGATGGGTGCCATCGGAAAATACACGTCTGAAAGCCCTAAAATATGTTTTCAGTATGGGTTGATGTTCACTGCAGAACGCAATTAAATGGAGAAATATAGAACTTTGTACAAAAATATGGCTGTAGTCTAAATGCCACATTCAAGGATAATTTGATAAACCACAAAATATGCCATGCAATATTGCAACTCGGAAAACCATGTCATTCCTCATCTATTTTCATCAGTACTTAAGCACTGGTGATGTGTCGCAAAATGCATAATTATCAGTACATAATGTTAGTTAATGCAGAAGTACAATGAAATTGTTACATTGGAATCGGGTTCAGATTCGGAACCAGACATTTTCAATCACATTGGAATTGGATCCAAAGCCGATTCCGCTTGTAATTTGTCGCTTGGATTGGATCCGGATTCGGAGCCATCTGCCTGTGTGCTGAATTTGAATTGATTCAGGTCAAGTAGAATCAAGTATTAGTCTGCTAGAACATTTTTCTTTACAAAACAGGAAGAAAAAACACGCCCCAAAAAATATTTAGTTCTGCCGTATGACGAGGGCCTAAAAGGCCTCAAACAAGTGTGTCACGAGGAAAGTATGGGCGTGGCATTTAAGTATCCGAACACGATTAGGAAAACTTTGATAAGAAATCAACCAAAACGTGACAAAAGCATTGGCGTTTATGATATCCCATGTAAACAGTGTCCCAAGACAGCCTGTCTGGGGGAGACAGGGAGGGCTTTGTCGAAAAGGATATACGAACATCGGAGGGATATACGAGTTGGAAACGAAAAAAGGGTCATTTTTTGTCATGTCAGGGATTTTAATTATGCACTAGATTTTGGCCAGGCCAAAACTGTGTTCAGCTCGAATGACTATATCAAAAGGCGTATCGTGGGGTCAGCACTGATCAGCACGACAGAAAAAAACAAATATGTCAGCAGGGGCCCGTTTCACCATAAAAATATATTCTCTGAAAGTGGCATGTTTAGTCATTTTCCTAATACTTGACATATTCCGTTTCACAAACTGCGGAAGATGAATATTTATCCCATTCAAAGTATGACAGTGTGAAGGGGCATAGTATCCCACTTTCGGAATACTATGACGTCAGGCCTGTCATAATTATTCCATTTAGTCAGCGGACTGCCGGGTTTGCGGTTGCGCAGAGTATGCCACTTTTGCTGGCATATCGCGCGATTTTTGTTGGTGTTCCAGCGGTTATGTCGGTGGTGCGATTTGTTTCTTTTGCGAAAACAGCAAGTTCATTTGATACAGCTGGGCTCTGGAGGATGATGATGCCAATATCGCGGAAGCTGCTGGGGCTGAAGCAGTTATTTTAAGCATTTGATGAAAAGGAATCACGAAGAAGAGAACAAACCTTTTCACCTAACATTTAACGCTTCTTTTTCCAACACTTTCAGAACAAATTCAGTGAAAGATATTGGATGCTTCTAACAAAAAATCACGCAAAAATTAGTAGGAGATTCAATCGAATATACACGACATTTAGCACCTCACCGTTCCGCAGGTTTTCAGGTACCCCATTTCTTTCCCCTCTTCTCGTTGCGGAAAGCTCCCATTTTCACGGACGTGAACAAAACTGTTTGCTTGTTTTCTGGTGTATTTTTTCGACGCATCAGTCAGGCTTGACCATTAGCAATGTAGTCGGAAGCCGACTAGTCTTACGTCAAGTCATGGGCCTCATCAGCCGTCAGTCGGTTGTCCGTGAACAGAACTGACCTTGGCAATGAATTGAACGCGACTCCCGGATAAAAATAGTGCCGCACCGGCCAATCAGCGACTGCTTGGAGTGCATGCGCGCACTACTTCCTTGAATATGTTCCCAGCGCAGGCATACTGACGGCAGTGGTGAAACGGAACAGTAGTCCTGTTATAGCTTGAATATGATAATATGCCACACACTAATGGGGTACTATTCATGTGGATAAACGGGCCAAATCAGTTTTATTTTAATAAAGTAGGAGCGGGCATGATTAAAGCGAAATACTGCAGTGAAGGCTCCGTTTGAATTGTTTCAGGTGCGTGTATTAAGAAAAAACATGGTCGGTGAATGTGTGACGGAACTGATGCTGCGTATTTGTAAAACTTTGATAAGGAGCAGAGATGGCTCGAAACAGATAGTTTTTAATACGTAATTCGCGATTCCGTAGTGTGTGTTTTTTTCAATAATGAATGCGAAACTAAATGCATTTGCTTTCAATATATACATATACACACACACACACACATAGATATATATGTATGTATTGGATATCTATATATATATATATATATATACATATATATGTTACGAACATGTTATAACGCGAGGCGGTTTCAAACATGGAAAAATGTATATATGCATGAAAACGTAACGTCCGTCAGTTCTCGCGTTGTGGTCACGTCGTGTTCTTGTTTCATGTGTCCTAGTGGTGCACCGTCGAGTAGGTGCATAGTGAGTCGTCTGGAGAGCGTCGTAACACCAGTGCAGTGTACTGGGCGAAATTTGCAGCGATTAGGGGAATCATATCCAAATATGTTCAGCCGAAACAGGACGGAAAACTGCAATTGAACATTTATTGCAAAAACAAGATGACTTCAGATTTCCTTGTGAAAAACAGCCATACGCGGCCAGACAAGCTCAAAAACACTAAAGATGTGTATCAATTTGCTTGTGACTACGAAGGATGCAAACTTCGCCCAGTACACTACATTGGTGTTACAACAGCAACACTCTCCCAACCACTCACTATGCACCTACGTGACGACGCGCCACTGCAACACATGAGACAAGAACACGACGAGACCATAACGCAAGAACAGATGACAAACAGTACGGCCGTATTATGACCATGTTTTGACGGGAAACGGCTTAAAATATAGGAAAGTGCATATATTCATGAAACTCGCCAGTCAATAAGCAAACAGCCAAATTCTTGTATCACCTTAGAGTTACTGGGAGCAGGGCGTTAGCTCCTGAATCCAACTCTTCTATTTATCTTCTTATCCACTTGCTTATTTCCCTACTGACAGTATATGTTACATGTAAACTTAGTGCACCGCAAATAATTTTCAAATCGTTACTTGTGCCAACTTTCCATCATTTTGAAGATGAGATGAGTCTCCCTCGAAACGCGAGTATATAAATTAATGAACAATTTTGTGCATTTGATATGTGATCTCGACAAATTTGCTAAAAGGCAGGCCAGAGATCTTAAACGATACGTCAAGAAACTAGCACATGCGTAACATATGGTCGTTTTTAACGATACATAAATAAATACATATATATATATATATATCATTTACATACATGTATAATATCATGCTGAACATAAAAACACATCCCACAGAAGTAAAGAATGAAATCAAAACTGTTTCAGCTCAAATGCGCACCAGTTTTAGCATATTATACAATGCCACATCATTCAATGTTGCCTTATATCTTGGCTTCTAAGGCGGGTTCGTGTTGTTTACAGTCCTGCGAGGGCCTTCGTCGGAGCTCAGCACTGGTCCATTGTAGGTCAGAAAGGACCCCTTTACTACAGGGGGGCATGACTGGTAAACGGGGCCGTGCTATTTATAGGCCGGCGAAGGCCCTTTCACAGGACGGGGCCTTTTACTGCCGGGTGGTGAGTTTTCAGGACACCTTGGACCGCTTTTCTGACCGTTGGCTTCAAAAGTTCCTTCACAGATGTGCAGTGGTCGCTCTAGGGGTCGGTTTCGGTGACGAAAGGGTCAGCTCTTCAGGTCCACAGGGGCCACCTGTGGGCTGGCAGAGGGTCACTTTACGAGCTTACAGAGGACACCTTTACGTGCCATCAGGTTGCTACTGCACAGGCCAAAGGGGCATCCCGTCATCTTGTAGAGCCGGCGGCAGGAGGCCAAGTCAGAGGCCAAGAGGAAACAAGTTGTCACGGGCTCTTTACAGACCAACTGGTCACCACTGACAGGCTTGCTATTTCTAACTGATACTGACGTGATCTGATTGTTATTTCTGATTGTTGCTGATTCATTCTTGTTTGCTGTTACATAGCCTTAAATTATTTTCATTCGTTCAGGTATTCTGGAGGTCATGGCCTTCGCCGTGCAAGCCAAACTCATCCACATTAGGTAGCACAAGTCATCGAAAGCTGAATGGGGACTCAAAAATAAAACACATCGAGCCATGAAATCACGCTTAGGAACCCCTTCAGAGGAGTAACTCAGTCCACAACAAGCCTTGTGCTTTTGGGTGATCTTTTGGGTGATCCGGACCAGGATCAGAATCACAGTGACTTGGTCTGGATCAGTTGTTGAATCATTGCTGTTTTTAACATTTGATCCTAATCATATGTGATTCACGTAAGCTTTTTAAAACTGATAGAATCAAATGTAACTCATACCAGTTTTTGAAACATGGATCCGTATCATACATTTATTCACGAGCTCTTGTTGACTCCGATCAGTCACTGGTTCAAAATGGCGATGACGTATCAGTGGAATCGCATTTAATATGTATAAAATTGCATGCAATTACGTAGACTCTACTTTCTAGGTACTTACTGCGATAACAGGCAACACGAACCTTGGACCGTGTGTGGCTGTGAAAGACAGCTGGCTGTTTGGCTCCCTTGGCGTCCTCTCTAATGTAATTTAGCTCGGTGGATTAGTGCCTGGAGATGTTCTTCAGAAGCATATTGCCATGTTACTTTGTCACCCTGCTTTACATATACAACTAGGTCGTGTTGAATCAGTCTGGCGTTGTAGTTCATCCGGACCAAAACCAAATCTTCAAAACTGATCCGGATCTAATGCGATTTACCTAAAAACTTGCAATTTTTGATCGGGATCATATCCGGATCAGAATCAAGCACAAGTCTGTCCACAACCGTGTTGAAAGTCCCTTCGGTTACCAGCAGCCGTGAAGGACATTGCACTGAGTATACGTGGAAAGCGAAACAGCTCATGTTTTTAGGTATTCGCTGACATCCGATAGCCGCCGTTGCGGCGCCATCGGCTGCCATTTGTGAACGGTGGGGGCCGCTTTAGTCCGCTCCGTCGCCAGCTTTGGCGCAGTGACGCGGTCCAGAGTGGCGCAGCGCGGCCAATCTCGCCGCTTCACTGTCCGCTGGCTGTCGGCGTCTGACGGCGGTGACAGTCACATTACCCGGCGCTGCTGAACCAGTGCCTGTGCCGCACCACGGTGATTCCCTCGACTTCCGGGATAAAAGATGTGATGTGCTGGTTCTGCAACGTCAGATATCACCTGCACTACACAAAGACCGTTAAAGACGGCAGTCTTTGGCATTTGGTATATTTCCAGTCCTCTGCGCCTTGCTCTTCCGACACAGCACCATGACGACCAATCAGAACCAAATGATATGAATCAAAAGCATCTGCCTTCACCCTTCCGGCCAGATGTCACAGTGTCATGGCTTGCCAGCAGAACCTCGGTTTCATTTATATGGCCGTTTAGCTTTCTGCCATTCTAGGAAATGAACAAATCAAACGAAAAACGGTAACTTAGCTAATTACGTAGTCATGAACATTTAGGCTCACGCCCAGCGTCAGAGTGTTCCTATCAGCGAGCCGCACCGCACACGGGACATACGAGGATGCTGCAATGCACCTGCTGCAATGGCCAAACTCCAACCTCCACTGCTACGATCGAAATGGGTTTATCAGTCACCAACTTTGACTTCGTTCTGGAGGCTGTTTGATTAGGCCTCTTACTGGATACCTGAAACTTTAAACTGTTAAAAGCCTCACTATGGTCAAGTAAAACCAACCAATTATTTTGTTTTATAATTACGTGGGGTCAAGTACTTGGTACTTGGAACATTGCAGGTCCTTGGACGGGCCTTGAAACTTGTAAACCTGAAACTGGAAACGTGGATACCTGAAACTTTAAATGGTTAAAAGCCAGCATTCACTGGTGCGATCGAAGTGAAACAAACGCCAATCGACTTCTTTGGGGGTAACTGACTGGTCACCAGAACAGATCGCAAGTGCCGTTTCAAGTGTCAGGTACTTGGTTTGAGGTCACAAGCTTCTGGTGACTAATTAAATAGTCATAGAGAAGTCGATTGGTGCATGTCTCATTTCGACTGGTGCAATGGAATTTGGTTTTCAGCCATGGCAGCAGCAGCAGTTTTTGCTTCAAGCACCATGTATTTGACCTGGGGTCACAAGCTTCTGATGATCAGGCAATAGCCCAAAGGAAGTCGATTGGTGCTTGGCTGATTTCGATCGGGACGGTGGAAATCGGTTTTTAGCCATTTCAGCAGACTACCAGTCCTGTTTCAAATACTAAGTACTTCACCTGAGGTCACAAACTTCTGGTGATCAAGTAAATAATCCCAGAGGAGTCGATTGATGCATGTCTTGTTGTAGCAGAGCTTTCTGTTTGGCGTGATAGTTTGACTATTGGCGACCTCGTTTGTGCCAAATTTTTGCTCTTTTTCAGTACTTCTCTTTTCACCAGTTCTTCTCGCCAATTCTTCGTGTATTTGTCACACATCATATATGCACAGAGCTTTCACTTCCACCACATATGTTCTTGACGTCAAACACTGACCACTCACAACAGTAACACTTCACTTCGTCACGAGCACCACGTGGTCCACCACATGTTGAGTCTATATATACACCGATAGCTACTGAGCGAAAACCGGCCCTACTCATACACTACCTACGAAAGGAAATGACGAAAGGTAATGGTGCAATATGATATCGTATACAACCAATCAGGAGGCGTTTTGGAATCCCACTATTCTGGAAAGACTAAGCTCTAGCCAATGAGCAAGCGTGAGAATGCACGGATTTCAAAGAACTGTCTGATGTAAGAACTCAGAAGTTTCCGCGAGTGTAAGCTATTTCAAGATTGGAAAAAGGAAGTATCGTTCATCATTACGGACATGATTTACCTAACGGTACTGCGCCACCATTGATGTACTTCAGGCGTTAATGCGCTCTCAGATGTCTCTGATTCTCTTCGGTGTCGACTACGGAAACTAGAGCTTAAGGCATCTGGTAACCTTAAACAATCTACCAACCAAAGGCTTTTGAAGGGAACCCTCTACGGTTTTGAAAAATCTAGCAAACATTGAAACTTGAAGGTTTTCTTACACGGGAACTTTAAAGCCATGACGTAAACTTTGTTACGCCTATTTCCATTGGATCAGTGAAAGCTTTTGTTGGCCATTTCAGTACATTCATTACACTAATATATCATGTCGTGCACCACATCCCTGCGTCTCTTTCGCCCACTCGTCGCATTCGTCTCTTTACAACGCAACGCAGATTAAAACGCAATGATCACTCTGTATGTCAAACGCAAGGATAATCCGGTAGCTAGGCCACAGCAATGCAGTGACACGCTGAACGACATTATACATGATCTTGAAGCTTCCGTTGTTGAACCATATTCGTGCGGTTCGCATATTTCCAAAACAATGCAAGTCAGAATGTGCATTGTTGGAACTATTGGCTCACTTCGCTATTTACGGCATCGCTGTACCAAAAAAATCCCTTCTTTCTTCACAACATACACCCTCTTTGCGTGGCGATGTCACTTACCTTTAGGTCCTCCGGCCTTGAACTTTTAGAGACAATTGAGGAAACAGTCGCTCAAGGTTTCTTCCTGAATCCTCCTCGGGTGAATTCGTCAGTTGATTCCTCGAACCCTGGCTACGGAAAAATGATGCTACTATTTCCATTGTATTACAGACACGGGGAACAACGACAAATTGACCCTATCAAACAGCACACCTGAAGGCTTGCGAAAGATATGTGCATTGCCTTCTTCTTAACTCGTATGCCATTTAAGCTAATTATTTATGACAATAGTCAGTTTTTTAAGCCTCTGACCATTAGGAGGTCAAATGACCCCTCGGGTCGCGTTACTCGCAGCATTATCAGTAGCTCAGGTGGAAGTGTCTGCCACCGTTCCCCAACCTGGCAAGCTGGGTTGGAGACGCCTCGGCACATGCTATGTCTCCCACAGGTGATCTGGCGAAAGGGAGGTATTGCTTATCTTGTAAGCGATATGCTTGTGTCGGTCCGTAAAACTTTCGCCTCGTTATTATGCCGTTAACCTGGAATTGCGCGATCGAACCCGATAAAGTCAGTGCAGCAGGCGCGGATCCCAGGAGGGGGGAAGGGGCCCAGACCTGAGAAGGGGCCCCACGAGAGGGGCCCCGCAAGGGCTCCTTTCAGACTCAAAAGGGGCCCGAAAGGGGTCCCTTTTGAGCTTCCTCCATGCCAATCAGGGAATTTCTGACAAAAAGGCCGCCTTCAAAGCAAAGGTGGAAAATATTCTGACGTTTTGCAACATGGCTTGTATAAAGATCGTCGAGAGACTGAATTGCGAAAGAAAGCTGGAATTACTCTGCGAAGAGTGACGCTTGCTGCAGAAGAACGTGAAGAGAGTATGGCGCAATAAATTTTTGTCTTGACAGTCCCCATTTTCTCTTCGCAGGGAACACTTCGTCAGTCCTATTCATTGTTGCCTTCTGATGGACACGTTGATCCTCGTACAATAGTATGTCGTCTTCCTTGGCATCGTCTGAGAGCAGCCAGTTTCTTTTGCTCTCTTCAGTAGCATCGGGAGCTCCGATGTCCCATAACTTGTCCGGACTTTCTGGGAACTTTTCCCTGCCTTTACCTGCGTCATTAACCCCTTTCTTGGTTTTCTGCAGCAAACGCCACTCTTCCCACAGTAAGCCTTCTTCCACAATTCTATCTCTTGGCCGTCTTTATACGCGCCATTATGCGTTCCAAAACGTCACATCATTTTTCGCCGTGGCTTTGAATGAGGCCTTATGGCCAGAAGCTTCCTGATTGGCATAGAGGAAGCACTGAAGAACTTGAGGCGTGGTTCGCATCTGTTGCCACCAGTCGAGGAAGATGACTGGCCAATTAAGAACAGGTCCGTGGCTGACCTCATAGAAAGTGATGCTGTTGTTGGTGCTTTCACCCGTTGCTCTTTCGCCGAATCTATAGCCTTAACCCTATTCCCGGCGGGGGGTCTGAATTGGCCCCCCTCTTAGGTTTTTTGCTTGCCAATTCCAGGCTTTTTTTGCGCAGCTTCACGAAACGTGGCGACTTTTCCTAGCTGTCCTTTCTCAGCATTGTGACGAAATTTCGAAATTCTATTCTGCTCAGGGGCGGAGCCAGGCAACGTTTTTGGGAGGCACCTCAGTCCATTTTTGGCCCTGTTCAGGGTAAAAGGAAAATGATTGCCAAAAATAGCATTTTTAAGATAGAATTCAACACTTTATACTGATGTATAGTTAAATACTTGGGCAAGATACAAATACAATCTTGCTCGTCTGAGGTCACTTTACAAGGTCAGGTCAAGGTCAAAAGTCAAAATTTGGTTTTATAGTAATGATTTCGGTGCCATTTTTCAAAATGCCAAACCCAGCATATATGACGTAGAACCTTGCCCTCCATTTGTGTACCAAGTTTCAGCTCCATATCAGATCGGGTCACGGAACTATGACCTAAAATGTCAGTGCGCGTACCCTGATTCACAATAGCCGTAAAATGGAATTTTTGAAATAGAGTGAATTTAACTGATCGCAAACGTTTACAAATAATACTAAATGCACAGAGATCATTCCAAGTGACCCCAAGGTCGCTGAAGGTCATTTAAGGTCAAAAGTCACAAGTTGATCTGATGAGTATGTGACCATGACAGTTCCCCTTTTTCATGTCCCTGGCACCGCTTACATATGCCAACATTATACAAATTTTGTAATACGATTTGCACTTGTTTAGCATATGATGACTAGCAGAAGCCGAAAAAGTGCTTTTACCTTTTTTGTTCATTCAGTTTTGAAAAACTAGTTCTCCTATTTTTGATACCTTGTCAGCGCCCATGAATTTTCTCAAAATTTCAAATGTGTGCACTAACGGTAAAACTCCTATCCATAATCTCTCGATTCATGCCAATTTCATCGAAATCAGTCCATAAAAAACGGAGTTATAACAAGTCCAAAATTACTCCTGATTTCAGTATTTCGGCCCCCCTGTATCCACGCCTTTCAAAACTTTGATTTTTTTAAGGTGTAGTTTTACTTCATGGCAAATCGATTGCCGTTTGTTGCGATGAAATCGGTTGCGTAGTTCTCGAGATCTCAGGAGGGCCGAATCCCCCCTGTCGGGAATCGGCCATACCGTGTGGCCCTCCGGGAATAGGGTTAAGACTCTTCCCGCTTCCTGGTTCTTGTCTGTTCATCCAATGTAAACGCTACGCTCATCAGACAAGGACCAATCACCTTAGTTGTACAGACCCGTCCAGACTCCAGGCCACACGAACAGATATAGAACACAGATCACAAAACTCGACTCACGCGAGCGGACGAATGACGCCGCGGGCCGCCGCCGCCGGACGCGCGTACAGCTCCACAGGGATACGAGGGCAGCACACCTGGTGCTGCCCCACTCTACCTACTACTACAGCGAAGTTCCACCTACTTATTTCTCCCACTACTCCTACCCACTACTTCGAGGTTCACCGATCTCCACCAGTCTTCCCGAGCCCCACTCTCAGCCCCGGCCGATCAACGCCGCCGTCACCGCCGCCGCCGGCAACTGTAACAAAAGCTGCTCGTTGTGCACAGAAGCACGGGTAGCCCCGGGGGCACGACGCCGGCACGCCTCATAAGTAATTTCAAAAAACAGATGCTCAACCATCCTGTTGTAAGGACAATACAATGGTACCACCTGTTCGTTTCTAGAGATGATATTCTTGGTTTCCGGCGCTAAGTCAGGTACATGT
Source organism: Capitulum mitella (assembly GCA_030062745.1). Classification (NCBI taxonomy): domain Eukaryota; kingdom Metazoa; phylum Arthropoda; class Thecostraca; order Pollicipedomorpha; family Pollicipedidae; genus Capitulum; species Capitulum mitella. Next base: position 1,537,251 of record CP099852.1, on the reverse strand, counting down.
TTGGCGGTCGAATACAGATTAGCTTCTAGGTGGGTGTAACTTCTAAACCACGTGTCGACGACATTACGACGTTGGAAAGCATATCAGACGGTTTCTTTCATTGAGAAGGCTCAGAAAATATCGCTACAGGGTCAATTGACTCAAGGTAGGAAAAGCTGCCAATCGGTCCAATTTGACTAAAAATAGCATTTTTCACATCGATGCGCGACCCCTAAACACAGTTGGATTTCCTTAATAATCGCTGTATGTGATCGCAATGACCAAAATCATAGCAAAAACTTTAGGTCAGGTATAGTTGATGGAATTCTTTCAAGATGCGCCACCCTAAAGCACATTTCTCTAATTTAACGATAAACTATGTTCTCCTGAAATCGTAAAGACGTTCAGTGCCGCAGCGGAATGGTTTCCCAAGAGCTGTTGCAAACTTTTTTTTAAAAAAAAACGTCACGTATGCCAGCAATGTAACTGTCAAAATTTAATTAACACCAAAATACGTTGAGGCCAAGATTACAACACACTAGAAGACTGGTCAGCCGCCGCTGTGTCGTCATACAGAGTTTTTCGTTCAGTGACATTTTTCATAACTCAGCAGCCATTTTCAAAAGCACGAAGACGAAACTAAAGATCCCCGTGCTTTTTGGGGATTTTTCAGAAAGTCGCCAGAGCGGTAAATACCTTTCCCACGCCAGAAGCAAAGCCATCTTGTTTAATGTAACGGAAGACAGCCCACATTCAGCCCAGATTCGGCCCAGCCCAGATTCGGTAGGGAATTCCCTTTACGGGCCGATAACTCCCACAGAACTTAAGAAACCTGGCTTTGACACACATCAAATGAAAGCACTCGTTAACCCAAACACAACTGTGCAAAGAAAAATCACCTACCTTGTCTATGGGGAATGTTATGGACGATCGAAAAAATCATGGCAATGGGGCGGCCCCTACGATTTTCTCCAAAATTGACACCTTAAACCACCGACACAAGCCCATCAATCTGGCTGAAGAAACCCTATGGGCCATTGAAATCTAAGGGGTCAAAACCCCCTAGGGAAACTAAAAACGCGTTTTACAGCTTAAAGAACGCCACGAATAGGCCGAATGACACATCAAATGAAAGCACTCGTTAACCCAAACACAACTGTGCAAAGAAAAATCGCCTACCTTGTCTATGGGGAAAGTTATAGACGATCGAAAAAATCATGTCAATGGGGCGGCCCCTACGATTTTCTCCAAAATTGACACCTTAAACCACAGACACAAGCCCATCAATCTGGCTGAAGAAACCCTATGGGCCATTGAAATCTAAGGGGTCAAAACCCCCTGGGAAAATTAAACACTAGTTTTACAGCTTAAACAGCGCCACGCATAGGCCGAATGACACATCAAATGAAAGCATTCGTTAACCCAAACACAACTGTGCAAAGAAAAATCACCTACCTTGTCTATGGGGAAAGTTATGGACGATCGAAAAATCATGTCAATGGGGCGGCCCCTACGATTTTCTCCAAAATTGACACCTTAAACCACAGACACAAGCCCATCAATCTGGCTGAAGAAACCCTATGGGCCAAGGGGGGGCCGAATCCGCCCCCCCTCCCTGCCGGGAATCGACTATACCGTCTAGCCCTCCGGGAATAGGGTTAAACAACAGCACGCATAGGCCGAATGACACATCCGGGCCTGGCCGAGGTGGTGCTTGGCCTGCAGACGGGCCCGGCCGAGCCATAGCTGGCCATTGTTGAACCTGCTAACAGAGCTCTCAACGCGCGAGGCCACCGACGCCGTCCTGGGCCTAGCCGAGGTGGTGCGCGGCCTGCAGACGGGCCCGGCCGAGCCATAGCTGATCGGGACAGGGAACCAACGAAATGGGCTATAAGTCCTAAGAAATGGAGACCGGTGTTGGTATCACATGCGGAAACAGGGGAGCTGGGATAACGGCCTTGGACAGAGAACCGCGACAGGGGACCAGGGAACAAAACTGCGGCCATTTAAATGTGTCCTCACTGCAGCGTCGCGCGCAGTCGGCGTATTTGCTGGTCCGTTGCTCAACCTGTTAACAGAGCTCTCGGTAAAAATATAAATTTCATGAACAAATAGAAAACTCATGAGATAAGTCATGTCCATACCTGGTCGGGACAGAGAACCAGCGACAGGGGATGCAGCGATGCCGCGACAGTGCCGAGGTCTGGGTGATGTCAGAAGAGTGAGAGTGCCGGCGGACTCCCATCCAGTGGTGAATGGCAATTGTCATTTGTTCTCTGTATCTTTAAAATGCATTGGACAATGGTTGTCATCTTGAGGACACAATGTCCCTCCCCCCATCCGACGGCTAACACAGAATTCAGAAGTCAGTCCTTGGCTGGACCGGAGGTTACTCCAGTGACGTCCTTGGCGACACTAGAGGTAACGTCCTTGGCTGGACGTTTCCGTCAATTCGCCGCGTGACCTTCAGTCCCTCGCTCTGATTGGCTGGTCGCTTCCGCCATTTTAAATCCTTCTGCTGGCAACCGGAAGACGATCCTTCTGCTGGCAACCGGAAGACGCTGTTTCGTCAGTTTACAATGCCCCCGCCATCCGACGGCCAAAACAGAATTCGCCGTGTGACCTTCAGTCTCGCGCCACCCCCGCCATCTGACCGACGGCCAAAACAGAATTCGCCGTGTGACCTTCAGTCCCTCGCTCTGATTGGCTGGACCCTCCCGCCATTTCAAATTCTGCTGGCAACCGGAAGACGTTGCTTGGTCACTTGAGTGTCTGAGCCACCTTGTGGGGACACGCAGCCGCAGCTCGCAGTGCAAGCAGCGATGCCGCGACAGCGCCGAGGTGTGTGTCTTGTGAGGAGAGTGGGAGTGCCGACGGAGTTCCCTCCAGTGGTGAGTGGCAATTGGCATTTGTTCCATGCGACAGCTAAAACAGATTTCGCCGCGTGACTTCGTCCATCAGTTTGATCCATTAACAGATCGTGGTGTGGCGGCCTGTTGCGCGCATCGTAGTACCATCCCGGCGTATTAATATATGGCTCGATGCACAACTGCGTGTGCATCGAGGGTCACTCTGGGGACGGCGTTCCGCACTTCCAAAAATGAGCATTCATGGCTATAAGTGTGCGATAACAACACTTAAACAATGGTGTCGGTAACGCACTAAAAGTGTTTGAACTTCCGTGGTGGCTGAAATCGTAAAACCGGCGGTGACGGTGAAGGCCTAGTGACAACTGAGCACTGACAACGGTGGTGACGGTGACACTGCTTTGGCAATGTCGTCAGCAGTGACAGCACTACTCAGTCGTTATGGATGGCTCTGCCTCTTCCTAGTTGCTTGATTAACAGATGTCTGATTGCCCTTCTGCTTGCAACGTGCAACGGGCGACCGTAGCTCCCACACATAGGCTGTTAAATCGGGCGACGTCTCTGTTTTCATGCCTTGAATGTCCTTAACCATGTCTCGGCACAATCGCAATGTGCACAACACAAAGCGCACAATGTGCGCTTCTGTGACACCAATTTGCTCACCTTTCCCAGGCAATCCTAAATGTTCGATCTGCTGCTGTAACCTACAACCCGAATAACCTTGCGTTTTGGAAGCTTGCTCTCGAGAGACTACGCACAACCAACAGTCGACAAAGGCTAGCAAAAAATAAACTTGCAAAACATTTCTGCAACCTCTTCAAGAGAAACCTTGTTTTTCGTCGGAGGATTAGCTGTGCAATTCAGCCAAAGGCTCAAGAAGCATCACATGCTGCTCAAATAGCACCAACCTCACTCTCTCGTGGCGAGGACTCGCCGTCACCGCCCCCAGGCGACGAGTCGCCGCTACCCGCCCCTGGCGATGAGTCTCCGCCATGCACTCCTGAGGAGCAGTCGCCGCCTCGCGCTTCTGGCGAGGAGGCGCCCACGCCCGCTCCTGGCGATGAGTCGCCGTCACACGCCCGTGGCATAGCGTCGTCGTCACGCGCTCCTGGTATGGAGTCGCCGTCGCGCGCCACTGGCGTAGAGTCATTGTCACGCGCTCCTTGCGAAGAGTCACCGTCACGCGCTCCTGGCATAGAGTCGCCGTCATGCGTCCCTGGCGTGGAGTCACCGTCACGCGCTCCTGGCGAGGAGTGGCCTGTCGAGGAGTCACCGTCACGCGCTCCTGTCGAGGAGCCAACGTCACGCGCTCCTGGCGAGGAGTCACCGTCACGCGCTCCTGGCGAGGAGTGGCCTGTCGAGGAGTCACCGTCACGCGCTCCTGGCGAGGAGTGGCCTGTCGAGGAGTCACCGTCACGCGCTCCTGGCGAGGAGCCAACGTCACGCGCTCCTGGCAGGGAGTCACCGTCACGCACTCCTGGCGAGGAGTCGCCGTCACGCTCTCCTGGTGCCGAGAAGTCACGAGCGCCATCCTACAGGGAGTACATCCTTCGCGTGTCGGCTAGTCAATGGACCCGAATGACGGATGGTGAACAGAATCCTAGCAACCTCGCCTCAGGCTTGACGAACATCCTATACAAGGCGTACGCGTCGTCCACGAAACGGCCCTGTGTACTGTGCTTTAAGCGTGGGTACCTGAAAAAGCCAGCTTCCAGGAAGGTGACTGGACCATTTTTTTCGGCATCGGCCTCGTGCAAGTTCCCTTCCTGTCCGAAGACGGTAAGCATCACATTCCAAGACAAGATGAAGTCAGGCGATGTGATGCTTCTGGTGCAAGAGAACGGATCAGCTCGTCATACGGGAGGAAGCTTCAGCCGGCGCTTGACCGGCGACGAGCGGGTTTCGACGGCAAGGCAGGTGATGGCGACCGGGCCTTACCGCTGTCGCACGAAGTCTCTGGCGGCGGCTTCAGAGACGGCTCTGAGGCATGGTAACGTCTCGTCCGTGCCAACAAACGAGGTGCTGAGGAAAGCGGCGGCGGAGGCGCGAGCCCGTGAACGGTACTCCGTGAAGCCGTTAGAAGACCTTAACATCATGAAGAAGGTGTCAGCACTCATGGACATCCACAGCACGACTATCAAAGGCTATGTCCACCATCTGGCCGACTCGCCGCTCATGGTGCATGTGTACGGGGAGGACACACTGAAAAAGTACGCCAAAGACAGGTGTTCGATTCATATCGACGCGACTGGATCAGTTAGTCACCAGGTAGGCAACACCAGGGCCTACCTGTACTCCGTGCTAGCGTCGCCTTCAAAGGGCACTGCTTACCCGGTCGCCCACATGCTAGCTGAGAGGCACACCGCGCCAAGCGTGACATTTTTTCTGCTGCAGCTGGCCTTCGATTTCCGACAGTGTGCTGGAGGATCCCGACAGCTGCTGCCACCCAGGGTTGTAACAGACCTGTCGTGGGCCCTGCTCCACGCAATCAGTGTGGCTCTCGCCGGCAAAACCTTTCCGGCCTACATAGACGAAGCGTGGGTAGCAGCACTAAGGGGTGTAGTGCTGGTTACCACGATCTCGTTGTGCAGCTGCCACGTAGCGCATAGCGTGGCACAGGCCGCAGTGAACCACCTCGGTAAGCGCAAGGTCGCGGAGAGACGGGCTGTCATGTACCTGTTTGGACGCATGCAGGGAGCAAAGAGCGTTCCAGAGCTGGACTCAGCCTTTCGCGACATGTGCCGCCTCCTCCTCTCTAAGGCAAAGCCACATCTGGATCGAAAGCAGGACGACGAGACGCTCCAGGACACGGACCCAGAACCCACCGAGGTGGATGAGAGGTGGCGATCCTACAAGGAGAGCACGGTACCAGGTCGCCATTTCACTGCTCTTCGGCGGATTGTTGAGGCCGAGCTCCACGGCGCTGGCGACGGTGACATCACCAACACGTGCTACTGTCCGAACCTGCTCAGCCACCTGTGCAGTATCATCATGCCTCTTGCTCCGCTGTGGGCGTCGCTTTCACAAGGAAACGCAAGCAACGCTTGCGTTGAGAGCTGGTTTCGCACCCTAAAGAACAGCCTCATGGTAAAGAAACGTAAGCTCGCTCCAGGCGCCTTGGTTGAGCTCTTGATCAGTCACCTCACCGCTCAAAGGAAACAGGACCTGATCCCGACCAACCCTCCACGACGGAAAAGGACACCGGCACCGGACTTCGCCGATGCAGAAGAGAGCTGGCGAAAGAAGCGCGCCAGGCGTGGCTTTTCGTACAGGACAGCCCCGTGTAATATCGCCAAAGATCTCTTTTCGGATGACAGCAGCGAAGTCTCACCGGCCACCGAGGGCTCAGTCGCCGGTCAGCGCAGTGCTGCCCCCTGCACGGTCAGCCAGCACCCTGCTGCTCCCGCCACGGCCAGCCAGCGCAGTGCTGCTCCCGCTACGGCTGGTCAGCGCAGTGCTGCTCCCGCCACGGCGGGTCAGCGCAGTGCTGCTCCCTGCACGGCCAGCCAGCGCCCTGCTGCTCCCGCCACGGCCAGCCAGCGTCCTGCTGCATTTAAGGTCAAAAGTCACAAGTTGATCTGAAGAGCATGTGACCATGACAGTTCCTCTTTTTAATGTCCCTGGCACCGCCTATGCTAACATTATACAAACTTTGTAATAGGATTTGGACTTGTTTATCAGATCATGACTAGCAGAAGCCGAAAGAGTGCTTTTACCTTTTTTGTTCATGGAGTTTTTGAAAATCCAAGCCTCCTATTTTTCATACCTTGTGAGCGCCCATGAATTTTCTCAAAATTTCAAATATGTACAGCAATGGTAAAAGTCCTATTCATAATCCCTCGATTCATGCCAATTTCATTGAAATCAGTCCATAAACAACGGAGTTATAACAAGTCCAAAATTACCCTTCATTTCAGTATTTCGGCTCCCCTGTATCCACCCCTTTCAAAATTTTGATTTTTTAAAAATGTAGTTCACTTCATGGCAAATCGATTGCCGTTTGTTGCGATGAAATCTGTTGCGTGGTTCTCGAGATCTCAGGAGGGCCGAATCCGCCCCCCCCCTGCCGGGAATCACCCATAACGTGTAGCCCTCCGGGAATAGGGTTAAGACTCTTTCCGCTTCCTGGTTCTTGTCTGTTCATCCAATGTAAACGCTACGCTCATCAGACAAGGACCAATCACCTTAGTTGTTCCACAGACCCGTCCAGACTCCAGGCCACACGAACAGATATAAAACACAGATCGCAAAACTGGACTCACGCGAGCGGACGAATGACGCCGCGGGCCGCCGCCGCCGGACACGCGTACAGCTCCACAGGGATACGAGGGCGGCACACCTGGTGCTGCCCCACTCTACCTACTACTACAGCGAGGTTCCACCTACTTATTTCTCCCACTACTCCTACCCACTACTTCGAGGTTCACCGATCTCCACCAGTCTTCCCGAGCCCCACTCTCAGCCCCGGCCGATCAACGCCGCCGCCACCGCCGCCGCCGGCAACTGTAACAAAAGCTGCTCGTGGCGCACAGAAGCACGGGTAGCCCCGGGGGCACGACGCCGGCACGCCTCATAAGTAATTCCAAAAAATAGATGCTCAACGCTCCTGTTGTAAGGACAATACAATGGTACCACCTGTTCGTTTCTAGAGATGATATTCTTGGTTTCCGGCGCTAAGTCAGGTACATGTTTGGCGGTCAAATACAGATTAGCTTCTAGGTGGGTGTAACTTCTAAACCACGCGTCGACGACGTTACGACGTTGGAAAGCATATCAGATGGCTTGTTTTATTGAGAAGGCTCAAAAAATATGGCTACAGGGTCAATTGACTCAACGTAGGGAAAGCTGCCAATCGGTCCAATTTGACTAAAAACTAACATTTTTTACATCGATGCGCGACCCCTAAACACAGTTGGATTTCCTTAATAATCGCTGTATGTGATCGCAATGACCAGAATCATAGGAAAAACTTTAGGTCAGGTATAGTGGATGAAATTCTTTCAAGATGCGCCACCCTAAAGCACATTTCTCTAATTTAACGATAAACTATGTTCTCCTGAAATCGTAAAGACGTTCAATGACGGACCGGAATGGTTTCCCAAGAGCTGTTGCAAACTTTAAAAAAAAAACGCCACGTGTGCCAGCAATGTAACTGTCAAAATTTCATTAACACCAAAATACGTTGAGGCCAAGATTACAACACACTAGAAGACTGGTCGGCCGCCGCTGTGTCGCCACACAGAGTTTTTCGTTCAGTGACATTTTTCATAACTCAGCGGCCGTTTTCAAAAGCACGGAGACGAAACTAAAGATCCCCGTGCTTTTTGGGGATTTTTCAGAAAATCGCCAGAGCGGTAAATACCTTTCCCACGCCAGAAGGAAAGCCATCTTGTTTACGTTTGTTTGGGTAGTAATTTACAGACGAGTGACTTCCAGGTGATCATAGGTAGTTTAAAGAAGTTTCCACTGTACACTTCCATGAGATGTAGGGGAGATGGTTAAATTCGGGATGTGAAGGACACAAGATCTGACCATTCCACTGATGACTATGGGCGAGATTCATGTACAGTGTGAGCATGCATAATGGTTCTGTAGACCCGACGTGGAAGCTTTAGTTGGATGCAGTCTCTCGATGATTGTTGGTTTGATGCCAATGAGGGCAAGTCAAGTGGTTAGGGGTATCGATTTGTATTCTTCTGAGAAGGCCCTGGCCCGTCCAACGTTGACAATTTTGGCGCAAACAATGTTGCTTTCGGCCTCCCCCAAATATTCCCTGCCGATTTCAGAGGAGAATGAGGAATAATAAAAAAAACGGCCGCAGTAGATAAGAGATAGACAGAAAATAAATAAAGTCTGTAACGATGAATCTGTTTATCTTTCTAATATATATATATATATATATATATATATATATATATATATATATATATATGCCTTTAAACATGGGGATAAATGCAATTTTTACTTGAAAAATCGCACCAAACAACTTGTAGATTTCTGCTGGCTAAAATAAAGTGGGCTAAATCCGTTGAAAATCTTACATTTGGGGCGAGATTAGTTTGTCGAACCCTCGGCTCAGCTCCCCAATCATTTACAGACGTTGAGGCCTCTGCAAGTGGAGCAATGGTTCTCAACAGATAATAAGACAACAGGACCATTTGCTTGTAAACAGCTGAGATCCATGTCACTTCTCACATACGTACGTTCACAATGTCCTATTGCCTGAATTGAGCAGCATGCAGGACAGGAAGGACAGCAGTCACGCCAGTTTATTAAAGCATTTATGTCAGCATCATGAGTGTCTGAGAACTACAGCAATTCCATGGTTTTGTTTGTGTCTTTCAAGGGTATCGTTCTGTGTAAATGTTTGGGAGGCAACGCTGAGGGGACTCCACAATGTAATCTCCCCCAAATGTGAGCTTCTCAACTTATTTAGGGCACTTTGTTTCGGCTGACGGTAGTTTCTCACTTAAAGTATGGAAGGTATTTGGTTTGTTACTGATTTTACATATGACGTTTATGACGTTAAAAAGAACTGCTCATGATCGCGAGAAATATCTTGGCGGCGCGCGGCGTTCGCACTTCCAATTCCTTGGGCTCAAAATAATGAAATAAATCACTAGATATGCGTTGGTATTTCAATGCCCCTAAGAACGTTTCCGAAGGTCACCGCAGAACGGGGAAGGCCCATTGGATTCCTCTGGAGTATCTCCTTGAAGTTATGTCCAGGGTCCATTCGAGCATACATAGGTAACTTTGGGCGCTGCATTCAAAATCAACTTAAAAAGGCCCCCCAAAAACAAAAGTTTTTTCAATAAAGGGCATACCAACGTCAATAGTGTCCATCTTACGTCAGTGACTTCAGATGACGTGGAAGAAACCAAAAGCATAGGAGCATGAGTTCCGACCACGGCCATCGGCAATGCCCAAAATTGTTTTGAGTCATTTCGGCCTTAAATTGAGCTTTGAGCAAGGAACTGGCGATGTGCCATTATCTACCCTTAAGACAAAGGGAGCTTGCACGAGCGTATTTTTGGCCATCTGTCCATAACCTAAAGTGATATCGACTTGACACTTCCTCCACCGGTAGAAAATTGATTCGCCTTTTATATGTGTCACTTTCTTTCGGCTGAGATGATAAGAACGGCAGCTTTATGTTCGGAAACAATCCTTGAATTCTGGTCTTGATCTAACGTCATGACCTGACGTATGGTGAACCGAGCTAGTTTCTCAATCCATAAAATGTTTCTAGTCTGTCTTTAAACTATGGTAGCTGAGTGCACCATGTCCCATGGCCTGAATGGTCCTGCCAGACCTGCTCTTGTCTTGGGCTTGTAACTCTATTGCCTGCCTAAAATTAACATAGAAGTGTTTGGTAATAACTATCTCGTTAAAATGGAATTGCTTGCTCTATAAAAAGGCTTGAATTAGAACTTGACCACAAAATAATGATCATGCACAAGTAATGTGACTGATCATCTCATTTTCAGACAATAAAGCAATCACCATTGGAGTGTGTTGTCAATATCAAGGTCCCAAATCTGCAACGACATCTTTAAAGGCAACACAGAGTGAATGCACAAACCAGTGATTTATTCAGAGGCAAACATGTTATTAGTCCACTGCACTGCGCGTTCCCATTTTTAAACCATATGTAAAATAATCACCTGTCAAAAATCGTGGAAACGTGTTTTCGCGTTGACGTCACTGTACAGGTGCCACCTTTCCGTGGCTTCTTTCTCACGCATGGCTCCGTCGTCCGGTTAGTGGTAGAGTAACGATGCAATAGTCATATATGTTATCCATACATGCTGCAAGCGCCAGAAGTACAGCTGTTGATACACTCGACGTCTTCAGAGCAATCGTGACCGTCGCTTAACTGGTGCACGCATCTGTTGACCCGCCCTTCGGCTTTGCAGTAACTACCGGCCAGACAGCCATCGGTGGAACTCGGAGTCGGACACTCGTTTCTAGTGCAGGCGCCATCAATGCAGTTGTTGACACACTCGACGTCTTTAGAGCACATCAGACCGTCGACAACCTGCCACACACAGCTGTTGCCATGCGCTTCAACTTTGCAGTAATGATAGGCCGAACAGCCATCGGTGGAATTCGGCGTCGGACATTCGTTGCTCGTGCAGGTGCCATCCATGCAGTAGTTCATACACTCGACGTCTTTAGAGCATACGTGACCGTCGATAAGCTGCTGCACACATCTGTTGCCCTGCCCTTCGGCTTTGCAGTAACGACCGGTCGGACAGCCATCGGTGGAATTCGGCGTCGGACACTCGTTGCTCATGCATTCGCCCTCAAAGCAGTTGTTGATACACTGAACGTCTGTATCGCACATCTGACCGTCGTTAAGCTGCTGCACACATCTGTTGCCCTGTCCTTCGACTCTGCAGTAACGACCGGTCAGACAGCCATCAGTAGAACTCGGAGTCGGACACTCGTTTATGGTGCAGGTGCCATCCACGCAGTTGTTGATACACTCGACGTCTTTAGAGCATATGTGACCTTCGCTAAACTGCCACACACAGCTGTTGCCATGCTCTTCGACTTTGCAGTAACGATAGGTCGAACAGCCATCGGTGGAATTCGGCGTCGGACACTCGTTGCTCATGCATTCGCCCTCAATGCAGTTGTTGACACACTCGACGTCTGTATAGCACATCTGACCGTCGCTAAGCTTCTGCACACATCTGTTGCCCTGCCCTTCGGCTTTGCAGTATCGACCGGTCAGACAGCCAGCAGTAGAACTCGGAGTCGGACACTCGTTTATGGTGCAGGTGCCATCCACGCAGTTGTTGATACACTCGACGTCTTTAGAGCATACGTGACCGTCGCTTGACTGCGGCACACAGCTGTTGCCATGTTCTTCGACTTTGCAGTAACGACCGGTCGAACAGCCATCGGTGGAATTCGGCGTCAGACACTGGTGTATGGTGCAGGTGCCATCAACGCAGTTGTTGAAACACTGGTCGTCTGTAAAGCATTTCTCACCTTCGTCAAGCTCCGGCACGCATCTGTTACCAGAGGGGAAGTAATTGCAAAAGGTGTCATCTGGGCAGTCATCGTAAGTGAATACTTCGGTACACTCGTCACTATGGCAACGTAACCGCCTGCAGTAGTTCAGACACTCTTCATCATGCCTACATGGATCACCGTCCTCACCCTGGTGCACGCAGATGTTTTGTGCGCCACTGCACTTACAGTAGTGGTCTTCTGGACATCCAGTCGCATCTCCAGGCCCTGGACACTGATTATTGCTGCATGTCCCGTTCACGCAGTACTGTAAACACTGGACTGTGTTCACACACGGCGTGCCGATCTTGTATTTTTTCACGCAGCTGTTGCCTGAATGTCCTTCCTCGCAGAACGAGTTCGCTGGACAGTTGGCGACTGTCAGTGGAACCTCGCACTTGGTCGCGCATTTTCTATCTTGGCAAAGGCCACTCAAACACTCGGCGCTCTTGTGGCAACTTGCACCCGCAGCGCGCTGAGGGACGCACCGTAAAGAGAACGTCTGCATGGCGCAGTACCGCCCTTCTGGACAGCCAGACGTGGAGCACTGCCTTGGACACTGATTGTCAACAACTGCAACAAAAAGAACATGATTATTTAATTTGGAAGACAGGGACACTTGATTATTTAATTTGGAAGACAGGGACACTTGATTATTTAATTTGGAAGACAGGGAGACTTTTCTGCTGCAGATTTAACCCTATTCCCGGAGGGCTAGACGGTATGGCCGATTCCCAGCAGGGGGGGCGGATTCGGCCCCCCCTGAGATCTCAAGAACTACTTATCCGATTTCATCGGAACAAACGGCAATCGATTTGCCGTGACGTGAACTACATTTTTAGAAAAAGAAATTTTCAAAATTTTGAAATTTGTGGATACAGGGGGGCAAAAATGTCAAAATGGGGGGTACTTTTTGACTTCTTATAACTCCGTTGTTTATCGACTGATTTCGATGAAACTAGCATGAATCGAGAGATTATGAAGAGGCTTTTACCATGGGTATGCAAATTTGAGACTTTGAGAAAATCCATGGGCGTTCACAGGGTTTCAAAAATAGGGGGATTAGTTTTCTAATAACGGAATAAACAAAAGAGACCAAAACACTTTTTTAGCTTCTGCTAGTCATGTTATGCTAAGGAAGTACAAATCGCATTACAATGTTTGTATACTGTTAGCATAGGCGGTGCCAGGGACATAAAAAAGGGGGAACTGTCATGGTCACACGTTCTTCAGATCAACTTGTGACCTTTGACCTTAAATGACCTCCAGGTGACCTTGGGGTCACCTGGAATGATGTCGTGTGCATTCAATATTATCTGTAAACGTTTTTAATCGATTGAATTCACTCTATTCCAAAAAACTCATTTTTTGGCTTTTGCGATATAGGGTACGCGCACTGACATTTTAGGTCATAGCTCCGTGACCCGACCTGATATCAAGCTGAAACTTGATACAAAAGTAGAAGGCACCCTTCTACGTCATATATATTCTGGGTTTGGCATTTGAAAAAAACACCGCCGAAATTACTGCAAAAAAATAAATTTTAACTTTTGACCTTGGCCTGACTTTGTTAAGTGATTTCAGATGAACAAAATTTTGTGTGCACATTTCCTAATTATTTAGCTATACATGCATATAAAGTTTTAAGTTGTATCTTAAAAACTCTGTTTTTGGCAGACATTTTCCTTTTACCCTCAACATGGCCAAAAATGACCTAAGGTGCCTCCCAAAAACGTTGTCTGGCTCCGCCCCTGAGCAAAATAAAATTTCGAAATTTTGTGACAGCGCGTAGAAGGAATATGTAGGAAAAGCGGCCAAGTTTGGTGAAGCTGCGTTAAAAAGCCTGGAATTGGCAAGCAAAAAACCCGAGGGGGGGCGGGTTCCGCCCCCCCCCCCCTGCCGGGAATAGGGCTAACCCGCGCTCGACTGTGGGTCGGAGCCATGCACGCCCGACTTTGGGGGGTTGACCTCCCCTGCTGACTCCTGAACGGCTGGTCGCACGAGAAAATAAGCAAATCGTTAGAAAGCTCGTGACGGGTAGTGCTCGAAACTGACCTCATGTTTGGTTTTGGATAATGTGCAAGCCATTTAAGCCCTACATGTGTTTTCTCATAGCCGCCTGCATGAAACCGAGAAACGGCCTGGATCTCAAGGGCTGTGACTAATAAGGTCTAGATGTAGGGACAGGTTAAAGAGGACAGGTTTAAGTCCGCAGATGCTGATACACGTCTAATTTCTCTCATTTGCTTGATATTTACGCGGAAAGGTTGAGTTAATTACACGGCGATCTCCGCAACGCTGCACGGCGGGCGCCGTAGACCAACGCGGGATGAAATTAACGGGAATCAATTTTAACGTTGTTTTATTTCCCCTAAATCCGCCTTTCCAGGTGTTGTTTCTCGATCCTATTGGCTCTTGCGATGGTTCCTCTTTCTTAAACATTGAAAAATTCACTAGTTATCAAAATACACAATTAGTAGAGCTTTCTTCGCAAGAGTATATTTATTTCAAAAAATTTATAGTTTTTAACTTTTTGAGCTTCTTGGTATAAGTGCCAGCTGTGCAAGCCAGTTCTGCCATTTCCCATCCGATCTGAGTCATTCATCGACGATTTTGATGGCACTGCATTTTGGCTCATAATAGTTATTCGTGACCTGATCTCGGGTCAGTGGTCGGAGGCCGTTGGAATCTTGCCCATTGACGAAGGATGGGTGCCTGGATCTCCCGACACTCACACTGTTACAAAAAACCGTCAGTTTTCGTAAAAAGGAAGACAGGTGTTGAAAACGGGTTTCACGTTAGGTAAACGACCCGCACATTTCCAGAAATACGATATGGCAGGTTTGTTGCATTTATCAGTCTTTCCCCTTGAAAATTTTATTCTGATACCACGTTTTGCAAAAAAGTGACAGAGGGCTAGGCCTTTTAGGACATATGTCGACTTGACCTGAACTAGATCAGACACCTTACTTGACGTAAGGTCAAAAATTTGGTGCAGGGTGTAGAGATGACCAAGCAAAATGCACACAGTTTCGTGGCGTTGCGTTTGTTCGTTCTCTCGCAATCTCCAAAAAACCTCAGGGAGTGGTTAACCGCTCCCCCGGTCGAGGGCGGCTTAAGTTCGTCGTGTGGGTTTCATATGACGACCTTGCAACATTCAAGCCATGCGCATAATGATTCCACTGAGGCTGCTCATTGTGGCAGATTTTAACATTTTCATGGCGTCAAACTCTGCGTAACAAATATCACTACTTCTCCATGTTCCTTTAAGCTTGGCAACGTTTTGAATCCATTTTCAGATGTTATACCAGTCATTCGAACCAGAACTTTATGGGACTTAGGATATGAAAGCAAAATATACAATATTTAAAAATATCACAATTACGAACTTTTCGTACACCAGGTCTGAAAATCCCAAAACAGCCCAGAGTTTTCGTGTTAAATTTTCAAATGGTAATTTCCGGACTTATTACATGTTTTCAAACCCGAAATTGCATGGGGAATTCAAATTTGAAAATGTAAATGCAATACTCACAATAATGGAAAAGTAATGCCGAGTTTTCTACATCTGCGTCTACGAATGTGTCCTCCTCTCTACCATAAGAAAGTTCTTGATGCAAGTAATAACTGCAGTCTGGATGTAAGCATTTATTGGCACATGCACTAACAGTAGTAAGTATTTTAACCCGCGCACGACTGTCGGTCGGCGACAGTCACGCCCGACACCGGAGGGGGGACTAGTTGCCCGCCCCCTCTAACTCACGAACAGTTGGTCGCACGATCAAAATAAGCACACCATTGGAAAGCTTGTGACGAGTAGAGCTCGAAACTGGCCTCTTTTTTTAGTTTTAAATAAGATGTAAGCAATTTACGTCCTGTATATGTTTTCCCATAGCCGGCTGCATAACAACGAGAAACTGCCTGAATCTCAATGGCTGTGATTAATAACGCATAGGTGCACCAGTGCACAAGTAAAGGTCCGCAAATGCCGATACACATCTAATTTTTCGGCTTTGTTCAATATATACGTCGAAACGTTCAGTGCAATAAGAAATTAACGGGAACTAATTTTAGCGTTCTTTTATTTTCGGGAAAACAGTCTATCCATGTAAATTTTATTCATCTTGGTGGCTCTTGTGATGGTTTTTCATGCTTTAATGTTGGTAAAATTCATTAGTTACAAATCTACACAACTGGCGGAGTTTTATTCGCGAGAGCATGTTTTTCTGCAAAATGTGCAATTTTTTCAAACTTTTAGAGGTTGTTGGTAGTACTTACGTCTGTGCAGGCTAGTTCTGCCATTTTCTACCCATTCTGAGTAAACCATCGCTGATTTTGACGGCGGTACACTTTAGCTGACAACATTTGTTCGTGACCTGACCTCAGGCCAAAGGCTGGAGGTCATTGATACTTTGCCCAATGACGGTGGCTAGATGTCTACTTCACTCCACACTAAAAGTGTTATGAAATATTCTGTCAATTTCCGAAAAAACGACATGTCTTAACCCTATTCCCGGCAGGGGGGCGGAATCCGCCCCCCCTCAGGTTTTTTGCTTGCCAATTCCAGGCTTTTTAACGCAGCTTCACGAAACTTGGTGACTTTTCCTAGCTATTCCTTCTACGCGCTGTGACAAAATTTCGAAATTCTGTTTTGCTCAGGGGCGGAGCCAGGCAACGTTTTTGGGAGGCACCTCAGGTCATTTTTGGCCATGTTGAGGGTAAAAGAAAAATGTCTGCCAAAAACAGAGTTTTTAAGATAAAACTTAAAACTTTATATGAATGTATAGCTAAATAGTTGGGCAATGTGCATATGTAATTTTGTTTATCTGAGGTCACTTTACAAGGTCAGGTCAAGGTCAAAAGTCAAAATAAATTTTTCGCAATAATTTCGGTACCGTTCTTTCAAATGCCAAACCCGAAATATACATGACGTAGAAAGATGCCCTCTACTTGTGTACCAAGTTTCAGCTTGATATCAGGTCGGGTCACGGAGCTATGACCTAAAATGTCAGTGCGCGTACCCTATATCGCAAAAGCCATAAAATGATTTTTTGGAATCGAGTGAATTTAATCGATTAAAAACGTTTACAGATAACATTGAATGCACACAACATCATTCCAGGTCACCCCAAGGTCACTGGCGGTCATTTAAGGTCAAAGGTCACAAGATGATCTGAAGAACGTGTGACCATGACAGTTCCCCCTTTTTTATGTCCCTGGCACCGCCTATGCTAACATTATACAAACATTGTAATGCGATTTGTACTTCTTTAGTATAACATGACTAGCAGAAGCTAAAAAAGTGTTTTGGCCTCTTTTGTTCATTCCGTTATTAGAAAACTAATCCCCCTATTTTTGAAACCCTGTGAACGCCCATGAATTTTCTCAAAATTTTATATTTACATACCCATGGTAAAAGCCCTATCCATAATCTCTCGATTGATGCCAGTTTCATCGAAATCGGTCCATAAACAACGGAGTTATAATAAGTCAAAATGTACCCCCCATTTTGACATTGTTGCCCCCCTGTATCCACAAATTTCAAAATTTTGAAAATTTCTTTTTATAAAAATGTAGTTCACGTCACGGCAAATCGATTGCCGTTTGTTGCGATGAAATCGGACAAGTAGTTCTCGAGATCTCAGGGGGGGCCGAATCCGCCCCCCCTGCCGGGAATCGGCCATACCGTCTAGCCCTCCGGGAATAGGGTTAAAAATGGACTTGACCTTACGTCAATGACCCGGAAAATCCTGAGAAATTTGAGATAGGAGATTTGTTGCATCTATCAAGATGACTAATCCCTGAAAGTATTATTGTGATAGCTTGTTTTGCGAAAAAGTTAGAGAGCGCGAAACTCTTTTGGACATGGGTCGGTTTGACCTGACCTAGGTCAAGCATCTGACCTTACCCGAGGTCAAAACTTTGATACAAGGTGCAAACATGATTAAGTAAAAGGTACACCAAGTTTCATGGCGCTGTGTGTGTACGTTGTCACGCAATTCCAGAAAAACGTCAGCGGGGGTGAACTGCCCCAGTCGGGGGCGAGTTAATAAACCTAGTAAATCGAGCTTCTTCTCCGGCTTCATCAGCGGCCATACTCGATGTCCACCAGCGTCTCGTTGTAAGCACGACGGATGGCGTCGTTGCCGACTACAGTCCACCTCCGAGCAGAATGTGTGGAGTCCGTTGGTCCCGAGTAGCTTGAGGCTGTTCTTGACTGTCAAGCTAATCGTGCCGGTGTAGACGTGGATGATCGCCTTGACGGGCTTGACCTCAAAACGGAGGCTGTTCTGCAACGCCTGCCGCTGGTATGCCGGCCCGCATAAAACTTGCCGGCAGCCAGCAGTGGCCGTGCTAGGTCCAGACCACGGATCCCGGACCGAAACTGTACTCCTCATCTTCCTCGTCGGCGCCTCCCCGCGTCGGACTCCCCGTCAGCTGTGTCTCTATCATCATGGAGGCAATAGTTGGCGATCTGCTCCTCTCCTGCTCCGTCTCAGCGCCCGCAATGGCAGGGTGCGGTGCGGCGATATAGATACCGCTAAAATTTCAGATGAAAAATCCTGTCTTTGTATGCTTGAGAAAATGCCAAATCCAAAGACATTGCGTCCCAGGTAACTAGTATTCCGAACTTCCAATGTTTATGCATTATCAGCTTGCTACAGAGTTGAACAGACATTACTCGTTTCGTTTTAGGGGAAAGATTGGGACATTTTTTTCGGAAGTCCATTGATCGGACCCGTCAGGTAGTTTCCACCTTAGTTAGTCATACCCTGACCAATGCCAATGGCTTAGGAAAGCGCCATGGGACACCCTCCAGTGTCCTGGACCTGAGCTACCTCATTACTAGGTTACCTCATTCTGATGCCTATACCATGCCCAATCAACTCACGAGTAGCATTTTGTTGGAAACTTCGATAAATTCCCACTGTCATACGCAACAGAGGGCTAAAACTATTGCCTCCCTTTTACTCCTACTCATAGCTTTCACTTTATGACAGATTAAAGCTGAATTCATCACACAGTGCTTGATGACTTGACCATTCCCACAAAATGTGTAGACGGAAATGGCCAGAAATGGCCAATTGCGACATGTTCTTGGTCAGGTAGCAGAAAATTGCTTCAAACGTGCCCCAAATGATCATGGATATGGATCGTATTAGATGTCAGGAGTTTAAAATGTCCAAGGCTATCTTTGTATTGTAAAAATTGACCGCAGTGTTAATTTATGGACAAAGTTAGGTTTATATTTTCATGGTTTCTCGAAACGCATTGCATTTTGGCTTAAAAATGCCTGTAATCTCCTATCTGCACGCAAAAGCAGGGGTCAGTGTAAACCACTCACGGTCCGAGATCAGGCTGCCATAGATCAAACGCATGTCACTGCAGTTTTTTTTCCAATACGGTGACAGCCTACGCGAAAAGCAATTGTGGTAGCCCTTTCAAGACAATTAGTTTAAGAGGCTTTTTAGTTAGCTTTGCGATGTCCACGAAGAGTTTCTGTGTTAGGACACTCACCTTAGGACACTTAGGACATTCAGATCTTAGGACATTCAAAACATTATATTTTATCTGTGAGCATCTCACGACCTAGCTTGACCCGAGCCACCAGTTTCCTTAGAGAGACATATATTGGTATCTCATGGGTGCCTTTAAACATATTCTGGCCTCAAGATGCCTGTATTTTCCGATTTGTGAGCCAAATGCAGCATTCCCAAATCGGCCAAGTTTTTATTTTTCACGTAACCTTTGACTGAGATAAAGTTCTGTGCTATAAAATGCAACATTCGCAAAGTGGTACACTTCATAACAATCGGTTGCCCGTTCAATGAGGCGAATCGGGGTATTCAGTGCAATTATCTAGTGAGGTCTTCTGACCCCCAGCAAGTGGAAGGTGGGGACATAATCCAGCAGCTGCCAGGCCATGACTGAGCAGTCCGGACACAGCCATCAGTGGAATCTTGCCTTCGATCCAGTCGCGATTCAAATCGTGGGTGACTGAGTTAGACCTCTGCTAATAGAGTGAAATTCAACTGCTGGGCGGTGGCCTTAACGCCTTCTCCTAGCTGATACAGCTAGCGTCAACCGGACCGAGGTACGGCGATGAGTGGAGGCCGATGGGAGCAGCAGAAGCGGGCGCGGCAGAAGCTGGCACAGGTACGGACAAGGTAGCCGTCATTGCTGGCACGGAGAGCTAACGAGGTTATTTTCAACGTTCAGTAAGCGGTCACTGGTCACCGGAAATGTTGGAAAGTGCCACCGTCAGTGTGAATCAACGTCGGCCCTTCAGGCAATATGCCTATGCCAGGATGCTTAAAGAGCGTATAGATCTACACAATGCATGCTTATCAAAAACTGCTGATGTTTCCCGCTGTATTTTCATTACTACCAACAGCGTCCGAGTTAAATAATTACACCACTTTATTTTTCCGTAGTTGTTAAATTAAAGCTACTCACCTTGCCATGAGAACGGTGCTCTTTTTGCTCTCAACGCGCAACTTCCTGTGATTGCCTCTGACAAGGCAATGAAGCAAATCAAAGTGTGGAGATACATTTAGAAGTGTATTTATGTTTATGTGAATATCTAGGGTGTCAGCAAATATTCGCACCTGAATTTCACAGGCACGTCACTGAAAACCAACTCAATACAAAAGTAATGCGAAACTAAAATCAGGCGAAAACGTAAATTATTTAGAAATGAAACAAAACATATTCCCGATTTTTCACTCTAAAGATGGGAAGATGATCAGAGATAACAACAAAAATTATTTAATTCAGCACGTGATTTTTCGCTGTGACACGCGCTCGATTTGCGTGTGCCCTCGTGATCTGGGTTTTTTTTTTTTAAAGAGCAGGAACACCTGAATAGCAGCAGACTGTTAAAGTAAGAGTTCGTTACTTCCCATTTTCCATTAAATTTGTTACAGCAGTCGAAAAAACGGTGCGGTTCATAACTCCCTTGTGTTCTACCGACCAGGACGATGAACGACGCAGCAAGCAAAATGCATGACTGGTCAGTACGACTGCCCTCTAAAGTGACAGATGTGATTTTGCGACCACTGGTACTCGATCATTTCAAAAGCTGGTAGAGCCGAAACTAGTTCTAGGGAATGGGTTTCCACGCAACACGATGGAGTGAGCTCCGAAAATTTTCGAAGTTGGTAGGGGTGCTATCAAGTAGGTAGAGAATGTCAGAGTGTAGTAACCAAAGAACTGAAAACATTGGTGGAGCCCCCGTCCTACCTGTATTCTTGGCCGCTACATCCATGACCATGATATCATAAGCCTTACTACGCGCAAGGCTTGTTAACGTTGGAAGGCAGAGCTGATGGCTGTGTGTGATACATTTTGCTGTCTAACACTTGATGAAGTATGCCAGTGATCGATTAACCGTATTCTCGGATTACCAAAGCCGAGCGCTACCCATCACTTTCTCACCGCAGAAACGCCCAGCCGCCGGCCGCCTCCCCGCTCTTCTCCCCCCCCCCCAGCCTTATCCCCCCTCCCGCTGCGGTATTTGGAGCCGTCTTCAGGCAGAAACGTCAGGGGTGCGCCGGTGTTTGAAGATTTTCTACCAGGACCAAAAGTCGTTAGAATGCACATTAAGATGGCGCATTTTTGAAAACTGTTGGAACTTGTAGCTAGTCAAAGCTCTTTCAATGATTTGGTTTATTGGAAGTACACGGCGATTTTGAACAAAATCGAGCATCGACCTAGAAAATGTTAGTTTTTGATCAAATTGGGCCCATTAGCAACTTCTTACTGGATTGAGAAAACTGCCCATTTTTGGTTCATAGGACTAGTGGTTACGAAGTTACAGGCACCTAGAAGCCGACCTGTATTCGACTCACGTACCTGTAACTGACCAACAGCCAAAAAACAAGAACATCATATCTAGAAACGACCAGGATGTGGGATGGTGTTGCTATTACAACAGGAGTGTTTAGCATCTGTTTGCTGAAGCTATTTGTGAAGTGCGCCGCCCTCGTACCCCCTGGGCTGCATGCACCTCTGTGCATCGCGAGCGGCTTGTGTTACAGGTGCCGGCGGCGGCGGCGGCGGCGGCGGCGGCGGCGTTGATCGGCCGGGGAGTCTGAGTGGGGCTCGGGAAGACCGGTGGAGACCGGTGGACCTCCATGTAATTGGTAGAAGTAGTGGGATAAGTAGATGGGTAGGATCTTACAGTCTTAATAGGTAAAGGGGTACAGTGCGAGGTGTACCGTCCTGGTGTTCCCCGGAGCTGAACGCTCGTCGACGGCGGCGGCCCGCGGCGTCAGTTTCTGCTCGCGTCAATCGAGCTTTGCGATCTGTGCTTTTGGGATGGTGCCTGTACGGGCCTGTGGAACAACTAAGGCAGTTGGTCCTCGTCTGATGAGTGCTGCGTTTGCGGTGGATAAACCAACAGCCAGGAGTGGAAAGACTCTAAAGGCTACCGATTTTGCGAAAAGCAACGTGCGAAAGCATCAACAGCAGTACCATCTTCTCTAAGGTAAACCTCGAACGTATTCTGATTTGGCCAGCCGTCTTCCTCGATGGGTAGCGCCAGATTGCTAGCCACGCCCCAAGTTCTTCAGTGTTTCCCCATGCCAGCCAGGAAACTTCTGACTAGAAGGCCGCGTCCAAAGCCACAGTGCAAAATGTTCTGACGCTCTGCGACATGGTATGTATAAAGATGGTCGAGAGACAGAATTACGAAAGAAAGCTGGAATTACTGTAGGAATAGTGATGCTTGCTGCAGAAGAACAAGAGGAGAGTTCATCACGCAATAGATTGCCGACTTAACAGTTTTCGTTTTCTCTTGGCAGGGAATATTTTGTCATTCCTCTTCATCGTTGCCTTATGATGAACCCGCTGATCCTCGTAAAATACTATGTCGTCTCTCTTGGCATCATCTGAGAGCAGCCAGTTCCTTTTGCTCTCTTTAGTAGCATCGGGAGCTCCGATGTCCCATAACTTGTCCGGACTTTCTGGGAACTTTCTCCTGCATTTACCTGCGTCATTGACTACCTTTTGACTCTCATGCAGCAAACGCCACTCTTCCCACAGTAATCCCATCCTTCTTTCGCAATTCTATCTCTTGATCGTCTTTATTCGCGCCATGTGCCAGAAATCAGAACATTTTCCACCTGAACGCCGCCCTCTTGTCAGAACCTCCCTGATTGGCATGGAGGAAGTACTGCAGAGCTTGGCGCGTGGTTGGCAATCTGGTGACACCTATCGAGGAAGACGGCTGACCAATTAAGAGTACGTCCGTGGCTGACCTCAGAAAAAGTGATGCTGTTGTTGGTGCTTTCACACGTTGCATTTTCGCAAAATCGATAGCTCTTAGTCTTTAGTTTTCTTTGTCCACTACCTGCTTGTTGTCTGTTTATCCACTGTAAACACTACACTCATCAGACAAGGACCAATAACCTTAGCTGTTCCACGGACCCATAGAGACCCCAGCCCACACGAACAGATACAGAGCACAGATCGCAAAACTCGACTGGCGCGAGCAGAAAACTTATGTCGCGGGCCGCCATCGCCGGACGCGCGTTTGGCTAGGGGGAAAGACAGGAGGGAGGGGGGGGGCACACCTCGCATTACCCGGAGCCACTGTGAGGTCCTACCTACCTATTTATCCCTATATATCTGCCTACTACTTTTGAGGTCCAACGGTCTCCGCCGGTCTTCCCGAGCCCCACTCAGACCTCCCGCCCGATCAACGCCGCCGCCGCCGGCACCTATAACAGCCGCTCGCGGCGCATAGGGGCGCGTGCAGCCACGGGGGTACGAGGGCGGCACACCTCACAAATAATTTCAGTAAACAGATGCTCAACGCTCATGTTTGAATAGTAACACCATGCCACCTCCTGGTCGTTTCTAGAAATGATGTTCTTGTTTTTCGGCGCTAGGTCAGGTACATTTGCGTCAGTCGAATACGGGTCAGCTTCTTTGTGGGTGTAACCTCTAAAGTACGTATTCTAGGAACTTGGAAAGTACATAGAACGACTTCTTTCATTGACGAGACTCAGAAAATATGGCTACGTGACAAACTGACTCAATGTAGTAAGAAGTTGCCAATTGGTCGAATCTGACCAAAGGTTAACATTTTTAAGGCCGATGCGCGACCCCAAAATACAGTTCGATTTCCTTAAACATCGTCGTATGTGTTTCCAATGAACAAAATCATAGGAAGAGCTTTAGTCCAGGTGCAGTTTCCACAATTCCTTCAAAATGCGCCACCTTATTGTATATTTTTCTAGTTTAGCAATAAACCATGTTGTCCTGAAATTGCAAAGACGTTCATTAGCACAGCGAACATGTTTCCCGAGAGTGATTGCAGACTTCCCAAAAACGGCACGTGTGGCAACAATGTAATTGAGAAAATTTAGTAAAAACCCAAGATTACTATACACTACACGGTTCATCGGCCACTACTATGACGTTATCTACAGTTTTTCGGCCCCTTCATATTTTTTTCATAATTCTCCAGGCATGGTGAAAAACATCAAGACATAACTTGGATTCCCTTCATTCTTGTAGTTGTTTTGCAGAAACTCCCTAGAGACGTAAAGACGTTTCCAAGTACGTTTCCCTTCCATGACGAAAATCATACTGTTTACTTTTGCTTGGGAAGCATTTCACGGACGCTTGCAGTTTGAACGATACTATACATGATTTTTTGTCAGTTCTGCTATCAGTTAAATTTTGCTTTTGCCAACAAGCTTTTAATTCGTGCCAATGCCACACTGGTTTCAGGCTGCACGAATGGTGCCCATAAGTGCTCTACGGTTCCAAAAGGCATTCGTTATCATCTTCCGTCCAATGACGAAAAACCTCCAGCTTTTTGGTGGGAGTTATGTTTGAAAGGCGCCAAAGTCCACGACGTGAAAGACCCAAGAGTGTGTTCTGTTGATTTCACTGAGAGTGATTACAAACGGGACCTACAGTATGAGTTTTTGCATAATGGCTGTGCAAACCCAAGGCTAAAACTTAAGTTGAGTGCTGTCCCGTCAAGATGTGTTGGTTTGATGCCAATGACAGCAAGGTAAGTAGAACAGTATTTCTTAAGAAATAAATCATTAGACAATGTCAAGACAAACAATTAAAAGCCATGACACCTGGCACATCCACAGACATGGAGGTGGGAGAGAGCTGTTTTTCTACAGTCTAGCATTGACCCTACGGACATGACCAGGGATTAAGTAAACATTATTGGGGGGAGGGGTCCACATAGTATTTCAAAAGAATTTTTTTTCACTTATATTCACAGACTTATTGTTAAAATCCCAGAATATTGGGACTGAGGGTGGGACTGTGGGGGGGGGGTTACGTAGGATCAACCCGATCATCACGAATATTTCATTGGAATGTTCCATATTGGTCGGCGTTTCGTAGTAAACGTAAATAGGATTGGGTCGAATAGAACGCGCGGAAAATCGTGGCAGATCGCTTCAAACTTCCGCCAGTGTTGCGTTTCCAGACACCGTGTACCTTGGTCTACAGACTGTCTTCTAGGACTAAAACAAGCTAAAACTTTGGTACCTAATTATCTTGAGTAACTTGAGTAACTTGATATCCTGGGTAACTTGGGTAACATGATACTAAATTGGATATCTTGGGAAACTTAATATTGTAATGTTCCCTAATCGCGGTTTGCTTCAGAAACCAGCTCTCGCCTCAAACCATCAGAATGGAACGACACCTAGATTCGAAAACGACTTCTGTTACTCTGCCCAACCCGACAGCCAACAGAAATGTGACTAGCTTAAAAACGACGATACACAACGCAGCAATGATCCAACCAAATACGTAGCGGTGGCTTCCAGCTTGCCATAAACAAATACGCTGGGATAGGATCAATGTGCGCCTCAGAGAGAAAAGGCGCAGCACTCGGGGATGACGGGAAAGAAAAAAGTGTCGGCCTCAAAGAATTGCTATGAGCGAACTCGCACGAGAACGGTGGGTAAGCAACAGGAGCGCGCTGCAGGGAACAGACCTACGCCGACCCGCACGTGAAGAAATCGGGAGGCTGACTTCCAACCGTTTGCCGATTGGCTGCTGATGTCACGTCGGGGTCACGTGGAGACGGGTCAGCTGGCCAATAGAAGACAGGAAATGGGCAGGAGTAAAAAGTACATGAATAACCAGCAATATCCAATGCAAAATTCTCAAGTCGAACCCGGCTCACCATCATGCGTTTGACGCATCGTACCGCAAATCTATCTCTTCGCACACGGGTAAAATCGCGTAAAATGTGTAAGATCGCGGTAAAATAACAATATGTAAATTATTTCAATTGTTATACCTATTTTGGAAATCTAAAAGTGAGGTGCGAGCCTGGTCTGTTTTATTCCAGGGGCCCTGAACATGAAGCGGGCGAGATCTGGAAAGTTCTCTTGATTTGGGGTTGACTGGCGGCCCTAAGTTTAGGTTGGCCTCCTCCTAGACCGAATGCTGGCTACGCTACTGAACCGAATGCTGGCTACACAGCGCCCGCCACTAATCATGCTTCTTTTCTCATGGTGTGCGCCTCTGGCAAACTAGGTATTGAGATGCAAAGAAACCGACATCCGTAGTAAAAGTTTATACCGGAGACGTGGATTCACGTTTCACTGCTATAAAGGCCAAATTTCTTCAGGTAAGAAAAACTGCAGGCCAAAGTCCTTTCAAAGTTCATGAAGAAGCACAACTTTGTCCCCTTGAAAGAACATGCGTGAATCCAGACATTCACGCCAGGCCACTATTGTACAGAGTAATGAGGCCACGATGCCTTGCGCGGCTCCGGGCGCACACATCGGAGCGCCGTCTCGGAGCGCCGCCGCCAGGAATCGGTGTGAGCCGTGACCTGTGCGGCCGCCAGGAGGCGACAAGGGCTGTGCCCTGGCGTTGCGGCCACTAGATGGTGTCTGCGTGCGTAGTCCACCCATCGGGGCAGTTCGCACCTGGTTGGTTATTGGGGCTTAGGGGCGCACCGACTGCAGGGTCATTCGGCGCCCAGCAGTTCGCACCGTGGCTTCCTTGGGGTAGGTCCTTCGTGTATTCGCGAGTTAAGTCGACAGTAGCACCTATGGCGGCCACTTGCGTAAACTATGTGGGATGATCGACGCCTGTATCAGCGCCATGTACTTCCGTGCGGCGGGTTGTAGCGGAGGGCATCGGTATTTCATTTGAATTCTCCCCGTTAGAAAGCACGGCATTGCCTATAGAGGGCGAGGACGAAGACAAGAAAGTTCCTTGGTGCAAGAAATCTCACGTAAATTGATGTGTTCCATAGTGTAACCAGCGGGAACTCCTCCGCAGTGTGGGAGGGGGGGGGGGGGGGTAAACAGCATTTCGGGTGAAATACCTCCAGTCAGCTCTCATAGGGTCAATGTTAAATTTGAAAAAGTTGGATGCCCTCTCTCCCTTCCCGCGACCTTGGATTAGTATGGAAGGTGCAGAGCGCTGAGTTCCCATTTGTTCCCGACGCACAAACCTCTGCTGAATGAAATTCAATGTCGGGACAATGGATGCAGGTTACAAAAAATGTTTCCGGACCAGATTAAATTTTTAGCTATTCCTTTCTTGCAGCATCTTTGTGCTTCATATTAAACGACGTCTTGCACGACGGAGACCTGGCAATAATCCATAATCTTCTGCCCATGGCCATAGAAACTATATTTTTACCATTATCTGCCCGTCTTACTAAAATGCATCATTAAGCATTCCTGCACCAGCCTGGCATTGCACCGGGATGTTCCATGATGCATCAGTGCCCGTAAAACCTGAATACAGTGTTGACTTCTGGATATTTTTTGTGCGTGTGAAATGAATCATTGACAACACCTGTCATGTTTACGGAGTGGGTACATCAACTGAAGCCCGATTTTTTGCAGACTGAAATTGTAATGGAATGTTGTGACATATGTGTGTCGTTTCGTAAACCTTCCGAAGGGCTTCAGCCATTCCATTTCCCATATCAGCTCTTCCAAAAATTATTCGAGCCCTCTCAATATTTTCTCGCACCCCAGAAATAAAACACAGATAGGTATAAGATTAGTGTGCCTATGCCAACATGTCATATTTAATGTTAAATTTGCCAGTTTAATACTATCATTACGCAATCGTAATATATATATATATATATATATATATATATATATATATATATATATATGTTTGTATATGCATACACATCATATATATATATATATAGGTCATAAAGATTTCCGAAGATTAGACTGTAGTGACGAATGTTGATTGTTGCTGACTTTATGCATGTCGCAAGAGCGCCAGAACTGTACAACATAAGTAGTGCGGAAACTCCGCGCCAATAAAAATGCAGTTCAAACGGCATGCCCGCTTTCCTAACTCGATTTCTTTAAGAAATAGATATCATTAAAAGACGTAAATTCATTTTCGTTCGTCTTTCCTATGCTGCCTTTCCAAAGGCAAAGACGACGCGCAGCTTTCTGTGACTGCTACTTTTTTCATCGGGGCCAAAAAATACATGTCGAAAGAAAAAACACTCATTTACTTCAAGAGGTGTCGGCAATGCTTTCTGACAGTGAATCCGTCACCAATCACAAGATACAAGTTCAATCGACATATGACGAGTTTTTTTTCTTTTATTCAACCGAATCCTTTCTTGAGCATGGATTGTTGTAAAGCTCTCGCCGCAGTACTGCAATTCCTGTTCAGCTGACAACTGAACAATTTTCATCTGCCTGAAATCCTTGATGTTTTCAGTTGTTCCTTTTCTTAATGGGCACCATCAGAAAATACAAAGCCTGAAAGCCTGAAAGCCCTGAAATATGTTTTCGGTATGGGTTGATATCCACTGCAGAACGCAATTAAATGAAAAATATAGAACTTTGAATAAAAATATGATGAAGCCTAAATGCCAAATTCAAGGAAAATTTGACAAACCACAACATATGCCATGCAATATTGCAACTCGGAAAACCATGTCATTCCGCATCTATTTTCATCAGTGCTTTAGCACTGGTGATGTGTCGCAAAATGCAGGATTATCAGTACCTAATGTTAGTTAATGCAGAAGTACAATGAAATTTGTTACATTGGAATCGTGTTCAGATTCGAAATCAGACATTTCCAATCACATTGGCATTGGATCCAGAGCCGATTCCGCTTGTAATTTGTCGCTTGGATTGGATCCGGATTCAGAGCCATCTGCCTGGGTGCAGAAGTTGAGCTGATTCCGGTCAAGCAGAATCAAGTACACGTCTGCTAGAACATTTTTCTTTTAAAAAAATAGGGAGAAAAAAGACGGCCCCAAAAAATATTTAGTTCTACCGTATAACGAGGGCCTAAAAGGCCTCAAACAAGTATGTCACGAGGAAAGTGCGGGCGTGGCATTTAAGTACCTCAAGGCGATTAGGAAAACTTTGATAAGAAATCAACCAAAAATTGGCAAAATCATTGGTGTTTATGCTATCCCATGTAGACCGTGCCCCAAGAGAGCCTGTTTCGGGGAGACAGGGAGGACTTTGTTGAAGAGGATATACGAACATCGGAAGGATATACGAGTTGGAAACGAAAAAGGGTCATTTTTGTCATATCAGGGATTTTAATTATTCACCAGATTTTGACCAGGCCAAAATTGTGTTCAGTTCGAATGATTATATCAAAAGGCGTATCGTGAGGTCAGCACTGATCAGCACAACAGAAAAAAACAAATGTGTCAGCGAGGCCCGTTTCACCACAGGAATATTTTCTGAAGTTGGCATATTTAGTCACTTTCCTAACACTTGACATACTTCGTTTCACAAACTGTGGCAGATGAATATTTATCCCGTTCAAAGTATGACAGTGTGCGGCATAGTATCCCCCTTTCGGAATACTATGACGTCAGGCCTGTCATAATTATTCCATTTAGTCAGCGGACTGCCGGGTTTGCGGTTGCGCAAAGTATGCCACTTTTGCTGGCATATCGCGCGATTTTTGTTGGTGTTCCAGCGGTTATATCGGTGGTGCGATTTGTTTCTTTTGCGAAAATACCAAGTTCATTTGATACAGCTGGGCTCTGGAGGATGATGATGCAAATATTACGGAAGCTTCTGGGGCTGAAGCAGTTATTTTAAGCATTTGGTAGAAAGAAATCACAAACAACAGAACAAACCTTTTTACCTAACATTTAAGCCGCCCCCGACTGGTGGTGGGGGGTAGCTGACCGGCCCCATAAGGTTTTTATGAGATCGCGAGAGAACGAACAAACACAGAGTCACGAAACTTTGTGTACCTTTTTCCTCATCATCCTTACACCTTGTGTCAAAGCCTTGACCTCAGGCAAGGTCAGGTGCTTGACTGAGGTCAGGTCAAACAGACCTATGTCAAAAAAGCTAAGCGCCCTGTAACTTTTTTGCAAAACAAGATATCACAATCATACTTTTAGGATTAGTGATCTTGATAAATGCAAGATATCCGTCATCTCAGACTTTTCGAAGTTAACCAGTCACTGACCTAAGGTGAAGTGCATTTTTAACACATGTCGTCGTTTTTTCGCAGATTGACGAAATATTGCACAACATTTGTAGTGTGGAGTAAAGCAGACATCTAGTTACCGACATTGGGCAAAGCATCAATGACTTCCGGCCATTGACCTGAGGCCAGGTCACGAATAACTGTAGTGAGTCAAAATGTATCACAGTAACAACCAGCAACGAAGTATTCAAAATAGGTAGAAATTGGCAGAACTGGCTTGCACAGACGTGAGTAATACCAGGAACTTCAAAATCTTGAAAAATAGCATATTTTGGAAACAAACAGGCTATCGCGAATAAAGCTCCGCCAATTTTGTAGACTGGTAATTAATGAATTTTTCCAAAATTTAAACATGAAAACCATCACAAGAACCACGAAGAGCAATAAAATTTACATGAAGAGGCTTTTCTCGGGAAAATAAAGAAACGCTAAGATTAGTCCCCGTCAATTTTTTGCTGCATACGTCTGCGCCGCACGCCGACAGCCAGCGCGAAAATTGGTGTGTCTTTAACTGAACGTTTCGGCGTATATATTGAACAAATCCGAGAAATTAGATGTGTATCGGCATTTGCGACCTTTACTTGTGCCCTGGTGCCTTTGACCATCTTATTAGTCACAGCCCTTAAGATTCAGGCCGTTTCTCGGTCTCATGCAGTCGGCTATGAGAAAAACATATAGGATGTAAATTGCTTACATATTATCTAAAACTAAAAATGAGACCAGTTTCGAGCTATACTCGTCACAAGCTTTCCAACGGTCTGCTTATTTTTATCGTGAGACCAACCGTTCATGAGTTAGAGGGGGCGGCCAACTGCTCCCCAGTCGGGCATGATCGTAACTGAGCGACGGTCGTGCCCGGGTTAACCCTTCTTTTTTCCAGCACTTTCAGAGCAAATCCAGTGAAAGATATTGGATGCTTCTAAAGAGAAATCACGCAAAAATTAATAGCAGATTCAATCGAATATCGCCGACATTTAGTGCCCTACCGTTCCGCAGGTGTTCCGGAACCCAGTTCTTTCCCCTCTTCCCGTTGCGGAAAGCTCCCATTTTCACAGTCGTGAACAGAACCGTTTGCTTGTTTTCTGGCGTCTTTTTTTTCGACGCATCAGTCAGGCTTGATCATTAGCGATGTAGTCGGAAGCCGACTAGTCTTACGTCAAGTCATGGGTCTCCTCAGCCGTCAGTCGGTTGTCCGTGAACAGAACTGACCTTGGCAATGAACTGAACGCGACCGCCGGATAAAAATAGTGCCGCACCGGCCAATCAGCGACTGCGCTTGGAGTGCATGCGCGAACTACTTCCTTGAATATATTCCCAGCGTAGGCATACTAACGGCAGTGGTGAAACAAAACAGTAGTCCTGTCATAGCTTGAATATGGTAATATGCCAAACACTGATGGAATATTGTTCATGCGATTAAATGGGCCAACTCATTTTTATTTCAATGAAGTAGTACCGGGCATGATTAAAGCAAAGTACTACAGTAAAGGCTCCATTTGAATTGTTTCATGCGCATGTATTAAGAAAAAATATGGTCGGTGAATGTGTGTGACAGAATTGATGCAGTGTATTTGTAAAGCTTTGATAAGGAGCAGAGATGGCTCGAAACATGGCTGAACAAACAAACAAACAAATAAACAAAGATGGCTCGTTTTCAATACGTAATTCGCGATTCCGAAGTGTGGTTCTTTTCAATAATGAATACGAAACTAAATGCATTTGCTTTCAATATATACATATACACACACATACATATATATGTAATATATGTATATATCTATATATGCACATACATATATATATATATATATATATATATATATATGTGTGTGTGTGTGTGTGTGTGTCTATATTACGAACATGTTCTAACGCGAGACGGTTTCAAACATGAAAAAGTGTATATACACATGAAAACGTCTTGTCCGTCAGTTCTCGCATTATGGTCTCGTGTTCTTATCTCATGTGTTCTAGTGGTGCACCGTCATACACGTGCATAGTGAGTCGTCTGGAGAGTGTTGTTGCAACAGCAGTGCAGTGCACTGGGCGAAATTTGTAGCGATTAGGGAAATCATATTAAGATATGTTTAGCCGAAACAGGACATAGAACTGCAATTAAGCATTTGTTGCAGAAACAGGATGACTCCAGATTTCCTTGTGAAAAACAACTATACGCGGCCAGACAAACTTAAAAACACTAAAGATGTGTATCAATTTGCTTGTGACTACGAAGGATGCAAACTTCGCTCAGTACACTACATTGGTGTTACAACAGCAGTCCTCTACCAACCACTCACTATGCACCTACGTGACGACGCGCCACTACAACACATGAGACAAGAACACGAGACCATAACGCGAGCTAAGGTGACAAACAGTACGACCGTATTACGAACATGTTTTGACGCGAAACGGCTCTAAATATAGGAAAGTGCATATATTCATGAAGCTCGCCAGTCATAAGCAAACAGCCAAATTCTTGTATCACCTTAGAGTTACTGGGAGCAGGGCGTTAGCTCTTGAATCCAACGCTTCGATTGGTCTTCTTATCCACTTGCTTATTTCCCTACTGACGGTATATGTTACATGTAAACTTAACGCCCCGGAAATAATTTTCAAATCTTTGCTTGTTCCAACTTTCCATCATTTTGAAGATGAGATGAGTCTCTCTCGAAACGCGAGTATATAAATTAATGAACAATTTTGTGCATTTGATATGTGATTTCGACAAATTTGCTAAAAGGCAGGCCAGAGATCTTAAATGATACGTCAAGAAACTAGCACATGCGGAACATATGGTCGTTTTTAATGATATATAAATAAATACATATATATATATACAAGTATCATATACATACATGTATAATATATCATGCTGAACATAAAAACACATCCCACAGAAGTAAAGAATGAAATCAAAACTGTTTCAGCTCAAAGGCGCACCAGTTTTAGCATGTTATACAATGCCACACCATTCAATGTTGCCGCATATCTTGGCTTCTAAGGCGGGTTCGTGTGGTTTACAGTCCCGCGAGGGCCTTAGAGCTCAGCACTGGTCCACTGCAGGTCAGAAAGGACCCCTTTGCTGCAGGGGGCATGACTGGTAAACGGGGCCGTGCTATTTATAGGCCGGCGGAGGCCCTTTCAGAGGACGGGGCCTTTTACTGCCGGGTGGTGAGTTTTCAGGACACCTTGGACCGCTTTTCTGACCGTTGGCTTCAAAAGTTCCTTCACAGATGTGCAGTGGTCGCTCTAGGGGTCGGTTTCGGTGACGAAAGGGTCAGCTCTTCAGGTCCACAGGGGCCACCTGTGGGCTGGCAGAGGGTCACTTTACGAGCTTACAGAGGACACCTTTACGTGCCATCAGGTTGCTACTGCACAGGCCAAAGGGGCATCCCGTCATCTTGTAGAGCCGGCGGCAGGAGGCCAAGTTAGAGGCCAAGAGGAGACAAGTTGTCAAGGCCCTTTACAGACCAACTGGTCACCCTTGACAGGCTTGCTATTTCTAACTGATACTGACGTGAGCTGATTGTTATTTCTGATTGCTGCTGATTCATTCTTGTTTGCTGTTACATAGCCTTAAATTATTTTCATTCGTTCAGGTATTCTGGAGATCATGGCCTCCGCCGTGCCAGCCAAACTCCTCCACATTAGGCAGCACAAGTCATCGAAAGCTGAATGGGGACTCAAAAATAAAACACATCCAGCCATGAAATCACGCTTACGAACCCCTTCAGAGAAGTAACTCCATCCACAACAAGATTCGTGCTTTTGGGTGATCTTTTGGTGATCCGGGTCATGATCAGGATCACAGTGACTTGGTCTGGATCAGTTGTTGAATCATTGCTATTTTAAACATTTGATCCGAACCAAATGTGATTCACGCAATCTTTTAAAACTGATAGGATCAAATGTAACTAATACCAGTTTCTGGAACATATCAAACATCTATTCACGAGCTGACTCCGATCAGGCACTGATTCAAAATGCCGATGACGTATCAGTGGAATCGCATTTAATATGTATAAAATTGCATGCAATTACGTAGACTCTACTTTCTAGGTACTTACTGCGATAACAGGCAACACGAACCTTGGACCGTGTGTGGCTGTGAAAGACAGCTGGCTGTTTGGCTCCGTTGGCGTCCTCTCTAATGTAATTTAGCTCGGTGGATTAGTGCCTGGAGATGTCCTTCATAAGCATATTGCCATGTTATTTTGTCACCCTGCTTTTCATATACAATTAGGTCGTGTTGAATCAGTATGGCGGTGTAGTTCATCCGGACCAAAACCAGGAGCACAATGCTTGGATCTGAATGATCATTTGAATCATGGCTGTTTGTTCAAATGTGATCCAAATCAAATGTCATTCACGGCTGCATCTTCAAAACTGATCCGGATTAATGCGATTTACCTAAAAACATGCGATTTTTGATCCGCATCATATCCGGATCAGAATCAAGCACAAGTCTGTCCACAACCGTGTCGAAAGTCCCTTCGGTTACCAGCAGCCCTGAAGGACATTGCACTGAGTATACGTGGAAAGCGAAACAGCTCATGTTTTTAGGTATTCGCTGACATCCGATAGCCGCCGTTGTGGCGCCATCGGCTGCCATTTGTGAACGGCGGGGGCCGCTTTAGTCCGCTCCTTCGCCAGCTTTGGCGCAGTGACGCGGTCCAGATTGGCGCAGCGCGGCCAATCTCGCCGCTTCACTGTCCGCTGGCTGTCGGCGTCTGACGGCGGTGACAGTCACATTACCCGGCGCTGCTGAACCAGTGCCTGCGCCGCACCACGGTGATTCCCTCGACTTCCGGGATAAAAGATGTGATGTGCTGGTTCTGCAACGTCAGATATCATCTGTACTCCACAAAGACCGTTAAAGACGGCAGTCTTTGGCATCTGGTATATTTCCAGTCCTCTGCGCCTTGCTCTACCGACACAGGACCATGACGACCAATCAGAGCCAAATAATATGAATCAAAAGCACCTACCTACGCCATTCCGGCCACATGTCACAGT
The DNA here is from genome assembly GCA_030062745.1 of Capitulum mitella. Classification (NCBI taxonomy): domain Eukaryota; kingdom Metazoa; phylum Arthropoda; class Thecostraca; order Pollicipedomorpha; family Pollicipedidae; genus Capitulum; species Capitulum mitella. The sequence continues at coordinate 1,501,897 of CP099852.1, read as the reverse complement.
GTCATGGCTTGCCAGCAGAGCCTCGGTTTCATTTATATGGCCGTTTAACTTTCTGCCATTCTAAGAAGTGCACAAATAAAACGAAAAACGGTAACTTAGCTAATTACGTAGTCACAAACATTTGTGCTCATCCTCAGCGTCAGTGTGCATATCGGCGCGCCGCACCGCACACGGGACATACGAGGATGCTGCAATGCACCTGCTACAATGGCCAAACTCCAACCTCCACTGCTACGATCGAAATGGGACATGCACCAATTGACTTCTCTGAGGCTGTTTGATAGGCCTCCCGAAGTTTTTGACATCGGGTCAAGTACTTGGTACTTGGAACATTGCAGGTCCTTGGATGGACCTTGAAACTCGTAAACCTGACACTTTAAACGTGGATACCTGGAACTTTACATGGTTAAAAGCCAGCATTCACTGGTCCGATCGAAGTGAAACAAACATCAATCGACTTCTCTGGGGGTCACTGACTGGTCACCAGAACAGGTCGCAAGTGCCGTTTCAAGTCAGGTACTTGGTTTGAGGTCACAAGCTTCAGGTGACTAAGTAAATAGTCCCAGAGGAGTCGATCGGTGCATGTCTCATTTCGACTGGTGCAATGGAACTTGGTTTTCAGCCATGACAGCAGCAGCAATTTCTGTTTCAAGCACCATGTATTTGGCCTGAGGTCACAAGCTTCTAATGATCAGGCAACAGCCCAAAAGAAGTCGATTAGTGCTTGGTTCATTTTGATCATGACGGTGGAAGTAGGTTTTTAGCCATTTCAGCAGACTACCAGTACTGTTTCAAATACTTAGTACTTGACCTGAGGTCACAAGCTTCTGATGACCAAGTAAATAATCCCAGAGAAGTCGATTGATGCATGTCTTGTTGTAGCAGAGTTTTCTGTTTGGCGTGGTAGTCTGACTATTGGCGACCTCGTTTGCGCCAATTTTTTTCTCTTTTTCAGTACTTTTCTTTTCACCAGTTCTTCTCGCCAATTCGTCGTGTATTCATCATACGCACAGAGCTTTCACTTTCACCACATATATTCTTGACGTCAAATACTGACCACTCACAGCACTAACACTTCACTACGTCACGAGCATCACGTGGTCCACCACATGTTGAGTCCATATATACACCGACAGCTACTGAGCGAAAACCCGCCCTACTTATATGCTACCTACGAAAGGAAATGATGAAAGGGATGAAAGGTGCAATATGATATCATATACAACCAATCTGGAGGCGTTTTGTAATCCCAATATTCTGGAAAGACTAAGCTTTAGCCAATGAGCAAGCGTGAGAATGCACGGATTTCAAAGAACTGCCTGATGTAAGAGCTCAGAAGTTTCCGCGAGTGTAAGCTAATTCAAGACTGGAAAAAGAAAGTATCGTTTAACATTACGGATATGATTCACCTAACGGTACTGCGCCACGATTGATATACTTCAGGCGTTAATGCATTCTCAGACGTCTTTGATTCTCTGCGGTGTCGACTAAGGAAATTAGAGCTGAAGGCATCTGGTAGCCTTAAACAGTCTACCAACCAAAGGCTTTTGAAGGGAAGCCTCTACAGTTTGGAAAAATCTAGCAAACATTGAAATTTGAAGGTTTTCTTATACGGGAACTTTAAAGCCATGACGTAAACTTTGTTACGCCTATTTCCATTGGATCAGTGAAAGCTTTTGTTGGCCATTTCAGTACATTCATTACACTAATATATCATGTCGTGCACCACATCCCTGCGTCTCTTTCGCCCACTCGTCGCATTCGTCTCTTTACAACGCAACGCAGATTAAAACGCAATGATCACTCTGTATGTCAAACGCAAGGATAATCCGGTAGCTAGGCCACAGCAATGTTGTGACACGCTGAACGACATTATACATGATCTTGAAGCCTCCGTTGTTGAACCATATTCGTGCGGCTCGCATATTTCCAAAACAATGCAAATAAGAATGTCCATTGTTGGAACATGCATTTGACGATTGTTTGAACATGCATTGATGCATGTATTGCTCACTTCGCTATTTACGGCATCGCTGTACCAAAGAAATCTCCTCTTTCTTCACAACGTACACCCTCTGTGCGTGTGACGCCACTTACCTTTAGGTCCTCCGGCTTTGAACTTTTAGAGACAATTGAGGAAACAGTCGCTCAAGGTGTTTCTTCCCGAATCCGCCTCGGATGAAGCCGTCAGTTGTTTCCTCGAATCCTGGCTACGGAAAAATGATACTACTGTTTCCATTGTATTACAGACACGGGGAACAACGACAAATTGATCCTTTCAAACAGCACACCAGGAGGCTTGCGAAGGATATGTGCATTGCCTTCTTCTTAACTTGTATGCCATTTAAGCTAATTATTTATGACAATAGTCAGCTTTTTAAGCCTCTGACCATTAGGAGGTCAAATGACCCCTCGGGTCGCGTTACTCGCAGCATTATCCGTAGCTCAGTTGGAAACGTCTGCCACCGCTCCCCAATCTGGTAAGCTGGGTTGGAGACGCCTTGGCACATGCTTTGTCTCCCACAGGTGATTTGGCGAAAGGGAGTTATTGGTTACCTTGTAACCGATATGTCCACGTCAGTCCGTAAAACTTTCGCTTCAGATTATCCCGTTCACCTGGAATGGCGCGATCGAATCCAATAAAGCTAGTGCAGCAGGCTCGAATCCAAGGAGGGGAAGGGGATCTCTCAGGCCTGAGAAGGAGCCCATGAGAGGGGCCCCGAAAGGGTTCCTGTCAGACTCAAAAGGGACCCGTAAGGGGTCCCTTTTGAGTCCCTTTTGAGCTTTACGGGGTCTCTGTGGAAACGTGACAGGTTCCTGATGCAGTCAGGGGGCCTCTGGGAGGGTTAGATGACCTTTAAGACGCATCGAAGGGCCCCTGAAGTCTCCAAAGGGCCCCTGAAATCACAACAGTGCCCAACACGGCAGATTACCCCTGAGATCGCCAGAAGGGTCAAAGGGCCCCTTATACAGACAAGATGAGAACTGAGTCTCTAGGACCGCATTGGGCCCCTGGAATGTCATTAGGGCCCTGAATGGGCTTCGCGGACCTGTGTGGAAAGCTGAACGTTCTTGATACAGTCAGAGGGCTTCCGGAAGGCCAATGAGACCCTGAGATGGCAAAATGGCCCCTGGGATGAATGAAAGGGCCATTGAAACTCTCCAAAGGTCCCTGGGGCCGCAAGATAGCCCCCAAACGGTAAAGGGTCCGTGAGACCGCTTAAAGTACCAGAGAGACCCATGGAACGGGGAGAACCTGAGACGGTGACTGACACGGCATAAGAGGACCCTGGCCAACCAGAGTGGCCCCTGAGCAGAAATTCATCTGTGACGTTCTCAACCTCGAGAGGGGTCTCAGATGGGCTACACTGTTTTTTTTTTAATCCCCAGGAATTCTCGATGCAGTCAGTGGTTCCCGAGAAGGTCAGGTGGGCCATAAGTCTCGTTTAAGTGCCATAGGACCCCTGAGACGGAGGAAAAATGTTCCCCGAGATTACAGGAGGGACACCTACGACAACAGGTGGTCCACTGACACTGCTAGAGCGGAGCCTTTGAAATTGTAACGAGCAGTCTCTAGCAATAAGGGCCACTGAGACAACCGAAGGGGCCCCGAAACTACTAAGCCTTGAGACGTCCGGACAACCCTTGAAACGGCCAAAGGACCTAGAGCATTGCCAGAGGCGCCTCTGTCACGGCAGAGAGAGACTTATAGAGGGCTTTTGGTAGTGCCTGAGGGCTTCTTAGCCGAAAGAAATTCCCCAGGGACGACAGGAGTGAACCCGAGAAGGCTCAAGTCTCCCTGAAACAACTACATGGGTCCATGACACTGCCCAAGGTGTTCCTGAAACTGCCAAAGGGAGCCTGAGACGGCCCGAGGGATACGTCAGACTGTAAAAGGGCGTTGAACCGGATGTTGAGGAGGTTGAGGCCATCAAAAACTGACACCAGCCACAGGCAGCCAAACCGTTCCGGCAATTCCAATTCCGGCACGATAACATGTGCAGTTACGAATATTACGATGATTTCATTACTCACCTCCGGATCCTGGAGGCTCCGCTGCATGAAGTCTCGGGGAAAGTCAAGTTTCGGTGGAATGAAGGAATGGAGCAGGCTTTTCAGAGACTGAAAACGCTCCTGGCACTTCCACGTCTCACATTTGCCGGATATGCAGCGGGAATTCGATGACACATCAGTGTCGGACATAGTCCGACACTGATGTGTCGGACTATTGCCTAGAATGCGTTTTGTCCCAGTGGGACAACTTTGGAGTCGACAAGCCGGTGAGTTTTATTTCGAAACTCTTTTCAAACAATGAAAAGAAGTGGCACATTTGCGACAAGGAGGTCTTTCCTTTCATCTCTGGGTTGCGGAAATTTAGGCCGATCTGCTTGGAACGCACTTCGGGTGGTTCGCCGAGCACTGTCGGCTTCCGTGGTGGCGTAACACCAAAGCTCCTAGAGGGCGTTACGCACGACGGGTGAGGAGATCGAGGAGTTCAGCTATACAACACATTTCCGCGAGGCGGAGAAGAAACACTGAGCAGATGCGTTGTCCCGGGTGATGATTTCTGTGGCGCGGTCGGCGTCAAAGTCTCAGCCGCATGACCTGAGCCGGCAGGGAGATGCTGGAACGAGAGGCGGCTAGGAAGAGCAAGAAACTCTCAGGGCACTGTGCGTGGAGGTGCGCTTAAATAGAGTGCAGGACCTTCACACGTCGGTCGCGACAGCGCGGCTGTGAACCGGTCGTTGATGGGAACAGAGGTTTCTCAATGGTCGTCAGGACGAATACAAAGTGCACAATGGTTCCAAAACGACCCATTCCACGCAGTCTATGGCTCGAACATGCTGAGTTTGCTCCTTTCAGTGCAGCAAGGTCCAGTCAGCTGCGGAAACAGGCCAGATGCATTTGGTGGGGAATGGAGGAGGATATAAACAACTACTGCTGCAGGTCTTTGGTCCGTACGCGTTCGAATGAGGCTCAGCGCCGCCGTAAGGCGTCGTTGCAAAAGGCGATGAAGTCAACAGCACCTTGGCAGCATATGCTGTTGACCTGATGGGATCGTTTGGCATGCAGCCCACACAGCGTGGCACCCAGTGTGCTCTTGTCTCACCGGGTCTTCTGACGAAAGGTGCTGAGTTGGCTGCCCTTCCGGATACGTCCGCAGAAACCGTGGCCTGTTCACTGATAGAGACTGTCGTGTATCGTCACCGTCTCCCGGAATCCGTCCTCGCCGACCGTGGTTTGGGTTTTCATGACCAGCATCTTGCGGCGTGCCGCAATCGATGGACAATCGCAGTCGATCGCAATCGCAATCGGTGGCACAGTCGATGGATAACGACAGGAAATCGATGAGTGCTCTTCACTCGCAGTCGAACGGAACCGCGGGAAGAGCTAAACAGACGATCGGCTTCCTGATCCGTGGTGCCGGATCTCTGATCCGTCCCTCATCCGTCGCGAGAGTCGGGGGACAAGCGGGGGGAGGGTCTGTGTCTCGTTAGATTTCAGTACATGTCAGCTCCACACAGCACCACTGGAAGAACCCCTTTTTTCAGTTCGGTCGCGAACCACGCGTTCCGGGGATGGCACGGAGAGATGGGAGTTCAACAGGCCGTTCCATTACAGAGCAGTTCTGGGCCGGAAACTTGGTAAAAACGCTGGAAAGGGCGCACGAGGAAGCAGTTATCCGGGAGCAGAAGAAGAATTAAGAAATAGCAGATAAAAGTAGGCGGATGGGAGGCATGGCCCGTTAACCCGTGCCGACGTGGAGGAGGGGTGGGGGGCGGTTGGCCGCACCATCCCTGAGGTTTTTCCGAGATTGCGAGCGAGAGAACGAACAAGTACAGCACCATGAAACCTTTTGCTTTTGCTTGACCATTTTTACACCTTTTGTCCAATTTTTTACCTCAGGTTTTGTGAGGTGTGTGATCCATGTCCGGTCAAGTGGACTTGTGTCCGAAAAAGTTTGGCGACCTGTAACTTTTTCGCAAAACATGATATTACAATGCAACTTTCAAGGGTTTGACATTTTGATAAACGAAACAAATCTGCTATCTCGGATTTTTCGGAAATTTTGGACCAGTGACCTAAGGTCAAGCCCGTTTTGAACAGAAATCGTCGATTTTCCCAAAATAAAGGGAATTTTTTGAAAATAATTTGAGCGTGGAGAGATCCAGACATCTAGTTTCCGTCAGTGGCCAAAGTTTCGATGACTTCCGACCTTTGACCTTAGGTTAGGTCACGAATAACTGTTATGAGTCAAAATGCACTGCCATCAGAATTGGCGATGAATGACTCATATCGGGTTAAAAATGGTATAACTGGTTTGCACAGTTGCAAATGATGCCAAGAAGTTCAAAAAGTGTCAAAAGACTCCATATTTTGAGAATAAACAGACTTTCGTGAATCAAGTTCCGCCAATTGTGCAGATTGATATCTACTGTTTTTTTTCCAAAATTTAAGCAAGAAACATCATCACAAGAACTATTAGTATCGAAAAACAACACTTGGAATGACATATTTCGCGAAAATAAAAAAGCTCAAATTAGTTCCCGTTAATTTTATACCGCTTTCGGTGGCGGCGCCCGCCGCACAGCATGTTCAGTCTCGAGCTCACCGTAATTTACTGATCTAGTAATTATAATATAATAATAGTAATAAATAATAGTAATAAAATAAATAATATAATAATAGTAATAAAAACCTTCACCTCAGGTTCTTCGTAATAATCGCCTCAGTGACAATTTTTCGATTTTGATCAGCTTTTCATACCTTCATGCTCTTTCAGCTGTAAATGGAGTTTTGAACGTAAAGGTCGCCTGGGCCAGTGACCTGTGTTGACCCGGGAAGCTTTTAGTTCGATCCAGCCAGACTAGCCGATAACAAAACATGTGAGATAAATCTCCGAATGACCAAGATGGAACGCAGAAATTACAAGACCCTCTAAGCAAAATAAAAAATGATCTAGTGGCCTTGGTTGGCCTGGGTCATACACCATGTACATTTATATATTGCTGGATTGCATCATTTTAGGTGCATAGATGCTATAAATGTTCCGAGTTGAAATCCATAAAATCCAATTTTCGGGCCTGCTTGATACAAATAAGGAAAAAAATGTGGGGCAACCTAATATGGCCTTGACCTTGACATCACACATAAAATTCACCTTTGCAAATCTTGTTAAGGAGCTCGGGGAATATCAAATGGCGTTTCGTTTGTCTCTTTAGCTTGTTCCAATGAGAAAATAACAGGAGGGGGAAAAGCACCTACCCGCTATCAGTTCTAAGGTGGCGCAAAGCTCCGTCAGTGAGAGGATTAATTACGTCACCATGCACATTCTTATTGCCCTACTTCGGGACACTCGCAGTGATAAAATACGAAGGTGATTTTCGGCCCTGAGATCACTGCGAGCCAACGGCGGATGGAAAAGAGCAAAATGGTACACATGAGCCAAAACTTACAAAAGGTTATTCATCAGCATCAAGCGCACCGTGCACACCGACCCTCATGCAGAAACGCACACCACAAACTCAAATAGAAACACAGCACAAATGCGCTGGATTGCTCAGTTGGCAATATTTCCGAATTCCATTCGCAAGGGCGTGACTTCGAATCCTCGCCTGAGTATTCCGTCTTCCCAGCCACCGCGTTGAGATGGTGGCGACCCTATCAGACCTGTAGCTGCTGTCTTTGTTATAGCTGCTATAGCTAGCTGTTAGAGTTAAATCTTTGAACCGTTGAAACCCATGGGAAGTCTGTTGCTCCCAATAACCACAGAAACAGACTGTAAGGAACAATGTTTCATTGACAGCCTCTTCATTTGATCGACGAAGGAAATAATGCCTCTTTCATTGCGGCACATGAGACACTTCCCCACATGTGGTGCTGAGTTTTACTAACCCTTTTTGCGTCCGATTATTCTTATGAAAGTTTTCCATCAAAATGGTAGGCCTTAATTCTGAAGACAGCTCAACACCTATGGTAGCTCCATTTCTTCATTATATTCAGAACTTTAAAGTTTCTTTCTTTGGAGAACAGCATTTGTTCTCATTCGAAGTCCATTAGGAAAATTACCATGAGGCACGCCTGGTCACCATATGAAATTGGCAGTGCGCTGTTTGATACCGATTTTAGCACGTCAGACAAATTAGTTATTAGTGTCATTTCAGCACACGAGCTGCGCGTGGCTGCGTCTGCGTGCGGTGTCAGTTCCTGCGTGCCAAGAAGATCTGAATCGCGAATTTGTTACAGGTAGTGCTTAACTTTATTTTTCGTCTGTAGCAGTGCGTCAAACGACCCGAGAGTGAGAGCTGGAGTATGTAAGAGCTATGATTAAGCTAGTTATGGCCATGGATCAGGCATACCATGATTACCAAGCGTACCATACCATGGCTGTTCCTGGTAGTACCCAAGAAGTTGTGCCAAGTAACGTAGGTCGGGTTCTGGTAAGGGGGATCAGATCTAAAACAGAGGGCTTGGCAATGCTCGTAACGTTTTGTTACGAGCTTGGGGGAACTTTCCGTTTGAATTTTAGAACACGGAAATTTTGAAAGCAAAGCTTTTGGAAGTTTAAAATATTTTTGTTTTTTAAACAAAGCATTTGTAGTAAACCCCATTTTGTGGAAACCACGAAGCATGGAAAGTTCTACAGCATATTTATGTGACGCACCTATTACAGCGTTTGCTGCTTTACGATAACCAATATGTCATTATGTACATTGCCAGGCTGCCACTTACCTAAATTCCAGTCTGCAAACAATGCAACATAAATAAACATCCTGGGGAGCGCCAAATCGGAATCCATTCTTAAAACCTAAGCAACATGAGACCCAATTTCAGAGCACCAGTTCTGGCGGATTTGCAGTCCCAGAACCCTTACTTTCACAAGACTTTTATAAGATTCTAGAACCAGACTTATAGTTTAAAGAGCTGCCCCAAAATGTACCAAGTACAAAACTAATTTGTATTTCAGATGCTGCCGCTCCATTCATGCTGCCAGCTCAACAAGACATAATGAAACGTGCGATAGTTTCAAGAATGGTCTATACTATGTGTGTACCTATTCCAGCAGGTTATATGGTTGTCTGCCTAGTGATATGATGCAGGCACTTCGTTACCTGGATGCACAGCATTGTCTATGTGGTATACATTTTAAAATGTGTTTGAAATCAGACTTAATCACTGTTTTCATGTTACATTCTCACTCACCGCCAACGGAAGGCTGGCGCACCTTTGACCTCTGGCCGGTCGGCCGCCAGCCGACCGCCTCCGGCGACAGGTCACAGAGGAGCGCCCAGGCGCGCGCCCGATGACCCACTCATATCACACTGTACCACACTATCCCCTTCCCAGTTCGAGAGTTCATCCCCTTCTCCCTCCCCAACATTGTTCCCACTACGCTGCCCAATCGCCATATCGAAGAGGCAGGCTGCCTTGCCTTGCAATGCCGCGACCGTGAGGGATTACTTGAGAATCGGAGGAACGATCAGCCATCGCCCCTCTGTTCCATCTGCGACGAGCCCCTCGACGTCTTCCGACCCGGAGTCGGTTCCAGAGTTCCACACGTCTCGAGTCGTCGACAAAGCTAGCCGTCTTGAAACACAGTTAATCCCAGTTCCGTTTCCCCCGTCTCACGAGCATTGTTCACGTGGCTCTTCGGATGAGGTTGACTGTTTCCCACAGGTTTCAGCTCATCATGGTGCAGGATGAAATAATGTCGAAAGTTACCTTCCGTTTTAGTTCGATACGTGTTTCCTTCTCGGCAGCTGATTACAGCAAACGGGCTGTCCCAACGGGGTTAAATCTTCCCTGGAGCTCCAAGCTTTTTGACAATTTTCATAAAAACCCGATCCTGTGGACATCAACTCGCGCCCGACCGTGGGTCAGCGCCATGCACGCCCGACGGGGGGAGGGCAGTTGACCGTCGCCCCCTTCAACTCACGAACGGTTAACTACAAGATAGAAATAAGCACATCAGTTTCGAGTAGAACTCGAAACTGGTCCAATTTCAAGTTTTGGATAATATGTAAGCCATTTACGCCCTATATATGTTTTCACATAGCCGCCCGCATGAGACCGACCGACCGGCCTGGATCTCAAAGGCTGTGACTAATTAAGTCTAGAGAAAGACACCAACGGGCAGGTACAGGTACTCAGACGCCGATACACCTAATGTCTCTAATTTTTTCATATGTACACGGAAACGTTGAATTAATGACATCATTTTCGCAATGCTGTGCGGCGGGCGCTGCCAACGAAGGCGGTATAAAATGAACAGGAACTAATTTTAGCTTTTTTATTTTCGCGAAATATGCCATTCCAAGTGTTGTTTTTCGACGCTAATAGTTCTTGTGATGACGTTTTTTGCTTAAATTTTGAAAAAAAAACAGTAGTTATCAATCCGCACAATTGGCGGAGCTTGATTCACGAAAGTCTGTTTATTCTCAAAATATGGAATTTTTTTGACACTTTTTGAACTTCTTGGCATCATTTGCAACTGCGCGAACCAGTTCTGTTATTTTCAACCCGATATGAGCTATTCATCGCCGATTTTGATGGCAGTGCATTTTGACTCATAATAGTTACTCGTGACCTGACCTAAGGTTAAAGCTCGGAAGTCATCGAAACTTTGGCCACTGACGGAAACTAGATGTCTGGATCTCTCCACGCTCAAATTATTTTCAAAAAATTTCCTTTATTTTGGAAAATCGACGATTCATGTTCAAAACGGGCTTGACCTTAGGTTACTCATCCAAAATTTCCGAAAAATCCGAGATAGCAGATTTGTTTCGTTTATCAAAATGTCAAACCCTTGAAAGTTGCATTGTAATATCATGTTTTGCGAAAAAGTTACAGGGCGCCAAACTTTTTCGGACACAGGTCCACTTGACCGGACCTGGATCACACACCTTACAAAACCTGAGGTAAAAAATTAGACAAAAGGTGTAAAAATGATCAAGCAAAAGGTACACAAGATTTTATAGTGCTGTACTTGTTCGTTCTCTCGCTCGCAATCTCGGAAAAACCTCAGGGATGGTGCGGCCAACCGCCCCCCACGCCTCCCCCCCGTCGGGACGGGTTAATGGTCCATGCCTCCCATCCGCCTACTTTTGTCTACTATTTCTTAATTCTTCTTCTGCTCCCGGCTAACTGCTTCCTCGTGCGCCCTTTCCAGCGTTTTTACCAAGTTTCCGGCCCAGAACTGCTCTGTAATGGAACGGCCTGTTGAACTCCCATCTCTCCGTGCCATCCCCGGAACGCGTGGTTCGCGACCGAACTGAAAAAAGGGGTTCTTCCAGTGGTGCCGTGTGGAGCTGACATGTACTGAAATCTAACGAGACACAGACCCTCCCCTCGCTTGTCCCCCGACTCTCGCGACGGATGAGGGACGGATCAGAGATCCGGCACCACGGATCAGGGAGCCGATCGTCTGTTTAGCTCTTCCCGCGGTTCCGTTCGACTGCGAGTGAAGAGCACTCATCGATTTCCTGTCGTTATCCATCGACTGTGCCACCGATTGCGATTGCGATCGACTGCGATTGTCCATCGACTGCGGCACGCCGCAAGATGCTGGTCATGAAAACCCAAACCACGGTCGGTGAGGACGGATTCCGGGAGACCGTGACGATACACGATAGTCTCGATCAGTGAACAGGCCACGGTTTCTGCGGACGTATCCGGAAGGGCAGCCAACTCAGCACCTTTCGTCAGAAGACCCGGTGAGACAAGAGCACACTGGGTGCCACGCTGTGTGGGCTGCATGCCAAACGATGCCATCAGGTCAACAGCATATGCTGCCAAGGTGCTGTTGACTTCATCGCCTTTTGCAACGACGCCGTACGGCGGCGCTGAGCCTCATTCGAACGCGTACGGACCAAAGACCTGCAGCAGTAGTTGTTTATATCCTCCTCCATTCCCCACCAAATGCATCTGGCCTGTTTCCGCAGCTGACTGGACCTTGCTGCACTGAAAGGAGCAAACTCAGCATGTTCGAGCCATAGACTGCGTGGAATGGGTCGTTCTGGAACCATTGTGCACTTTGTATTCGTCCTGACGACCATTAAGAAACCTCTGTTCCCATCAACGACCGGTTCACAGCCGCGCTGTCGCGACCGACGTGTGAAGGTCCTGCACTCTATTTAAGCGCACCTCCACGCACAGTGCCCTGAGAGTTTCTTGCTCTTCCTAGCCGCCTCTCGTTCCAGCATCTCCCTGCCGGCTCAGGTCATGCGGCTGAGACTTTGACGCCGACCGCTCCACGGAAATCATCACCCGGGACAACGCACCTGCTCAGTGTTTCTTCTCCGCCTTGCGGAAATGTGTTGTATAGCTGAACTCCTCGATCTCCTCACCCGTCGTGCGTAACGCCCTCTAGGAGCTTTGGTGTTACGCCACCACGGAAGCCGACAGTGCTCGGCGAACCACCCGAAGTGCGTTCCAAGCAGATCGGCCTAAATTTCCGCAACCCAGAGATGAAAGAAAAGACCTCCTTATCGCAAATGTGCCACTTCTTTTCATTGTTTGAAAAGAGTTTCGGAATAAAACTCACTGGCTTGTCGACTCCAAAGTTGTCCCACTGGGACAAAACGCATTCTAGGCAATAGTCCGACACATCAGTGTCGGACTATGGCCGACACTGATGTGTCATCAAATTGTTAATTCGATTCATCGAACTGAATTGTTATTGTTTGTTGAAAAGTTGTCCCACTGAGACAAAACGCATTCTCGACCATAGTCCGACGCATCAGTGCTAGCCTCGAATTCCCGTTGCATATCCGGCAAATGTTAGGGCATGGACGTGCCAGGAGCGTTTTCAGTCTCTGAAAAGCCTGCTCCATTCCTTCATTCCACCGAAACTTGACTATCCCGAGACTTCATGGAGCAGAGCCTCCATGATCTGGAGATGAGGAATGAAATCATCGTAGTACTCGTAACTGCACAGTTCCAGAAATTGCCGCAACGGTTTGGCTGTCTGTGGCGGGCACCAGTTTTTCATGGCCTCAATCCCCTCAACATCCGGTTCAACACCTGAGGATGACACAAAGTCTGCCAGACACACGACTCGACGCCAGCAAGGCACCATCTTCGTGCTCGTCACCGTCAGGCCAGCACATCCCCGTCTCTCCAACACAGCTTGCAGCTCTTCTTCAGTTTTTTTATCCACGATGACGTCATCGGAGGTATGCAGTCGTCCCGTTCCCCAACCAGGCTGCGCAACACACCCGCCATCAGGCGCGAAGAAAAAACACCCAGGGATCCCCTTTTGCCCCGAAAGGCGTGACGCGAAATTCTCGTTCTTCACCCTCTGTCGAGGAAGCTGTTAAAAAGCTCTCTGGAAAAAGCTGAAAGCCGATCTCCCAGCGCGACGGGCACCAAACAATAAGCCGAATGTATGCCCAAAGTGGCAAACAGTTCAGACCCGGCCAGACTGTCAACACATTCCTTGACGGGCGGTAGGCAGCAGACCTCGTCCACCGTCTAGCTGTTCAACGCCCGTAGGTCCACAGCGGAAACAAAGGAGCCGTCGGACTTGTCAGCCATTAAAACTGGTGACGGCCCCGGAGAGCTGTGCCGCTGGATCAGCCCACGGGCCTCCATGTCGGCGATTCGCCTCCGCACTTCCGGTCTCAAATGATATGGCGTCCTTTGTGGCGTCACTGCAACAGGTAGGGAACTTCGGGCACTGGCATGCCGAAATGGGCACGTGTGTCCTGCCCAGGCTCGATATCCGAATCTGCTGGGACGTCAAGTTAGACTCTTGAGTCTTCGGCAACCGATCTCGCTGACTTTCGCTTCAGTCAAATCAATGTGCGCCGGTCCCACCCGTGTCGACTTGCCACTCTCTGCTGTGGCAGCTTTGCGGTCTTCAGTTTTCCCGAAGACTGAATGGATCTGGAATCGGACAGGACCCGGTGCCAGGATTTCCGCTAGGATCGGTGTTCGCTTCTCCTCACCAGGCTGAGCCAGGCAAGAATTTAAGGAAATTCCACATCGTTCCATCTGCTGGGGATCATGATCAAACATGCCACCTCTGGGAAGCCGACCGGAAGCCATCGGCCTGCGCGTATGTGGCCCGTTCAGAAAACGGCCACATGGCGAAGTCCGGTGCGAGGCGCACGACAGCTGGCTGCACCTGGTGTCCCATCGCGGCGCTCCTTCAGTGGCCCGCAAAAACCCCGAAGGATGAAGCACACGTTCATTGTTGTCTACCTCCAGACATTTAAACGCCTTCAGAACATCACTGCCAACTATGGCTAGAGCAGACAAGTCTTCCACCACCAGGATGTGAAGGTATTTATCGGTGCCAGTCCAACCGCAATTTTCTGAAGAAACCATTCCCAACGCACTGCATTGTCGTGCGGCCTATTGTGACCGTGTGAACAGCCGCTGGGATGAGAGGTCACGTGCTGACCCGGAAGAGATGCCGATACGCAGGTGACCATGGCTCCGGTGTCAATCAACCACGTGCGATCCAGTTTTGCAGTCCGATCACGGACACACAGGGAGCGGACTTGTTGACGACCAGGTTGCGCCGACAGGAGACAACGCACGTGTCTGGGGCCCCTGACCTCTGGTCTGGTTACCACCGGTCCCGTGGTAGTAACCCTTCTCAGTTTAACGGCCTGGGGCAGGAAAACTGTGTGTGCCCAAAGTCCTGGCAACACCAGCAAACAACGGCGACTGGCCATCCCCGGCCGCGCCCAGCGGGACCTGCGTACACACGTCCTCTGTTGGTGGCTCGAAACGCCACATGTCCAACATCGCATGTTTCTACGTCGTAAACCGGACGGACTGGCCCGTGCGCCGTCCAGGACCGACCCTTCTTTCCCGCTGTCTCCCTGGGCGCACTCCTGCGGCTGCCCCGCCTGGCTGACCTTGACCGGCCCACGTGTTGTTTTTTTTCTTTTTTTTACATCAGGCTGACCATAAGGTCATTGCCTTGGGGATAGGCTACTTTATGTTCGTTGTTGTTTAAACAAAAGTTGCTTTATACCAGCTCAAAGATGTCTGGTTTCCAAAGGCAAGGGAATCAAAGCCGAAACAGCGGAACGCGCCGGAGGGTTGGACTGAAGGATGCTGCCTCAGACCGCCTCAGACCGCCACTCTGATGTTGAACTGAAAAAGGTACATTTGCAAAGCAAGCGCACGACATGCAATACATAGCGGCTGTGGGTAGTGAGTGGGTGTAGACTGTGTCAGTATCAACATCGTCACCGCAACAGAGGTCTAGAGAAGACGACGATAGGAGACGGGACGGAAGGAAGACTGTGCGCCGTGCCCAAGGGCGCCAGACGACCGCATGGTATATGAGAACATGGAGATATGACACGAGCCTTGCCCAAGGGTGCTGTAGTGGGACCTCTTGGCTGTGTTGAATCCACACAGTGGGACATCAGCCTCATTGCCGCAACAGAGGGACCCCTGGCTCAGCCAGCAATGGCATGCCGCAACAAGGACCCCCTTGGCTCCACTGACATCCAGTTCGCTATGCGTTATGGCGCTATGTATTATATGCTGCGGCGTTTGGAGAAAAAAACGCCGCACGAAGCCGGAAGTGCGGGAAAAAACAATTTATGTTTAATTTTTTAGTAAGGTGGTTTTCCGTATCATCTTGTTTGTGTACTGTGATTCGTGATAGTGTCCTGGACTTCGTGATAGTGTTGTTTGTTTGTGTGAACAGTGGAATCGCCGGCCCACGTGGCGCCGCCCTGCTCCGCCGGACCGACGCTTGGCCGAACCGGCAAGCCACGGATGACGTCATACCGCCGCCGGCGGCAGCACCGGCTGAGCAATCCCGCCCTGGGCCCACTGCGGCGCGAATCTCAAAAACATCACGAGACAGCTCGGCTACGTCATCGCGTGGTGTAGTCGACCACTCCTCCTGCAGGCGGAACCTTACACAATGTACTGGATTTTTGCCGAGCATGGATTAACAGCCTCCTCAGTTTGTTTCGAATGCATCGGCATCTTATCAACGTCCGTGTTAGCGTACAGCAGACGTAACTGTGCTGCCGCCTCGGCTGAACACCCTCCAAAAACCCGGCCGTTTAACAGTGCGGCTCCAGCAAGCGTATCGGTCTCCGAGCCCGAGAAGGCGTCACGAAACAAAGAGAGTAACTCGGAAGCACACGTGCCACGTGTCTCGGGGAGCTGCTTGCGTCGCTGACTGAACCGCTCCTGGTGTCAGCGCTGGGGCAGACTGAACTCCCGACCCGGCGCCGACCTCAGACTCAGAGCGTTCTCGGTGTCTCTTCTGACCGCGCGTCCATCACCGTCATCCGCGAACCGGGCCGACAGGAGACTTCCCCGCTGCCTGCTTCTCATTCCGTCCGTCAGGTGGCAGGCATCCAAACGCCGCAGAAATCTCCCAGTTCTTCCCTGCCGCGGTAATTTCTGGTCTCGGTGAATCCCGCTCGTCGAGACCGCTGTCACCGGCGTCATGCTGCGTTCTCGCGCACCGTTAACGGAACGTTCTGCTTTCTGGCTTCTTTTCCGACGCTTCAAACAGGACTGACCATTAGCGTCGCAGTCAGAAGCTGGCTAGTCTTGCGTCAAGTCGCAGTGTCTCGTCGGTGCGTCACTCGGTCGTCTCCCGTTAACGGAAGACTGGCGTCCCATCGACCGCTGGCCGGTCGGCCGTCGACAGGTCGCAGATGAGGGCCCAGGCACGTACCAGATGGTGCCAGTGGCACCATGTCGTATTGGCCCGCTCTTACTGCAGGCCAATACCACATGGTGCCAATACTGTAAAAAGTAAACATCGCTTCCAGACGCTGCTAAAAAGTTTTGTCTGTGTCGCACCAGGTGTTTTTTTTTCAGATGGTGCCTTTTATTTACTAGGCGGTGCTATTTTTTCTTCGGTGGTGCTCGGGCACCACCTGAGAGGTATAAAACTCCGCATGTGATCGTACGTGTTTATTTGTCACCAGTTTTTATTTCTCGGACTGGGTTGGATCCAGATGATCCAAGCGGATTCTTTGCAGAAAAGTGTTGAATGAATGTAATGAATGTAACACGGACCGCCACAGCCTCCTTCCAGGCGAATTATGAAAAAAACTACTGAATGTATTCATTAAAACTATTTGAGTTGAAATCAGGTTTAAATTAAATCAGGAAATCATTTTTGTCGTTAAAACTACTTTTGTCGAAAAATTAACCCGCGCACGACCGTCGGTCCCTTTCGAACACGGGCGACTGGTGGGGCAGTTGACCGCCCCCCCTCTAACTCACGAACGGTTGGTCGCACGCACGCACAAAAAAGGTAAAAATAAGCACACCGTTGGAAAGCTTGTGACGAGTAGAGCTCGAAACTGGTCTCATTTTTAGTTTTAGATAATATGTAAGCAATTTACGCCTATATATATGTTTTCTCATAGCCGACTGCATGAGACCGAGAAATGGTCTGAATCTCAAGGACTGTGACTAAAAACGCTTAGGTAAAGGCACCAGCGCACAAGTAAAGGTCCGTGGATGCCGATACACGTCTAATTTACCAGATTTTTTTCAATATCTATGCCGAAACGTTGAGTTAAAGACACGGCATTTCTCGCGGCAGCTGCTATGCGTGCGCTGCTGCCGTATGCGGTAACAAATTGACAGGAACTAATTTTAGCGTTCCTTTATTTTCGCGAGAAAAGACGATCTATGTCAATTTTATTGGTCTTTGTGGTTCTTGTGATGGTTTCTCATGCTTAAATTTTGAAAAAATCGATTAGTCACCAATCTACAAAGTTGGCGTAGCTTTGTCCGCGAGAGCCTGTTTATTTCCAAAATATGGAATTTTTTCAAACTTTTTGAGGTTCCTGGTATTACTTACATCTCTGCAAGCTAGTTCTGCCATTTTCTACCCATTCTGAGTAATTTATCGCCGATTTTGACGGTGGTATATTTTGGCTCACTAGAGTTATTCGTGACCTGACCTCAGGTCAATGGCTGGACGTCATTGATGCTTTGCTCAATGACGGCAACTAGATGTCTGCTTCACTCCACACTAAAAATGTTATGAAATATTCCGTCAATTTCCGAAAAAACGACCACATTTCTTAAAAATGGGCCTGACCTTAGGTCAATGACACGGAAAATTCCGAAAAATCTGAGATAGGAGATTTGTTGAGTTGATTTACAGTTGAGATTAGAGAGTTGCATCTATCACGTTCACTAATCCCTGAAAGTATTGTTGAGATATCTTGTTTTGCAAAAAAGTTACAGAGCGCTAAACTTTTTTGACATAGGTCTGTTTGACCTGGCCTAGGTCAGGCACCTGACCTGACCTGAGGTCAAAATTTTGACACGAGATATAAAATTGATAAAGCAAAAGGTACACGAAGTTTTGTGACTCTGTGTTTGTTGGTTCTCTCGCAATCTCAGAAAAACCTCAGGGGGCAGTCAACTGCCCCCTTAGTCGGGGAGGGGTTAAGAAACACGAGGTGAATTATCACCTCAGAAGAGCACGTTTTCCCCATAATGATAAACAACCGAACATACCAACCACAAAGATGGCGGCGTTCATATGGCAACCAATGGCGGCAGCCGATCTCCATTTCTATATCTGTGTTTACCTGAATCCACCGTGGCCTCCGGTGCCAGAAAATGCCAATTTCCAGCGTGCGTACAGCTCTGCTGCGTGCGTTTGAAGAGCGTGCGTACAGCCCTGTTGACGCTCCCGGCCAGAGGCGCAGCAAGTATTTTCTTTAGGGGGAGCTCAGTGTGGTCTGAAATCATACAAAAACCGCAGCTGGGAAGACGATATGCAATAGTTTTCGCAAAAAATGCGGACCCAGGGGGAGGCGGCTGGGCCCCCGGCCCCCCTTTGGCTGCGTCGATGCTCCTGGCACAAAGACCAGTCACGTTTGACAGCTGGTAGCCGTCACGGTTTGGGCTATCTCCAAAGTTGTAGAACTAGAACGAACTTTGAAATGGGAAAATAAATCCATTTGGCCCTGAAATGTGACAATGATGACGTATTTATTTTTTATACAGCAAGAAAACACATGAATGGGCCAAGATACTGCTATGGAATTCCATACTAATGAATTTCTTTGGGACGAAAAGCTCCATACCAGAGGTACACAAAGTTGCGCCCTTGACCATCGCGCTGCGTGTGGTCACAACCCTGATGTTTTGGCAGATCTCATGTCAACCTGCAGCTGCAGCACAACTGTTCCCATCAAAGTTCCTGACAAGTCTCTGCGTTCCCGGGGTCGTCCATGCCTCTGATCTCAAGACGCGATATTGGCCATCCGGAAGCCTGAGCCCCCTCCTGCCGGCGTTTGCATCACATTTGGCATCACGCGCCATTCACCGAGGCGAATCGCGTGAATCACAGCCGGGAGACCCCTGACATTCCCGCTGGCGGCGGGTGACTCCCAGCCACACCTCCGCCGCCCTCGATACCACCGGCGGCAGCAGGCGACCGCTGACACTCTCAGCGGCGACATGTGACCCCTACTTCCCCTACCGTCGGAAGGGACCCTTAACCATATTCCGTGCTCCTGCCCGGCACGTGCAATGTCGTGCGGGAGGGGCATAGTCTGCTCCTGCAGTCCAGAAAACAACAGGCCCGATTTCCTAGCGGAAAATGGTGTTCGATGGCCTGTAGTGATATCTATATTTCTAAAACAGAGATGTTGGGAACTTTGAAAAGAGGGATTAGGAAGGTTAAAATAAGCGTATAAATACGGGTTACTTAACGAGTTTTCTGATCACTTTCTTAGGACCAATTTTGTTCTACTTCATGTCATTCTACTAACAAAAGCTATATCTATCACATATGTAAGGAAGACTTTGATTTTCAGAATTGATGGACGTAACCAGAGCACATAAAAACACATGCACGTTTTCGGGAAATGTTAGTTCATTCTACAGCATATTTTGAGTCTAACGTGCTCATTTGTGTTTGAAAAACATTTCCATACGTTTCATACTATATATATTTCATATGATATATGTATATGACAAATGCTCATAGGCGAATCCAGTTAGCAGAACAGTGGCGTAACTTTCTGCATGGTGAACCATTGGTATCTGGCTATCATATTTAAAAATATTGCTAATGGTTTTTGTATTGCCCCTAAATTTCATATTTTGAGATCAGTGCATCAGATTTTGGAGTAACAGAAACGTAGACGTAACCAGGGCACATAAAATGGGGATTTTTGGGGGTATTTTACGTTTTTATCATATATTCTGAATCTAACGGAATTGTGCGCAAAAAAATTCATATGTGTCGCATGCTTCATTATGTGCACATTTCAAGTGCTCGTATGCGAACCCAGGTTCCAGAAAAGAAGGGGTGACAGCTTTTATAACTCCATGGTGATAGGTGCATTTTATTTCGTAAATCAAGCCACAGAGTGTCAGGAATAATAAGAAATATAATATCCTCTCGCACATTACCCTGAAGAGACCCTCATTTACATTTTCACTAAAACGTATGTAATTTTATCGTAATATATGTGGATCCAAATCCACATGACATATACACATAAACAATAACACAGATCCAGATGTCTGTTACGCCCACTGAACATGTTATTGGACCAAATTTGCGCCCGAAAACCAATACCTGGGAACCCCCTGGCAGTATATATAGGTGATTTATACGCGTAAATTGGGATAAAGATGCCTATATCACATGTTTGCTTTGTTTCATTCATAGAATTAGGTGTAAATCCTGAGGAATAAGAAAATACGAACATACCTTTTACATGTTCCTGGATTCGCCACTGAACAACATTTTCCTAAACATATCTGAAGGTGTGCAGATTAGGAATATTTCGATCATTTGAATGGCGTTCAAAAAGATATCAAAATAATGCATGACCACGCCATGTGCGCGATCTCCAGAAAGCGGTATATTCTTCAAACATGCCTCCTTAGAACGTGTTCTGGAACCGCCTTTTGAAGAGGTGAAATCCTGAAATTTAATCACAACATACACACAACATACACAACAAACGTATGGAGCGCATATGTCGGAAAGGTCCCCAGGTTTCGCGAGGAAAGGTCCCCAGGTTTCGCGAGGAAAGGTCCCCAGGTTTCGCGAAGCGGCTCCTGAAAGCCCGGGAATGGCAAACGAAGAACCGGAGGGAGCCGGGGGGGGGGGGATCTGTCCCCAATCTGTCAACACCCCCGGAGGCGGAACCCCGAGACAGCCCGCGGGCAGTCGCAGAACGGCCGGGGCGACCCCGATAAATCCGGTCAGCACAGCCGTCACCGCAGCGCGAGGCCCAGGTTTACCGCGGGAATTCCCGGCGATTTCCCGGCCAGGTCACGTGACTCGGTTGGCGGTAAAAGGGAGGCGCCGGCGGCCGCCGAGGCGACAGGACGAGGAGTGACAGTGGCAGGGAGAGGCCACCCGTGAACGCAGCTGGCCGTGTTTTTTCCAGTTTAGAGCCTCAGGACTGACGAGCGGGAGAATTCTTGAGGACGCGGCGGAGACCGAGTCGTCCAGCCAGGTGACACCTGCCGTTGCGACTGTCGGTTTTGGCATCCGCCCTGGTTGGGCTCCCATTTGCTGTTCCGTTTGTCACCACATAGTTAACCTCGTGTGGTCGTCCATGGCTGAAGATCCTGAAGGGGTTTAGAGGTTTTAGCTTCAGCACCCCTCCACCCTCCTATTTTTCGGGATTTTACGTAAGCCGGCACTACGTGTGGTCTTCCACCAAACGCAACAACCATATGGTGGTGGGGTGGTGGGGGTGGAATGAGACTGACCTCCCCCGCGCATATATGAGGGCTAATTAATTAATATATTCGATTAATGTTTCGACTATTTTATCCATCAGTTATTAAACTTAGCGCAGTTATCCATTCCAACAGGAAACAAAAGGGCGTGACTTTCTCATCTCAGGTCGTGAACCTTGACATACTGCAGGGGCACAATTTCTGTAAATGATTGGGGGAGGGGGATAGAGCTGAAGGCATGGCAACGTAATATCCCATTAAATGTGGCTTTCTCAACGGATATAGCCCGCATTATTTTGATCAACGGGAATTTGCAAGTCTTTTGTTACTGTTCATGAAATAAAAAATTGGTTATATATCCAATGTATATAGGCAATGGAGTAGCCAGGATTTTTTGGGGGGGCCCAGGGAATGAGGGGGCCCATCGCTGAGGGCGTCCCTTGACCACTACGGGGACCCCATGGCCAGAGGTGTCGTTTTGTAAATATGATTTGGGGGGACAGACAGAGGGGCCCTACAACCTGACCTCCCCCAAATGTGAGTTTCCAAACTGATTTAGCCCTATTCCCGGCAGGGGGGGGGCGGAATCCGCCCCCCCTCGGGTTTTTTGCTTGCCAATTCCAGGCTTTTTGACGCAGCTTCACGAAACTTGGTGACTTTTCCTAACTATTCCTTCTACGTGCCGTGACAAAATTTCGAAATTCTATTTTGCTCAGGGGCGGAGCCAGGCAACGTTTTTGAGAGGCACTTCAGGTCATTTTTGGCCATGTTGAGGGTAAAAGGAAAATGTCTGCCAAAAACAGAGTTTTTAAGATAGAACTTAAAACTTTATATGAATATATAGCTAAATAGTTGGGCAATGTGCATATGTAATTTTGTTTATCTGAGGTCACTTTACAAGGTCAGGTCAAGGTCAAAAGTCAAAATTTGTTTTTTCCCAATAATTTCGGCGCCGTTTTTTCAAATGCCAAACCCGGAATATATATAACGTAGAAAGATGACCTCTACTTGTGTACCAAGTTTCAGCTTGATATCAGGTCAGGTCACGGAGCTATGACCTAAAATGTCAGTGCACGTACCCTATATCGCAAAAGCCAAAAAATGAATTTTTTGGAATAGAGCGAATTTAATCGATTAAAAACGTTTACAGATAATACTGAATGCACACGACATCATTCAAAGTGACCCCAAGGTCACTGGAGGTCATTTAAGGTCAAAGGTCACAAGTTGATCTGAGAAACGTGTGACCATGACAGTTCCCCCTTTTTTATGTCCCTGGCACCGCCTATGCTAACATTATACAAACATTGTAATGCGATTTGTACTTCTTTAGCATAACATGACTAGCAGAAGCTAAAAAAGTGTTTTGGCCTCTTTTGTTCATTCCGTTATTGGAAAACTAATCCCCCTATTTTTGAAACCCCGTGAACGCGCATGAATTTTCTCAAAATTTCAAATTTGCATACCCATGGTAAAAGCCCTATCCATAATCTCTCGATTGATGCCAGTTTCATCGAAATCGGTCCATAAACAACGGAGTTATAAGAAGTCAAAAAGTACCCCCCATTTTGACATTTTTGCCCCCCTGTATCCACAAATTTCCAAATTTTGAAAATTTCTTTTTACCAAAATGTAGTTCACGTCACGAAAATCGATTGCCGTTTGTTGCGATGAAATCGGATAAGTAGTTCTCGAGATCTCAGGGGGGGCCGAATCCGCCCCCCCTGCCGGGAATCGGCCATACCGTCTAGCCCTCCGGGAATAGGGTTAGAACACTTTGTTTTGCGCGACAACAGTTGTCCTGAAAAACGATTTCAGGAAGGCATTTGGTCTGTTTTCATATATATATATATATATATATATATATATATATATATATATATGTGTGTGTGTGTGTGTATGCACAAACATACACACAGTATGTTAACTACAGTATGTTAATAGTATGTACACAGTGTGTGAGTTATATATATGCACAAACATGCACACAGAGGCGCCATTTTGTGAAAATGATGGGGCAGAACTGAAGGGCCCCATTTTGGAATTGGGTGCCCCAACAACCCACATTTACGGGGGTTGTTGCAGGGGCTGTAGGAGCCCTTCCTCGTATTTATCGAAAGCGTTATTAGAATTTTTGTGGTGCCATTAATGAAAGGGCCCTTGATGTTTCCAGAAAATCCCTAAAACATTCAGAAAAGATTTTTAAGCCATGCTCGGGCATTGTTAAGAGTTACTCTGGAAATACGATAATCAAGGGCCCACTCAGAGACTTGAGAACTCATAAAAACTGCGATGGGTCCTCTAGATAAATTCAAGACGGGCCCTGGTATTAGGAGCCCCCTTGAATTCATATTGAGGGTTCATTGGAGTTTTTTTGGACCCTGAAGGTTTTTGAGAGGGTGTTTGGTTTCTTAAGAGGGCCCACAAACAATTCCGCCTTAAAACGGCTTAAAACGCCTTTCCTGGATGTGGGCCTCCCGAAGTTTCAACGGGTTTTCTGGACGAATTTAAGTAGACTTCTGGGATGCCTGTCCTTGAATTTATATAAAGTGTCCATTAGAGTTCTTGTGGGTTTCTAAAGCTTTCAGAAATGCCCTTGGTATTTTCAGGGGGCCCTTGACACTTTTGCTCGTCTTGTTCACCCTTTCCATATGAGGTGCCGCTGAAAATATCAAGGGCATTTCAAATAAATTCAAGGAGGGTCCACGGAGCTCCACTCCTTTTCAAGAATTCATCGTGTTTTTGTGGCATCTCAAGCCATTTGAGAAGCCCCGTGATATTTTCGGAGGACGCCTCAGGCATTTCCTCATCCGGTTAAAAACTCCTATCCCGAATTTTTTTTCAGATACCCTTCGAAATACCAATGAGCTTCTCAGATGTTTGAGGGCCGCACCAAAAACTTCAATAGTTCTCGAGAGGAATTCAGCAAGGGCCCTCATATCTTAGGGGGCCCCTCCTTGGATTCATTTAAAGGGCCTTTAGAGTTTTCTGTGGGGGCCTGGACTTTTTAGGGGACCCTTGATATTTTTGAAGGGGCTTCAAACATTCCCTCGTCCGGTGGATCTTTTGCTGAATGTCTGAAAATATCAAGGCCTTTTAAATGGACTGAAGGATTTATTTTCAAGAAATTTGGAGGAATTTTATTTCAAATGAATTCTTTGGCTCCTAGGGAGGACTCTCCTTGGACTAGTTTAAAGGATCTTCTGGAGCTTTGTGGGCCCTCAAGCGTTTTGTCAGCCCCTTCAATATTTTCAAAGGGCCTCCCAAACAAAACCTCGTCCGCTTAAAAATCCCCTTTCTGAGTGTTCGGGGCCTGTTAAGAATCTGAGGGCGTTGCAAAAAAATTTACTTGGTTCTCGAGATAAACTCAAGAGGGACAGGCATATGGCGGTGTCATTCTTTCAGTTCATCCAAAGGGCTCAGAGAGTCTTTTTTGGACCTTTCGAGGTTTTGTGAGAGCCCTTGGTATTTTCAGAAGACTTCTCGAACCTATTCTCAGGGCCCCTCAATCATTTCCTCGTCGATTCATCAATTCTCTTCTGATTCAGGGGGTCCCTGAGAATGTTCGAGGAGGGCCCCTAAGGCGGTAGGAGAGCCCATTTGATTTCCCTAGAGGATCCCCTTGAATCCATCTAGAGAGTCCATTGGAGTACGCGGTAGGGCCCTCAAGCTTTTGAGGGTGCCCTCACTATTTTTAGATGGCCCTCAAGTTTTCGGATGAGGATTTTTTAACCAGACGAGGAAATCGTTCTCTAACCTAGATTTGCATACTGACTAGTGTCGCCGTTTGAAAAAGTTCAAAATGCCTCATCAGACTGAAATGCCATCTCAACCACGGGCCCCAGCACAGCATCGTGGACCCCACTTCAACACTGAGTGGACTGAAATCATCATTGGGGCGAGCCCAAAATCAGTATTAAGCGACTCGCACCTCCTCAAAAGAATACAAAATGATGTCCCTGCCCATGGCTAGAGCGCTAGAACCTGGCGAGAACCTGCTTTCTTTCCCATAATGATCAAGGTTTCTGTCGATGAAGTTGGTCTGGATTATCTATATTCATTTTTCTGGCTACTGGGGCCCCATTAACGGTAGAGCTCTCACCTTTTCTGGATCTAAATGGCGAGGCAGCCTGCCATGCGCCAACCTTCCTACATTCCCACTGAACTGATTTGATGGTCATCTAGTTACGCCACTACGATGCCCGGCACTGGCAGTCATTTCTGGGCAGATATACCTTTCCTGCCGGTAGCTGCCTCTGCTTAACCGAATCTCTGACCTTTCCAGGTCAGTGGACATTGGGGCCCTTTAGAACATACCAGGGGTCCGGCCCAGGGGTACATACCTCTCTCTCCATACTCTCACATACCAAGAATTTCTAGAGCTGGGATGATGAGACCACTGGGGCCCCTGCCTTAGGCTACATCACTGGGCTTCTTCCCCGACATACCTACACCATCATCGCAAGAGGACCTTTGCTGGCTGGCGGCTCCATTGCAGAACATCCTTTCTTGTCCTCGGAGATGCCTTTTGGGAGGTACATGACGGGGCCCACTTCCTTTCCCGGTCAGAGGGCACCCCGCTACCTGCCAGCGCGGTCCTTGCCTGTGGTCTGGAGGCCTTATGCGGAGGAGTGGGTTTGCCTTTTCCGGCCGGGCACCCTTTGGGTAAATTTCCGGAGACCCCTTCATGGGTCCTCCCGACACCCCGACACCGTCCCAAGACGTGAGGGCCTTTCCTGGCCGGCGGCTCCTTTGAAGAGGAGCATCCTTTCCTGTCCTTGCATATTTCTTTTGGCAGGTACATGCCAGGGGGAGTGCATCTTTCAGGGGGCACCCCACCTCCTGCCAGAACGGCCTTTGCTTGGGATCTGGGGGCCCTTCGCGGTGGAGTGAATTTGCCTTTCCCAGCAAGGAGGTCCCTTGAGGTAAATGACAGGAGGACGCCCCTTCGTGGGCCTTCCCAACACACCGACACTATCTCATGGCGAGATAACCTCTCCTGGCTGACTGCTCCTTTGCAGAGGAGCTTCCTTTCCGGTATTCGCCTTTTGCTATGTACATGCCGAAGGCACCACTTACCTTTCCCCGTCAGGGACATCCCGTTGTCTGCCAGGGGAGTCTGCCTGGGATCTGGGGTCCCTTTGGGAGGAGTAGGTTTGTTTTTCCCGGCCACGAAGCCCCTTTAAATGAACGCCAAAGGGACCCTTCGTGGGCCAAAAATTTCGGATGGCAGGAACCCTAGACCCCTCACTACGCCACTGTATATATATATATATGCAGGACTTTTACTGTACCTACATATGATGTTACATCGAATGCGTCAAACTGCGACCTCCCGTTGGATATAATTTTCGAAAATGCCACTCAACTGATACACATGCTTGAAGTTCTTAAAAGCATGAAGCATTTCCGGCCACACGAAATTTCGACATTTTTTGTGACCTGTGACGTCACAGCTCTACACAACAGGCCAGGGTGTCGATTTGCATTCTTTGGCGAAAGCCCTGCCCCTGCCCCCTCCCCTCCATGTTGATTTGGGCCCCGCAATGTTGGTTTGGGCCCCCAGTATTTTTGCCGGTTTTAAAGAAAATCAGCAATAACAACGAAAAGAACGGCAGCAATAGATAAGAGACAGATAATCTTTCCGACCTATATATATATATATATATATATATATATATATATATATATATTTAACACACACACACACACACACACACGTATATGTATATATATATATACACATATATATATATATATATATATATATATATATATATATAGAGCCTTGACGCCGGACACTGGGCACTGCGTTTCGGTCAAATGCACCCCCATGAAAAGTGTTCACGTCGCACTGCGTCAAATTGATCAGCTGAGAGATACTGAAAGTGGCGACTGTATAAGGATAACAGGATCTCACTGTGTGCCGTTCAGACGCAATCGGCAGAAAAATGGAGGAGGAGGGAATTTTTCTTAACACTCCAGACGGTAGTAGATTAAGAATACGACAATGAGTAGAATGTAACGTTTTGAAATTCTGTGTAAAGCCCCCAATAATTCTGAGGAAACTCAGCCAAGCTCAGGGGCGGATTCAAGGGATGGGGCGGCCGCCCCCTCCCCTCTCTGGGGCTTGAGAGGGGTCCCGAAGAGCCCCTCTCAAACTCAAAAGGGTTTTCGAAGGGGTTCGTATGAGTTTTAAGGGGCTTCTGTGAATACCTGACGGGTTCTTCATGCAGTCAGGGGGACTCCGAGAGAGTTAAATGGCCCCTGAGAC
Organism: Capitulum mitella; assembly: GCA_030062745.1. Taxonomy (NCBI): domain Eukaryota; kingdom Metazoa; phylum Arthropoda; class Thecostraca; order Pollicipedomorpha; family Pollicipedidae; genus Capitulum; species Capitulum mitella. The sequence continues at coordinate 1,473,942 of CP099852.1, read as the reverse complement.
GGATGGAAAGTCCCCAAAAACTCCCAAATGGCCCCTGAGACCACAACAGGGTCCCAACACGGCAGGTTGTCCCTGACACCGCCAAAGGAGTCATAGGGCCCCTGAGACGGCCAAGATGAAGATTGAGTCCTTAGTGGGCCCCTGGAATGTCATAAGGGCCCAAATGGACTTCACGGGCCTGAATGAAAAGCTGATGGTTCCTGATGCAGTCAGAAGTCCTCCGGGAAGTTAAATGAAGGGGTCCTGAGGTCGCAAGAGGAGCCCCAACACGGCACAGGATGCATAATACCGCTAAAATTGCCAGACGGGGCCCTGGGACTGCGAGACCATATGAAAGTGACCAGGACGGTATAATGAATCCCTGGCCATCCCGAATGATCCCATGAACGGGGATACATCGGTGACCTCTCAGAATTAAGAGGGGCCCCAAATTGGCTACATTGGTCTTTTTGAAAACCTGAGGAGTCCTTGATGCAGTCAGGGATCACCAGAAAGGTCATGTGGTCCTCAGACGGCAATATGTGCCCGTGCACAACAGAGGACCCCTAGGACCGCCGAAGAGGTCCGAGGGGCGCCTGCGAAAGCAAAGACGGTAAGAGGGCCTCCAAGGCGGCATGGGGACCCTGGATGGCTAGAGGGTCTCCGGGTGCGTTAGGCGGACTCCTAGCATGGAAAAGATCCCCTGAGACTTCCCGTGAGGCCTCTGGAGCGCCAACAGAGGCCACCGATACGGCTAGAAACGCCCTAAAACTGACAGGTATACCCCGTGTGACGGAGAAAAACCCCTGTAGCAGCCTAATACACGGGGAGCACCGGAGGCGTTTCAGGTGTACATCGAGCGATACGTAAACAGAGCGGCCTAAATCCAGGTAATTTTGCCTTTGATTGGCGGGGGGGGAGGACAGGAGAGAGGTAGTTTTGACCTGGCTCTCTCCGGTGCCGAACCCTAGCCCCGCCGAATGTCATCTATGACAGGTCATACGGCATAGACGCCGTATGACCCATACAGGGTCGTATCTCATGTAGGGAAGTAACCTTTGCATATAGTTCGTTTCCACTTTGACACTGGGCTCGGTCATGAACGTTGAAATCGGTAAAACAGAGTCCAAATAAACCGAGACAAATCCGTTTTTTTTACATGGCTGGAGACGCGCCGGGTGTTCCTTCGCTGTTCACCGGGTTTCGCATCGCGAAAGAGGCTCCGCCATATCAGCAGCCCTTCTCGATCCGGTGCCGACTTTGCAAGACATCCGGTGTTAACCAACTTCCGTCCGCCGAGACTCACGTGCGGTCCAGTCGGACGCCCGACTTAGACAGGCTTTTGACCTGGTGAAGTCGTGAAGTCTGATCTTGACGGCTGTCGGTACTTGACAACTTGGCCTTCCGTTACGTTCAGTCCAAGATGATGATTGTTTTTCGGCCTCGATTGATCTCTCTTCCTGTCTTCCGGTCTCGATTCGTCTCTCCTCCTGAGTGACTTCCGGTCTCGATTGATCCCCTCCCTGAATGACTTCCGGTCTCAACTGATTTCTCTTCGTGACTGACATCTAGTTCTGACTGGCGTCCATCACCGGAAGAACTAACCGGATGCCTCAGCTTCCGGTTAGTTCTTCGGGTCAAACTCTGGTCTGATGAGGACGACAGGAGGTCGATAGAATAGGAGGTCGCCCATCACCTTGCGGCGCAAGGTGATCTCGGTGGACAGAGACTACATCACGCCACGGTTCAGTGAGCCCTCCTGTGACGTGCTGGCCCCCGGTTCTGGCTGACCGTGACGTCACCGTCGACAGACCATGTCTCAGCCCATCCTCTGCCGGCTTTGCGGTGTGAGCTGCAGTGGAGAGCGCTCCTGGGCCGAACACCTACAGGGACTGCAGCACGCCAAGCACGCGGCACGCGCCAGGTGAGAGCCGATGAACCGAACAGCCCCGGAGAACTGGGCTGCGTTAAGATACAGCAGTGATGGGCCGGGCAATGTTAGACTGGAGCAATGGTGGGCCGGGCAGTGTTAGATTGGAGCAATGGTGGACAGTGACAGCCTGGAGCAATGGTGGGCCGGACAACGTTAGACTGGAGCAATGGTGGACAGGGCAGTGTTAGACTGGAGCAATGGTGGACAGCGTAGTGACAGCCTGGAGCAATGGTGGGCCGGGCACTGTTAGACTGGAGCAATGGTGGGCCGGGCAGTGACAGCCTGGAGCAATGGTGGGCCGGGCAGTGTTAAACTGGAGCAATGGTGGACAGGTCAGTGACAGCCTGGAGCAATGGTGGGCCGGGCGATGGTTGAATGGGTCGGTTGCAGACCGGGGTTGGATAAAAACAAGTGATTCACGATCGGCTGATGGCGGAACGACGGTAATTGCTGTTTGAAGGCCACGACGATGAGTTTGTAGCCTTTGGCCATTTTTTGTGCAAACAAAACAAAACTGTGCAGACGCTGATGGGGCAGCAGCCCTTCGCTAAATTGCTGAGAAGGCTGGTTCTTTCACGGAACGTTCATTTGATAGTTGCTAATAACGAAAGCCGAAAGAACTTTAAGTCTTCCGTTTTCTCATAACTGACCCAGTTTATCCCAGACATGAAAAGTGATACCTTGCCGCCACGCACATTCATCTTCACCAGTTTTTAGTTAGCGATAAATGCCACACATCATGTTTGCTTCCCACGTTTTGATGGAGAGGCCGCAGATGACTGAATAACCGAGCCACACAACTTGCTCTGGGTATCTGCGACTCGATTCGTAACCACGGCGCGGCGCAGAAGCGTGAAACCGACAAACAGTCCCTCCGAGTGGCTAGGGTATGGCTTTCTGGTCACTCTGACAAAGCTGATTGGTCTGTACCACCGCGCTTGATCCCTGGGCGTCTGCGTCTCCTTAGTCAGTGACCGCTGACGCCCGCGGGAAGAACGACAGCCGTCCCGGTACGAACGGCCAAACGCCGGCTCGTCGTGCGCGGGGCCCGCTTTACCCCCCCCCCCCGCCTCCGGTGTGAAGCGGCGGGTGACCTCTGCCTATTTCCCCGCGCAGGCAGTCGACCGAGGCGCCGTCCAGCGCGGCCGGCCCGATCTTCTGCCCCACCTGCCAGCTCCAGTGCTCCGGTCCGGCCTGCTGGCGGCAGCACGTGCAGAGCGGCCGGCACCTGCAGCGCAGCCAGGCGGCCGCGCCGCCCGTGCTGTTCCACTGCGCGCTCTGCCAGCTGTGGTTCGCGGACGAGCCCGGCTGGCGGCAGCACTGCCAGAGCGAGTCCCACCGGCAGGCGGTGGCCGGCGCCGGCGGCACGCTGGTGCAGATGGCGGCGGCTCCGGCTCCGGCTCCGGCTCCGGCTCCAGCCCCAGCCCCGGCTCCGGCTCCGGCTCCGGCTCCGGCTCCAGCTCTGGCTCCGGCTCCGGCCGCAGCTACGTCTCCGGCTGCGGTCACGGCTGCGGCTCAGGCTGTGGTTTCGCCGCTACCTTCGTCTTCGGCTTCAGCCCCAACTTCAGCCGTAGTTCCGGCTTCAGCTTCCGTTTCGAGCCAGGCACGCGCCGCCACCGGTGCTGTCTCGTTCGCCTGCGTTGCCTGTGGCATCACCTGCTCGGGTCCGTCTCCTTGGCAGCAGCACCTGACCAGCGCCAGACACATCAAGAAGACGATTTCCGGCAACCACTGCGACTGAACGACCGCGGGAGAGCGTCTGGCCATCTCGTCGGGTGATGCAAGCGGTCCGTCAGGACCGGTCGCTGACCCCGCCGCGGCGATCGAATGACCTTGACAGGACGCACCACTGGCTCTTCAGGACGAGTGGACGGCCCAGCCAGGACGGCTCAGAGGCCGCCGATTAGGACGACCGACGGTGCTCCGAGCTGGCCGGCATTTCCAGCGCACGGCGAAGTTCTCATCACGGGTGGACGGGACGCGGTAGGACGGCGCGCGCTCGACACCTGACACAGCTGACACCGCTCAGCGACGGCCCCAGAGTCGGACGCTCGAGCTCGCGAGCTCGCGGCGGGCTGTGCGGCTGGGAGGCCGCCGCCAGCGGAGTCACGAGGCCTCAGGAACAGTCGCGACACGTGAGGTCAGGCCGATAGCGGCCCACCACTCCTGGAGGAGGCGCCGGTTGTGACGGCATGGTTTTCCAAGGGGTCTTCCGCGACAGCGGAGCAGACAGGATCGGTGCACTGTGCTGTGATGAGCAAATGTACTCAGACTCTAACCAAAATCATATTAATATGAGACGATTCGGTAGGATGGTGCGTGCTTTCATGCGATAATGCATATCACATGTGTTAATTTCTGCTTAGCGCTTACTGAGCCGTCATTGGTGATCATGGAAGATTGAACTGGACTTTATATTATCTTATATATTTATATATATATATGCTTCATTGAAAGCAATCATGTTGCGTATATGCCGTCAATAAAACAGCTTTTCCATGCAATTATGCCAACATCAGAATGCCTACAGCGTTTTGTTTTACCTGGTAACCGATGACAAAAAAGGACGGAGATCAATAGGCCGAGAATGGAAAGGGAATTTGGGTGTGTTGACGCTGTCGTTACTCTACAATGAATGGACACAGCTAAACAGTTCAGTTGGGAGAATGTCGTCACCGACAGGGTTACTACGTGCCTCTTGCGATGGACATAGCAAGGAGTACACCATTTTCCTCAGAGTATGCAAAAGTGCGATTCAGACATCCTGTGTTCCCAAAATAGGCGCCGTTGCAGTAACGGCTGAGGAGGGCGCTGATGCCTTTAGGCATGCATACCAAGAGGTGGTCCCAGCGATTGGACCCTTGTATAATTTTTATTTGCAACAAACGTATATTTACCAGTAGGACGTCTCGTGGAGCGAGGGACGAGCGAAGCCTTTAACGTGTTTCCTGAAGTCGGAAGGCAGGTATGTTTTAAGTTATTGTTTGCATCGTAACGCTTACTTTCTTTAAAGCATTATTAGCACCGTAGCTGAAAACGGAGTGTAGCACTACAGCCCATATGAACCCAGGGACTTTGACTCAATTTTTTCATGAAAAATAACTTTACTACAAGGACAAAACGTTATCAGCGTGTGCATCCATTGTTTCTCTGTTCAAAGACATTTGTTTCATTTTTTCGTTTATTAATGTCGCATATGGCAGCAAAATAACAAGATAGCTCTTTTCATTTTTAGGAGGCCTTTCTGCGTACACATGGTTTGCATTCAGACTCATTTTTTTTTGATGTAGTCTTGCAAACAGTAAAAACGAAGCCAGTATATAAAATTAAAACTGTCAGTCGAATTTAAAAACCCTAAAAAAGCTGCGTTAGTCAACACTGAAAGCACTTTTGCGGAACATTTTACACAGAAGAGTTCAGAATAAGAACTGTTGCCGATTCTTAAACCAAGGTGCAGTAGAATATTCATGCCACTTTCAGAAGCTCCACGGTTCTTATTGACAGAACTAGATGCATTCTTGTAAAAATAATAATAATAATAGCGTTATTAATCTTCTGCGCGAAGAATGGCAGCAAGTTTAGAGTTGATTGGAAGAATGCTATTAAGAACCTTTACAGAACGCACGTGTCTCGTCGGTTTGACGCCGGAATAGCAAAATAACCTCCTTCGGTTTTAATCAAAGTTGTTCTAAATTATCACTTTATGTTGTTGAGCCGGCTGGGTTCTTTATATGTGCCTAAAAGAGCGCTGTCGGGCTTCAGAAATTCTCGCATTGCTCTCGAAAGTTATTTGTAAGAGTTCGTGGGGTTCTTTGCTCTCGGGCTGAAAGGCCCTCTCGGGTAGAAGACAATCTCGTGCGACGTTGTGATCTACGCCGTTACGATGTCGCAAGTGGATTCGCGACCCCAATGCTTCCAAAACAACATTTCAGACTGAGCAGTTGTATTGGTACAGATATCAGTAAGAAATGCAATATTTTGGTACCACGGTACACCGGTAGCTTGCGCCGAAATATCGGCAGGAGGCAGCCAACACTGAAATAGATGCCACGGTACCGGAGCGGCATCTGGACCGGCAGTGTCGGCGCTCTATATGCAGTCGACGTTTAATTTTGAAGTACCGGCATTGCCGCCCCAGCCGCCGCTCCAGCGCAGCAGCATCCGTTTCAGAACCGGCCACCGATATACCGATGTAGACTGCAGGTATACCGTGGTAACGAAGCACTGCATCTCTGATTGAGATGCTAATAAACATGTTAACTGCGCACTGCGCTCATGACACAAAGGCTGAGGCGAAAATTTGAGCAGCACGAATCAACGCATACAATTGACCTGTTAATGGTAGCGCGTTACATGCACGCCCTCCCGCTGTTGACAAGCCAAGACGTTTTTACTGAGCAGTAGTGTAGATAGTAGTGCAGTAGTGTAGACCACACAATATTCACGGCAAAAGCTAAGCAACACGAACCAACGGAAACACGTAATCTGCGGACGGTAGCGCGTCACAACCCCGCCCTCTGCTCTCGCCATTGGCAGGTGCCTGCCGTGTTCGCTGTCCGCTCACAGCCCGAGGAATGCCAGCTGCTTCCGGCGTGTCTCCAAGGCTTGTCCCTCCCTTACACCCAGTGTCTTGTTCTGAACGAACACGGCGTGTTTCACGTGCTCGGCGGCGCGTCAATAAAGGCGCTGCGGGCGATGGCTCGCAGAAGAAGACGGCTGCCCCCTTCTCCGGTGTCGGGAAGATCCAGACGTGCTCTACGAGGTTTCCTTCCCGTACCCCCGCGCTGTCACCGCGCTCCAGAGGATTCAAGGAGCACTCCACGGCCTGCAGGAAAGATCGACCCGCCTCCTCAGCTGCGACACGCGAGCGTTTGTTAACTAGGGCTCTGATGATGGCGGCCGGCAGCGCCATATTCGCCGCATCATCGACTGTTTTCGTTATCTTTTGTCCAAACCGCCCATTCCCCGCAATGCGAGCCATCTGATAACTGGAGGGTGGCGGGAGATGGTTGACAGGAATCGGCAGTGATTTCCGAGATAATATTCCACGCATTAACGCTGATATCATTACGTCCATCTGGAAGCACATGCAGTGACGTACCATCAGTGGAAGTTTCATAAAGGACTGATCGTCCCATTAATTTTAATATGCTATCAAGGCATGCTCAAACAACGTCTAAACCACTCTGCGATTGCTAAGGCTGAGATGGGAACAATGCCTGATCAATGACACATCTGAAAAAAGCATAACGCCCCCCTCCCCGCCATTGGGGTGGAATACATGCCCTATGTGTTACCCCTAAATCTGTCCCTAAGCCCAATTTTGCATTTCAGAAGAGAGATCCATAAATTACATCTATTTCCTTACTTCCCAACCAAGAAGGCGTCAACTGCCCCATCCACTCTGTATGACAATTCCTACTCTTGACTTCTTAAAAAATGAGCGATGTTTATCAGTGTTAGTGATGATTCTCATAGCCTTGCGGTCCTGTGACATACACAGTTTTTTACCTCTGGATCAATGATGACGCCACCGATTAGGTCAAAGACGAAAAAGTGGAGATTTATTTCCAGAGTCGCCTGATCACAATGAAAAACAGAATCAGACTGACGTTTGCGTGCCATTATGCTCCTAGCAGCCTAATCTCAAATGCCAAGTGACGCCTAATCCAAGGTCACACAAGGCCAAGATCACAGGTTGGGTGAATTAAACCTCCGTTATAACGTCATACGATGCATATTTCCTGGTGCTTTTAATACGGGGATTCCAAGAAGGCACTTACAAACTTTGGGCACAAAATCATTAAAATAGCCCAGTTATCGTGCACGTGCAACACTGCAACATTTCATGGCTCCAAACTCGGAGTACCACGAACACGCTACTGCCATCCATCTAACATCTCTGGGTGACCCTAAGTCAGTTTGCCACATGTTGCACATTGGTACGGAATGTTGCAAAGTCCGATATCTCCACACCAGTCACCCACAACGTCGAACAGACGGCACCAATGTACTCGCTAAGCAGAAATATGCAAAAAACCACCAAACGTCAAATCTTGAATAAAAATATTGCAAAATTGCAAGAAACTGATGTGTATGTCATATGTGCAGCTTATTGCAAGAAAATTCGATAATCTGTATGGCCGTATCAAAAGATCGGTTTGTTCATCTCCTTTCCTAAAAGGTATTCTCGCTGGACCCGGAAAATTAAAAATACATATTTGACCTAGGGTGACCTAGCATCAGATCAAAGCAGCTTTATATTGAATTCTTGGATCATGCTGATATGCAACACAAGCTACAGGCACCATGCATCGTCAAAGCACCGACAATGCGGCGAAGTAGAATTGAACGTCAAATCTCAAAACATGGCCCTCCTTATGACGCCATTAAGACGTGGCCTAGTATGACCCCTTTTCACAATTTTATCAGTATGTGCATAGTTTATGTCAGAAATGTACTGAGAGTTTCAGGGCGCTTCATTTATTCGTTTGGAGATATCTAAGAAATGCGTTGGGGGAGGTTAAACCCCCCACAATGACGGGTTAAATTGCAACGCCTCCGTAAGTGCAGGCGGGAACACATATGTACTGCATGAAATGGTAATTATGCAAATAAAAGCGCGATTGTTACATCGCCTGTAAACATGATGGTATGGCGACAGAAAACATTTTAATAACGTTTTCCGTGCAACTAAAGGGACATTTGCTTTGAAAGTTAGGTTCGTAATGACCAAGCTTCGAGGCAATCGGAGGAACGCCATCGCCGTTTTAATTCGTGACGTGCTGGGAGGGGTTCGTCAGACTAATACTGCTGTTCTCTGCAGCATAACACCGTAACCGAAAGGCGCAGTGTCGTTAAATTTTCAGCACCTTTTTGAAGAACAATTCTGAACACTTGGTGACTTGTTTTTGTCGAGGTCATCCAAGGCCATGTCATCATACCATCATGAAGACGACGACGTGTTGCGATTTTCCTATTCAATAAACTGTGACTGCGGGGCGACTGGTAATGCACAGTGTGTGTTGTCATGAGAGGCAAATGTAGATCTACCGTGGTCTCACACAAGACCGCCATAGGTTAAGTTTGATGCGGTTCGGGTCTTGCGACTGTGGTGGTCATTTGCGTCGTAAGGCCCGCTGCGAGAGCCATTTAAAGATTGCCAAAGTAAAGACGACTATTTGGAGATTTGCAGTGAATACTTAGGGCGTTTATTGGCTTTTATTGCGCATACTTAGCTCATTGCCGGAGGCCTAGACGTTGTGGCCAATTTCCGGGGGGGGGGGATTCGGCCCTCCAAGAACTCGAGAACTACACATCCAATTTCATCGCAACAAGCGGCAATCGATTTGCCATGATGTAAACCACATTTTTATAAGAAGAAGTTTTCAAAATTTTGTAATGGGTGGATACAGGGGCAAAAAAGTCAAAATGGGAGATATTTTTGAACTTGTCATTCTGTTGTTTATGGACCGATTTCGATGAAATTGGCATGAATTAAAAAATTATGGATGGGACTTTTACCACTGCTCCACACATTTCAAATTTTGAGAAAATTCATAGACGTTCACAGGGCTTCAAAAATGGGAAGATTGGTTCTTCAAAAACCCAGGTAACAAAAAATGAAAACCCTTTTAGCTATTACTATAATGTTAGCATAGACGGTGCCAGGGACATGAAAAAGGGAAACTGTCATGGCCACGTATTCTCCAGGTCATCTTACGACCTTTTACCTTAAATGACCTCATTGACCTTAGAGTCACACGGAATGATCTTGAGTGCATTCCATTTTGTTTGGAAACGTTTTCAGTCATTTTAGTTCACTCCTTTTCTAAAATTCCATTTTACGGCTCTTGTGATATAGGGCACGCGCACTGACATTTTAGGTCATAGTTCCATGACCCGACCTCATATCGAATTGAAACCTGGTACACAAGTAGAGGCAACCTTCTACGTCATATATCTTCCGAGCTTGGTATTTGGAAAAATAACCCAAATATATTACTATGAGACCAAAGTTTGACTTTTGACCTTGACATGGCCTTGTGAAGTGACCTCAGATAAACAATATCATGTCTGTATGCCTGCAGAATTATTTAATTATAAATCGATATGAAATTTATAGTTCCATATTAAAAACGCTATTTTAGCAGCCTTTTCTTTTACTTGAACAGGGCCAAAACTGTCCTGAGGTGCTTCCTAAAACCTTACCTGGCTTCTCCCCAGAGGAAAAAAGAATTACGAAATTTTGTTACTACATGCAGAAGGAATAGCTAAGAAAAGTGACCAAGTGTCGTGAAGCTGCGTCAAAAACCCTGGAATTGGCAAGCAAAAAAAAAACGAGGGTTGTGGATTCAGCCCTCCCCTGCCAGGAATAGGGTGAAGACTAGCCTGCAAGTAATTGGCCTCTTAGTCGGTAATGCATCACCTAGGTTTACCAACGTCACCATTGTATTCAGACAGATGTGTATTGGCACCATATGCATGCCTTTTCAGGTATGCCGACCTAAGGATTGTTGATTTCGGCCTCCGCTTTGTACGCAAAAAGTCGGCGTTCTTCAAATTGGCCAGATATTGATCTTTGACTTGACATGTGAATTAAGACACAATCTTAGAGTCTAAAAATGCGGCACACCTGTGCACTAATGGCGGCTCGTCATTTGTGGTAAGCGAGACAGTGCTTCACCAAAAACATTCGGAAATGTGGAAATTAAAATCATTCGTAATGTGTGTATAGCACAGTTAAAAAAACTGAATGAATGAGTTATCTGGAAAAATGTGCTCATTTTGTTCCCGCCTCATCAGCATAGAAGGGAACATGCCTATAAATACGCCCTATGCCGCGCCGTACCTCCACTGCCCTCCAAACCATGCGGCACAAGGCCGTAGAGCCAGACAGCTCGACCGCCTCAGCCAACGCTGGAATCCCATGCAGTACAGTACTCCTGGTGAACGTCCACAACACAACTTGCTCGTTGACTGCCGCCAACGCAACTCATAGAGCCCTTGAGGCGAAACATAGTATTGCCTCAGGCCGCCGCCGTAGCGACGCTACAGTCAGGCTCACCGACGAAGGATGCTCGTCTGCACGGGATAGCATCACTGGCGGAGGAAGGAATATGTTTGTGGGGTAACCATGGACTGAAATGTATTTACCCTTCATGTTAGTTTGAAACGTTGGATATATGTTTCGGAACGGTGCGCACATGATTCAGTGATATGACTGCACGGTCCCAGCCGTGAGGATTACCTGTCCGCCCTTCAATCGGGAGAGAACTTTCCGCCTGCGGCGCTGAACGCGAGCGTTCTGTCGTTAGCGTTCGTCGTGGCGGGGCGTTGCAGTGTTGTTTGCAGATGACACACAAATCACCGCAAACGACGCGTCATGCGGAATTTCGTTTCTTTTATATCGGGACGTCGGTCTGATAAGGGTCGGTAATAATTTACGGTTCAATAGTAGGATAACATATATGGGACAGACAGCCACGTGTAACAGTTTGATGCTACACTTTTGGTGTGTCTCACGTGTTTGTGAGGTCACGAGCCACCACTGCCGTGGATGGCTTCTGGCGTCCCTCTCAAGCAAGAGGCAGACGATAAAACACCTCAGCAACTGCCGGATTAATGCACCGAGAAGGCGAGAGGCACGGGAACCTCCCTTCCCCCAGGTTGGAATTTTCTATTTCGTAGTACGGACGCAACAGACGAGGTGTCTTGCCATACTCCATTTACAAGGATGTGTATCGGTGATCAACAGGAGACTTCTTCATGAGACCCGTTGCACATGGTCTCCCCTGCAGGCGGTTTGCGTCTGATTTCAGTTCTCACTGAGCTCCCCCCCCCCCCTTAGGAAAACCCTGGCTGGGTCCCTAAACTAAGGTCAAAAACGCTGCCAGCAACGAAGAGGAACCTCATAACACATTTGTCTGCGCTGTCCCACAATGGGAAAGGCGAAACATGCCTTGTTCCCGAAAACTATAAGCTGGCCATTTGCATCACGAACGGGGCGCCGAGCGTGGTTTGACGTGCATAACTTGCTTATCTGACAAGGCGTATGTGCGATCAGATAACTCGGACAGAAAAACGGCGCGGTGTTTCCCACGTGTTAGCCATCATCAGAGCACAAAGCACGGGGCTTGACAGCGAGTCAAACAATCTGAGAATCGGCTGGCCTTATCTGAGACTGGTCTGCGTCATGTCGCTCTCAGGACAGGGGAGACACCCGCCGGATTTGCAGACTCACCCCACGAGAGCCAGAAACCAACTCCGGTAATGTACCGGCGGCGGAATGAATCAGTCCCAGACTCTGAACCATGGGTATCGTTTTGTGTAAATGGTTGTGGGGAAGGAGGGTAGAGACAAGGGGTCACACAACTTTGCTTACACCAAACGTGAGTTTCTCAAAGGATTTAGATCACTATTTTGACTGACGGCAGTTTTTCACTTCTTCTAAAAAAAAGATATTTGGAAGGTATTTGGTTTACATATAGTTATACATATACAACCGGATTTAAGTAACTTTAATTTCGCCGATCCAGTTTTCTTTTGCTCGAGAAGACGCATGCAGTTTTATCACTCATGTTAAATACACACACACACACACACAAATATATATATATATATATATATATATATATATATATATTTATTTATTTATTTATAAATATCAGCGCTTCCTATTTCACGTATGGAGTTTTTGGCTTTAAATGGAACCACTCACGACTGCAAACAATATTATGGTAGCGAGTGCCGTTAAAACTAGTGATTTTTTAGACGCAACGTACTGAAACAGGTCGACAGATGTGCGTTGATATCTCAACGCCCCTAAGAATGTTTGAGGAGGACCCTGAAGGCTCGACGGAGCGTCCAGTGGATTCTTCTGGAATGTCTCCTTACATTCATCTATAGGGCCTTTTGGAGTATGCTGTGGAGTCCTTAGTCTTTTGAGGGGCCGTCATTATTTTTAGTGCCGTCAGACTTTCAGGAGAAGATCTTAACCGGACGAAGAAACATTTCGGCAGTTTGAATTTTCTTACTGAGTAGTGCCGCCGTTTGAAAAGTTACAAAATGCTTCATCAGATCAAGAGCAGGTCTAAGATGCCGCCGGCGGGGGGGGGGGGCAAATGGTCAGCGTGGACCTCCATTCCAAGCGGTTCCCCATTTTTTTGGCTCTTCAGATGTCCAAAAAACGTGTTTTTGCGCGCATTCATAGGGAAATATTTGGTATGATTTCACGTCTGTCGCCACATAAAGTAACCCCCAAAAAACAAAGCGCTTCCCATAATTTGGGGAAATTTTGCGTTTTGTTGTCGTACAAGGTGGTCGAAATATGCCAAACACGGCGGGATCCTTGCAGCTACGTCCCTCTCACTATTAGAAACTCCGTGACGTATCTGGCAGTTTTTTAATGCTTGGTCACGGACGGTCCATGAGTCCCTCTACTACCTCGTAATTTCCGGAAACTTTTTTGCCAGCTTAGGTTAGCCCTGGCAGTTACAGGGGTAGTGGTCTCAGGCCTTCTGCCGTGTCAGGGCCCTCTAATCGTCTTAGGTTCCTTTTACAGTTTCACGTGTCCTTCGGGACGTCCCAAGCGCTCCTTTGGCAGTTTCAGGGGCACCTGGGACAGTTTTAGGGACGCTTTGGCCCTCTCTGAGTCCTTTCTGTTGTCTCTGTGACATGTTCGCCGTCCAAGAGGCCCTACAGGCAATAACAAGGGCTCTTTTTAAGTCTCTCTCTGCCGTGTCAGAGGAGCCTTTGGCAGTTCTCTAGGTGCTCTGGCCGGTTCAGGGGCTGCATAAACGTCTCAGGGTTTATTAGTTTCAGGGGCTCTCTGATTGTATCAGGCGCCCCTGTTGCTAGAGAATGCTAGTTGTCAGTCTCAAAGCCCCCTCTCTAGCAGTCTCAATGGACCCCTGTTGTATATGTTGCCCCTCTTATCGTCTATGGGGAGCGTTTTTTTGCCGTCCTTGGGACTCTGGCAATTGCAAAAGTTCTTTTAACTCTTCCAGGCCCCTGTGCAGTTCATGGGCCCTCTCAACGTCTCCGGTGCTCCCCATGGCAGGTTCCCCTCTGTTGCGTGGGGTATATCTGACAGTCTTAGGGCCCCTGTAGCCGTACCAGTGGCCTCTGTTGGCACTTCAGGGGCCTCACTGGCAGTCTCAGGGTAGCTTTTCCGTGCCAGGAGTCCGTCTAACACACTCGGAGCCCTCTGGCCGTTCAGGTCCCCCATGCCGTCTTAGAGGTCTTTTTATCGTCCTTTGCATCGGAGAGACCCTCGGACCTTTTCGGCGTCTCAGGGGCCCTCTGTCTAATAGGGGCCCATTTTGCAGTCTGGGAACCCGCCAGATCTTGCCGAGGCCCCTTGACTGCATGAAGAGCAGTCTCGAAACCTCTGGGTTTCGAAAAGACCAGTGTAGCCCATTTGGGCCCCTTTTGAGGTTGAGACGGTCACCGATGAATCCCTGTTCAGGGTGCCGCTCTGGCTGGCCAGGGGTTACTTATGCCGTCCTAGGCGTCCTCTTAAAGTCTCGCCGTCTCAAGGGCCCGTCAGGCGTTTTTCGCGGTCTTATGACCCTGTGCTGTGTTGAGACCTCTCTTGCGGTCTCAGGAACCCCTGGTAGTTTCAGGAGTTCCTAAGGTGTCATCGTGCCGCTTCAGGGTCTGATTAGCCCCTCCCCAGGCCCTCTGAACGCATCAGGAGCCTTCAGCTTTTCATATATGGCCATAAAGCCCATGCTAGACCCTATGACATTACATGAACCTCTATGCCGTCGTAGGGTCTCAGTCATTATCTCTGTCGTCTCAGGGGTCCTATGACCCTTCTGATGATCTCAATGGCGCTTTGCCGTGTTGGGGCTCTGTTGCTATCTCGGGGGCTCTTTGAGAGTTCTAGCCAAAGGACTCCTCTATCCGTCTCAGGGGCCATCTAACCCTCCCGGAGACCCCCTGACAGCATCGAAAATCTGTCAGGTTTTAACGGTGGCCCCGTGAAGCTCATACGGGGCTTTTCCGCCTGATAGGGTCTGATATTCTGATACCGAATATCGTCTGATAATCCGCCTGAGAATATCGCGTGATATACTCAGGCATCAGGGCGAAGGCATCGTTGCCAGTACCATCGCCAGGATTTTTTCGCTGGGAGGGGGGCCTGAGGGGCCCCTTGAACACTACAGGGTCTCATGGCCATTCCACAGATTTTGCATGGCTAGAACACTAGGGGTACTTGGCTCTAATTTTCCTGTGTCATTAGGAATGGGGGTGTCCGGCAGCCCTGAAACATGCGGAAATTCCATGTCCATGACTTCCGGTCCTCGCTGCGCGAGGCCTTTGCCTGGGGTTTGGGCGTCCTTCGCGGAGGAGTGGATTTGCTTTTTCTTGCTAGGGCGGCCCCTTTAGGCAAATGTCAGGGAGCTTCTTTGTGCGCCAAAAAATTCGGGGGAGGGGTCCCAGAACCCTCCTGGCTACCCCACTGATCTTTTTGTTTGTATCCCGGAACCCACAAAATTGTAACGGGCCCAGTGCAGCTGGAGCACCCACAGCCTGAAATGTTATCAACGTTTTCATAAAATGTGCTGCTCAGTGTTGTCCCAAGGATTTTTCTCAGAGGGAAGGGGAGTACGCGAAGGCAAATACATCACCAAAGGTGCACCAAGCCGACCGGTCCCGCACACCACTATCCCGCACCAAATTCATGTAGAAGTTAGAAGCCTTTGCGGGCTAAAGGCCATCATACCAAACAGAGAAAATTGTTTGAATGGCCTCGTAAGCATTCGTGCCATGGGGAAGTATACATTTGGGCGCCCACGAATATTTCTAGAAAACCCTACCTATGTCTTACACAGATGTCATGGGGCTGCTACTGGCCTCAGGCTGGTAAGTTTCCATGCATGTCGACAGAGGGCCAGCTACAGGCAGGCAGGAGGCCCCTTACGACCGGCAGGGCCCTATATAACAGCAGAGGCCCCTCCACATGCCATCAGGGGCTCTTCGAAGGCTGACAGGGCCAACAAGCCGGCAGGGGATCCTACAGATCGGCAGGTGGTCCCTGCAGGTCAGCAGGGGGCCCAAAAGGCCGGCTGAAGTCCCTGAAGGCCAGTAGGAGCTCCCTAAGGACCAACAGGGCCCCCTAAAGACCAACAGGGCCCCCTAAAGATCAGCAGGGCGCCCATACAGGTCGGCAGGAACCTCTACAGGCTGGCTGGGGCCCTGAGGCAGGGACGTAGCCAAGGGGGATGGGGATCATGGCCCCCCGAGACAAGCGGCCTACACTAGATATATAGCTGTTCCGCACGAATGCGAAATAGTGATCACATAGATGCTACAAAAAACAAACATGATATGTCTTCCTGTGGTTTAAATATGACGTCAGTTAAACAAAATTGCTGCTTTTTCTTATTAATTTCGTCATATGCCACTTGTATATGACAAAATTTGACATTGCTTCCCCCCCACCCAGGAAAATCCTTGCTATTTGCTTGCCCTGCGGGTCGATAGGGGCTCCTCTTTAAGTTTGGATCTATATATTCCATATTCTGTCTTATCTTGTCTACCGTTTTTAAAGCATTTTGCGACAGCTTTGGCTTTGATAAGAGTAATTTTTATCCTAGGTGGGCTAGCTCCCCTTCAAACATTTCGGGGGTCCTGGAACCCCTAGGACCTCGTGGCTGCGTCCTGCACCCTTTCCGTTGTCCCCCCCCCCCTTCCATCCGACACTGCATCAGACTGAAATGTGGTTTCAGCAATGGGCCCAGCATAGCATCGAGGGCCCCACTTCAACATTGGGAGGGGGGGGGGGCTGGAATCAGCATTGGAAGGTTAAAATCAGCATTGAGGGCACAAGTGCCCAGGGGCGCAAAAACTCGTTCACGGTTGGGGCAGGGGTAAGAAACATTTGCTTTTCAGTCAACGCTCATAGGGTCAGTGTTAAGTTTCAAAAAAGGTGGGGGGTCGCTGTCCCCTACCTTCCCAATTCGCGCGTCCTTGCATGTACCCGCTCAAAAGAATAGAAAATGGCGTCCCTGCTCTGAGATCAGGAGAAATTGGTCGAGTCGGAGAATGTGACGGACTTGAAAACGTGCGAACCTTGAAATCGTCTACGCTGGTGACTGTCAGCTGGGGCGGATCCAGCGGCTTGGTTTGGGAAGGGGGCGGGACAAACCAGAATTTGTTGGGTATGGATGGTAGGTCAGCGAGTCAGCAACGGGGGGGGGGACGGAAGACGCTGGCCGGTGAGTTGGAGTATCCAGCAACTTAAAATCCTGGTTGTGTAGTAATAGCCAAGAGATTTTTGAGGGGAGGACAAATGGGTATTTGCCCCCCCAATAGAGGTTGGGGGAACACAGCCGAGATGCCCCATCCCCCGTCCGCCAGTCAATGCTTAGAGGGAGCACGGCACATTCATGCAAGTTTGTTCGCAGATTTATTACCAAACAAAGCAAATCAAAGCCAAACCCAAACCAGGCCAGGCTTGTCGCAGCGCCATCACAGAAAAGTGAAACTCATTTTCGACAGCGTACATTTCAACAATCTCTGTTGGTTGGTTTATGGAATACTTGCTCGAAGCAATTTTGGCGTCGGTATTTAGCTAGCGGAATTTGACTGGCTTAATATTTTGTTTGCTTTGGCAAGATTTTGTCCTTGCATGTAGTATGTACGGAACCTTCGAAGTTCCGCTCAGTACCACTGATGAGCAACATTCATGTGCTACCGTTGGAGTGAAGGACAAAGTTAACCAAGGTTTTTGCACGGTAAAAGACGATAGACTGTTTCTTGTTCTTACAGTTTGATGTGTTGGGCTTTCAGTCACCTCAGTGATGCTCGGAACATTATTCGCTGTTTTGACTCGCTTATTGGCATATCTGAGTACGTTATCTTGTTGTTTCCTGTACAGATGTGCATCCTAAATTCAATGACTCAATCACTCAAGCAATTCAGTGATAGTTAACCACAGCATTATCTTCCTTTCATTGTCAGCACTCACCCATTTCGTCCGTTCCACATATTTTGCATGTCTCGTCCTCAGACCTACCGCGTCCAGTGCTGTGGATTTCTGCTGCGCCTCGGCCGAGCCCGGCGTGACTCCTGACCCGTCCCGGAGAAGCTCCGCTGCTCACATCGCTCCTCTGGCCAGCGCTTCAAAGCCCACGCCGGGGCTCGAGCAGTTCGACCATGACGTGACGCCTCGGAAGCGTCCGTCATCAAGAGTGGGAAGCCCGTCCTTCTCCAACCCCAGGCACAATGGTTTAGTCTTCATCCCTGGCTGCGCTGCTCGAGCGCTGTGCCTGGAATAGTCTGGTTCCACCTCTCCAAGGCACACTGTGACAGAATTTGGTATACACTTCAGCGCGAACCGTCGTCCACGACGAGGAGTGTTGTCGACTGCAAGAATGCTCTGCAAACGACCCAAGAGCGGTCGGCCAAGCATAAGCAGGAGGTCTCCCGGCCTCGCCAGATGACGGCGCCCTCTGTCAGCGTACAAGCCTCCGCCGCGGAGGCAAAGCAGCAGGCGGCTGCGAGAAGCCTTCTGCTTAAAATGGCTCTGTCAGCGCGCCCCTGCTGCGCCAGGGCCTCGCCCATCGACAGAGACGACCGACTGACGCCCGACGAGTCACAGGACTGACGCAAGACACGGACGCTTGAGCCCAAGAGGCCGTGTGTCCTAACTCACCAACAAACGAACAAACCAAATCGCCCATCAAGGCGCCCCGGAGAACGAAGGCGACTACGCCCGACTGTTGCTTTCGCAGGCGGGCAGTGACAGCAGTCTGGCAAACTGAATGCGAAAAACAACCGACTTCACCCTCCGCCATGGCACTGAAGAGCTGCACACGCCGCACGTACGTGCCATCCTGCGACCTGTCGTCGAGGAGGTCAAGGAGGCGGGCGTGTCTGCGGTAACAGTCGACAGGACCCAAGGCTTGTCCTGGAAAGAGCTGGAAAGCATTCGCCTTCGTAACCCAGACAAAAACCCTGTGCACACGAGGAGTTTGTCGGCATGCACGAGCAGAAAGCCGAGACCGGCGAAGCTGTCGCTAGCACCGTCCGGGGCGTGCTGACCTTTCCGGACCTGCCGGTCGTTCAGCCAGGGGCGCAGACGTACGACGTGGCCGCCAGCATGACGGTGCAAGGGCTGTCCAGCCATCATCGCCGACGCCAACCCGCGGCGTTGCGCTTTTACTGCGCTGCTCACGGCATCGATCGGGCGCTGATCACAGCGCTGGAAGCGGACCGCACAGTGAGAGATGCCGTGCAGTCAACGCACGAGCTTGGAAAACTGCACAAGAGGAATGGAAGATCCCATCCGGTGTTTGGCGAGATCGCTCGCGACCACTCACTGGGCCCGTCTCGAGCAGCGCTGAAGCCGCTCTGTCCCACGCGGTGGACGTGTCGCCGGGTCGCCGGGTCGCGCTGTCAGCCGCGACCAACAACCACCCGGCAGTGTTGCAGAGCCTGGACGAGATCGGGCGCACCAGTTCCGAGACGGCTAGTAAGGCGACAGGGCTTTGCACGTGCTTCCGCCTTCCTCGGCCTGCACATCGCACACGAGATGACGCTGCAGGGTCTGGGTCTGAGCGAGGGTCTGATCGAGGCCATGCAGGAAGCCATGAATAACCATGGTCTCTGGAATGCTCTAGGCCGTGGAGGTTGTAAGGAGGCGCCGGAAGCGACTCCGCACGGAGGAGTGCTTCAGCAAAATCCTAGAGAAGGTGGAGCAGTCCGCTGCGGAAATGGACCTGGCACCTCTGAAGCTGCCGAGACAGCGCCGACCCCCAGCCCGCTACACTGGCCAAGCAGAGGCGCACCACCCTCAGACGGTCAAAAAAACACTTCCGTCAAGGATGCTCTGCGGTGCTGGATGCTGCTCTCAGCGCGCTGGCTGCTCGGTTCAGCACCGACTCCAGCGGCCGCCTCCGAGTGTACCGAACACGGGAGACGGCGCTGGTCAAGAGCGAGCTAGACGGATTCGAGTCGAGACGGGACGGTGTCGACCGCCTGTCCGGAGATCGGTGTCCGCCGGCTGCAGGTCCGGCTGGACGTGCTTCGCGTGCCAAGCTCGGAGCACCGGACTCCGTGAGGATGTCAGGGAGATTCTGCGCGCCATGTCGGCGGAGACCGGACGGCGCGCGAGCGAGTATGTGGTTCGGATAATGCTGGTCTGTCCTGTAACCTCGTGCGAAGTTGAGGAGTCCTTCAGCACCCTGCGCCGCGTAAGAACATGGTTTTGCAGATCCACGGGTCAGCTGCGCATCAACAGTGCCCTGGTATGTAACGTGCACAAGGAACTTCTGGACATGCTGTCAGTCAGCGTGATAGTGCGGCTGAGTGGATCCAGGCCAGCCCAGCCAGACACGCGTATTCGGGAACATGTGAAGGAGATTAAGGTAGGGTGGGTGCAAGTGCGCGTCCCAAGTTCTTTGACGTCCGCTCACAGCATGTTGTCATCCATATATTCATTGCACGAGCAGAAGTTCTGTGCTAATTTGTTTCGCTGTTTTTTTTTGTTTCACGGTAGAGTTTTCGCGGTCATTATCTAGGTATCCATTCCTCTGCAGTGTGTGTAAAACCGGATGAGAAGCAGATAGCTGTTCGGTCTCCGCTTCCGATGAGCTCACTTAGCATAGGCCCGTGCTGCTGAGCTTTTCATTCCTGAGCAGTCGTATGGGGACATCGGTGTCTCGTTCAACCGGAGTGGCCAACGTTACATTGGTGAATCCTAGCTGACCGAAGACGATACCATGACCAGTATGCGTTAAACTACATTGAAATTCGATACTCATGTTGACTTTTGAAGTACAGGGTCAGGCGTCGTGAGCAAGACCTAC
Organism: Capitulum mitella; assembly: GCA_030062745.1. Classification (NCBI taxonomy): domain Eukaryota; kingdom Metazoa; phylum Arthropoda; class Thecostraca; order Pollicipedomorpha; family Pollicipedidae; genus Capitulum; species Capitulum mitella. Next base: position 1,453,209 of record CP099852.1, on the reverse strand, counting down.
CAAAGCGACAGACCAGTGGACAAAATGGAAATCACGAACTATGGTTGGCAAGTTATTCAGCATGGATAAATGAAATACCAGTCGTGGTCGTAATGGTCATCAGAGGTACAATGCCTACGAACAAGGTAGCAATTTGCAGCGGAACTAAGAACAACATGCCAAAGACAATACTTACAGTTGGTAGTAATAACAGATATTGCGTTATTTGATGCATTTCTATGTAGTAATCGTCGAGCTAAGCGAACATTTGCATATTTAACGGAAACTTTGCAAAGGCATACTTCTGAGACGAAATATTTTGTATTGTGTAGTTCAGGCACGTAGCCAAGACTATCCCCGGGGGGGGGGGCAGATGTCAAATTGTGTCGTATGTCGCTGGCATATGACGAAATTTATAGGAAAAATTAACAATTATATGAAACGGGCCTCATGTTCAACCTACAGGAATACATAAAATGTTTGCTTTTGCAACATATTTATGATCACTATTCCGTATTCGTGTGAAATCGCTATGTATCTAGTGTAGACCGCTTGGTTCAGGGGGGGGGGGCATGGCCCCCATGGCCTTTTCTTGGCTACGTCTCTGGTGTAGCTGAAGGTAATCGACGGGTTTATGGATGAAGCACCGGCTGTCCTAGCTCCATGACCATAGCCTCATAACCGAAAGACTTTGTATTTGATTCTCGCAGTACAGTCTGAAACTACGACCAACCTGAGTGAGAAGCTGGCGACGCAGACCGCTTCAGTGGCTGCAAGCATCGCTAAACGAAACAAATAACAATAATATCACTTGTCTAGTATATATATATATATATATATATATATATATATATATATATATATATACATTTTCATATATATGTATAAGCGTCCATGTATATACGTCGTCTGTTCAGTGTTGCATTCGGGGATAGCATCCTTCCCCCGCCCTCGAAATGTCCGTGATGTTTTCGAGTGAAGCGGAAAGCCGAACATTCTATTCCGACCCAAGGGTCTGGAACTGACAGTGGATGGAACGTTTACATAGGAAGACCCTTAAGCCAACATTTCCATGAAAATAGTTTTGCCCTTGTAGCGGGTATGCTTACATATGCCGTACAGGCCATAACCTGGCATCAAGCTCACTTCTCATCCAATTCGAGCCATTTTCCTGACTGCTGGAAATATGCGCCGGACGGCCGATCGGTTGGTATTTGCGCGTGACAACGCTCAGTTTGTGTGGCTTTCAGCAACGCGCTAGGTGTTCATTTGAAGGCATGCCAAAACCAAGCCTTTGCGAGCTTCCCTCTTTTCTTTTTGAAGATGTCATGGGAAAACACGAGTCTTCGTATAGTACTTCCCCTCCCGCTTCATCTTGCGTGTCAGTATGACGTATGGTAAGTAGTCGGCGGTCCCGCCAGAGGGTTGGCGTCGTTTGGGCAGTTTTCGGGAACAAATGGACCTATTTTGAACTTCCTTGCGATAATTGACACACACGAAATTTAGTTGTGCAGCAGCCACAACAAAATCACCTATCTCTGCAGTCGCTTTGTAAATACCGCGATCAGGATTTTGCAATGTTTTGTCTCCCAGCCGGGCTCGTGTCCAAGGGATGTCGATTTCTGTAAATGATTGGGGGGAGGGGGCGAGCCGAGGGCCCGACAACCTAACCACCCCATAAATGTGCGTTTCTCAACGGATTTAGCCCTCTTTGTTTTGATCAAAGGAAATTTACAGGTTTTTCGTTACCATTTATGAAATGAAAAATAGCTTTTATCCCCATGTATACAGGCATATATATGTATATATATATGCCTGTATACATGGGTATATATATATGTATATGTGTATATATATACACATATACAAATACATATATATACGTAGACAGAAGATAAAAAGATGAATGGATAGTTTGCTTTAGGCTTTGTTCTTTATCTTCTGCCTTTCTCTTATTTACTGTAGCCGTTGTTTTCATTACTATTACTCATTTCACTTTAAAGCTGAAAATATGGGGGGCAAACCCACATTAGATGGGCCCAAATCAACACTGAGTGGACCAGGGCGCTCGCAAAAGAATACTAATCGACATCCTTGCCGCTGCCTCCGCTGGGGCTCGGACACCCTGGTCTGAAGAGAGATCTCCAGCCCTGCTTTTTAGTCTCAAAAACGAACCCATTCGTCAATTCCGAAGTCCTGGACTATTCGAGACTACAGAGTACTAAAAATTACCATTCTCGAAGGAATCCTCGTCGTGACCTGAAGGCATTTCTGAAACATAGATTTGGAAGCACACTTGCTGCAGCATTTGTCGATATCGACGCGTTTTGTGGCGGCGAAAACGGTGCGAGTGTGCGCCAACTGCGTATCGGAACATTCATGATGCAGCTCGCTGCCAGGCAATAAGTAAGGTCTGCATCAAGTCGCGTCTCCACTGCCTGTCAGATAATCGCGCGGCACATCTTTACTAGAGTCTTGTGGAGAAAAAGTAGCAAGAAGCATCATCTAACACTTTCTTGGGACAGGCAAGTGTCCACAGTATTCGTGTGTATGTGTGTTTGTATGGTTGAACACGCAGACTGGTTCAGGCTTTCAGCCGAGCTTCTGAAATGTTTCCGTTAGGTTCATGAATGTAAGTAATATCCAGCCTGTACCTGTTTGGACCAATTTTGTTTCGGCCATGCAGCAGCAGGTGCATTTTTAGATTATGTTAAGGTTATTCATTTTTGTCATTTTGAAGTAGTTGTTTGTGCTTTATGTGACTAAAAATCTCCATATTATGATTTTCATGGGAAGAAAATCAGTGCCATTGTGCCTGTCTGTTTGTCTGTAGCCACAGAGAGGCCAGTGTGGAAATGATGTGGGTATTAGTGAGAGCTTGGCCATAAAGTGTGGCAATTTCAGAAGGATTTTGGTGGTGCATGCCAGCCAGAATGGAAGATAATGTGGTAGGTTTTGAGGCATTGACTGATGTGCACATTGATCCTTGGTGAACACTGTAGTGTAGGTTGTTGCACACCCTGCAGAAGCTGTGCACCTCTGCAATAAGTGGTGCTCAAGTGCCAGTGATACAGGTGCATATGTAAGAAGTAATAACAGTGACCATTAAAAGTGGCTGCTTTCACCACATTTGGCCTGTGTAACTCATATCTGTCAGTGGACTACTATGAGAAGTTGTCACCAGATTTACTGGCATCTTGATTTTCCTTTCATTGGTGATGGTGACAATTCCTCATGGTAATGACCATGGCAAAAAGGGCAAGCAAAAGCTGTAAGTTGAAATGATTTCAACTAAGGGGTTCATTTTTGTCAGAAAAAGCCAAATATCTGAAATTAGCATAGATTAAGGATCAAATCTGGAATGAGCACCAACAGCTTTTTTGGCAATATTGTATTTGTTCACTCCACAAATCTGGTATTACCCATATATTATGTAACATTGCCTATATATATATTTCACAACTCCACAGTCTGGAGTTCTGGGCCATCAGAGACCCACTTCTTCCTCCCCTTCTGAGCCGTGGAATGCAAAGAGTACCACTGATGCCAAAGAGGGTCTCTTTCTGGATTTTGCAGCCAATTTGCACCAGCAGGTGGGTCTTAAATTCAGTTGGGGCATTTGGAATTTCATTTGTGGTTACCCATGACAAGGCATTTTTTGGTGTGCAATCTTTAGGTCATAGTGCATTTTATTGCACATTTTCTGGTTAGCTGGCTACTTTGGTGTGCATTTCTTGGGAATCTGGTGCACCTGGTGCTTCTCATCAAGCCCTGTGTCATACTTTGTAGACCAGAGTGAGAGAGGTACTTGGCTAGGTACCCTTTAAATTTGCCCATATATCACATTGGCATCTCTTTGCTGACCACCTCTGCTGTTTATGTATGATGCAGAAACACAGTCAAACTTCCATGTTAAATGAGAAATTGATTACACTCCCACAATGATTTGAAAAGAAAACCAAGTTATGTTGCACTGTAAGGAAATGCAACCAGATCATTGTCACCATCTTGTTTACACTGAGTTTGCTGCAAAGATGCATTGGTGTGCTGTGTTAGAATGGTGATGTAATTGGAACTGATAGATATGAATTTATTCCAACTGTTTCATAATATATAAATCCAATGGAAAATTGACAATATCAAGCACAGCACCTACTGACATCATAAGGGACAACATATCTCATCCTTGGAAATGTTCTTGTTGAAATAGTTGCTAGAGAATCCAAATAGGAACTCAAAAGACCTGTGGCATGGCATGTGGTGGATGGAGTGCAGTTTTCACATTTTGTATCTTGGAATGCTGTTGTGCATCAGTGTGTCATAAGCATGTACCTTAGCATTGACATTTATAGGATTCTTACCATGTTTGCATGGGGAAAGTAGTCCTTTGTGCACCAATTTGGTTTCTTTTCCTGTAATTTCCTCATTGGCTAAGCAGTAACCATCCATTTATGGCAACAGAGATGAACTCTGCCAACTTCTGAAGTGCATTTGTGGATCAGTTCAGGTCACTGTATCCTGTAGTTTATCACAATTTGATTTTTTGTCCCTGGCATTAACAGAAGAGGCATGTAGCACAGTTAGTCAGATTGGTGCAGCATTGCTGCTCCTGCCTTGTGATGTTTTTTTCCTTTACAAGATTGCAGCAGTGGCATAGGCCTCTGTCTAGTCTGCTTCCCAAAATTCTGCAAGGTTGGCTGTTCCTCCCCAGTTCGATATAGGCACTTCCAAAATTGTTGAGGTCTGCCCCAAACTTGGCTCCTTGCCACAACTCTGCCCTCCAGTAATGCCATCAAAACCTGTCACATTTTGTAGACTGACATGTACAGAATCTGTGTATAGGAGCTTTGTGCAGATGTGCATTGCCCTCCAGTTTGAAGAAAAGTATTTATGTGGATCATCAGATGGGCAATGTATTACTTGCATGATACTTTTTTATTTCATGCCCTAAAGGATGATGAACTGCAGGAAATAGAATATTTTTTATGAATAGATTGTGCTGTAGCATTGATGCAGAAAGTTTATGCAAAAAGATGACATATCCATTGGTTTGTTTTACAGCCAGGCACCCAAAATTTCCAATTTTAGATGGCAGGTGGCACCCAAACAATGATATTTCATTCTCCCCCCACCTTTTCCACATTCATTTTGACTCCCAAGTGTTGAATTCCTCAGAAAAGAATGACATTGATTGGTAACCTTCATAAAGAAGCATTAGTTTGGCACTGTATAAGTTGCAGTGGAATGAAAGCAATGGTAGTGTGCTGGAAACATCAAGGAGTTTTATAGAAAAAATCGTCACTGATCAGAACTGGAGGCACCCTTGCTTGGAAATGCAGGAATGAAGAGTTCTGCACACTAAATAGTCAAAACTGTTGTGCCACAGGGAGTGGAAAATTCATCTCATTTGGTGAAATCAGGCTTACTAATCATTTGGTTTTGAATTTAACACACCAATTTAATGGTGCTATGGACCTAAATAAATAGGACTAGTTTCCACTGCAGTTTTTTTCATTTGCAATCTTTGCAAATCTTCTATTAAATGCACTTCTGCTTTGGCATGGTCATGTTTACAGTCATTGTGTGTCTTTATAAGGGAACAGAATTATATTGAACTATCACCAACAACAGAAAAGGCTGTAGGATATTTGTATACCAATTTTGTCTTCTTATCCACTACTGAATGCTACTAAATACTGCTCGGATCCCAGAAACTCCAGAGACGCCCAAACAAAAAAGCAGGCAGAACTAACCTTGGAGCAGGGCAAATGAGTAGCACCTTCATCAACATCCAGTTACGACGGGAATGCGACAGATGTCCGTATATGAGCTTAGAAAGTGCTTGCGGTTAAGTGTGTGGTGTAAATGGCACTTTCATGACATTTGGAATTGTTCTGTTATGCTCTGTTTGAGGAGATATTTCCCCAAGACCTTGCAAACTGAGATGCTGGCTCTGACCCCAGATTTACTACACACTTGTGGGTAAGCAGAAAATAGGTAGGTTAGATTGCTGGAACTGAGGCTGGTCATATTTCTTGCCTTCATTTGTGCGTCTCTGTAACAAGCATTTCAGCTGTGACTTTGTATTGATATTGTATGTTGGGAAGTATTGATGCACCTCATGGTTCATCTGAATGGTGGTAAGGCTAAACATATGCTATGGCATGTGCATTGTTAACAGTAAACCTTTAGGCACAGTTATGGTATGACTATGGCTATCCTGAACTCTGAAAGTAAGATGCCTGGTGTTGCCAGACAGTTTTTATTTCCCTTATAAGATAATATTAGGAATGCTTAATTCATTTGCCCTGATTCTATGTCAGCATGATTTTGGGCAAATGTTTTCAAATGTGGTAGATGCAATGAGAGTACTTTTTATGCCATCCTTGAAGCCCCATATTCTCCAGTCTCAGTCTTTTTGACTGGAATTTTCTGTTCCAGCACCCTCGCTCAAATCCAGTTTAGGGGCACTAAAGCATACCATGGGAATACTGTACTGTACTGAAAAATACTGTACTGTACTCTGTGGTACCATTTTGTATGCTTTTCACATTAAACTTTGCATTCCAATCATGTTGCACCCTTGCTTGAAAGTTTCAAAACTATCAGCATCTTTGTCAGCACAAGCCCAATGAATGGTAGGCATGTACTTCCAGGCTGGGACATTGGGACTGGAGGCAGGGGGAAGGTGCCCCCAACTTTGGGCAGCATTTAACATTAAACCTATGGCTTTGCATGGAAACAAGGTATAAATCACGTTGCCCCACCCCCCATCCTGCCATCTCCAAAGAGGTTCCGTCGCTCCTGCGTCCAGCAATGTCATCAGGCTGACAGCTAGTAAGCCTGGTGGAGTTCACAGGCTGTCTCCAGCAGCCAGCTGCCCGTTGACTGACAGTCCCAGCAGCCAGCCGCCTGCTGACTCCTCCGCTGACCGTCAGTCTCCTTCAGACAGCCGACTGTGCTGACGCTGCCGACCTCCTGTGTTCCGCAGCCACTTGTACGTGCTGACGGACGGCGGACAGGCATGATGGAGGGCGGAGCGTTTGGCGGCGCGAAGTTCGGAGCCGCTTTCGACCCGATCGCCTTTGTTCAGCGGCCCCAGGTCATCTTGAGGGCGCTCAGTATGGTGAGTTCGTCTTGGGGCCCGAGGGCACTCAGCTGAGCCTTTCGTTGGCGACCAGTCTGGGAAATCTGTCCGAGGACATTCGGTGTGTTGTGCCCAGCTGTAGGTGCTTTATCTTGTGAGTCTATGGAACAGTTGGTCTGGCGGGTTCTTATGTTTGGCGTCATTAAGCATCGTAGTTGTGGTAACAAATGTCCCAGCAGAGCCAGAGAATGTAGCCACACTGGAAATACGGTAAAACCGCGGTGTTGCGAAACTGTTTGGGATTACTAAGCGGTTATAAACGTAGTTCTCGTTTTTATTTGGTTGCCCATTCTGTAGAAAAAATAAATTTGGCAAAGAAAAGCTTGACAGTCGTACAGAATACGAAAAAACAGCGCGCGCAGCGCGCCGAAATTCTGAGCACCTTTGCTTACATATTCCCCGCATGTCGTGTAGAATTTTCAGCTTTCAGTCTGTCAGACCACTGACCCAGATCACGTAAAAGAGGCCAACCTCCGATTTTTTTAAGTCTTCGACAAACAACGCCATGCGATCGATCAACCTACTTTCAAGGGTATTGGTGGAGGACATTTTTAAAAACTGTGCTTACTCGACTTTGCTGCTAATGTCAAGGCCAGTGATCTGAGGGTAGCAAAATTTCCGCTCTGTTTCCCTATTCCAGCGGTTTTAAACCGTCTCTTCGGCGCGTCGGTGCCTGAAATGCATTCCTGGGCTAAGGAAGTCGCTAAACTTGACAATTTGTGTTGACCTACATGTAGCGCAGTGAGGTCAGATCGCATTAGTGCTGAACTGGCAGAAAGCAGTCTGAACCTGTTTTGATGATTCCTTGGGTAAAAATTGGCACCGAGGTCGATTTTGCAGTCCAAAATTACACAAGACTCTCCCATGCTGTGGAATGACATTGCTTCACCTGGGGTCATGCGAGGTGACCGTGTTAGTTGCCGAGTTCATATCCAGATGTAGAGCTTTATCTCGCTGGTTTATTTCACGAGTAAATGGCAGGGCTATGCATAAAAAATTAAACCCAGCGTGCTTAAATTAGTTCGTGATCCTACGTCACGTCAGGCCATATGATCGACCGTATGCAGTACCCTGTTGATCACGGTTGTGCGACCCAAAGAATTTCAGTCCAAAGATACTCCTTACCCTTTTCTTTGCATTGCTATTTTCTCGGCAGAACACGAAATGGAGCAAAGAAAACTGCCGAATGTCAGGTCATGTCACGAGGTCAGGTCACGTCACGTCGGGTCGTTGGCGTTCTAGTCTGGCGGTATTTAAAAATGTTCATGCAAATGGTTTCTACCGTTTTGAAAGCAGACATGGGCATCAGCTTGGCTAGCGACGTTCAAAAAGTTCTCAAATATAATGAAATGGAAAATGGTATTATATCGTGTCATCTGATGCAATATGTGATTGTATGCATGTCAAGCATTATATGTTGCCGTAAGGTGCATTCTGTTAGCGTTCTGTTGGCATGCTGAGGATTGCTCCAGCTTTGTTGGGGGCGGAGGTAGATCTCTTCTAAAAATATCCTGTTTCAGAATCGAAGGAGCCGAGAGCGTACTTTACACGCTTTTAGCGAGTGAGATTTCATACATGGCGGTCTTTGAGAAAAGTAGTTCAATGGATCAGTCTGTCAGTCAATGTGTTAAAGCTTCCGAGCTTCAGGAGACCGAACGAGCCAGCCGATCGCGACACAAGTGGCACCATCAGGTGCGCCGACTCGGCGGACAAAGTGCGGTTTAGGTTTCGGAGCAGTTCGTGGCGTGTGGCGCGCGTCACGTGGCGCGATCCACGGTGCGATCCACATGCACGTGTTTCGATTTGGACTGCGGGTTCTCTGAGTGCCGTCAGCAGTGATCTAAGCGGCCGAAATTTGGTGAAGTAGATAGGCCAGCGCTAGGCTATTCAGCGACGCCCTCCATGATGGCCACGGTGCAAAGGGTCACGTCCTGCGCACGTGCACCTCCTTTACGCCCGTGTGTTTTTATGGACCAATTCCTGGGACGCAGACGGCGCAGTTTGGCGCGATAATGGCTTGGAAATGCGGACTGGCAGCTGGACAATCAGTTTTGATGGATTCAGGCCGAAACGGAGGGGGGTGCAGCTTGCACTTGAAGCGCAAGGTGCCCAAGTGAACACCCGTTCTTCACTGCCGCAAAAGTGCTACCGCTGGAATGCTGAAAATTGGCGGGCAGGAGCACGTAATACGTGACAGTCCATACAAGTGGCCTTTTCACGTCAACAGCTTCAGCCTGGTATGGGCGGGACGCACGTGCTGAGGCGTAGCCCTTTGTCGTTCAGGTCTTTGGTTTGGGAACCGTTGATGCTGGAGGCGCCAAACTTTGTGGTGGGCTTCAAAGTCAAACGCCATCAAGGACAAGCAAGATTTAGGGCATTTGCCGGATGCCGGCCATGCGAGCGTGTAACTTATTGGGCTTGAATCTTCCGTTTGTGTGTTAGGTTTGTGATACGCACCTTAGAACCTTCATGTAGATAAAATTGCTACGCGTGTGCACAGGTCTGCGTGCGATACAAAGTTCCGGTTTAGATCCCAAACAAGCGGTGTAACGCGTTGGTTTGCCTATAGTTTTTACATATAATTCGAGTGTTTTGGAACGTCATCTTGGCGAGCTTTCCGGTGATATAAATTTTATTCTTCTCCGGCGTCCCTTTGGCGAGATGGGGGGCGTCGAAACCCCCCACTCCGGCTGCCCACGTCAGGGTGTCTGTTGGGCGCGGGTTAAACAAGTGCATGAAGTAGATAGACATAGTAGCACTGTCAAGGAAAGATCAAACGAATGGGAGTTAGACGTGTTAGAATTTCATGTGATTCGAGATTGGAGACTGATGGATTTGCCAGTGCCATGGTCAATAACAAATCCATATAAAAACAATTTATAACAAGACAGCAGTGGAGACTTGACGATTGAAGACAGTTGCCAACATCGTTGGCACTGCAGGATGGAAAGTAAATGAAAATACTGCAGGCCCACCTGGTCGTCGCCGCGGGCTCGAGACCCCGATCAGGTTCCGGCACGGCTCCAGGTTCACCGTCGTCAGTCGTAGCTGCAGCCTTTTGTTTGCGCCAGCGTCCATTTATTCGAAAGATTTCCGGATGCTCAGTTACGCAATGAACGGCTGGTTAAACGGCCGTCGGCCGAGGTGGTGCGGCGAGAGGCGGCGTTTCAGACCGTGGAGCACTGCACCGCTCTGCAGTGGGCTGGTTGGACCGCAGTATCGCCCGTCACTGTTTAAACCCTGCACCTGACCCCTGGTAGCGACAACCTGTAGAAGATCTGGTCTAGTAGACGACTGCCGAGCTTCATAAAATTTGGCCGCGACACTCGACTGGGTACACGTCGGATGCGTCCGTTCCTTTTCTCATTTCAGAATTCTGTGTTCAAAAGAGCGCGGAACTATCAGACATTAACAAGTGATACGATTTGCCTACACCGTGGGTCACGAAAACCTGGAAAAGATATTTCGTGTCGGTGCCTCCGTTTTTGGCCACTGCGCTCGCTACACAGGAACAAAAATGTGAAATGATGATGAAACAGCTCGGCAATCGGAAACACTAATCATAAAAAACCAGTAAGGGCACGGTGCGTGCCACAACATCGGCTCTCATACATCGGGAATGAGTACTACACCTGGGAATCATTACGTGGAGTAAATGAGATGCTGTTGCTGGCAGAAAGTCTTTCCCCGGAAACGATCCTTCCGAACGTTCAACGAAACTCAGTGCTGCGACCTTGAGCGGAAAAGCACTCGGATATTGATCCCACGACCACATCAACGTCGGCACTCATGGTAGCCAGTGGAATGTTATTGGGCTCTGGTTTGAAGCTTGGACCCAGCAAGAGTGGCAGTGTACCGGTACGCGGCCTCCTCTAACGCTAGATTGTCTTATCGTCGACCGGTTGTCTTAGTGTACACGAATACAAGGATCGTTTTGTGCTATAAAAGGCACATGGTATCAGTTGCTATGTCTCCGTCATTGTGGTAAGATACGAAAGAAATTAGCGACAGAGACATCAATTGATCCCAAAATACATGGGTGTTTGTCTCATAAAATGCCCCTTTTACTCATGCATGCTCCGAAAAACCTGATCAGTAAGCACCTGCTTTAATGTTCCTGCGGAATCAGGTCGGCCGTATCATTCAAAGTAGTGTTCTTGAATGTAAGTGAGCCGATTCTGCCAGCGCTTGGTTCCTACAAGTGGCCAGCCATGTCGTGTCGTGTCTCATGCGGACGGCGGGAGGCACGCGGCACGCCACAATCCTCTTGTGGTCACCGACCCTGTTGCGGACACGGCGGCAGGTCGGACGCCACCCTGCGGGCTCGGTTCTGGCACGTTTGGTCGGCGTAGTCACGCGCCCCGCGCTAAACACGGCCGACGGCCTCGCAGGCCTGCGGGGATTCCCCGAACGCCCTCCCCGACTTTTATCGAGCCGTTTCTACGTCGGTGAATCTGGCCCAGCTGCGGCACTATGGTCGGTGAGTCTGGCCCAGCTGCGGCACTATGGTCGGTGAATCTGGGCCCAGCTGCGGCACTATGGTCGGTGAATCTGGCCCAGCTGCGGCACTATGGTCGGTGAATCTGGCCCAGCTGCGGCACGATGGTCGGTGAATCTGGCCCAGCTGCGGCACTATGGTCGGTGAGTCTGGCCCAGCTGCGGCACTATGGTCGGTGAATCTGGCCCAGCTGCGGCACTATGGTCGGTGAATCTGGCCCAGCTGCGGCACTATGGTCGGTGAATCTGGCCCAGCTGCGGCACTATGGTCGGTGAATCTGGCCCAGCTGCGGCACTATGGTCGGTGAATCTGGCCCAGCTGCGGCACGTGAAGGGTATCGGGATCAGGCGGCGTGCGAGCCCTAGTTTGTTGCGCTTGCCTGGGTCCTATTCTTTTAAAATTTAGAGGACGCTTGATTGTTTCATCAACTCAGATGTCTCCGAGGGATCTTTCTCGTGCTTATTGACTTAATCACGGCCACGCCTTGACTACCTGGTGCTCTTGTTGGCGGGGCAAAGCTGAAGCGCGAGTTCTGAGACCGTAGAACTCGGTTCTTGTATCGAATGTCCGTGCCCGGCTCCTTGTCCCCTCCGTCAAGGCGTCCGCGTTTGATACAGTTCATGAGCGGGTTGGAGGAGCGGTAAGGAAATATCGCGGAGAGTGTCGTCTGCGGGAAAGGCTGGCGGGACTCGGTGCGTGAGCTGCGGCGGGAAGGGCTGGCGGGACTCGGTGCGTGAGCTGCGGCGTAGGCGGCAGGAGCCACCCGCCCTGGCGCGGTCGAATCAATAAAATCAGTGCCGGCTGCTGCCTGAGTGATTGGCGACCGATTGCCGACACCTTATCTGTTTACGTGGTGTCTTGTTGATTGCACGGTGTTGAATCTTCTCTTATTTTAGTACACGTGACTCCCTTCGACGTTGGGAGTAGTCGAGATCCCACTGACGGAGGCACACCAAGTATAAGCGAAATATTCAAGTTTGTTTAGAACATCAGACCTGTTGTATTAAAGTGCATTCCAAACACGTTATTCAGTCATCAGACGTGCGGAGGACGTTGGAGGAGTCGACGCCGTCGTTCCGCCTCTGTTTGTCTGTTTGTTGCAGCGTGCGTGTATGCGCGACGGTGTGTGGTTATCGGACTGTGCGGGTGTTCTCCTCATGGCGAGGTCGTTATCGACGGCGTTCCGCAAACGCAGCGCGCTGCCCGGAGTAAAGCAGGGATAGTTGTGTCGACAGCGACGCCTCTCTCCGTCGCTGGGGCTCCGATCTGTCGCGACTGGCTTCAGGCGTGTGGTGGACGATCGCTTAACCCTCGCCCGACTGGCGGTCGGCGCCAGGCACGCCCGACTGGGGGAAGACTACCCCCCGCTATCTCGCGAACGATTGGTCGCACGGTGAAAATAAGCACTTCATCAGAAAGCTCGTGACAGTAAAAGTACGAAACTGGGGTTGTTTTTACTTTTTGGTGATAATTAAGCCATTTAGAATATGTAAAGCTAAAAAAAAAAACTTTTTGAAGTGGACATAGGTCCATTTGACCTGGCCTAGGTCGGAGGCCTGCCATGGCCTGAGGTGGAAACTTTGGCACAAGACGCAGAAAAGATCAAACAAAAGATGCACGAAATTCCTTGGCGCTGCGTTTGTTCGTTCTCTGGCAATGCTCGAAAAGCTTCGGGGGGAGGGGGGGGTAAGTAGGGCGAGGGCGAGTACTTCAGATCGGGGGGAGGGGCGGGCTGTCAGCTCCCCCGCCCCCAGTGGGGCCGGGCTAACACTGTCGTGTTTCAGAACAGTGCGGGACTCCGCCGCAGCACTGGACGCAGTCGAGTCCCCGCTGTCCGCAGCGCACAGACAACGCCGCACTGGATGGCGAGGCGGTTCCTTGCGTTCCCATTTTCCAGTCGCCGCTCTCCTCAGTTGTGTGGCCGATTAATGTATGCCACTGGTGGCGCAGTCTCCGTGTGTACGAGTCAATTTGTACGCTGTGTCGACATTATATATATCGACATGCACCGCACGACATCGACTCGACCGTCCTTTAAGTCCTGCACTGTCACGCTCGGCGTGTCCCCGGCCCCCGGCGACGCCTGCCAGCGCCGCTGATCCCTGTGCCGACCGCGTGCCGGTCCGCTGCCCCGCCGGCCCCGCTGCGCTGTGCTGGTGCGGCGACTCACCGCCGGCATACCGCACCAGTAGGCGGTATGCCGGCGTTCCGGCATACCGGCCGGCCGGCGGCGGTCTGCCGTCCCCCCCCTGCGCCCGTCGAACGCGCCGTCGGCAGCCGCCGGCGCCGCGCCGACCGCCCTCCTCTCGCTGCCGGCAGCTGTTCGCCATCGTCGTGTTCGGCTGCATCTCGTCCCAGGGTTGGTACACCAACGACGCAGGCCGGCCCACCTGCATGTACAACGACAACAGCGGCGCCTGCAACTTCGGCACCGGCATCGCCGTCATCGCCTTCCTGGCGTCGATCGGCTTCTTGGTGGGCGAGTTCATGTTCGACCGCATGTCCTCGGTGAAGACGCGCAAGCACTATGTGCTGGCCGACCTGGGATTCTCAGGTGGGTCGGCGGGCGCGAGGGGGATGCTGGGTGGTGAGAAATGCGTGTCACGTTGTCTTGGGTTGTGTTTTTTAAGTGGGCTTTCTGTTGCATACCTTCGTGGGATCCACTGATCTCTAATGGCTTGGAAGGCAGCGCTTGTCATTAATCGTTTCCCTATTTTGGACTTCTCTGCTGTTTTTTCCCTCTCTCTGTAGAACCACTTTCAATCGCTCTCAGCCGAGCTTCTTTGAGAGCACGGTTCTGGTTGGGGAGGGTGTCAGTCTGAAAGCCTCAATTCACGCAGTGGAGGGAGGATGAAATATTTCCCTCTGTTTTCCCTTTTTTACTTAAGACTAAGACTTCCCAAGATAAAGGCCAATCCATGCAAAAAATTGCGCGATTTTTACCATGTTTGACATATGACCGATTAGATTTTGACCTTAGTCGTGGACGTCACGTACAACAAAGTTCCTGATGACTTCTATCTACGGTGCAGATGCAGTACCCCAGCTGTTATGTTTTGGGCATTGCAGAGTTACGTTTCGCCTCGTCCCTGTTCTGCAGCAGATGGTAAGGTTGGTGCGTTTCGCAGGCTTCTGGACCTTCCTGTTCTTCGTGTCCTTCTGCTACCTGACCAACTCGTGGAGCAAGGCGACGAACGTGCCGAAGGCGGCCTCCAAGAACCCCGTGCAGGCAGCGATCGCCTTCACCTTCTTCTCCATCTTCACCTGGGTGAGCGGTAGTCTTGCGTTGTGGTCAGGCGCCGCGTCTCGTGCCGTTGCGTCGGTTAACGGTAGACCTAGCTCAGCACCCCGCTCTGCGCTGTAAAAGACTCAGGACGTTTGCCGGAAACAGCGTTGGAAGAACGGCTGAGCTTCTGCGCTGTTTCGCCGTGCCCGACGTGCAGCTCGGTTTGTAACGAAATCCGGCGTCGTAACGTGAAACCGTACATATTTGATGTGCTCAGGCCCACCATGGTACGTCCTCCCCATTCCCACACACCACGTGGTCATGCTGAGGCTTAGGCAAGTAAGCGTCAGAACGAAACGCGAGCGTTAGGTATGGCTTGCGACTTGGGTAAATGCTGATGCCCTGACAGTGTTTGCTGGGAGAGCGGAGGGCTTTTCAGATAGCTTATCAGCCAGTGGCGCAATGTCCTTTGTCCTCCGACTCTGGCAGTGAACGATGAATGGAGAACTGCTCTTGAGACGCACGCCCACCAGTCATTAACCGTAGTGTCACGATGTCCATGCCGTCACTAGAAGGGAAATAAAGCACCGGATCTCACTATCTTAACAGTTGTTCGCTTGCAAACGTCACGGCTAAGCACGATAAGACTTGCGCCAAAGCGAAAAACGTTCATTGCTTTCGATCTGCCGCATTCCGACCGGTAGCGAGCTCTTTTCCCGCTTTGATCCGACATACAGACCTTCAACCCCCCGAGACTCCAGCATCGTTCGGCTACAGGCCGTTTTTGTATTCTGTTCACGGTTCGTTGTAGCGGTCCAACCGGCACGATAAGACTTGCGCCAAAGGTAAATGCGGTCATTATTGCTGTCATTCTGCTGCATTCCGGCTGGTAATGAGTTATTTTCCCGCTTTGACCCAACATACAGGCTTTCAACCTCCTACGAGGTTGAAAGTCCAGCATTCTTGGGCTACAGGCCGTTTTTGTATTCTGGTCACTGTACGATATGGCGGTCCGACTCGATAGACCGCCGGCGGGGTCGCCGCTGTCCCGCGACTCAGTGCGCCGGCCCGGTGACCGCCCCTCCCCCTGCGCAGGGCGCGGCCGCCTACCTGGCGTACCTGCGCTTCAAGCAGGGCACCGGCAACGAGTTCGCCACCGGGTACGACCAGGAGCCGGCCGGCGGCGCGGCCTACGCCGGCTACCCGGGCGCCATGGACGGCAGCGGCGCTGACCCGGCCGGCTACCAGGAGCCGCCCTTCTCCCAGCCGCAGGAGCCCGGTCAGTGGGGCGGGGGGAGCGGCTGCAGGAGTCGGGAGAGGATGGGGGCTGCCCGCCTTCCAGCCGCAGGGGCCCTGTGGGGACTGGGGGCCGCAGGAGCCCGGTGAGGACTGGGGGCCGCAGGGGCCCGGTGAGGACTGGGGGCCGCAGGGGCCCGGTGGGGACTGGGGGCCGCAGGAGCCCGGTGAGGACTGGGGGCCGCAGGAGCCCGGTGGGGACTGGGGGCCGCAGGAGCCCGGTGAGGACTGGGGGCCGCAGGAGCCCGGTGAGGACTGGGGGCCGCAGGAGCCCGGTGAGGACTGGGGGCCGCAGGGGCCCGGTGAGGACTGGGGGCCGCAGGAGCCCGGTGAGGACTGGGGGCCGCAGGGGCCCGGTGAGGACTGGGGGCCGCAGGGGCCCGGTGGGGACTGGGGGCCGCAGGAGCCCGGTGAGGACTGGGGGCCGCAGGAGCCCGGTGAGGACTGGGGGCCGCAGGGGCCCGGTGGGGACTGGGGGCCGCAGGGGCCCGGTGAGGACTGGGGGCCGCAGGAGCCCGGTGAGGGGGGCCGCAGGGGCCCGGTGAGGACTGGGGGCCGCAGGAGCCCGGTGAGGACTGGGGGCCGCAGGAGCCCGGTGGGGACTGGGGGCCGCAGGAGCCCGGTGAGGACTGGGGGCCGCAGGGGCCCTGTGAGGACTGGGGGCCGCAGGGGCCCTGTGGGGACTGGGGGCCGCAGGAGCCCGGTGAGGACTGGGGGCCGCAGGGGCCCTGTGGGGACTGGGGGCCGCAGGAGCCCGGTGAGGACTGGGGGCCGCAGGAGCCCGGTGAGGACTGGGGGCCGCAGGAGCCCGGTGGGGACTGGGGGCCGCAGGAGCCCGGTGAGGATTAGAGGACGGGCTCAGCCATAGCAGCTCAGTGAGCATTTGGGGCCGCCCCAGCCGCCGACTGTCTCTCCCCACTGCTTGCTGGCCGTTGTGTGGTGTTGGTAAGAGCCCAACGAAGAAGGGAGGGGGGGGGGGGCGCACCACAGTTGTGACCAGACCAGGCCGTGGTCGACCGGTTTTGACATAATTAAAAACATAAAGACAGTTGCGATCGCCCATCGTGCTGGTGTTTTATTCAGTTTATTGAGGTTTCCCTGTGTTTGGTCAAACTTTCACCTGTGAATGATCGGGGGAATTATGTGGGGTGTTCCCCACCCACAGACGTAAAGAGAATCCCACCGGTGTTCAGCCCAGCTCGACGCCGCTGCTTCCTGCTGGCTGTTCCGCGCCCTCCCCTCCCTTCCTGTGCCCGGATCGCTGCGTCTCCCGCTGACCGGTGCCCCGCTCTGCCCGACAGGCCAGAACTTCCAGGCGCCAGCGTACTAAGGCGGCCCGGCGGCGGCCGGCCGCCGCACACGCGCCAGTTGTACCCGGGCCAGTCGCGGCCCGGCTCGGACGATGCGCCTCGCCTCGTTGGTTGGTCGCCGTTTTACCGAGGAGGTGTCGATTATTTACATTCAGATATGTGATATGATTTCAGCTTGTATCGGAGAACCGTGTTGGTTGTGTGCTTGAGGCGTGTGTAATCGGTCGCGCAAATTGTAACCCGCTCCTTGGTTGAGTTCTGGTGCGTTGGGCGTTCCCTTCCGTTTCTCTGCCTCTCCTCGTGAAGTACTCGTTGTTTGATCGCTATATCGTAGCGTAGGCGCGCATATCCCACGAACTCCTAGTCATTAGGCATGTAATAAGACTGCTAGTCACCTAGCCGGCCTAAGGTAACAGTTCCGTGGGCTTGTTGTAGCCGTAGAGGCGCGCGCGGCGCCGGTCGCCGGCCTCGGGTCGCCGCCGCCGCTGTCGTGACTCGGCCGGCGCGCGGTGGCGTCACGTGTCGGCCCGGCCGGCCGACGGCCGCCGGCGTCACGCTGAGGGTGACGGCCGGCGGCCGCGCGCGCCGTGTGTAGTGAGCGTGCGTGTGCCGGCCGGCGCGCGCAGCGGGCCCGGCCGGCCTCGTGTTTCCGTGCAGCGAATTCGGCCGGCGGCAGCTGGCGGTGTGGGGCGCTCCGCTGGTTCGCGCCGCGCAGGGGGTCCGTGTTCGTGGCGCCGTTAGAGCCGACCCGGGCGGCCGCCGCCGCAGCCAGGGGCCGCTCAGCTCGGGGGGGGGGGCGTGCACGAGACCGGCCGGCCCGAGGAGCCAGCGCTGAGTTCGTCAGGCGTGCTCAGCTCAGCGAAGACGAGTCGGTCAGCCTGGACATTGCGAAGCTGTCGGCTCAGCCCATTTGAACCGCTGCCAGTGGAGACCGTGCTGAGCATCACGCGGAAGTCGCGTTGCCGATACTTAAGCCGAGTGGATCAGAAGCCGATGGCAACTGCCCAGTATGTAAGCTGTATAGAAACTGCCCAGCGTGGCGGAGGCCCAGCCGGTGTACCGTGAGCTCGGTGTCGTGGGCCCGGTGCCGGTGCCGGTGGCGACTGTAACGAGCCCGCTGGAGCGCGGCCAGCGGGACTGGGACCGCTCGTGTCTGCCGGCGGCGGCGGCGGCCGCCCGCCCGGGCCGCCCGGGAAAATACAGTGTTGTGGTTGGGAGCGGGACTTTGAGGTCGGCGCGCCCCGCGCCCACGGGGATTACATCAGACGGCGCGTGGTGTGAGCGCAGGGTCGGAAATTCCGCTGGCCGGTAGGTCGTTGGACGTTGCTGGCGCTGTGCCGCCTGTCCGGTGGGGGTGGGGGGGCAGGCAATTCTTACGACAGTGAGCGGCGAGCGGCGTTACGACTGACAATACGACTCGGTGCGACTCGGGCCGCGGGTGCCGACATGAGGCAGAACATTCCGATCTGTACAGCGATGGTAAACTGATCAACATCGCAAAATTTACTCATGCATCTGATCTGTTTGCGTAGCAAGCACGTATTCTCGTCCACGTTTTAAAAACCTACTTTGCTCCCCAGTGATGTTTCAAACCACTTAAGTAGCTTGGTGAGTGATCAAATTAGTTTCTGAATGCGGCAGTGTCGTGCCCGCTACCACCTCAGTGTTCCGACTGGAGCAGAAACCTACACGCCGTGGGCGGCGACGATTCCGAACAATGGAAACGTTTATTTCAACACGCGCCACGTGCAAACGACACAGTTTAGAAACGAGCCGCCAGATGTGTCACAGATGACTGATGCAAAACGCCTGGACGACCCGCGAGACCAGCACGCCTGCCACGCCATGATCCGACCCTGATTCTGAAATCTGGTTAACCACGGCTTCACATTTGAAGCTGGACGACGCGTCCGGGCAGGCCGAGTCGTGCCGTCCGGCCGTGTCTCGCGTCAGTCCGGGCAGGCCGAGTCGTGCCGTCCGGCCGTGTCTCGCGTCAGTCCGGGCCATCTGGCCAGCGTCAGTTCCCCGCGGCACGGCCGCTCCATCGACCGGCGACTTGGGCCGGACTCCGGTCCATCACTGTCCGGCGGCCGCGGCAGCTGACTCGAACAGGGCCGCATCCAACCCGCCCGGCGTCCGTCGGCCCAGCTGAGGAACACCAGGCTCGGCAGAGAATAACCAAGCTTGGCTGCGGATCGTCAGGTCAGGCCGAGGACCGCCACACTCCGCCCGGGGTCATCAGGCGCACCCGTGGATCACCCGTCACGCAGGCGGATCACCAGGCCGGACCGCCGGGCGCCACCCCGCTCAGCCGGCGACCGGCACGTCCGCCACCACGGCCTGGCCCGTCTCGGAGTCGGCCAGCCGCAGCCGGAGCCCCTGCTGGCGGCGCAGCACCAGCGTGGCCAGCAGCCGGGCGCCGGCCGGCCGGCTGACGGCCAGCCGGGCCAGCGGCACGCGCTGGTCGCCGGCGACGCCGCCCTCGGCCAGCAGCACGCTCAGCGGGCCGTCGCGCTCGGTCACGTGCTCCAGCGTGTGAACGGACGGCACGGGCGCGCCCGCCGGCACCGCCAGCCGCTCGTCGGCCTCGCCGAACTGGACGAAGAGCGGCCGCGCGGCCACGGCGACCGTGTGTGGCCGCTGCTCGGGCTCTTGCTGGCCCAGCAGCGCCGCCTGCCGCGCCGCGCCCTCGGCCAGCAGCTCGTCGAGCGCCGGCGCCGCCAGCAGCTGCGCGCCCGGGAACGCGGCCGCCAGCAGGCGCTGCAGGCGCGGCACGCGGGCCGCGCCGCCCACCAGCACCAGCCGGTCGACGGCGTCGGCGCCGAGGCCGGCGGCCGCGACGGCGGCGCGCGCCAGGTCCGCCCAGGGCTGCAGCGCCGGCGCCAGCACGCTTTCGAGCCGCGCGCGCGTCACCTGACACCCGAAGTCGACGCCGTCGAGCAGCGACTCGACGTAGCACTGCGCCGTCGCCATCGACGACAGCACGTGCTTGGCCACCTCGGCGGCCGAGCGCAGCTTCGCCAGGGCCTTGCGCGACTCGCGCGGGTCGGTGCGCCACTTGGCGGCGCACTCGGCCGCCAGGAAGTCGGCCGTGAGGTCGGTCAGCGAGTCGCCGCCCAGCTCCGGTCGGTGCACCGTCTCCAGCAGCGAGTACAGGCCGCCGGAGGAGCGCAGCACGCTGGCGTCCGAGGTGGCGCCGCCGGCGCGCACCACCAGGCAGACGCACGGCGCCGCCTCCTCCGGGCTCTGGCCCACGCCGTGCGCCAGCAGCGCCGCCGCCGGCTCCGAGATCAGCTGGCGCACGTGGAAGCCGGCCCGCTCGGCGGCCTCCCGCAGCGTCTGCCGCTCCTCGGGCGTGAAGTGGACCGGCACGGCCAGCACCGAGTCGAACTGGGTCTGCTCACTGCCAACCTGGCGGCGACACACGGACACAACTGTCACGAATGTACAGCACGTCTTATTGTTATACTTTACGTTATTCCTTACACATCAAAACACCCGATTTGCTAGTTTTAAGCCAAACAGCAACACCGAACACAAAAAGGACACGAAAGTAACCGAGATCTTACATAACCGTGTGGTGCCAAACTCGGTATCGCAAACATACCAATCGTCCTCTGAGCGACGCCCTCGCTTCAGCAGCATAGTCTCTGAAAAGGCTTCAGTTTCCCCCCCCCCCCCGCCCTGCTCAATAAACAACTCCGGCAAAAGTCCAACATCGCCCCTCGAGTGTCTCCCCTGAGCACTTCCTCCCACTCGCCGATACCAGACAGAGCCCGCAGCGGTCACCTGTCTCTGCGCCACGTCGTGCAGGTGGCGCAGCAGCGCGGTGACCACCTCCTCGGCCGGGTGCGGCTGCTCCGTGCCGTCCTCGCGCCGCACCAGGAAGCCGCGATCCGGGTCCACGGGACAGAGCCGCGTCTGCAGCGCCGCCGGCCGGTCCTCGGCCGACAACAGGCAGCGCGCGCGCGCCGCCGTCACCGCCGCGTGACGCACCGAGCCCTGCTTGGCCGCCGTGCCCACCACCTGCAGGCGGGAGTCACGTCGGCCGTCACGCCGGCCGTCACACTGGCACAATTAGTGGCCACGTCAGCCGTAACGCAGCCCAGGAGGTCACGTGAGTCGTCACACCGGCATGGGTGGTCACGTCATCCATCACACCAGCGCAGGTGCCCACGTCGGCCGTCACACAGCACAGATGGTCACGTCAGCTGCAACACCAGCACAAATGCTGAGGCCAGCCATCACACCAAAAAGGTGTGAGGTCAACCACCACACCAGCACACATAGGGTCAAGCTAGTCCTCACAACAGCACAGATGTTGACTTCAGCCGTCACGTCAGCACAGGTAGTTACGTCAGTCGTCACGTCAGCACAGGTGCTCACGTCGTCAACGGAGCCATTCATTTACCACTCATCACCTGCTCATCTCCCCAGCTGGCCTGTTAACTCCCAACAGCTGGCCAGCCTAATGCCCACCCCACGTGCCAGGACAGCTTGCGGCCGCAGAGCGTCCTGACGGAGGGCGAGGGTGAACACTATGCACTGCACGCGTCCGCCGGGACGGAGCGCACCTGTTCGTCCTCCATGTAGCGCACCACTGCCGGAGCGACGCGCTCGCCGGACGGGTCGGCCAGCACCTCCACCCGGCCGCCGGCGCTCACGGCGATCGACATCGTGGTGCCGCCCAAGTGGATGCCGAAGGTGGCGGCCATGGCGAACGGCTGGAGATGGGAACAGTTTATTTACCAATCTGAAACACTTGGCGAGGTCTATGTACATGAAGCACACTAAATAGACCTGTGCCATATTACAGTTTATGGCACAGGGGGTAATGATATATATATATATATCATTTTTGTATATCATATATATATTATATATATATCATTGATAATGTTATCCCACTACAAAATTTGATTCCCCTCAAGGCCTGTTCCATAGATTTAACAACTGCTTCATGTCTGTTTACCCCAATAGCATATAGGGGGGATTGAGGGAAAAACAAGCTGTACTTACTGCCATCCTACTACCAGTGCTAGTGGCCTAAACAGACATGAAGCAATTGTTAAATTTATGGAACAGGCCTTGAGGCGAATCAAATTTTGTAGTGGGATAACATTATCAATAAAGAAATGTTTTGCATATTAGTGAGTCGGTTGCATAATACCTAGCAGTGGTGGTTTGTTTACATGGTAATTACATGCTCCTTTGGTGTGGATGTAGGAACCAGTCTATGGTTCCTATATGCCAATGAAGGTATGCCTTGTCTATATACCAATGAGCACAAGTTATGATTTCAAAACACTCTGGCAAAGCATTCTGGACAAATTTATGAGTGACAAATAAGGGATGGTGTATTATGCAGAAATATTGGCCACTGAGTAAATATGTGCAATATGTGGACACTCTTATGAACATCTGGCTTTTGGTTTTCATCAATGAATAAAGGGAAATAGTCTGGCCATTCCCATGTTTCTTTGTTCAAGATGTCATAAGTCATATGATGACATAAGAGAGCTTGAACATGGTTGGTCCTGTCAGAAGATTAGGGCCTGTTCTATTGCTCTTTGGAGGAGCTTGGAAGAAGGCAAAACTAATGGGCTTTGAGATTTGATTATGTTGGCTGAAGGAATGGCTGGAATAGTTCAGAATGGCAGTCAGCAGTTTGCCTTTAAGTAAAATGTAACTAGTGCACTGCTTTCAGTGACATCTGCCTTCCTCAAACTTAAAACTGATTTTTATTTGGAGGAGTCTGGAGGAGGGTCTTACATGACATTTTCACCAGGCAGTGAAAAACAGACTATTGGCATAAGGATCATGCAACAAATGGTTCTAACGGAAAATACTTGTGATTTGGCTATTGCATGATATCATTCCAAAATGAAAAAAGTGAAAAAGTGCCAAATAATATTGTCATTCCATTTGTTACTGACCACTGCACCACTTGTCTGACTTCTGCTGCAATTCTACAGTAACAGTCAAAATGGGCAATTCCAAAGGCAAAGGTATTTTAGGCCTAATGATGCCATGAGTATAACCTAACCCTGCCCCTAACCCTAACCTAACCTAACCTATTTTGTTTCACAACCCAACCTCTGTTGGACAGAGCCCAGGCCAATCACACCCTTTATTGGCCTATGGACTCTAGTATCCTATGTCATGATGCAAGGGCTCCCACCTTCCCTTTGGCGCAATATTACGCTCCGTGGGCATGTCTGTTTATCGAACTGGGCCTCTATTTGCTGATGACTTCATCGAATGTTACAAAGTACATGGGGCATTCTTGGAGTGAAGACAGGGTAAACAAGATGGTGCCTATTCTATCCCATTCTGGTCATGCTTGCTCACAGTGAAACATGCCTCCATTTTCTTCAGAAACCATACCAGTAGTGTCACCATTTCTTGCTTTGATAGGAAAGTTTATGAGCTCTTCTGTATCATATGTAGAACAAAAGTGGTCTGTAAAAAGGTGAAAAAGCCAAGTACCACCTGAAGCCTGGAGGACCTCAGAGGTGATTAATGTGTAAATGGAACAGACTGCACAGTTCTGAGGAGGTTAGAGAAGGTTTGAGGAGGAATAGGAACAGGCCCTGAGATTCCAACTGCTACCGCCTACATTACTCTGAAAGCCTGCAAATACAATGCTGTCAGCTGATTTGTATTTCAATCACCTCAAAACTGATCAGTTCACTGCCTAATTCACTGGGGATGAATGCATTCAAGCTATGATACAAAGCAGTCTTTGAAAGTCATTCTTTCAATTATGATTGATGGCACGTTCCCAGACATTTATGATTCTGATTTACTGTTTCTGATAAAGATAATTCTACTTCTGACTGACAACAAGAGCATGGAATTATTAAATCTACTCCAAACTCAGAACTGATCAAAATTTATTCAGAACTGAACAAAAGCCTGGCTTTGGAGTGCAGCAGGATGCAGCAATCTTGCTTAACAAAGTAAGCTGCAGTCCCCATGACCACTATTTTGACAAAATCCATGCTAAGATCAGTTCAGAAGATCAGATCAGAAGAAGAGGCACGCCAAGATGGTCAGCAGCATACGAAATAAACAGCAATTACGCGTCTGCATTCCACCGCCAAGTATTCCCCACAGACTTCCTATCTCAAGCAATGGATTAATGGTATAATTTTTGACATGATGATATGATACGAATTTTCGACACTCACCACGAAAAAGCGTACGCTTCTGCCTGGACCAACGCTCTGATGGCTTAATGCACAAGAGTGCAATGTCAGACAAACCGCACGTGCACCGTTGCTGAAAATATAACACGCATGTGAAGCGTATGCGCCAGGTTTCCTATATTGCGCGCCACATTCCTCCCTTTATACTTAAGGAGTTGAAATGGAAATCCCACAAAAAGTGATGATGTCCTCTGTTGATCATTCTCTTTGTTATGACACGCACATTCAAGACGACAGTACACGTTTATCTCGGGTGCAAAATTGTTTCTTGCGCTCCTCCTTCTCGCCTCGCAAACATTAATGACGCTTGTGGAGTGGGTAGTGACGTCAAAGTCTGACTTAATGCGCACGAAAGCAGTTTGCGTTGGTCTAAAATGAATTTGTGTCGACTTCTTCGTGAGCAAAATGTTGCGTTGTTTATGTTTGGCAGAGGGACTTCCCATGCGACACTAGTGCAAAGGGCCTACGCTGTTGCGTGTTGAGCGGGAGTGGTTCTTTTTCAGAGAACAGATATGAACGTATTTCGGCTTGCGGGGGATATGTGCCATGTGCTCGCTATCATTATTCTGATGTCAAAAATATTGAGGAGCAAATCATGCGCAGGTAACCACAGCGAGACTGGCTTCCGTCCTTTTTTCCCCAACAGATATTGTGACATTTGTTGGCACCCATTTCTGAGGTAGCATTTTATGCCAATAGTCACCAGAGGGGAATAGTGGGCATGTTGTGCAACCAATAATTAATGTAGACATTTTTCATTTGGAGGAATGTTAACTTTAACTCAAATGACAGTCACAAATGTATCACCTGTACTCATTGGAGGTGGTTTCTGCTCATTTTAGGGGCTGTGCACAATGGAGTTTATATGACTATGTGAGCAGAACTGTTATTTTCTTTGCAGGTCTCTCTGGTCGATCACAGATTCTGTTCCTCGTGACATATGTATGCCGCTACCTAGATCTGTTCACCAATTTTGTTTCTGTGTACAACACTACCATGAAGATTTTCTTTGTTGTCTCAACTGCAGCAACTGTGTTTCTAATTTATGTCAAGTTCAGGGCCAGCTATAGTCGTGTTCATGACACTTTCAGGTTAAGTCACTGTTCTTACCTTCTTCCAACTAGTGGAAATGTTACTTTGAGATATAGCCAGGTACCAAAAGTTTACCACTGGGTTCAGCATGCCACACACAGTTGGATTTGCATTGGCACTCATATGCTAGAATCCAGTCCAGCATAACCTGCCTGCTGGTTGTGGTGTGCAATAATTGTATGTCTGAAATACCCATTTTTTAAGTGCCTTATCACCCAGCATACACATATTGTGAAAGTGGCTGGAACATTGTGCATGTCCATCCTACCCAACTATGTCACAGGGACTGTCTAGGTGGGTTGTTTGATGTAGTTGCCAGTGTGATTGTTTTACAAACATAGATGCCCGTGACCAACATCCAGCTAAGAATACATTTGAACATATATAGCACATGCCCTCACAACCAGTCAAACAGTTAACCGCCATTCTTTTTTCTTTATAGCATCCAGCAGGGTGTTTTTTTCTGAGGTCAAGTAGGACCATTTGGTACTGCTTAGAGTTTATGCCTAAATTTTTATGATGTTCATCTTACACAGATAATAGTTCTGTGTTTGAAAACATGGATTCTTTGATAAGATTATTATTGGCATTACAAGCAGTAAATGTAGAAACATCATTGAAAGTAGGAGGTGAATGGTAATGGTTTTTCAAGGTGACCACATGTCTTGTTTTTGCCATTTTTGTTTGTTTCCTGGAAAAACAATGCCACATCATTTCAGGAAATGGCATACACCATACTATAAGTTGTACCATAAGTTGTGCAGTGATGTATATGGTGGTAGGTTATTTGAACTTCAAAAATATCCTTGGTACATTGCTTTAAACAAGGGATACCAAAAGGCATATATGTCCATTATTAACAGGTTTAGATACAACCAGTGAGCTCCACCCCATAACTCAAGTAACAAAAAGTGTAGGACTAAATGAAACCAGGGAAAACATTTGGGCACGAATCAAATTGCCCTACGGATACCTGCCATAATGTGTTATTTTCATGTACTAAATTATACACATAACATCATTTCACTCCAGGCAAAGTGATTGTGTTGGCGCGAGCTTGCCATCTTGCATTAATTAGTCTGGTCCAATGAGGAAAATAAAAAAAAAATCTTGGCAATCATATGAAATTTGACCAAATATCCTCATTGTGTATTAATACTTGGACTTACGAATTTTGCGCACCCGGCGAGGGCGGTGGCTGCTGCCCACCGCCCATTTGGCTCCTAATTAAGAAAGATAAGTAAGGAATTAAGACAGGGCGACGAGACGAAAACGAGCTTGTATATTAATTCTTTTCGATTTTAATGGTGTATGATTTGACCCTTGTAGGCTACCTGGTGACCTCTCAAGTCACTGAGAATGAGAATATTTCGCTGTTTGCCGTTGTTCGAGTTCCGTTTTCTGAGCTGGAAGGGCCGGTGCGGTGCAGGTCTATACGATCCCCGCGCAGGTCAAGGCGCGGGCGCAAAAATGCACCCTCAGCCGTGAGCCCGACACGTGCCCGGCCACGAGTCCTGACTGCCGGCCGATGACCTCCGACCCCGGCCAGAGAGCCGGCGGCGATCACGTGACTGTAGCCGCCGGACGGCGCGTGAAGCCGGCCGGCCGGCGGAACGCAGCTGGCGCAGCCGTCTCCGCCGGCGTGGGAGTACTTTTGTAGTAGGAGGGCACAAGCGACCCTTTTGTGGAGACCTGACATTATAATTGATCAGCCCGTGCGTTCATTGATTGCTTCTGTTTCTCTGGGCAAAGGCCAGGTCAGCGAGCGGTCAAATGTTATCGCCATCTTTTCTTACGCTCCTTGTGCCTAAAACCATGTTTTGTTACGATGGAATAATGTTCTGCTCACCGAGAGGAACAAATATAGTTTCGATTACTGAAATCAGCGCCAAAAAACTATCCTTAAACGGTTTCAAATTCATTTTGATGTCAGATAAGGGCATTGGCTTAACTTGGCCTTGGAAATGCCATTGACTTCTAGGTATCTTGTCAAGCATAGGCTGATACAGTCATGAGTAGAAACTGACCCAGTGTCTCTTCAAGTTCCTGCGAAAGAAGCCGAAATGTAGCTTTTGATCTGTAAAAGCGGCGTACAAGGCCTGGATAATGATGTCATAAATCTTTGATCTGACGTGACCTGGTAATACTTTATTTTCACTTTTTTTAAGTTGTGGGAAGGATTTAAGGTGAACCGTAGCAGGTTTGGATCCGTGACGCACCGTTATCCACCACCATTATCATCCGTTCGCCGGCAGTCCCAGAAAAACCTCGTGGCCGGTGGCGGCCCGTCATCAGACTTGACTGAAGAAGTGCGTCACCAAAAATTCCGGAAGTGTGGAATTAAAACGACATGTAATATGTGTAGTAACATCGTTTACAAAACTGAATGGCGGAATTAAACTGGAATAATGGGCTCATTTTGTTCCGTATTCGTCAGCATAACAGGAAACATGCCCGCAGAGAAGCCCCACGCGCGCCGCATCCCCACCTTTGTTGCCCCCGAAAGCTTGAGGCGCAAGACGGATTTAGAGGCAGTCAGCTGACCCACCTTAGCTAGAATGTCATGTAATACAGCGCCCCTGGTGAGCGTCCGCGAAAGTGCTTGTCTGCTGCCGGCAACGCAGGGGATAGAGCTGGCTGTGAGGCGAGACGTAGTACTGCCTCTGGCCGCCGCCGTCGCGGCGCCACCGTCTGAGGGGCAGTTTTCTCGAGCGGTTTTGCCTACCCCAACGGCAGGCCGCGCTCTGCATCAGCTGACGGCGGACGTCACGTGTTTGCTTGCGCCATACTTCGTCAAGACGTTGGCCATGTATGTGTTGCAGCCTCGAAAACTTCGCTCATTTTCGGATTCGAACGAGGAACTTTTTGATTTGGAGCTCAGTACGCAGACTGCGGCGTTATGTAAGGGCACAGTTCAAATGTAGGGGTCTAGCGTTTGATATCCGTTCGTTTGATCCGTCGCTTGAAAGACCTCCTACCGTCAGTATGGCTGATTGGCGAATGTGGTCGCTGGTCGCCAACAGTCAGTGAAGGCGTTTCAGTGCGCCGTGAGACGCCAGCAGTCGGTGAGCTGCGGTGGTCGGGAGACAGACAGGCGGGGCCGTTCGAGCAGCAGAGCCGATCCTGGCCGCGCGTTTCTGCGGCTCGTGCCCACTGACCCTGACTCACCGACGACCGATCTCGTCTGCATGGCTGCACGACGCCAGTGGCATCAGCCGCGGAGGAAGGAATGTGTTCGTAGGGAGGTTGATTGATAAAAATTTTGCATGTTGCACTAGTTTGCATTAGTATTGCATGTTACATTTTGCATTTGCTTAAAACGTTATGTATATGTTTTAGAACTGAACACAGATGACTCAGCAGTGACTGTATGCCCGTAGCAGTGTCATTTATCCGCCCTTGAAACGGCGGGAGAGAATTTTCCGCCCTCGGCCAGCGCCGCGGGCGTATTCTGATTATTTTCGTTGAGCGGATTCGAGTGGATGCCAAGTTTGATCCAGCTTTCTTTGTAGATACACTCAAAACGACGACAGTGATGCGTCATGTAACATTTTGTGTATTTTGTTTACGTCGGTCTGCCAAGGGTCGGATACAGTGGCGGCTCGTGATCGCACAAACACCTGAGGCACAGCGCAAACGTAGCACCAATCTTTCTTGTATGCGGCTGTCTTTCGTAAACACGTTGTCTATGAAACCGTGAGTGATATCTGACCCTGTTCAGATGGACGAAACAACGAAACAAATGAAATGTTACATGATTCATCACTGTCGGCGTTTTGTCTGTATCTGCAAAGGCGTCTAGAGCAAACTGGGCATCCACCGGAATTCGCGCATCGAAAATAATCAGAATCCGCTCGTGTCCAACACCCCGGGCGGAAAACTCTCGTTTCAAGGGCGGATGGATGGTCATCACTGCTGGGGTTATACAGTCATACTATTGAATCACGTGTGGACAGTTCCAAAGCATATATGTAACATTTTGAATTAGTACGAAATGTAAACGTACAATATTTAAATCAATAGTTGCCCAATAAACACATTGCTTTCTGCGCCCCTGATGCTCCCGCGTGCAGTGGAGCATCCTTCTCGTTGAGTCCGACGGTGGCGCGGCAAAGGCGGCGGCCAGAGGCAGTACTACGCCTCTCCTCACAGGCGTTCTGTCGGCTGCGTTGGCAGTGACCGATGCGCAGTTTCGCGGACGCTCACTAGGGGCGCTATATTATACGGGGTTTTAGCGCTGGCCGAGGCAGATGGGCCGGCTGCCTCTGCGGCCGCCCTGCGCCGTATGTTTGCGGGACCAGCGGAGTGGGGATGCGGCGCAACGTTGGGCGACTTGGCGGCATGTTCCTTGTCATGTGGACTAGCGCGAAATAGAATGAGCACATTATTCTAATTTAATCATGTATTTCATTTTATATACGGTGTTACTACACACAGATAATGTATGATTTCAGTGCCACAGTTCCCGATGTTTTTGGTGAGGCACTTCCGCAGTGTACTGTAATGACGACCCGCCACTGATCATTGTCATTTCGACTTTAATAATGGACATCGTGTATAAGACGGATAGCCATATGTAAGACAGTTTGGTACGTCACTTGCGATGCGCCTCAGGTGTTTGTGAGACCACGAGCAGCCACTGCTCATCGGGGGGGTATGACCCCCGCCTGGGTCAGTTCCACGTTTTTTGCAATGAATTGAGGTACATTTCTTGATCTGTGTAGTGCGGTTTTATTCCGAGCTTTGCGTTATACATTTGGGAAAGAAAGAAAAGGCTGTTTCTGAATGCTCTGATCCCCAATGTCATGGACATAACTGTCAATCGTCGTATGTCAGTAATCATTGCTAGTGATTTAAAAAGCTAAACTTGCCATTGTTTCAGGATTGAGCTGCTTCTGCTGGCAGCATCCGGACTGTCCCTGATCTTCAATTATGAGTTTACCGTGCTTGAGGTAGGAGCTTCACAGAGTATACTATCATGCGGCGATCCTCGAACCCCTGGCTGACCGGCACAGATTTTGTGCGCGTAGTAAACCGTGATGCCATTTGATTTTTTTTTTTATTGACAAGCCTGGCTGCCATTTGTAAAGTTTGGCTGTTTGTGGTCTTGCACTGTGAATATGTGGACTTCATGAAGGTGGCCGCCAGTTGCAGTTCTTACGTTCAAGCCTGCCGATGGTTTGACCCGTAACTCCTGAGCCCTGTTGGGAACTGGGTTACCTGACGCCACGCGTAACGTTACGGGCCCAAACGGTACCTGACCGTAACGGGTTCGCCATGTGCCTCCCAAACATGCGAAAGATGCGATATGAAATGTCTTTCTTCGAACGAGAGGTAAACGCGTAGGTCGGGCAAATCAATTCCCAGGGGGCGGCAACAGGTCCAACAGGTTGCTCCTGGCGCCTCCCCAGGTGCTCTGGGCGTTCAGCGTGTACCTGGAGGCGGTGGCGATCCTGCCGCAGCTCTTCATGATCTCCAAGAGGGGCGAGGCGGAGACGATCACCTGCCTTTATCTGGTGGCTCTCGGGTCGTACCGGGCTCTCTACATCCTGAACTGGATCTACCGGTACGTTTTCGGTCTGTTGTTGGTGTTTGTGCATCCTAAGCTTACTAGCGTAGGAGTGGGGGAGGGGCAGGGGACCATGGCTCCCTCGCTTTTTTGGAAATCTGACATTAGCCCTGTGGGACAAACGCCTCCCCCCAAGACATGCAATTTTTTTGGACGCGCCTTCGCCCCTGCAAAGCTAGATCTACTGGTGTATATCCTTGTCTTTATGTCTTGTGTATATTTTTCTCGTTATACATCCTAACCTGGATGTACTTGCACGTTGTCTAGTCCTCTGTTGCGTTCTCTTTATTTTAAATTGGACCGACTGGTACATTTTATCAGCAAATATTGATTGTTGTGTGCATTAAACTGGATCCGCTGTTACGTTTCATCTCCTGGTATTTCGTTCTGCACATTCAAAACTAAATTTACCAGAACGTCTTTTCGGCTGGCATTAAGTCTTCTGTCGCCTAGACTGGATATACCGGCATGTTTTCTTTGCTGGTGCTGTTTCCCCTGCATCTTTAACGGAATTTGCCAGTACTCTGTCTTTTTTACGTTCTTTGTCATCTTTTTTTGAACAGTGTTGGGCATTAATCCCCCGCGATAATTGCCGCGTGTCGGACTGAACAGAAACAGTTACATGAATCGAGCTGGAGTGTATTCAGACTATGACTATTTTCGGTTGTGACGACAAGATTACGCGTTGCGTTTTTGCACGTTTTGTGTCGCATGAAGCTTCCTGTCGTGAAGCAGCGATACATTGGTGTTCGTAGTAACCTTGCGTAACGGAGGAGCAAGAAGAGGGGGGGAAGGAATTTCCCGTCATCCGCAGGTTTTCTGTGGATGGCTCATAGACAGAACGATGTGAAGTGCCTTCTTGACGTAAGAAAGGGAATATTCCGCCATGATCGAATTGCCAGAAGTACCTTTGGTCGGCCAAAAAACTGTCGCTGATTGCGTTATCAGCACTCATGCGTCTGAAAAAATAGATAAAAACGTAAGGATATGTTTAATTAATGATTAAATTGTGCAGTCATATCATCATGTGACGCTTTACTGCAAACGGCTATTGGGCTAATGCCGTTCGTGATCACGCAATGCGTTCAGAAGACGTTAGGTACCCACATGGATCGAGTCCCTTCCCTCAGTCTATTACAAGGCAGAATATTGAAGATCAATCACAACACAATGAAAATCGCAGTACGAAACCATGTTGGCTACATCCTCACATGGTCTTTATATCTTCATTTGGGTATTTTAATCATTTTCTAATATCACAGCTCCGGTGTGTTCCAAAGCTGTCGAGGCTACTGTTCTTGAAGCCATTGTGTCAAATTGTTTGGTTCGTGTGTGTGAAAGTTGCCAATCTAGGACATTGGATCTTTCACAAACGGAGGTTCTCATGTCTCTCAGTGCATCGCTTTCTAACGATTTCCGTTGTCGTGGGGGACCGGCTGCTCCCTCCTTCTGTGAATGGTTAATGGACGCTGTCCATTGCGCGTGTTAAATCCCTCACGGCGGCCGAACATGACTTCGTACGCAGCCGCGCCCGTTTTGAGATCACGCACGTCGACGGAAAACATCTCGGCTTCGGCCGCCGTTTCGACTGGCGTTGACTCTGCCCGGTGTCACCCGCCTGACACTGCCCCGCTCCAGGTACCACTACGAGGGATTCTACGACACGATCGCCATCGTGTGCGGCGTCGTGCAGACCATCCTGTACTGCGACTTCTTCTACCTTTACGCCACCAAAGGTATGTGCGGTGCTGCTGTGGCTGTACGTGGCTATGTCGTGTGGCTGCCGGCGCGTCGTCGGAGGCCAGTCGATGTTGGTCCTGTCTGGTGCCCGGGCGGCCGGCGGACAGGGCGGGCGGCCTGACTGTGCAGTCTGTGGGGTCCCCGCCGCCGACCGGGCCCCGTCAGCCTCTCACGGCCACGGGGCAGGGGCGTCAGGGAGCAGCGGGGAGATCGGCTGCGGGCCGACAGATCGGATGGATGGACGGTTAGATTAGGCTAGGCACCCCTGATTTTGGGTCTCCAGACATTCATAACTTCGTCAACCCTCAGACGACACTGAACGTCGCAATAATGACGACTCGGGCCGGCGCGCCGCCCAGAGACAGATCAGGCTGGCCGGATTTCCGGACATCTGCGCCGCGACCGGCCGTCTGCCCAAACTAATTAACGGATAACTGGCAGTTAGATGCAACTGCTTATTATATTTTATTATTTATTTTGTGCCATCAAACACTCAGATGCTGTTAAATGAGTGAGGCGCTGTCTGGGGTCGGGTGAGTTTTGTGGATCTTGGGCCGGGCACGTGTGCCTCTGTAGTTACTTTGCACTGTCCGCTGCCGAGTACCAGGCACCTCCTGTTGTGGCAGAAGGATGTTGGGGAGTTTTTAATGATACGGAGACGTGATTTCCCTTGGTCGCCCACTGAAAGTGCCTCGAAATGATGGATACTCTATTCAGGGTTAAAAGGCGTCTAGTGCTCTCCGTTATTGCTGGAGTAAGGCCGTGATAGTGTTGACAACCTTTGTTTTCGTTATGATGCAGAACGTTTAGATCATTTCCCGCAAGGCTTCCTCGTTCTTTATTGTTCTACATTACTTTGCAGATGGATTTGTGAAAAGTGCAGATGCTCAGGAGGACGAGACATTACTGGCCGAGGACGAGTTTTCGCTGGCTGTGGACGATAAGAAGGGTCCAGTGTCGGCGTCGGGTGTGGCCGTAAGTACACGGATGCGCCGGGATATCTCCCCGTCCTTGCCACGTTGACCTCCTTCCCCTCCTTGAGGCTGTGCCAGCCGCGTTATTGCTGGCCCTCCCCGTCCCGGTACGTCTTTTCTGCCCAACAGCAACCCTTTAACGCTTCTCTGAACAAGGACTGTGATGTCACGGGTCTCAGTGTCCGTCGCGTAATTTGTGATGAATTTCTGCTCTCTGTCGTGGTGTGAATATTTTGCGCGGTTCGGTTTTCATTTCCACCTCGGTTCCCGACAAAGCCGTTACGTTATGTCCAGTTCCGCCGCCGTGGAGGTCGTTGAATGTATCCGGACTTGTCCTGATGCGAGGATCCATGCGGAAACGATACCACGTGCGATGAAACGGCTCGGAGTCGTCCGGACGCTTGATTCCCGTCAAACGGGACGGGCCGGCCCGGGGCGGAGGCGGTGACCTTTGAACAATCCGGCGGGCTCATCAGACCGTTTTCCGGACGAGTTGCGAGACTGTCTGCAGAAATCTGAGCGGTCGCTGGCTGGGGCTTCCGTGACGGGCGGCTGCGGGGACGGCGAAACTTTGGCGTGGTCGACTTTATTCGGTTGGCCGATGTTGGCGGATGACGGATGGCCTGTGTTGACGGCCCGGTCACTGTTTGATTTCAAGCTTTGGTGGCGATCGTTTTATGATTGACGCGTGCACTGGCCGTAACCTAAATGGGACTCGTAATGGCGATGAGAGTGAAACGACTTCCGTCGAATAAGGTGGACATGCGGCAGGTTTGGAACAGTTTGGCATGCCCTTGGAGTTGGCGTGACACTCAGGGCAACGTGTGAAAACTAGCTTCACCACTTACCAGATCAACTTAATGCTTCAAAACATGACTCGAGAGCAAGGCCGCGTTCAGGGAAAAGTTTGGAGACGAGTGTTGACCTCGTCACGGATGTGATTCAGCGCCTGGACGCTCTCCGTCGTTGTTGCTGGTGAACCGTATCGGCCGCAGAGCTGTTTCAAACAGTTGTTTGGGTGTCCCGTTCACCGCGCCACCACGCGGGCGCAGTCATGCCAAAGAGCATCCTAGGAAAGTTCCGGGGGAGAGCACTTCGCTCACATGGGGCTAATTTTCCAAAAATCTCATTTCCCAAAAGTCAAATTTCCCAAAAGTGGGGGTATACCCACTCCTCCCCCCCCCCTAGTTCTTATGCCAAAGGGCGGGCACTACAGGAAGTTTGACGGTGCAAAGGAAATTGGCCAAACATATACCGAACCGCTGGATTTCTTTTGTGTGGAATTAACGCCGAGGGATCGTTTGCACATACGTGACTGGCTCTTTCTCGGCGCATATTGTCACCGGTGTTTAAAATTTCATCCGACGGTTTTACTTACGCTGTGCTTGTGTCGCCAGCACGATGCCAGATCTCTTGTATCGTTGGGCATGCGTATATAATTTAAGGAGAGTTTCGCGTTAGAGCATGAAACTTACCGGTAGGGCGAGAAGCAAGCGCGTGTCGGCCACACCAGGTGACTCCCGGCCTCTGTTGCAGTTCTGAAAGGCGAGGACTGCCGTTCCACGCGTGATCGCCGGACGCCAGTGGCGACACCTTTTGGCAGGTGGTGCATCGCTCCTTCTGGCCCCCGCCACCTGAGGCCGCTGTGGACGCCTGCAAACGATGATTGGCGGCCAGCATCGGCTGTGTCATGATGGACCTGCAGGCAGTCTTTGCTGGTCAGGATGTATGCTGATGTAGCAGCGGGCGTTCTCAGACGTCAGCGAGTCCGCGATCAGTTTTCTCACGTCAGTTTCGCGCGGTCTCACGTGTAGTATTCGACTGTTCCCGGTGTGACGGCGATGTGCTCTGATGCCGTTGCGATTTCAGCGAAGGCTCTGCGCTGTTCCTTTCCATTCCCCATATTGCTAGAGACCGCACTGTCGCAGCAGCTGATGGCAGTGTTGTCAGAGCCTGTACTGACAGGACAAATGGCGAATTGGGCAACGTTTCCCACTCGTAGGTTAACGTGGTGCTTTGTGATTATTTTTACGCGCTAAATATGCAGATGTAGTTTGGGGCGTTGACTTAACTAACAGAAGTACTATTTCTATATTAACCGTATAGCATTGTGTGAGCCGATGTCGTTGGAGCACAACTATCCGGTGATGAAAAGAGATTACAGGCCAAGCCTCTTTTGCTATATTTGACGGTGCTTCGATGTTGTGCGCGTTGGTTACATATGGTGATGAGCACGAAGTGTTCGATAAAAAGCATTGGCCGTTATTTTTATACGGGATGCGGCGTGTGCGGTTTGGTGGTATAATTGTTGGCTAGCGTTTTGCTGTTAAAATATTGTCCAAATCGCTTGTGATGTCGGTATCGTTGATGTTCGATACAGGTTGGCGTATATCTCTGAGAGGGACCTTCGTTTGATGTCTTTTTGCACATATATACGTTTTGGATACCGTTTTATTCTGCTTTTTCAGTGAAAGACCGTTCACGGCACGGTCCGCTGATTCAATAATGGAAATGCTTCGGCATGAACAGTTGATTGACTATTATGCGGACCAATCGCCGACCAAGCCTGCGGACAGCGGCGTGTGTCCGTCAGTGTCGGAGCCGGAGCGTGTCCCTGTCACGGCGGGGCGGGACGCAGCAGTGTGTCGGGTAATCAGCCTGCCGTGCCGCCGGAGGAGGCGGGCAGAGACGCGGGCTGTCGGCCGCAGCGGCTCCGGGCGAGCTGCGACGAGCCGGAGCTCTGACCTGAGCTGGGCTGTCGCGCATCTGCGCACACGCGGGCGACCGTCTCACCGTGGGACATCTCCGCGGTGAGACATCGCCGCCGCCGCGGAGCCCGACGGTCTCTGCCGGAGACATCCCGCCGCCTCGGAGCCCGATGGCCCCCGGGGCGCCCCTGTCGGTCTCGATTTCGAGTGCCCACCACGTGCTGGCCGTCCCCGCCGTGTGTCACACAGGCCGCGCTCACGAACTGACGTGGCCACCTACCGGGCTGCCTCATTGCTCCAAAACGTCGCCAGGGAGCAATGCCGTTTGTCCGGCGGAAGTAAACGGAAAGGCGGTTTCCTTGCGAAACACGG
Source organism: Capitulum mitella (assembly GCA_030062745.1). NCBI lineage: Eukaryota > Metazoa > Arthropoda > Thecostraca > Pollicipedomorpha > Pollicipedidae > Capitulum > Capitulum mitella. The sequence continues at coordinate 1,416,087 of CP099852.1, read as the reverse complement.
TTTACTAACTACTAAGGAGACGACTTCGTGATGTTCGCCACTTAATGGTCCAGCTCCCGGCTGCCCACGCCGGGGCGAGGACGGCGACGGCGAGCGGAAACGCTGCTTCCGGCGCTGGACCTCCGGTCGGCACCGATCGGGCGGTGGACCGGCTTTAAGAATGGCAGAGAGAGCTCTTGTATGGTCGGAGGCAGCGTTACTGGGCGGCCTGCACGGACCTTGCGCAAATGTGTACGTTAAAGAGGCGAGACAACCTGTTTGTCTGTGTTTTAGGGAATGCAAAGGTCGTCGGACATGAAAACGGCTGTGGTGCTCTTACATCTACATAAATGCAAGCGTGTCTTACCAAAGAGGTTTTGTTAGCCTCGACGCATTGCGAGTCGCGTTGATTTAGTTGTGTAACTAAACTGATAGGTCAGTCATACATTTTCGACGTTACGCGTGGCAGGAGCTTTCGAGTGATGTTTTGCATTCGTTTTTATTCTGGGGATCTCGGAATCTCTCGAGAACTCCGGCTAAACGCGAGGATTTCGTTGCCCGGCCAATGGGAGTGAAACATCTGACCGCACATGGCCGCCAACCGGTGAGGCACACAAGAAAAAAAAAAAAAACGGAGAGTATCGGCCGGATCTTAATCTCGTCACGTGCAGCCGAACAATACCTCAGGAAACGTTCAGCGTCCCGTGTGTGGTAACGATTGTTGGAACCGCCCTCCGCCGTACGCATTTCCAAATATTTGAGCGGACAGGGAACGTAAGTCTGCCCATTGTGTGTTAGACCGAATGTTTTCGCAGTTGCGACTGATGTCCCGGCTGAACTTGGCCAGCTGCGACTAGTTCACCGCTCGGTTTTTACCGGGGGAGCTTGTTTGTCGCGCTTACGAAACGCAACGAAATCTCTTGATCCTCTTCTCCCACAAGTGGCTGCGCCCGGCGGCGAGCCAGCTTAATTGCGACAGCTGGCTTTGGCCGAATCAGGCACCTGCCGACTAGCGCGGCGACGTTCTTGCTTCCGCGAAGCCGGGTCGTTGTTTTCATTTCTGCCCCGCCGTGCTGTTTCCGCCGAGTTTTGTTTCCCCTAAGACGAGGACGGGTGTTTTGAGCGCAGAACTGTTGACAACGACGGGGATGTCGGCAGGAGGCTTTTGTTGACTTTTGTGTCGATACCTCAGGCCAGGATGTGCCGGCGGGAGGCTGCCTCCACGTCCTGCCTTTTGACGAGTGGCCGCTCGCGAACCAGCCGGGCGACGAAGACATGGATTCGCGACTCCTTGTCACTTTTATACGCGTTCGTGCAATGATCAAGCCTGCGCCGAAACGCAATACGCCGCTTGTTCCGCGCATCGTTCTATTTTTAATTAATAAGGACAATTTTAATTAACAAAACAATAACAATTTTTAATTGGCGAAATTTCATTTATTGACACATATGTGCTGACGCATACATCTGCAGCGTGCGAAAAACGAGACGTGCTACTTGGACACCGTTTCCTTCGGTTGTCACAGCCTCAGCAGAAATGCCACCACAGAATGGACGTACGCAACGCAGTGATGAGGCTCTCGTTAGTTGTATGTTTATCGGTCAGCGCTTGAACGAGGACGATGTTTCGATTGTTATCCGCCGAAAGATTGTCTCAGCACATACATCTGATGCTTTTATAGAGATCGTTTGCTCGTCACTCATGCAGTTGGGACCAGCCATTTGCGTCCTCTTACTTTTTTATCGACGCCGCAGAGCAGGGCCGTCCTTTTGTGTTAATGATTGGAAGAGGGTGGGGGGGCAAATCGAGGGCCTTGATTTTATTAGTTATTACTTGTCAAATAATAAACTTGATATTCCTCTTAGCATATTCCTCAGCACTACATAAATAGCGAGAGGGTGGGCGGGCGACATTACTTTTGGGGGGACCCAGATCAACATGGGGAGCATAGCCCCCGCAAAAGAATGTAAATCGGCACCCCTGCTGCAGCGTTGCGGGTGGTGACAGTGCTGTGTCCCCCCCCCCCCTCAGCTCGTGCACAATGTGGGCGGAGTCGGCCGGCAGGCAAGCGACCAATCGGGGCCGATCACGACTGGAGCTCCGCGGTCGTCCGTCACGGCACGCCATGGTGCTGAGTTGCGGCTTTACTCAATACCGTGGATCGCGTACGAAAGGAATTCCCACCGTACCCCGATGGACAGTCCGATTTGGGTCTGATTATACGGACTCTCCGAAAACTCAGTCTTCATGTCTTTGTTTAAAGAAAAACTGTGTAATGTGATTTTTTTGAAATCGTCTCTGATATCACTCATGTGAAACGGTAAGTTCTATGAAAGTTGTCGAATTATGCGCATCGATACGTTTCGCAGGTGGTGATGGCGATGGTCTCCTCCCGGGGTCGTCGCATGCCTGCGAACATCCGCATGTAAAAACTTCAGAAAATGGAGTCTGCAGAGTATTGATGTGTTACGTTCAAATCTCCGAAACCGTGGGTCCCGACCCTCCCGACCTCCAGGATCTTCGCCCACGCCAGGGCTCCACAAGTCCGGGGTCCTACAGACACCTGCGATGGCACGGCTGGGGAGGTTATTCCTGTATTGGGGCCGTGCTTTGTACTCGCCACAACGCATTCAGAGGGTCTGAGAACTTACATGACGTCCCCACAATGGGATATTGTCTAAAGGACAAGCCAATTAGGTATTCTTCGAGGTCTGTTGAATTTAAGCGCAGGCCAAAAAAGTGTCTCCCTTTCTTCACGATACAGGTCGATACTGCAACCAGTCACTAGTACGGATAGACAGATTATTTCCGATGGCTTCGAAGGCGCATGCTATTGAGGTGGACGAACTGAAGAGTATTAATGCCGTGCTTTGTCCGAGCCAGAATGCAACTAGAGGGCCTGAAAGCCTGCGTTATGTCTCCACAACGGAACAGTGTGTATATGATAGGCCAATTTGACACTCCCCGAGTTCTAATGAGCTTAATTGCAGGCCAAAAAGGTGTCCACCTTTCTTTGCGATACGGATCATTCTCCTGGTGCAAACGATCACTGGCTGCAATCTGCTCTCCACCACCTCGGTCCGCCACTTGCACAGATACACAACGGGAAAACTGCAGTTCAAAATCGAAGGAGCTCAAAATGTGCTTTGCACGCTTTTAGCGAGTGGGACTTCACGCATGGCAGTCGCTCGAAAACAGAAGTCCAGATGACATGTTTGTGTATCAGTGCGTGCGTGCGTGCGTGCGTGCGTGTGTGTGTGTGTGTGGCTTACAAGAATGCCTGCGTGTGTGTGTGTGTGTGTGTGTGTGATCAAGTTTCGGAACCACCTGCACCCGAACGCGCCTGGCGATCGCGACACAGGTGGCACTATCGTGTGCGTTGACTCGGCGGACAGATTGTCGTGCAGGTTTCGAAGCGGTTCGTGGCGTTACGTGGCACGTGACGCGAGCCAGACCCCAGCAGGATTCAATTATTCAATGGAAGGGGAGAGCGGGGAGAGTTTGCGCGAGCTAGGCTTGAAACGGTGCTCGCACCGCAATAATAGGTTGACGACTCAAAACTCTGAGCCTAGTTCCGTGATAATCACTTCCGCTCGCGTCAATGCAGCGTGAAAAATTCATTGCCGCCGGCCAGATGAAGAGGTGAGGACGTTGTGTTTGTTTTTGCGGGCATCGTCCTTTCTTTTTCCGCGAATAAAAGTTCCGTTATTTCCCAAGGAATGTGTCCATGACATTGTACTTGTGGCCAATGATTAGCCCAACATTGGTGCTGCTCACAGGCCATAACCGGGACTGCGATTCCGAATGCTGTGTTTGAGGTCGTCGTGCTTCTTGGAAAGCAACCTTGGGGGAGAGCTAGAACAAATGGCCGGGTGACAGTAGGAATGAGTTCCATCTCTCCCCCACACATCTGAACTAGAGAACCTGGTGCGGTACCATACCCAAACAGGGAGAATGACAGAAGGGTACCTTATCTACCTTACCTTGCTGTACCTTTGCCATTAGGAGGCAAGATCCGACAAGTGCAGCAGCCAAGGGGAGATGTGTAGGCCATTTGAGAAATGTTTGTATGACAAGGGATAAGGGAGGAATGTGTGATAGTCTGGCAACCTGCTGATCTGGGTTTTGGCGGTGCGTCGTACAGCCAATCATTTCAAGAGCACCTCATGCACCATCGCCCATAGCGCCATTCAGCTTCGTCGTCTGATGGTTTTTCCTGTACAAAAGCGACAATCAGATTTTCAGTTCCGTCGGTTTCATTGTTGTCTGACTGGAACTGACAACATTCCAGTCATTAGCGGTTCCTCATGCAGCCTTGAATCTCTGCTAACGGCACGATCAATTAAGTCTTTGGTGGTATAATGGTTATAGCTCATGACCATTCAAATCATTTCTGAGCAAAACGGTCTATCGCTTTGTCCATAAATGACTCGCTTGTAGAAGATACAACAAAATAAGTGCGGTTAACGGCTTGTACTAGAAAATGAAGCAAAGGTCATATGCATACTGCTGTGGTGAAGGAATGCATAAATGCATGGAACCTTTAGTTTGGTACCAGTGGAAACCCCGTAGAATGGATATATATGTATATTAATATATATATATATATATATAAAATATATATATAATATATCCATATATACCCCATATATATGGATACACATATAAATATGTGGTCAATTACATTTCCTTTTTTCGTTACTCATGGAGGAGCTGAACGGTGCACACGTGCGAAAGACCATTGCAGTTGAAAGACCACTGTAGTGCACACATGCGAAAGACCGCACAACAAACGAATGATCGGTGAACGATTTGTGCCCGTCAATGAGCGCACATGTTCTCACCTTGAAGCAAAGTTTCGAAATGCTTCAGGTGAGTTTAATAAACAAGAGCGCTTTGCTTTCATTCATTTTAATGCTTAGATTTGTTCATGCGTGAATATCAGCTAAAAAAGGAGTACGGGAAGGAGCTTGGTGTGGCAACACATGAAACAGCTGATGGGGCAAAGGGGACCTTGAGTCCCTAATGAATCAAACTACCTTTGCTACCCGTCCCCAAAAATGTCATGTTCTTAACACGTGCTGGATGGGGGCCAGTATGACCCACATCCGGGACGTGGGGGTCACGCGGGAGTCAGCATGACCCCCATCCCTAGTTTTTTCCGGAATAGGTCCCAAACAGTGCCGTGCAGCCACACAAAATTTGGCACAGCAGTACAAAACTGAATAGCGGACCCTTTGGTGTTACAAAAACATCAAGGTCATGCAGGATCACGGAGTTAGAGCTAGTCGAAGTCAGGTCATGGTTTTCAGAAATGGTCATTTTTAGGATAAACTTTAAACTGCTGCTACGAATAGTTTTTAAGACGGACTTTCAAATTCTTTTAAGAGTGTACAGACATCTAACCGAAAAAAGACAAAAATGGTTTGGTTGATCTGAGGTCAGGTAACGAGGTCAGATCGCGGCCAAATCCTAGAAATTACTTCCCAATACACACCTTTCTTCTTATCACCTCTGTCAAAATGAGCGCATGTAAAAGGACTTTTGATCTTCTGCCGGCGTACCTAGTTTCAAGAGGATGTCAGATCGGGTCACAGAGATATGACCGAAAATGTGTTCGTGCGTGCCCGTTTTCCGTGGAGGCCGAAATAAAACGTCACCAGTTTCTTGCTGAGTGCTTAATTCAAGGCCTGAATGATACGAAACAATGTCAGGGACGACTGAGCACACATTCAGATGGTTTTGATTTCTTCTAGGTCATTTCAGGTCACTGCCTAAGATGAATTTTCTTGACCTTGGTACACCCTTTTCTGCAACAGCCCGCTTTCTAAGGTGTTTTTTTTACGCCGATTTCTAATTCGGCGCCCAAAATTACCTACGTATGGTACACGCTGGTGTAAACAGGTGTCAAAAATAAATGGACAAGATGGATTTTGCCTGCGGTCTAGCATTTCCTGCACGCGTTATATTCTGACGAAGCCGAGGAAAACGCAATGAAGTTTACACGTATCAGTGTTAAATGCTTTAGTGGCAAAATTGTATCAGGTGACGGTAGTTGGTTCTGTAGAGCACATTTTTGCGATTTTCCTTTTTTTTAGGTCATTTTCGGTTAATTACCTAGACTGACCTCAGATGACCCTACGAGCTTTGATGGCAGAGATTTGAACCGTGAGGTATTCTTGGGTGTCAGATTCGAATTCAGCACCAGAATTTACCTCCAGGATACCGCAAAACAAGATATATAACACTCTGCAAAATTATAGCCATATGCCTTGAGTTGTGCTGAAGCGCTAATTTAATCAAAAGTACTGACATTAGCATTTCAAATTGTATGCCATCTTTTGCAATTTCGTGTGACCTACAAACATGGTCCATGCATCTTGGCGCTGCGACGAACGGTTTTCGCGGTACAAGCGAAGGTCCGGTGACCTGCACCAAATGTGATCCTCTTTGACCTCATTTAATCCTGAAGATCACATCCTAGCAACGTCAAACTTCTACATAACAGGGTTCCTTTAGGGTTGCATCTAAGCTGCAATGAATCTAGCTCCGTTAGTTTCCAAGATCTTGGGGGGGTCAACACGACACACGAGCGCGTTATATTCGACAGGCTTCCCGTGCGAGTGTCAAGGGTTAGAAGCTGCCCCACGTTTCCCTATGGACCAATGTCCATTGAAATCCTCAAGGGGCTCATCGAAATGTGGCTGGGCGATTTGTGTTGATGCTCGACTACCCGGCATGCTCGGGCCGCATTTTTCTTAACTTTTAGCCCATAGGCATGCAGTACCAAGAAACATGGAATCTGTAGCTGCTGGAGACTATCTTGAAGTTGTCTATAAAAATGCATGTGTTTTCACATTTGTTCTTCATGTTGTTAGCCATCATTCTGTATTCATGAACTCACAACGTTAAAGATAATGACCAGCTGCAGAACAAAAGAACCGTGTACGAACTGCATTGGAGCACATCACCAATCTCGAACTTCTTATCCCGCAACCGATTGGCGGTCGGCACCAACCACGCCCGACTGGGGGAGGGGGTGGTTGACCGCCCCTTCTGACTCACGAAGTTGGTCACAAGATAAAAATAAGCATACTGTTGGAAACCTGTGAAAATCAGAGTTAAAAAATGATCTCACGTTTAGTTTTGGATAATATGTAGGCCATTTACGCTTTTTTTAAGCCGACTGCATGAAACCGAAAACGCCCTGGATCTCAACGGATGTGATTAATGAAGTCTAGGTAAAGGCACCAACGAACAGGTCAAAGTCCGCAGATTCCGATACAGGTCAATTTATCTGATTTGTTTAATATGTATGCCGAAACGTTGAGATAAAGATACGGCGATTTTCGCGCCAACTGCCGGCGGACGCGTAGCCGAACGTGGTATGAAATTAACGGGAACCAATTTTAGTGTTTCCTTATTTTTGTGACATAAGCCTTTCATGTAACATTTATTAATTCTGTTGGTTCTTGTAATGATTTCCCTTGCTTATAGTCTGAAGAAAAGGAATTCGGTAGGAATCAGTCTACACAACTGGCGAAGCTTTATTCGCAAAAGCCTGTTTATTTCTAAAATATGCAACTGAACTTCCCAATGTTATTCTGAGTAATTCATCGCCGATTTTGACGGCGGTGCATGTTGGCTCATAGCAGTTGTTCGTGACCTGACGTTAAGCCTTTGGCTGGAAGTCACTGATACTTTGCCCATTGACGGCAACTGGATGTCTCCATCAACCCGCACGAAAAATGCTATAAAAATTCCGTCAGTTTTCGAAAAAACGATGACATGTGTTGAAAATAAGCTTCACCTTAGGCAAATGACCCGGAAAACTCTGAACAATCTTGAGATAGCAGATTCGTTGCATCTATCAAGGTCTCTACTCCCTGAAAGTTTTACCGCGATATCATGTTTTCTGAAAAAGTTATGGGGAGCTAAACTTTCCGGAACATGGCCCAGTTGACCTGACTTAGTTCAGACGCCTGGTTTGACCTGAGGTCGAAAACTTTGACGCGAGTTCTAAAAATGATCAAGCAAAAGGTACAAAGTTTCGTGGTGCTGAGGTCATTTGTTCTCTCGCAGTCTTCGGGAAACCTCGGGGTGGTCGACCGCCTCCCCCGCTGTTGGGGGCGGGTGAATAAGCGAAACACAGGCTGCAGCCCATTTGTTTTAAGAAGCCACCGATGTTTTCGGGAAAATGAATTTTCCGCCTACGCGTAGGGGATTCAAAACCATATGTCATGTCAGTAGGCATAAGCTGTATTCAGCATAAAATCGTAACAAACAGAAATAGAGACAAACGCAAAAATACGGACGATGAAGGTCTTCGAGGAAATGAGAGTGGACTTATGTTAACTAGGTTTACAAATGCGATACAGCAAGATACTCCCACTGATTTATCTTCCTATACAGAAAATACTCTGAGCGAAAACATACCACTGGGGTGCCCCTTTCTCAACAGACGAACACAGAACGATCGAACAAATTCACATAACACTGACGATATAAATGCTCGATCCACACACTCTCCGTTGTTCCAAACAGACTACAAACGCGGAATTTGTTCAACATGCATTTTCCCAGCCATCACAGGGAGCAACAGTGAAGCGACGCGGGCCGAAATGGCCTCAAACCCTCCGGTCGTCTGCCTGCCCTCGCGCCGGACCGGTACATCCTACATAGTTCATCGTCATCGCCATCACCGTCGCCGTCACCATCATCGGCATCAGCAACAGCAGCGGCGGCGGGGCACGCGCGCGCCACCAGCACGGTCTGGTCGATCCAGGCTGCGAAGCCGGCATCGTCCCCCGTCTGCAGCGCCGCGAGTGCCCGGCCAGACGGCCGGGTGATGGCGACCTGTCCTTCGGCACAGCCGCCGGGGTTGGGCGTTGCGAATACAGGGGAGCAATGAAGAATCTGCGATATGCTGGCAGGGGATAATGGCCCAGCTAGCTTGACGTCATCAGTTTCGGAAGACACTGCATGACACGTGATATTCAAATGCGTACGTTTTGAAACCGGGTCGACATAGAACGTTTTTGTGCTGCTTGTGATACATCCGGCTTTGAAGTACAGGGTGTCCCCCAAAAATGCGACACTTATTTTGGTAGTAACGTCTTTGCCTATTGAGTTAAGAACACCATATTTTTACAGGTATTTGTAATGTTCTGCATATTTAGCCCGCCAAATGGCACAACGATAAAGCATATTGTGTTGATTTTATTACTTTTATTACATGCTCTGAGTGCTGGCCTCGGCGGCCCAAACACACCCGAATGCGTCTGGCGAAACTGTTCACAACGTTCACGCACTGTGCGATGGGGACCGCTCGGATCGCGGGAGATCGTTGCGAAGTATGACATCGGGCTTGGTTTCTCCACAGCACCCATTGCTCTTTGATTTGGCGTGGCCATTGAGGAAAAACGGTGCCCCCGTGAACCAGAGGTGGTCCAGAACGTTTGGTTCCTCCTCCAGTTGGTCAGTCGATCGCTGACAAGCCGCCATCCGCTTCTGCATTTCTCTGGGTTAGAGTTTATAGAATACACGTATGTGGTACGGGTGTTGTTTGAAGTCCTTTTTCAGAGTTTTAGACAATCTATTTCTGGACAGCTTGAGTTCGTGGCAGCAACGGTGGAGTGATTATGTCGGGCTCCGGGAGACCAATACCACGACGGCGGCGATGTTGGCGAGAGTTCTTTGAGAGTGTGGTCTTACCGAGTGTCATTGGCCGGGGCTGAAGGCTTCAGATCGTGTGCCGTTCCATGAACTCTGAAGTGGTGCGTCCAACGACAAACTGATTGTCTTTTGGTGACATCTGGTCCTTTAACATCGAAACGGTGTGTAAATTTCAAGCGGGTCTGTGTTTGAGTTTGATTTGGTCGTAGCGTATTTTTCAACCCGAAATATCTTTTCCTCATTTGTGAACCCTATCTTGATCAAGCTTCAACTCCGACACTTATGAACGTTTCGGGGCCAAGAAGTTACCGTGGCACGTGCAATGCATGCGCATTACGACATAAAAAATCACATGCTTATCGTTAAAATTACGTCCACTTTTAAGAAGTGTCGCAATTTTGGGGCACGCTGCAATAACATCTGTATTCACAGATGTCAAAATTCCTACGAAGATATGCCAGCAAAGGGAAGCAGAGGGCCAAGTAACTTCTGAGTAAAAAAAGGCTTCAGAACAAAGTACGTCGGAAAGTGCTAAATGTGATTCCTCTCACGACCATAATTGCCTTTGAGTTGGATTACTTATGCAAATAGACTATCCAAAATTGAGTTGAAAATGTAATTAGGAGTTCGTAGTAGCTATTTCTACACGCAGCTTAAATAGCTGTTTCGAAAGAATGGCGCAAAGCACGAGAAGGCTTTGAAAATGTAGTTAGGGCTCAAAGTTATTTCTAGGGGAAGCTTAAGTGGCTATTTCGAAAAGGAGGGCGCGAAGCAAGAGAAAGCTTCACACGTGGCCGGGACATGGATTGGTTATTCAAAGTCACGGGCGATGAGAATTCCCATCTACCCAGATTTACCACAGCGAGCCCATAAAATGCGCTTCGTTACCTTAGATATGTTGGTCTAACCCCGTCGTTCTGTTCAGTACTGCGAATGCGCCTAAAGTTAAACACACCGACGGGCGTCAGATGATGAGCGCTGTTAAAACTCGTCGCTCTCGTCAGCAGCAGACTACCAGCCATCCGGCTCGGGCCAGCGAATCCGTCCAACCCTGATACCTGTCGGCGGCCTCAGCGGTCACACACAGCAGCCGCCACCGCTGGCCCGCGCTCTGCCATCTAGCGGCTGGTTCAGTGAGCCGATCTTGCCTCCTGGCGGCGACCTGCGGGCACGGGCACCACGGCGGCGGTCAGTGCTCCGATATGCCATCTAGCGGCCAGTGGCGCAGACTCGTGCTGCCCACGGGCCGTGCCCGCTGCTACTGCACGCCGCATTGGTCGTCAATGGAGTCGGACGCCTTGTTCTTCTTCCGGGACGAGCGCCGAATCAGGCTCTTGCTGCGGGCGTGCCTGAACGGCTGCGGGTCATTTCCCTGAAATGGAAAAAATACCGTGATCTGCGAAACGGTTAGAACAAAAGGAAATTATTTCCTGCCAAAATGGTTATTGAGTTATTTAACGACCTTCTCGACTACCAGGGTCATTTCGCGCCGCAACCTCTCACGCCGGTTGTCGTGAGGAACGGCGAAATGTCGCTATTACCCGGACTCGAACCGGGGACCTTTCGGCCACAAGACGAACATCGTAAACACTACACTACGCCGACCACTTCTTACCATAATGCCTAATCTATAGTGAAATTTCGGTTTAAGCAAGTCAACAAAACATGACGTTTTTCACTCAGCAATGTGTTCAGTGTTGAACTACTGGCAGCATATACGAAGTCCTACAAGAACAACTATGGTAGTGGATATTTTATAGGAAATGATAGCAAATGGTCATCTCTACTACACCCACAGGCTAGGCCACATCATTTTGATGGGGAGGGGGTTGCCCCAGAAGCCAATCAAACAAACTAAAAAAGCACAGAATTTCGACTAAAACCCGTCGGATTCTATTTTTACACGTACCAGGTCCCTTTTTACCACGCTGTATGGGCAAACTGAGCTTTTATTTCGATAAAGATGCAGTGTAACTTCCTTTTTGCTTGAAATTTATACAGTGCAGGCGAGGGTCGAGGCTATTCATAAATATGAATTTAATCACAAATATCTACATACCAGATATGGAGTGATTTTGCAACAGGCGCCGAAACAGATGACCCTGGAGCATCTTGATCGTGCCGTGCAATTCCATGACACGGACGGACCCATGCCAGACTGACCCTTTCGGTCTCGGGCCAAATGCAGGTGCCTGTTCTGGGTTTTGTTGGGCCTGTTTCGAACCCAGTTCCTATCATGCATCGATCTGTTGTCCGGCTCCTCATACATCAGGCTACCATGGCGCTTGGTCCCACCCAATACCCAGGTATAATTCCATTCGGAGGTTACACCGACACGTTATGACCGCGCCTACCCGATTTCGGAAATTGCGGATTAAGCGAGTTTGCTAATGACTTGTGTGTATTCTACCTGCATCAACTGTACAACGGAAACGACAAAATATCGTACAATTCCATTCTGTCAAAAAAGAAAGAATGTCAAGAACTGCCCCCAAATCTTGAACGTGAGCTCCCAACTCCTGTCCCTTTCTACCATTGTCCCAGCTAGGTCTCATCCAAATCTGCCATAGCTGGCGCTGGAGGGAGGCGGACGCTAATTTGCAACTCATTATTCACTATGTAATACCATACGGGTTAATGTTGGAATTCTTGAATTGCTGGGAGGCAAGATCACCGAAGCCAGATTGATACCATCTAGCTTCACCTCACAAAAAGAAAACGTCACCTCACGGTGGCGCTACCAACGACAGCTGAGCAAGCCACGACTCGCTAACCAGATTACGTACAGCCTGCGTCTGTTAAACGGCTGTTACATGCACGTTCAAGTCCAATAATACTTTACCTGACTAACCTAATCCGTCCTACACCTACAGCCACACCTACTCCCGTCCTTACGTTTAACCCGGCATCGTCTGGGGGTCAAATAGGGCAAACCTCGGTTTTTCGTGAATAATTTCTGAACCATAAAGCCAGCCCAACCGAACTTTCCTTACCTATTCATCAATCAGTTTTACATGTGTTAACATCAGAGCCATTTCCATGCTATGTCAGGTCGTGGAGATATGATGTCATAACTGAACCTTTGCACGCATGTTTTCGCCTCTTCAGGCGAACAAGGCGGCGCGAACATGCTTCGTTTTTTTTTATAATATTTGAGAATATAATGCATGGATTATTGGCATTTGCGTAGGGTACGGTCCACAAAAGGATATACAACCATGACACGTCAACACTAGGGGTCATGTTAAGTCACATGCATGATGGTAGTTGAATATGATGGCACTGCGGGTGATGGAAGTGGTTGTCGCTGACCTCCCCCATCATTCAAGCCAGACAAGCAAATCTATATGCGCCTCTTAGCAGGGTTCATCAATTTCAAGGTGAGATCATGCCAGGTCACGTCATGGGTTGATGTCAAAACGAAATAAAATACAACGGCGCCTGATAAACATTCAGTTACAGCAGAAAGCAATTATTGCTTCCAGTCAGAAAATATCTTTTTTTGACCTACCTTGACCTTGACCCGACGAAGATCAGACAGAGCAGATTTTGTTATCACGACATGTCATTTCATTTCTGTACTTGACGTAGTTAAGAATCCCAGGGAATGATTATTGCTCTTTGCCAGGAAAAGTAATGCATCCTTATCTGACGTGGCCTACTGGTTGAAACGCAGATAAAGAACAACTGATCGTTAGAAATTTTCACTTTTGTCTTTTTTTGCCACATGAATCGAAATTGCTGCGAGTAATTATCGATCTTTAACATGTAAAGTAAGACCAATACTTCATCTGACCTAGGCTGATCTTTACCCGAAATTTTTTGACATTTTAGCATCCTTCTGATGTGGACGATCGTGACGTTTTGTTTGATACCCACTTGCAGGCTCTGGGGCCAGTATTGCAGATGATATGACGTACGAACCGGTGTCAGTTTTTCTGCCGTCGTGTTATGCGTTTTGCATGGCCTGTGACGTTATCACTTACGTGACCAGGATTTACATACTGCTTTCTAAATCGCAAGACTCAGGGCTACCGATTGGTGGTAGGCCGGTTTAGATAAGACTGTAAGATTCTGAGACAACAGGGGTGCCCTTTCTGATACCCCAGGCGGTCGCGGGTATAAAAACACGCCAGGCGGTGCCGGGTTAGGTTTTCCGACAGCTAAGCTTTTGTTTTGGTTTAAGTTATTTTTTTTATTTTGGTTGGTTTAAGACGTGTTTGACTGAGGGTTTGACCGCCAAAGTGACTTTATTGTAGTTCTGTGTAGGACTGGTTGCGCCGTCGCTATTTGTGGTGCCAATGTCACGGGTAATGATCTTGAATGGTGAGGTGATGCCAACTCGCAGATTACCTCCCCCTTGGCTCCGTCAGAGGCTCCCTGTTGGATCTGTAGTAAACGATATAAAAATAACGTCACAAGTTTCCATATTTTCCGGCATTTTAATTTATCAGTATTCGATAACATACAAAATACGAATACGTTCTTACTGAAGATATCTTTAACATTCATCCTGATTCTGAAGCCCTTGCACAAGCGCTAGTATTCAGGTGCCCATGCATAGTCCTACCTCGGGTTGCATCGCTCTTAAATAACAGTATAGTTACCTATTTACTGCCAGATTCATCAACAGGAAGGAAAAATGCCAGATGAAGTATATGCTTTTTCTTGCGATTTCCAGCAACTGCAGCATTAACTTTTCGGGTATACATATATATATATATATATGTATATATATATGTATATATATATTTGGGCCAACATTCGGCCATTATTGGGGGGTATAGCCCCCAATCAGATGGTTAGGGGAGACGCATCCTCGCTTCCCCCCCGTGGCAGAGCCCATGACTACAACCCAATTTGAACTCCGCCCCATAAAACCGATCCTCCTGAAACCAGTCATTAAAAAAGCAGCAACAAATCAACCATAAGGCCAGCAATGATCATTTCCGGTGGGTAAGCGTAGCCGCAAACTGGACATCAGAAAGCTTATAACGGATACAGGTGGCGAAAGCCTAAGATATGTATGACATGCATATGTATACGTCGAAAGCGTACGGTGCGCCCTCATGGTTTCCGGGCTCATCATCCTTGAGCGCCCGTGAGCGCGATGACCTTGAGGTATTACCAGCAGTCATAGACTATGGACTGCCGCAGCCTGAAGATTGCGACGTCACGGGGATCGCGACTGTCCGGGGATCGCGACTGTCCGGGGATCGCGACTGTCCGGGGATCGCGACTGTCCGGGGATCGCGACTGTCCGGGGATCGCGACTGTCCGGGGATCGCGACTGTCCGGGGATCGCGACTGTCCGGGGATCGCGACTGTCCGGGGATCGCGACTGTCCGAGGATCGCGACTGTCCTGGGATCGCGAGGTGCCGAGGACCGTGAGCGAATGAGGACCGCGAGGGACTGAAGACCACGGCGGGACTGAGGACCGTGAGCGAATGAGGACCGCGAGGGACTGAGGACCAAGAGCGAGGGACTGAGGACCGTGAGGGCGAATGAGGACCGTGAGCGAATGAGGACCGGCGAGGGACTGACGACCAGCAGGGCCGAAGTGAGGACTACGGGAGACTGAGCACTGCCAGGCGCCGGGCAAGGGGATCCCGGGCGTGAAAAAGGACGGGGCGACTGAACAGCGCGGGTGACTGACCGGCGCTGCGGAGCTGACCTCGGCGTCAGGACTGCCGCCGCGGCGCCGCGACAGCCGCAGCGACAGCTGCCGCTTCACGGTCGCCGCCTGCAGCGGGACGCCTCCCAGCGCCAGGAAACGTGCGGAAAATCTCGCTGACGTTCGTGTTGGTCATGGCCGAGCACTCCAGGAACCTGCCCCTGAAACGAGCGCAGGCAAGCGTCACGGCCGAAACGCGGCACCTGAGAATCGGGCCGTGAAGTCGCGGGCGAGGCCTTGCGGAAGACGATACTTGGGTGTGATCGGCATTTGCGTCGTCGATTACATTGGTCTTCATACCATTTCGACATTGATGTGACTTTATATATACATATGTATATTGAGGGGTGCACATGCATCCCCAACTGTAAAATGTAAATCCCCAACCTATCATGGTGCATTCCCAACTTTTTTACATCGCCTTGGACAATAAACCACTGCTTATGTCCACAACACATGCAGTCTTGTCCCAGCATGTCTACAAAGTTGAGATGGTAAGTGGTTCTGTACGATATTCTAGGGCGCTGGATGTATGATATAAAAATGTACAGTTTTTCAAGAACAAGTTAACATTTTTAAAAACAGCACGCATCTTTGGCTTTATTTCCAATTGGAGTTTATACAAATCATTGCTGGCTTCACTGTCTTGTCATCTACGGCATTCAATGAGCACCTGCCTTCCATGCATCCCCATATCTATGGCTATCATGCATGATGCATCAAGATGTTTGAACCATTATTAATTCTCATAAAAAATGAAGTGTTATCTAAATGGTCAGAAAAACTCACAAGCTTCTGTAAAAGACACTATAGTGGTGTTGCATACTACGATAAACTTTGCTGCAAGACGCCAGCAGCAATCATCCGCGATGATCTGTACATAATATCTCATAAATGAAAGATATCGTGTTGCAGCACGTGTTTTGTTGACACAGTTAGACTGAGACTCAATTATCTGATGAAGTCTCCATTGGCCGCGCAGCGTCGGCCGCCGCAGCTGGCGCCGGGCGGCGGGCGGACGAAAGAGGCCATATATCGGGAAATGACGCTTCCAAATGCTTTATAAAAGGGATTTGCACGGGTCTTACTCCGGGGCGCAGATTTGGCCTGTGCAATTTTCAGGTTGCTCCTCCGTGCGTTTCAGTAGTTGCGGCCACACGAACAATCGAGATTCCACGAATACGTCAATGCTTCATGGTGGCGAAGACGTAAAATACAAAAAAGCATATCGTTTCGCATCAAGATGATGAGCGCCATCCTCCCAGTCCGGTGGTCTGGAAGGCAGCAGGATTTAGGCGTGAATCAATACTGATCAGGGAGTCAAATTAAAAAGAGGTCGTTCCGATAACAGACCAGGCTATAATCATCCTGGAAAAAATGGAGGCTAACTTCAGCAAATGGAGTCCTCACGACTGCCAAAAACGTCTTTCGTGTTTCCGAAGCTAGCTGGGTGCTTCATCTGAGGAAATTTGATGTTACAGCACAGCAAACTTTCTTGGTTTCACATTGCCCGCTAATAACGTAGTGCCCACCGAAATCTGCACTGTTGTTGGTGCTGTAACTGCTAATCCGTCCGGAGCGTTACCTGGAAATTGCACAGGTGAGATCTACGGCCAAGGCTACCCTGGAACCGTACGAATTAATTCGCCAAGCTTTCGAAAGTACAATACTCCGATACATGGTCGTTTTCGTCCACTCGCCGCGGCGGTCGCCGCCTGGTGTTAGCTGCGGCGGCCGACGCCGCGCGGCCAGCGGAGACTGCGACGCCGGAAGTCGGTGTTTTTGCGCCGAAAGTTTCCTAGCGCGTGCTCAAGACTTTTATTTTAATCTTCTGACTACCCGATTCTGGAAAAAGGACGAATATCCCCAGACCAGCATGGGTGGGCCATGCCAGTTAAGAATTTCAACCTATGATTCGAACCACCCTACTATATGTATCACAGAGCCAGAATACATTTTACCAGTTGATGCGCGACGCAGACAGTTTAGTCGGAAAGTAGGTAAATTACGAATCACGAATCACTAAATGGCACAAATCGCTAAATGCATAAACAATAGAAAAATAAGAGACAAAAATCAATAAAACCGGAAGTGGCAAAACAAAGGGGCTTAAATTCGATGAGGAAATCATATTTGTGGGTTAGTTTGGTTACTCCTGTCTGTGTGTACATCCCCAGTTAAAACCACAAAGTTTCGCCCCTGGATGTCGACACGGACCACAAAGCATTCGACGTTGGCTGAAAGTTTGAGACATTAACGACGTCTTCGAACATTTGCATTTCAAAAGACTGAGAGCCAAACGTACGCGGAACGATCAATGCAATGCGAAAGGTTCCTGCGGTTCAATTTCCTGATACAAAGGTCAGTAGATTCCTTTGAGCGATTTAAATTCGACAGAGATGAACTATAGCAGTCAAATCATTGATAAAGTCCATGCAAGAATAATGCCAAATATGCGCTGGTAGCTTTTCCCTATTGCAGAATCGGACCTGGAGCCAAATATCTCCGGGGACTTACTCAAACGCCTCAGGCGCCAAAAACCACGCGTCGGATTTCGTTTCCGACGCCAGTTTACACAAATACCTGTAAGTTGGTCTACAACTTTTATTTTTATGCAAAAATTACCCATACTTGTCCCAGGAGTCAGAAAACGAGTTGTCGCGGCCAGGGACGGATCCCAAGGGGGGAGGGGGAGCGACCAGGCCGGTTTCACCCCTCTCCCTGGGGCCCCAAAAGGGGAAGTGTCTTTTCCCCCCTCCCCCCGACATTTTGGCGTTCTTACGCGCCAAACGCACGTAAGGGCGCCAAAAACTGTAATGGCGCCAAATGTAAGACCTTAAGCTGCCGAAGGCAGATAAAAACATGTAGGCCATTCGCAAACGAATGTTAACCGTAGATACAGAGGCATCGTGCCGTTAAATGGCGCGCGTGTGACATCGTGCACCCTTGTGATAGGACACGGACGGCCTTACATTAGAAAGAAGCTGCTGTATCATCGAGGAGGCGACCATAGTATGCCTCAAGTGCGTCCGGTCCTTAACCCGCCCCTGACTGGGGGGAGCAGTTGACCGTCCCCCCCCGAGGTTTTTCTGAGATTGCGAGAGAACCAACAAACACAGAGTCACCAAGTTTCGTGTACCTTTTGCTTGATCATTTCTACACCCTATGCCAAAGTTTTGACCTCAGGTCAAGTAAGGTGTTTGACCTAGGTCATGTCAAATGAACCTATGTCCAAAAAAGTTAAGCGCCCTGTAACTTTTTCGCAAAACAAGATATCACAATAATACTTTCAGAAACTAATGATCTTGATAGATGAAACAAATCTGCTATCTCAGATTTTTTGTAATTTTCCATGTCATTGGCCTAAGGTGAAGCACATTTTTAACACATGTCGTTTTTCGGAAATTGGCGGAATTTTTCAAAACATTTTTAGTGCGGAGTGAAGCAGACACCTCGTTACCGTCATAAGGCAAAGTATCAATGACTTCCAGCCTGACCTGAGGTCAGGTCACGAATAACTGTTGTGAGCCAAAATGTACCACCGTCAAAATCAGCGATGAATTACTCAGAATGGATAGAAAATGGCAGAATTGGCTTGCACAGACATAAGCAATACCAAGAACTTCAAAAAGTTTGAAAAACTGCATGTTTTGGAAATAAACAGGCTCTCGATAATAAAGCTCGGCCAATTGTGTAAATTGGTAACTGATGAATTTTTCCCAAATTTAAGCATGAGAAACCATCACAAGAATCACTAAGATCAATGAAATCTACATGGATAGGCTTATGTCGCGAAAATAAAGGAACGCTAAAATTAATTTCCGTTAATTTCTTATGGCTGCGGCGCCCACCGACTGCCGGCGTGAAAACTGCCGTGTCTTTAACTTAATGTTTCGACGTATATATTGAACAAATATGAGAAATTAGACGTGTATCGGCATCTGCGGACCTTTACTTATGCGTTGGTGCTTTTACCTATGCGTTACTAGACACAGCCTCTTGAGATTCAGGCCGTTTCTCGGTCTCATGGAATCGGCTATGAGAAAACATAAATAGGACGTAAATTACCTACATATTACCTGGAAATAAAAATGAGAACAGTTGCGATCTCTATACGTCACAAGCTTTCCAACGGTGAGCCTATTTTTATCGTGCGACCAACCTTTCGTGAGTTAGAGGGGGCGGCCAACTGCCCCCCTCCCCCCAGCCGGGCGTGATCGTCGCCGGCCGACGGTCGTGCGCGGGCCAAAAAAGGCGCCGTTAATACAGAGTTATGTGACACGGACACAGAGGACGCACAAGCGCCCTCGTGATGGTCGGTGAGCGTGCTGGCGATGACAGGGCGCTCCTGTGACACTTCTGTGACACGGGCGCACTGGTGTTCAAAAGGCGCACCATGACACCACGCAGACACACATGTGATGGAGTAGGGATGACCTGCTTTTCGAATGGCGCTACTGTGGTACGAAGAAGGTAACCCTATGATGCAGTATACTACCAACCCTCAGTCGTTCCAGCGCGTCGGCCGACTGGGCGGTGTTTACTTAGGTGACCCTGTCATTCAAAAAACCCATCCAAGACACAAAACACCCTAATGAAGGACAATGACATTTTGCAGTCCAAAATAACGCCCTGGTAACATTGCAGAGCCGGCACCGTTTTCGCAATCGGCGCCTTTTTGTTAGAATGGCTCCAGGTCGACACGGAGACACAAAGCCAGGCATTACGTTCAGACAGGAACGTGATTCAATTTTTCGCGGACGAATTTTGGCGCCCTGTCGTTAAGAAGAGCACATGCGACATTGTACGCTGTAGTGAAAGAGCTTAGGTGCCCTTCTGTAAAACGACGTTCTTGTAAAATCGACCAACCGTCCATAATGCTATTTCATATATAGTATAATATGGCCGTGTATAATATGGCATTCCGCTTTCAAACGCACAGGAGTCAATACGCCATGGTGAGACGTTTTGACGCCGACTGTCACATACAGTCGGATGCTTCGCATGGCTTAAGCGTTATTACGACCGAATTCGGCGCGCAGCTTTCGCGCCATTTCGGTGCGTTTGTGGCACCAACAATATCGTTTTGGTCCCGCCCCCAAGAAAAACCCGCCCAATCCCTGTTCTTAAAATCCGGGATCAGTCCCTGACCACGGCCCATTTGTTGGTTCCATTTGAACTGAATGTCATCGGTGAGGGCTTTCACGGTAGAATGTGAAAAATCTAAGGTTCTAAGGAACCTTCAGTCTCTTTACATCTTCACTCACGCATCAATGATTCATTTACGATCTTTACAAGTGAGGGTATTGTGTAAAGTATTTCTTTGGTAAATCTATTGATCATCATCATCTGGAGAAATCTGAAGCAAAACATCGTCATCTTTCAAAAATTTTGTCTGAAAATAAAAACAACGGCCGTGGTGTCAGGAATCAAAAATGGGTCGTTGTGTTGTGATAATCTATACCGTGTGCGAAAGTTTAAATTGGCGGTAGGTCTACAAACCCCCCCCCCAAAAAAAAAACGGATGGCTGCAGTGTAACAAAAAAGCCAAAGATGCTTTCAGACAATCACGCCAGATCTTGCTTATTTTCATATTTCTCTGTTTGCTCTTTCCTGAAACTGTATACGGTAACGCATTGATAAGTATGGGCAGCGGAACGTCCGGACTGAAATGTGGCGCAGGCCATTTTTACGTCACTTTTTTACAATCCAAGTTATTGGGTTAATGATGTTTCGGGGTGGGGAAGAGAGACAGAGCCTCAATAATTCCTCCACGCGTGCACATATGCATACTACTTAAATGTCAGCATCGAGTTGAATCGTGATGAAACCAATGATTCGAACAGTTGGTAGGTGCGAATGGACAGCAGAACATTCCATATTTCATCTGCCTCCGCTCTTAAGCCCTAGTTATGTTCCTTCCGCAAAATCCCTTGTATCGAAGTTCCTGCATGTCAGGACGTGACTGTCACACATACTTGAACAAAACGTCGGCGAGTTTGAAGTTCTTGACTGCGAAGCATTCTTCAAGACGCAATACGCGTGTCAGTATCAAATCCGTATCGCCAGATATTCGTCCCTATGCAGCAAAAAGCGCCGATGTCCGCTCGTCACACCACCGAGAATACCAGCTGGTACTAAGCTGAACTGATCTTATTCTCATGCACGGTTCCCGGCCTCGTGCGACCAACCCTCGATCGTTCCAGCGCGTCGGCCGACTGGTCGGTGTTTACTTGTCGCTGAATGGTCGGCCGGATCTGACGTCACGTGTGTAATGGGCCGAAGCGCTAAATAAGGTGATGCAGAGCGGGAGGAGAGAGCGCAGCGTTCCAGCGTCTCGCTAGTTCCGTCGTGACTTGCTAGTGGTGCGAAAAAATTCACACAAAAATTATTAATGAAATGGAACAAGCAATTTGGCTTTGACGTCCGAGGGGGTTGAAGTTTTAGTATCTACAAGCAAGTCATTCGCTAATAAAACAAAACACGAGCCCAGGTCGAGAAGTTTCTAAAATATTGTTCCCAGCATCTTGAGAAAACTCGGGAACCTTACTAGGGTCCTCGACCCAATGAGAACTTTTAATATTTTGCTCACACCCTTTTGATGTATTTTGTTGGCCTATGAGGTAAAAGTCGTTAGAAAATCATGATACGCCGGCAAATTTAAGTTGTTTGATTCGCAATATGTAGGTGAGCAAAGACAGAGTTCCAGTGATGTCCTAAAAATATGTTTTTAATATACTTAGTGTCCGAAAGCCCTATACTCTTGGAGATTCAAAGCATTTCCCACAATTTTGGCCTGTGCTTTACTTGGCTGTGTCCTATTTTCGGCTAAAGACGTCATGAGAAAACGCAGACTAATGAACGTTTGCATAAGGTGCGTATTACGTCATATCACAACAGCGGGTCACAATAGAGTGCAGCTTTTAGTTAATCACACGCTCATGGGTGAAGAATCGGAAAAAAACATTGGTGTAGAAAATCCAGCCGAAATAAAAAACGATTCAATCTGCCCCTAAAGAAGATTTTCATTTGGCGCTTAAAACACACAGTGAAAGCCATACTTCTGCTTGATTCTGATCCAGGTCTTTTCTCGTTCAAGCATCGCATGCATTTTTTTGGAATGAATCGCATTAGGTCCGGGTCAGTTTTGGAAATGCAGCCGTGAAACACATTGGATTCTGATCAAATTGGAGAAACAGTCGTGATTCAAATGTTGGTCCGGATCCAAGCGTTATGATCCTGATTTTGATGAGGATCAGTTACACCAGTCAATCTATTTCAACCTATACATGTAAAGCAGGGTGATAAAATAACATGACAATATACTTATGAAGAATACCTCCAGGTAGAAATGTACCAAACCAAACTGCATTAACCAGCGCCCGACTGTGGGTCGGCGCCATGCACGCCCGATTGAGAAGGGGCGGTTGACCCCCCCGCAACTCACGAACAGTTGGTCGCACGATAAAAATAAGCACACCGTTCGAAAACTCGTGACGAGTAGACCTGAAAATTGATCTTACTTTTTAGTTTTAGATAATATGTAAGCCATTTACGTCCCATATATTTTTTCTCATAGCCGCCTGAAGGAGCCCAAGAAATGGCCTGCAGCTCCAGGGCTGTGACTAATAAAGTCTAGATAAAGACACCAGCGGAGAGGTTAAAGTCCCGCAGATGCCGATACACGTCTAATTTCTCTGATTTGTTTCATATGTACACGGAAATGATGAGTTAAAGACACAGTGATTTTCGCAACGCTGCGCGGCTGGCGCCGCCAACGAAGGTGGTACGAAATTAACGGGAACTATTTTTAGCGATCTTTTATTTTCGTGACATATGCCATTCCAAGTGTTCTTTCTTGATACTAGTGGTTGCTGTGATTATTTCTCATGCTTAAGTTTCGGAAAAAACTCATGTTATCATGATTTTTTTGATATTTTTTGTACCTTTATATTAAGTATCATAAGTTTTCAATCTACAAAACTGGCTGAGCTTTATTCGCAAAAGTCTGTTTATTTCCAAAAGATGCAGTTTTTTAAACTTTTTGAACTTCTTGGTATTAGTTGCAACTGTGCGAGCCAATTCTACCATTTTCAACCCGATCTGAGTCATTCATCGCCGACTTTGATGGCAGTGCATTTTGACTCATAACATTTATTCGCGACCTGACCTTAGGTCAGTGGCCGGAGGTCATTGAAACTTTGCCCATTGACGGAAACTTTATGTAGGGATCTCCCCAGTCTCAAATTTTTATAAAAAATTACTGGTTTTCGAAAAAATGGCAACTTATGTTGAAAACGGGCTTAGACTTAGGTCAATGATCAGGACATCTCCAAAAAATCCGAGATGACAAATTTATTTAATTTATCAAAATTTCTAACCCTTGGGAGCTTTCCTGTGATATTATGTTTTGTAAAAAAGGTACAGGGCGCTTAAGTTTTTTTGGACACAGGTCCACTTGACCTGACCTAGGTCAGACACTTAACACGATCTGAGATCAAAAATTGGCTACAGGGTATAAAAATGATCAAACAAAAGGTGCACAAACTTTCGTGGCGCTGCAGTTGTTTGTTCTTGCGCAATCTTGGGAAAGCGGTTGCGGTCAACCGCCCCCTCCCCCAGTCGGGGGCGGGTTGAAATGGATGCCAAGTAAACAAGAAACCAACTCTCTTTCACGTGCAGACTCATCGCATTCTATGAGCTTGATTTGTGTGACTCAGTGCGTTCAAACCACTGCAGCCAGATTTAACTGGACCAATCCCCTCAAAAAGTAGCACCAAATAGCTCTAAAAACCTATGTCTAAACCTCAAAAACTTCTGGGAATTCCATGCATCCTCTATTTTGTTTGCAGACAATCCCAAGCTCCGAGCCAATGGGAATGATAGGACTGATCGCCACTAAACCTTCACCAACCGATGCGCCGTGTGCGAAATCCTTACCTTTCCAGAGCTTGGTGGCCTCAGGTCAAGTCCATAGTCTCTAAAAACAAAGAAAACCAATCGTTTCTGGCTGCATGCAATCCCATGCTCCGTGACTATGAGGCCGATCGCATCAAACCTTTATTAATCGACAAGCCATATGCGTTTTATTGTTTCATGCAGAATTTTGTGACCTCAGATCAGGTCTTTAGCCCCTCCAAACAACGAAAATATACATATTTGGCTGCTGGGAATCCGACGCTATGAGCCTATGTCTGTCGATCTCCGCCAACATTTCGCCGATCGACGCGGCTTATACCATTTACTCCTTCTTTCGGAGTTTGTCGACCTCAGCTCACGTCCATCGCCTCTTGACACAACAAAACCCGATTTTCGCGGCAGGCGATCCCGTGCCCCGAGCGTCCGGAACCGACCGTCACCAGCCGAGGTACCGTGATCGGTGACTCAGTCGGTAGAGCGCTGGTCTCTCTACCCTGGCAAGACCGGTTCGAGCCCAGGTGCTTGCAATTTGGCCCGCGAGTCAGCTGGTAGCTGGCCGAGACAGGGTCAAGCTGACTACCACACTATCGTGTCATCCCTAAGTGGCACGTTAAACTTCCGCCATAAGTCAGCTGTTACGCAGCATTATTGCTCGATCGGAGTCTTTGCAGCAAGCCATGTTTAGCATGGGCTCCGATTCTTAACATCACCTCAGCAACCATTCGGATCAAATTAATAAAAAAAACTTCACCAATCGACGGCTCATATGCTGTTTACTTTTCTTCTCTGAATATGACGACCTGAAGTCAGGATGCTTTCAGGGGTCCATGGCCAGGCGCATAAGGTCGTCGTATTTTGAAAAGAAGAGTAATCGTATATGTTCACAAGAACTGAAAGCACGTTATCAGTTTTGGACTTCGCACAGAAGAAGAGCATCTACGAAATTTCGCACGTCCATAGACCAATGGCGCAGAAACCCTTCTGAATACCTCTGTACTACATCGTGGATACAATGTTCTTTTGATATGCATGTTGCCTAATTTTCTAGATTTTCATATGACACTGCACAGCTTGCACTAGGCCATGGCGAAGGCTGACATTCTGATAACAACGGAAGGATTCTCATCATAACCCGGCTCGTTCGCTCTGTTGCCGCTCGCCAGTGCTGCCCTGCCAAACTGTCCGTGCTACAGTTTTCGTGCCAGCATTTTTTGCTTTTAGAACTTGCAAGATATTTTCATTTTTATTATTATATTTTCTGCATTCCAAACGGCATAAATGTTGAATGATAATGATAGTCTTTCCACAAAATAACAATACTGACCTGTCTGTTGTATTCTGCAGAAAGGGTATTTAACAGCGCAGTTTTTTTTTTACTGCAGAACGAAAACCGTTAAAAACCGCCAAAAAATGTGGCAAATCACCAATCGCTCTGTTCAACCTAAACGGGCGTCCGAAAACTCTCAGATTTCAGGAAAACCCTAAAACTTGCAGAAACTCTATACATTGTTCGGATTGCCCTGCTTGTGTTAAAAAATCTTGACTTCACTTCCAAATCAGGCAGCAGTTTGCAAACAGATGACGTTAGTATAACTGTTTGTTCATACGCTTGTATTTCGCTCCATGAGCCAGAAAACGCAATTTTTGGGGCTGCTTAGGTTAATTTCGAGAAGCATTTGTTACTTGTTTAGGTTATGTGAAATTTGCTTTGCTTACACTTTTGTTTGTACGTTGACCTCATGGAATACTGACCCATCCTTATCTAATTAAACTTGCCAAACATAAAGCACTCAGCATAGCCAACTTAACATAGCATACAGAATCAGTGTATAACAGTTCGTCGCAAACTGAACAATAACGCCAAACCGACGATATCTTCACGGTTATTTTACATGTGTCGCCGTTACCCTCCAGCGGTTAAAATTGTCGGCTTAGTCGATGCTCACAGGAGAACGGTGCAAATGTGTTTATGTCGTCCCCTTCGGTGGCTCATTGGTACAACATTGGACTCCCAATCTGAAAGGCTGCGGTTTCGCGACGTGTGGTCGACACCTCTGGTGCGGGACGGACGTTTGAGCCCAAGAGACCATGTGCCCTAACCCAAACCAAACCAATAGGCTGATGTCAGGCGATCGACTGGTGCGATGCACGGCTTCACTTTTGGCTTTTGACCTTAGCCCAATATGCTACGTTCTGTGTTCTGAACCATAATCAAACAAAATATATTGATGTGAGCGCGCGGAAAGGGGCACAGGATGTGAACAGAACTTAGTTCTAAGGTTTTTGACTGGACATTTGGGCTTGAGAGAGTGGGTATCATAAGCTACACTAAGCATGGTGAGTTTAAGTTCTTGTACTAGATGATGGGCTTTGAATGGGACCTTCGGAGTGCCACAATATCACATTTCTTATGTCATGCTGGTTTTCCGACAAGATTTGTTCGTGAAGCCTGCTAAAGCAATGCGGCCAAGGGTAGGTTCAACACTTGTGCGTTGCTCACAAATTTGTGCTTGATTCGATGGACCCGATTTGCACCTACAAACCAGCTGCCCGTGATTTGGTTCAGTGAGCTGAGACACTTCCCAAGAGTGTCAATAACATGTCCAACACAATGGGCCCAGCTAAGGAGGGGTCGGGGTATGTGCTGCCGAAATCTTCAAGGGCAGCGGATCGGTGGAGATAAGCAAGTGAAATGCAATTAATCCTCTGTTTGGAGAGCAACAGCCAGGGGCGCAGCCGAAGGGATGGAGAGGGAGCCATAGGGGTCACTGCCCCCCCCCCACCGTCGCGGTTCAGGGGGGCCATTGTAGGTCCTAAAGAGGCCCATATCATGTTTGAAAAGGGTCCATTTCTAGTCACGGAAACGCCCCTGTCAGTTTTAGGCTCGGAAAGGACCCATCTCAGGTCTGGAAAGGGCCCGTCGTAAACTCGGAAATGGCCCGTCTCAGGTCTGGAAAAGGCCCATTTTGGGCTCAGAAAGTAAACATATCAGATTTGGAAAACCCCATCTAAGCTCTTAGGCCTGGGAAGGGACCATCTCAGGTCAGCATACAGTCCACGTTAGAAAGGGCTCATTTCAAGTCCGGAACAAAGAGTCAAAGATCATCAAAGAGTTTATGGTAGGCTCAGAAAGGTCCCAACTCAGGACTGGGTAGGGCTTATAAACTCAAAAACGGTCTATCTCAGGCCTGGAAAGGGCCCATTTTAGGTTCAGAAAGGGCGCAGCTCCGGTCCGCCAAGGACCCATATCACCCTTCCCGTAAAAGGGGCCCCCACTGGATCACCAAATGCCTCTTAAGTATCACAAGCTGAAAGAAAAGTCAGAAAAGCAGACGTTAACTCAAGTGAAATATTTGATGTAGCCTGCAGCAACACATGGGGGTAAGGCAGATTATAGTTATGGTTATGTCCATTGAAACTAGGTTACGGTTAAAGGACGTTGGAGATCATCTTCATAGATTAAGTTTTCGGTGCACCTTCGGCGTGAAAAAAGATATATCTTTTTTTTGCTTTTCACTGAAATGCCTTCCGACCAGAAAAGGAACGCAGGGTAGTTGCAAAGAGAAGACGTTCTTCCTTATACGCACAAGGGCCCTAAAACAATAGCATGAGATAATATGAAATGGTGAATCAAATGCTGAGTTATGTTACATTAAGTTGCAAGTTAAAAAGGAGCTAACGTTTGAGGAGTAAAAATTTCCGCGAGTCTTCGATGCGGGAAAAATTATCAATTTTGACGCTGAACATATGTTATGACCACATTGTCTGATCGGTGAACGCTTACCCACTAATTTTTGACGTAACTTTGTAGCTGCACTACTTTCACTACCCACTAACTCCTGCTTGCCTACTCATTTCGAGCCACACGAAGAGCCCAGATGAAGTCTCATATGAGGGGTGCATCGAGGGCGTGCCCACCACCACCAACATTGGGAAATGTGTGCGTGGCTGTTCGTAAAGAATGCCAGCTAATATTGTTGGTAAACTTTGACTGTCTTTGATCCACGACAAGCAGGTGAAAATAACATCGAAACAAGTGTGATATAAATTGTTGTTAACTGGCACAAGAATAAAAACGAAAATGATCAGAACGCCATTGGTCCACATACTCAAAATCAGTTAACTACATACGTGTAGTGTCTGTAGATGCTCTGCTTTCATTACCCCCATTATCGTTCTGTTACGAAATTCATTGGGATGTTTGGTCCAGAAAGACTTCAGAAAGAAACCATGAAAAGGATCAAAAAGCATCGCCTCCTAATTCAGCTGAACGCATTCTCTATCACAGTCATGCACTCCTCACGTTACCATACCCATGCAAAGTTTGGGCTGTGGAATTGATTTTTAAGGTAGGTTAAAATGATACATCGAAAATTTCAGAGTACCTTTTGATATACTTTATGGCCATCCGACGTCTGCCCAGAGTTTTCAAAATATGGAAATATTAGATCGTAAAGAGTGCCTAGCTGATGACAGGAATGGTGTCATTCCATACTGTGAATTTTTGTGAGTGGTGTCTAAAAAATATGTTGATGTGCCCATTGCCCATTTCTTTAACAAACCAGTCACGGAAAAATATAGGTGCTACTGAAATCCCACTGTGCTGCGTCATGGGACAAAAACCGCGAGAAATATCTATGCTATTAGATAATATAATGCTAATTATCTTTTATAAAATAATATGGCAATATAATGTTCGTTATCTAACAAAAAAAGTTATGGTAATAATAGCTTTAAAAATACGATGATAAAATATCATTATATATATATATATATATATATATATATATATATGGGTCATTCCATGCCAATTTAACCAATAATGTGCACGGCATCCCCTCAGATTTTTAGGAAATTAAGTTCTTAGAGGTTCTTCATAGCCCAGATCCCGAATATCGGGTCGAAATCGCCCTCTAGCAAATAGTTTGGCTGCTACGGTGACTTCAATTTATGACGTCACACAGTGTTAAGGAATTTTTGAAGCGGTGTATCTCCGAAAGTTGATTGAGATATTTCAAATCGGTCACCGGCATTTCAGAGGCAAATGCCTTTCGTTTTATTTGTGTATTTGTTTGATATTTTTGACTTTTTAAAAATATATTATATTATCGAAAAAATGCAAAGTTAAATTCCAACACTTATGTGGTTTTCGATTTTCTTGAAAATGAGATATATGAAATCTGCATGTTTTCTTATCCTGAGACCGTTCAGAAAACAATGGGTATCGTATAACATCATATCCTAACGTATCGCGTTCTCCTTGGGCATCCCGCCAGACACACGCCGGAGCGCCGCGCCGATGGTGGCATCCAGGTGGCGCTCGGCGCGGCCAAGGCGGCCGAGTCGGAACGGAACCTGGTGGGGAAGGGGAGGGGAAGAGGAAGAGGAGGCGACAGATCACCTGCGTGATCGTCTGACAACGAACCGAAGGTGTCTTGTTAGCGGCAATGCTCAAGTGTCGGTCTACCATCTGAAGCGACGATGTCTCCCATTACGCATGCAGTTGTAGAACACCGACAGTCGTATGCAGTGTGGCTCAGGCGACGGACCGTTGTGTTTCATTCGCGAGAGTGCATTGGTGTGAAATGAAGTCCAGTTACAGAGAAAAACAAAAACTCTGTTCAAATCCTTTAGGTTTGCCCCATAGAAAAAAGTTTTACAGCTCTGTCAGACCGGTGTCGGCATCATTCATCAGAGCTCACAAGTCTTTACAAGACCTTCTATCACCTGGCGATAAAGTGTGTGAGGAATGCAGGGAACTAATTCCTAAGAGACTCTGAAGCCCGTGGACGTGATGAACCACAGCCAGGTCCATCTGGCTAGCCAGCAACAAGAGACAAGATCCTTGACGTGAATCCGGAAGACAAAGAAGCTTCATCATCTATTCCTTCAACAGTGCCGTCATCTTCGGAAACTGAAGGAAACGCCAATGAAACATATTGCGACTGAGGAACTAGATACAGTCATGGACGTGGTTGGTGAAACACCCGTTCGAACAGGCTGATCGCACTGAAATGCCGGTCTTGTTTTTGTGTATAACATGTCGATACTTTATGCAAGCAGCGACTTTTGCTTATTTTGCTTCACCTAACTAGGAGCACTGGAAAGTCTAAAATGGTGGCTGTTGTCAGTACTTCCCACTTGTTAGCCTGAATGAATATTTTCCAAGATCATTAACCCTATTCCCGGCAAGGGGGGCTTTTTGGTTTTTTTGCTTGCCAATTCCAGGGTTTTTAACGCAGCTTCATGAAACTTGGTGGCTTTTCCTAGCTATTCTTTCTACGTGCCGTGACAAAATTTCAAACTTCTATCTTGCTCAGGGGCGGAGCCAGGTAACGTTTTTGGGAGGCACCTCATGCCATTTTTGGCCATGTTGAGGGTAAAAGAAAAACGTCTGCCAAAAAAAGAGTTTTAAAGATAGAACTTAGAACTTTACAAGGATGTATAGCTAAATAGTTAGGCAATGTGCAGTTGTCATTTTGTTCATCCGAGATCACTTTACAAGGTCAGGTCAAGGTCCAAAGTCAAAATTTGTTTTTTTGCAGTAATTTTGGCGCCGTTTTTCAAGTACCAAACCCGGGATATATATGACGTAGAAGAGTGCCTTCTACTTGTGTACCAAGTTTCAGCTTGATATCAGGTCGGGTCACGGAGCTATGACCTAAAATGTCCGTGCGCGTACCCTATATCGCAATAGCCATAAAATGAAATGTTTGAAATAGAGTGAATTCAAATGATTGAGAACGCTTACAGATAATATTAATGCACACGACATCATTCCAAGTGACCCCAAGGTCACTGGAGGTCATTTAAGGTCAAAGGTCACAAGTTGATCTGAGAAACGTTTGACCATGACAGTTCCCCTTTTTCATGTCCCTGGCACCGCCTATGCTAACATTAGATAAACACTGTAATGCGATTTATACTTCTTTAGTATGACATGACTAGCAGAAGCCAAAAAAGGGTGTTTGCCTCTTTTGTTCATTCAGTTGTTAGAAAACTAATCCTCCTATTTTTGAAACCCTGTGAACGCCCACGAATTTTCTCAAAATTTAAGATCTGCGGACCCATGGTAAAAGCCCTATCCATAATCTCTCGATTCATACCAGTTTCATCGAAATCGGTCGATAAACAACGGAGTTATAAGAAGTCCAAAAGTGCCCCCCATTTTGACATGTTTACCCCCTGTATCCACTAATTTTAAAAACTTTGAAAATTTCTATTTGTAAAAATGTAGTTCACGTGACGGGAAATCGATTGCCGTTTGTTGCGATGACATCGGACAAGTAGTTCTCCAGATCTCGGGGGGGGGCCGAATCGGCCCCCATGCCGGGAATCGACCATACCGTCCAGCTCTTCGGGAATAGCGTTAAAATTGCACGATTTAAAGTCGCAGTGCATCAGTTCTACGTCAACAATCATCACTTTCACCCTGTTCGTATAACAAATGGGCATGCGTTCTCGAAAGCCGGGGACGATTTTTTTGTACTGACAGTATCAGAGTCTGAATAAATACGCTGTCCTCACATAGGTGCTCAATATGCGGATGTGCTAGTTCACTTCTCCTAACGCTTCTGGTGAAGTTTTTGCCTCCTAACGCCTCTCGTGAAGTTTTTGATTTAAAACCACTCGAATGCTAGAACATCTTAAGCATTTTGTACGTTATATAGGTCTCGCATCAGGTGTTATTTGATAATGGACATGAAGAAAATCTAATCTTTTGAAAGGAGTCTGAAAACATGTGCAGTCGGTTTAGACGTGTTTAGAAAAGAACCCTTCTCTCGTTTGTTCAGGCCGGCTGAAAAGGCATCAAAGGAAACAGGAAGGCCGGAGCAAACGAGCATCTGTGAAAACTGCGGTGGCAAAACGTCTATCAGCTTCATATGGTGCTGAAGCCGATCCTGACCAAGAAAAGTCTAGGGGCGACGAGGCGGTTCCAAACATAAAGTTGTACGAAAAAATGATGACTGAGCTGGTTGATAAATTCAATCATCCTACAACTTCATACGCAATCAAGCTCCAAATTCTGACATCACCGTTCACGATCGAAAAAAACAGCCGAGAGGTTTGGCGCCACCATTCATATGGTGAAACGAATTCGAGCGCTAAAGGCAGCGGAAGGCGTAATGGCCAAGCCAGGTCCAAAGAAGCCGTCGTTCACCGTTTCAGACGAGAAAAAGAAAAAAAAGTCCAACAGTTTTATGATCGGGACGATATTAGCAGGTTGTGGCCTGGCCAAAATGACACGGTCAGCGTACGTGATCCCTATGGGGAAAAACGTCACCACCAGAAACGTCTGGTGCTTTAAAATCTACGAGAAATTTACCAACAGTATAAATCTGAAACTGCAGAGCCCGTAGGATTTTCAGTATTTGCTAGCCTCAGGCCGCCATGCTGCGTTTTGGCAGAAGCAAGTGGCACACATTCTGTATGCATTTGTGTCCACCACCAAAATCCAAAACTCTTGCTTAAATCAGTATGCCCAGATCTTAGCGTTGACGACCTCATGAAAATGACAGTTTGCGATCTTCAGAGAGAAACGTGCATCCTTGGCAAATGTAAGGAATGTCCCGGGGACGGGAAACTTCGAACATTCTTAGACGAGGAAGAGGAAAAGGCCTTGGGCGTAGAGGAAGTAGAATACAAGCAGTGGTTGAGCACAGATCGAACAACTCTTGCCTCTGTACGACAAACCAGGGAAGAGTTTCCAGACAGTTTAGTAAGCTCTATCGCACGACCTCGGTCCCATCACTATATTGCACAAGCACAAAACACTCATCTAAAGGAGCTGAAAGGCAGGCTAACCGCCCAAGAGGCGATAGTTATGGGTGATTTTGCTGAAAATTACTCTTTCGTCGTACAAGACGCAGTTCAGGGATTTTATTGGCAAAATACCCAAGCGACCGTACACCCTTTCGTAGTGTATACGAAATCTGGCGACGAAGTGTATTGTGATAGTTACTGTGCAATAAGCGACAGCCTGAAATGCAGTACACAAGCTGTTTTTGCGTTCCAAAGTGAAGTGCTGGAGAACGTCAAATCTCGACACCCAGACGTAGGCAAAGTTCACTACTTCAACGATGGTGCCGTCTCACAGTACAAGAACAAGTTTAATATCAGGAATATGACCATGCACAAAAAAGACTTCGGGATAGAGTGTGAGTGGCATTTCTTTGCCACCTGTCACGGAAAGGGGCCATGTGACGGCATCAGTGACACCACAAAGACTCACAGCTCGTGCCAGCCTGCAGAGACCAGAGGCAGACAAGATCTGCACGCCGGAGGCCATGTTCCTATTCTGCAAAACTTCAGTGCATGGTAAGACACAATGAATAATATTTTATACTGCAAATCTTGTTTTCTTTAAGCCTGAACAATCTTACATTGATTTCATCGATATTTTTGTGATAATGTCTTATAAGAAAAACTTGCAAAACCATTAAGCTACAAAAGGTGTAATCTCAGTAAATCAATTAACCTATAGTCCGATAACTTCGCGATTCAACAGAAATTTTTAACATTTTTTGGACAGCCGTATTCCCCGATACTGTACTGCATAACCGATAATAGCTGTTGACTAAGTTCGTTCATTGCTGGATGTGGAAACATTAATGGACTACTAAGAGCTGTGAATAATGTTTGTTACAGACATTCACTTCTTCTACGTCTCGAAGTCCGACATAGCTAAAAAGGATTCCAAGCTGAAGAGTAGATTTGATGAAGCCAGACAAATCAAAGGCACCAGGGGATTTCACTGTTTTAGACCTGTCAGTTCAACAACGGTGGACGCATACCAAACATCGGCAAGCATCTGGAGCCGAAGGTTTCAGACCGTGTGATGGAATGAGGTGGATACGTCAGTTCTCTGGTCGTAACAGTAAGGTAATGCGACAGGAAGATCGTGTCTGTGCGGTACCCATGTCATGACAATTTTTTCAGTCGACGTGCACATGTTTGTCAGAATACAGTGATCAACATTCAGTGAACTTTGTCAAACATCGCTTAGTAATTCATTTTAGGGCAGGCGGAGCGATGTCTAGTGGCAAAACGGTCCACTTCGGTCTACATCCAACATCCACACAGTTTGTCAACTCTTTACATTCCAAAACAAGCATGGTCAAAGGGATGATCATAAACAAGACGGCGACAACCCCCCTCCCCCAGGCTCCACTCCCATTCGGCCGCCGCTGCCGCGCCGAGCGCCACCTTAGTGACGCGGTGATCGGCGCTGCGCTCCGGCGAGTGTCTGGTGAGAAGCCACAGTAGAACGCGGGACGTTAAGACATGTTGTTATGCGATACCCATTGTTTTCTTGACGGTTCCAGGGTAAGAAAACATGCAGATTTTACATATCTCATTTTCAAGAAAATCGAAGACCACGAAAGTGTTCAAATTTAACTTTATATTTTTTAATCGATAATATCATATATTTTCAGGAAGTCGAAAATACAAAACTAGTACACAAATAAAATGTCAAACAATTGGCTCTGAAATGCCGGTGACCGATTTGAGATATCTAATCAACTTTCGGAGATACAACGCTTCAAAGATTGCCAAACACTTTGTGACGTCATAAATTGACGTCGCTGTAGCAGCCAAACTATTTGCTTGAGGGCGATTTCGACCCGATATTCGGGATCCGGGCTATGAAGAACCCCCTAGGACTTAATGCCGTAAAAATCTGAGGGGGTGCCGTGTAAAATCGCACTTTCATTGGTTGAGTTGGCATGGAATGGCCCATATATATGTGTATATGTATATATATATATATATATCATGTCATCAAATTTCTTTATCCTGAGTGCGCCGCTGGGGTGGGAGCCATGACCCAATGATAAGGACCCACTTCGGTTAGTGTCCTCCCCGTCGCAAAGTCCTGGCTACGCTTTTATCCCAATGCAAAATATCAAATAGTATCAAATATTCCTATATAATTTCAATACAGATGCCATTTTTGGTATGATACCAAAGGTATACAAAGTAACACCATTGCACAGGTTTTGATGTTGCCGGATGTTTTTCAGAAACATGATTATCGAAAACACAGCAGCGATGGCCTTCAGACCAACCGAGTCTATTTATGACAGGTCGCCAATATGCAGTATTCCCTCTGAAAGACGTTGTTCCGCACATTTCCCAGCCGTTTCAGCCTCCTCGCCACACCCCATCTCACGCGCTGCGTTAAAGCCGGTCCGGCGCGGTGCTGCGGTCAGATGCCAGTATTTCTCCGCTCGAGTTCGCCGGCGGCGGCGCGGCAGGCTCAGCGGCGCCGTTACGCCAGGTAAACGTCCTCCTTTTCTCAGCAGCAGTCGACGTTGAGACAAGTCCCAGCGCCGTTTCGCCGCAATCAGCATATGGTGTGTCCGGTTGCAATGCCTTCGCCCAAATCCCACACGTATGAAATGACCCCTCGCGGTTAAAATGTGCTGGCGAAATAACCAGTCAGACATTGCCGGGACCGGAGCACGCCACTGCCGCGTGCGCGGTGGACGCCTTGTTCACAGCTTGCACAGCTCACAGCACAGTTCGCGAGATTTTTCTCGAGGAGATATATCTCGAATTTTGCTCCGACATACGTCTTCACTGGAGCACAACAGTTCACTTCAAGTTTTCCGCGGTTTATTCCAACACACATAAGCGTTTTGAGAGGCGCCGCGGCTCATCTTCATACATTGCCGCGCCCTTCCTATCCGAAGCTCGGTCCCGGCGTCACCGGTCTGACCGGGCAACGTCGCGGGACGGGCCGGAACGGATCCGGGCCCCGTCACCAGTTTACCCGACTGCGCAGATCCGGGTCCCGTCGCCAGTTTACCCGACTGCGCAGATCCGGGTCCCGTCGCCAGTTTACCCGACTACCCAGATCCGGGTCCCGTCGCCAGTTTACCCGACTGCGCAGATCCGGGTCCCGTCGTCAGTTTACCCGACTGCGCAGATCCGGGTCCCGTCGTCAGTTTACCCGACTACCCAGATCCGGGTCCCGTCGCCAGTTTACCCAACTGCGCAGATCCGGGTCCCGTCGTCAGTTTACCCGACTACCCAGATCCGGGTCCCGTCGCCAGTTTACCCGACTACCCAGATCCGGGTCCCGTCGCCAGTTTACCCGACTGCGTCGCGTCGAGAGTCGGAGCCTATTCATCGACGAGTCAGGTATGCCGAACGGCGGCGACAACTTTCTCCGCCGCTCGGCTTCTGGGAACGGCCTGGGCCCGCAGCTGCGATGAAGCCCGCTGCGCCCGGCGATTGGCTCCAGCAGGCCCGTTAAGTTTCTAGGACGTTTCAGCTGCTCCTGAGGCGCCACTCCAGCGAGTACTGTCACCCGCCAGACCGGCGGAAGGTCGCTCCGCATTCCGGACTTCCCGGACTTTCTCATCTGCTTGGCTAAACGTAATGGCAACATTTGCACGAGAAAACTGGGAAACAGAAGACCTTTGCATTAACAGCCCCATTGGTGGCGCTCTGAATGTAACTTGCACTGGCAGGGGAGGGCGAAATATTTCGCCCGTTTGTCTCCTGAACTATCACACCAATCACAGAAATGTGTTGTGAAAACTTAGCCTGTAGAATGGTCGACATATCCTAAAGTGCGAAAGGCCTAGGCCAGGTCAATTGAGGTCAGACGAGATCAAGTGTTGAATATAAAGCACGCTACCCTTCCTCCAGATCTATACAACAGTTGGTAACTAAATTTTGTACAAGAGTTAGCCTGTATACTGGATTAGCACACTTAAAAAATATGGTAGACCCAGCTCAGTTTAATCGACGTCAACAAAAATAAAAAACAGAAGAGTGCGGGCCGTTAGCCAGTAGTGAGCACGTGACAGGTCACGCCAGCTGAGGTCATTCATGGTCAGCTGGAGTCAGAAGACTGAATCGCTGCAAATAATTTTTTTAATTCAATTTTATGGACCTCGAGAAAAGGGAAAACGGCGCATCTTTATCACCTGACCTTCGATGACGTCGTATGGCCTGGTCTAGTATAAGTCACTGGCATGTGATTTAA
Organism: Capitulum mitella; assembly: GCA_030062745.1. Classification (NCBI taxonomy): domain Eukaryota; kingdom Metazoa; phylum Arthropoda; class Thecostraca; order Pollicipedomorpha; family Pollicipedidae; genus Capitulum; species Capitulum mitella. Next base: position 1,378,838 of record CP099852.1, on the reverse strand, counting down.
TCACGTCGTCTAAATCCCCCATAAATGTTGTAATGCGGAATTTTCAAATCATGCCTCATCATTGCTTCCTTCAGTCGTCCTTCACCGACTTGGCCTAGGTCGCTCGAGCTTAGGTTACGAACGTTTATGGTACAGTCTCCCCATAAAGCGTCACTGAGATCGTTTAAAAGCACATAATTCCTTATGTTTCGCATGTCAGGTTGATTGACCCAAATTCACCTCATCAGCGCTGAATGTACGTTACGGCACGTAATTTCATCAGAGGGACGGGCTACCGGCAGGGTTTCGCACCGGGCCGGCTGGCAGCAGCCGTCTCACAGGGAATGAATTGCCAGTCAGACGGCCGACGTGCATGTGGCTCCCGCCGTCGCCGCCGACGGGTTGGCCCCGAGACCGACCTCCCCGCTTTGTCGGGCCGCGACGGAAGCGTGACGAGCCGACTTTGAAATTGCAAATTTCAAAGGAATGCTTGAATTGCCGCGCAAGTTAGGTTTCTGCCAAAGAAAAGTGTAGTAACAGTAGTGGATAGCGGTATGAGTAGTCCGTGAATGTCTGGACGCACTGAGAAAATTAGTCAGGTGAACTGCGTCGAACCGTGACACAAAAGCTACCTGCCAAGTGTTTCCCAGCTGAGCGATTCCCAGCCGGCGGGACGAAGGCAACTCCCAAAGGCAACGCGACAGAAATGCCACGCGCCGCGCGTTCACCACCGGCCTCCAGCCAGCTCGACCGGCGAGCGTGTGGCGGCATTCTCCGCGCCACGGTCTCCGCTGGCGTCGGCCTGCCGGCGCCGCTGGACGCCGGGCCCCAGAGACGAGCTGGTGTCAATCCAATCAGCGGCCTGACAGCCGGACGAGCGGAGAGGGCCGCGGCGCACCGGCACCCGGCAGGCACGCACTCAGACCAAGCGTGTAAGGGAAAGGCACCGCCAGCGGACGCGCACACGCGCTCTGCGGCATATAAGGTCTGGGAACAGCGTGGTGAACTAGCAATGACATGTCGATATGCCTATTTTTGGCGTTTTTTTTGCGTTGTGGGTGGTGTACTGTCACGGAATTATCTTCCTACCTCAAAAATTCTTCAGCTCTAAACTAGTTTTGAGTAAAATTCGTCAGAGTTTCTAAGATATTACCATCACTAAAACCGAAAAAAAGAGATAAAACAAAAAAACAAAAACAAAAAACACTACACTTCAGCTATTCAACGTCAAGTTTAACGTCCCAGGCAAAGATGTCTGTGACCTCCATAGTCATCTCACTTATAACAATACGGATGTTGATATTCTCTGTTAGTAGTGTGATTCCATACTCCCCGTGAAAGGCAATGAAAACGACGTACGATGCTGACTGACATGCGGTCTTTCCTGAAATCGCAAAGTGACACCATTAACTCCGACTTGTCCAGCAGACGGCTTCCGTCGCTCACGCCCTCGATCTATTTCGTAGCCGTCTCTTATTGGCTGGCATGACGCCATTTCTATACCCTCTGACCTGGGTCACTTCCATTTGTCGATGGCACATAAAGCGAGCTGGCTGTATTCATGAAGCACATCCTGTTCTAGGACTTAGCCGAAGGGTCTTCGTGCAGCGTGGGTGGTCGTGCCGGGGTTTTGTTTGCTGATTCACGTCAAGAATAGGGGTATTGAACTTTGAAGATTTCTTTGGAAGCTGACATTGGGACTCGCGAGACAGACAGGCAGGAGCGAGGTCATCACTGGTATAACTGTCACACAGGCAGTCAGAAATCTGCTGCATGCGCATTTTTCTTTCCAACGTGTAGGAACAATAGAGATGCATAGCAATTATATTCATTGCCACACTAAATTTCCAGCTCTGACGTCTACTAAATGCAGCTGGAATTCAGACAATGGTACAAGAGCAGGATACATTCGTCAGCAGCATCAGAGTTGCGAATTTTTTCCATGAGATCGCTGCTCTTTGACGTCCACATTTTCTGAACGAGTCATAAAGTATCTCCGTAATGATTACGATTGAGTTCGCAGTTTGGAGTTGAAATCGATAATGTTGGGACCACCATGCTTGTGGTTTATGTGGTGGCTAAGCATAACACAATATTGCAAACACCTGTCTAAATGCAAAGAGCCTTCCAGTTTGTCACTGCATCAAAATGTGATTACTTTTAGCTGAGTCCGGTCTGCATGCATATTTAGCACAACTCTATCCCACCAGCTTTCCATCTGTGGTCATCGCGTCTTTCATTCAGTTGTATAACCTGGTCTTCGGTGCAATATGTACAAAGGATGAAGCTTGCAGGATTCTGACGGGAGTGACCGCTGTTGGCGGGGGAATAAAAACCCCACTGGCCGTTATACAATCTCAGGAAGAGTCTAATAAGTTTGTTCCACGTATTGCCGCAGGCCATCCCGTGTCAAGAAGAACACAAACGACGTCTCAAGTCGAACTTGTCTTTTCTCACCGAGATATTGGGCTTACGCAACGCAGATCGAGGTCCAACACACGACTTGATCAGAGTCTGCCTCTGTGATACTGTTCAGCAGCGTGACGTCAACTTCCATCACAAAGCCTTCTCTGCTTTGGTTACCACTGTGCGTCGCTTGTTGTCAAGCCCCATGGCAAAACAGTTTTTCGTTGTCATTGTCCCATTGACCTTGTCGAAACCCACATCGAAATTGGATGCCTCTTGGTTTTCGGCATCCTGCGTTAGTTTTGCAAATATTTCGTAACACCAAATTAAGAAATATGGAGGACTGAGTAATCACTTCGCATGCTAAACAAACGGGGCGGCCCTATCAACTTTGACACATTGCAACCATTAGCTCCATGTAGTTGGATGAAAATACTTAAAATGCCTCTGACCCCATCAACTTCAAAAACATTCCCGCATATGCGTTCAAGTGCCTTATTTAAGATAATGCATTATGTATCGGCACTTAATTTGTAATAATGAGATAATGTACGGTAAATGTCCAATTATAGCGTAAAATAAAAAAGAAACTGTGCCGAGAGGTTAGCTCAGAAGGTCGATCTTCACATGGTTGACGTTAAGAAGGTTGAGATTCAGAAGGACGAAGTTCGAAAGGTCTAGATTCAGAGAGTCGAGATTCAGAAGGCCGAGGTTGGGAAGGTCGAAGTTCGGAAGGCTAAATTCGATTGCCAGATTACCGAGTGGTTGGGTTGAGTCAGGCGGCCCGGGGGTGGAGATCACGGAGGCAACAGAGACTTCTTGTCCCAGCCGGCCAAAATATCGACTTCCCCATCGACGTCCGATAATCCGGCGTTGGAATCCGACTTCCTGACATTCAACTTTTTGAGCCTGGACATTCTAAACCTCGACCTTATGAGCCTCGACCTCCTGAACTCGTCTTTCTAAACTTCGACCCTCCGAACCTCGACCTTCTGGACCTCGACCTTCTAACCTTAGACCTTCTGATCTTCAGCCTTCTGAACTTCGACTTTCTGAGCTTCGACCTTCTATAACTCCACTTTCCGAACCTGGATCTTCTGAACCTCGACCTTCTGAGTCCCGACTTTTTGAGGCTCAACCTTCTGAACCTCGGCCTTCTGAGCCTCCACCTTCCGAACCTCGGCCTTCTGAACCTTGGTCTTCCAAGCTTCGGCCTTTTGAACCTCGACCTTCTGACACGCCACCGCCCATCCCAGTAAGCTAAAGCCCCTTCCATGAAAAAAGAAAAAAAGGAACACCAGAGGTGCGTAGCCAACAACTCAGCCAGGCGGAACGTAGCCTGCAGGGTGGACTGTGCCGCAGTACACAGGTCACGTGACTACGTGACAAGACCACCTGCCCCCTGGTCCCTTGAGAGACCCACATCTCGGTCACAACAGCAGCCCAGCAGGCGGCCCGAGACGCGGACAATGATCCAGCTTGGGAACGGCAGCGCCCGCGGACACAAACACAACAAACGAGACAAACACGGCCGCAAAGTGCGGAAGCTGGCGAAGTTCCGCACGCGCGCAGGTAAGTTAAATTCCCTTCGAAGAAGCCCGACCGTGATCAACGGATGGCTCGATCGGAATGAGATTCACGGACATCAGCTGGACCAGCCGACCATCGCCCAGCTGCGATAGCTCTTCAGCCGCGTCACCCGAAGCGCATCCGCAGCCACGACCGCACAGACGGGACCGCCTCCGCGTCCCCCCCCCCCAAACTCGAACCAGCCCCTCCGTCCAGCCGTCCAGCCGTGCACATGAAACCGGAATCGCCAGCAAGGCCGGAGCCGAACACGACGGACGCCGGCCGCGGCCAGAACTCACCTGTCTCGCGGCATCTTCGAGTAGAACCAGTTGGAGGCGGTGGCGTTGCTGACCTCGCGCTGCAGGGCCGTCACGTCGCTCTTGTTGCCGGCCAGGAAGGTGGGCACCTCGCGGAAGTCGTCGCGCAGCCGGCGGATCTCGCTGAAGCAGTCGGCGGCCTGCAGCAGCGACGCGTGGCAGTCCACGCTGTACACCAGCAGGAACGCCTGCGCCCGTGCTATCGACACCCTGCGGCAGCGGCGGGGAGGGCGTTGTCAGGGGCGGATCCGGCGGCTCGGTTTTTGCGGGGGGGGAGCAAATCGCAGTTTGCTGGGTATGGATGGTAGGTAAGCGAGTCAGCGACCGGGAAGGGGCAGGAGAGTGGAAGACTCTGGCCGTGGGCTTGCGGTGACTTCAAACTCTGGTTGTGTACAAATAGTCATATTTTTTTGGGGGGAGAGAGGCGAATGGCTGTTTGTCCCACCCTCACCGCGGTTGGGGGCAATGTCAGAGACGAACCCCCTGGATTCGCCAGTGGGCGTAGTCAGTATAACGTAGTCAGACCGGGTTCAGGCCCCCCCCTCTGCTTATGCTCAGAGGTTTCCCAAAAACTGCCTGTTATCACAAATGACTTGTCTGAAAGACAACAGCCTTTTAATATAAAAAGTGGCGTATGATCACCCTCAGACAATGGTCAGTATCGTAGGAAGTGGGAGTCAGAGGAGTCAAATGACTCCCAAATGGTCAGATTTTGAAAAAATATTGCCTATAATCACCGACTTGTTTCATGTTTTATAATTTTTATGTTATTCATATATATATATATATATATATATATATATATATATATATATATATGTATAATGTATATAGTATTACACACAAAACTGATTTGTTTCAAAGACAATAATCCTTCAATGTCAAAAAGCGACGTACTTTTACTAGAGAAATCTACAGGTGAGCTACTCGGTGGAGTCAGTTTGTCCATGTCTGCAATAAAACGGTACGAGTAGTTTAGAACTTTTCCATTTTAGCCTTGATGCCAGACGTGTAGCTACTTCCAAGAAATTGGGGAGCGGGAAATCAGAATCTGACCAAGAATCTTACCCCAAATCTTATTTTGCAACGGGACATCGAAAAAAACGTCCACCTTCCGGCCAAAACTGGGGGGAGACAAAAGCGCATTTTGCCAGAATTGGAGGGGACGTATCCACCCCCCCATGGTTACGCCCATGGTTGACCCCATCACGAAAATCTTGGGTACGCCACTGGCTGAGGTAGGTGTGGGGTACTTCTGAAGCCCGACAGCAACGTTTACCTGCCTCCTACCAATATCCTGTGGCAACAGAGGTCTGTGTGGCGGCCGACGCACCGTTTCAGCGGCGGGCACGTGTGCAGGGACATGGCCAAGGAGGGGGAGGCATGGGGGCCACGACTCTCTAGGCCAAAGGGTCTGCACTAGATATATGGCGATAATGGAGGACTACGGCATAGTGATGATATATATATATATATGTATGTATGTATATATATATATATATATTGCAAAAGCAAACAACATATGCTTCTCCTGTGGGCCAAATATGTGGCCAACTACATAAAACTGCCGTTTTTACAGAGTTCGTTATATGCCAGTGACATATGACATTGCCGCTCCTGCAGGAACATCCTGTCTACGTGCCTGCGTGTGGTGGTTGGTGCGGGATGCTTCTGAGAATTGGCGTTCTTCTGCAGGGGCCGGGAGGGATGCATTCGGTGTAGTGGCGTAGTCAGGGTAGAGCGTCATGACCCCTTGAGGTTGAAAATTTAAAGTTTCTTTAAGCACCAAAAACGGAAATAAATAGGAATACCCGGAAGTCGAGAATAAGGTGGCCGAAATCCGAGCAGACGGTTTTGAGTGAGGAGCAGAGGGGCCAGGCTTGGCCCGACGAAATTTTGGCTAAGCCTCAGCGCCAGTGAACGATTGTGTCTCTGGTGATCGACATCTTGCAGCAGCGGCAGACGGCGGGATGTGGTCGTTGGCATATTTTGCGTGATTGAGGAACAACGTACTTCAGTCTCACGAGCTCAGGGACCTCATCGCCTCGAAAGTCGAGACAACTCGGGCACTGAGAACTCAGGGGACGGACGTGTCGTCACTGCTCTACAGACAGCTGGTCGTGGCGACACCTCACAATGTCGAGTCTGGCATTGCTCTTAGTTTGCTGCCGACGTCGACGACACAGGTACACGACGGCGAATGTCTGCTATCACATGACACCACATGACGACTGCAAGGACTTCATAAGCTTCACCGAAAAACGTGGACCTGTGCACGACTGTTATTGCAAGTCTACACGAGATTACTTCAAGGGCTTCAATTGCTTCGACGAAAAGCACGGACCTATTACTTCCAGACATCGTTCTAACCCAGCAGCGCGCACGAGACGGTTTACCGAGAACAGCATTGCTCCACAGAGGCCCCGCCCTGGGGAAGATGGACTGCCGCGGCAGATAAAACGGTTCCCCGGTGGAACGGTGGTTGAATAGTTCACAGAACAGGCGCCGGTGGGACGAATAGTTCATACGACCGCCAGGTATACGATGTGTCTGCGCTTGACAAGGCGTCGGAGAGCAAGCTCAGGACGGCTCCCCTGGCAGTCTTCTGCGACAGAATCCCTCCGAAAACGACGGAGGGCGTAATTCATCCTGACAGCGCGGTCAGCAGCCTAGTGCGTCACGACAGAGAGACAGCATGACCACCAGCCTGGTGCGGCACGACAGAGAGACAGTACGGTCAGCAGCCTGGTGTGTTGCGACAAGGAGACAACATACTCGTCATCCCGGCGCGTCATGTCGGCGAGACAACATACTCGTCATCCCGGTGCGTCATGTCGGCGAGACAACATACTCGTCATCCCGGTGCGTCATGTCGGCGAGACAACATACTCGTCATCCCGGTGCGTCATGTCGGCGAGACAACATACTCGTCATCCCGGTGCGTCATGTCGGCGAGACAACATACTCGTCATCCCGGCGCGTCATGTCGGCGAGACAACATACTCGTCATCCCGGTGCGTCATGTCGGCGAGACAACATAGTCACCGGTCTTGCGTGCCACGACATTGCGGCAGCGCTTCGTCAGCTTTGTGTGTCACGACAATAAGACAGCACAAGTGGACACAGTCTTCTGTTGCACGGAGGTGTTGCTCGTGTTCATCTGATATGCCCAGTGTTGTTAGGAAAGGAAAATTCCTCTGCCGATGTCGTCTGGTCGCCCTCACAATGCCATTACGATAAACCTGTTTCTTTCGCTGACTTCAAAAACATTTTCTTGGTTCGCAAGCACCACGGGGTTGCTGAGGCGCCAGCAGTGAGGCCTCCCGATGGCTCCCTAAGCGCCATGGCCGACACCTCCCTCCCCCCACAGTGCCAGCGCCGGACGATCCATCCATCCCACACTGCGTCTTCTCACGTCTCACCTGCCAGCCCGCAGGCCGTCTCCGCCCCTCCGGCGGACACCGCGCCGCCGCGTCTCACCTCCTCATGGCCGGGAAGCTATTGTCGCCGCACGTGTCTAGCACGTCCACCTCCAGCCTGGTGGCGCCCAGCTGGTACGTCCTGGAGTACTGCTCTTCCAGCGTCGGCCGGTACCGCTCGTCGAACTCGTTGTAGAGGAAGCGGCGGCAGATGGAGGTTTTGCCAACGCGCGGCCCGCCCAGCACCAGCAGACGCACGTGCTGGCCCGGGTCAGAGGTCATCGCTGCGACCCGGTCACCGCTGCCGTCTTACAGAAACGCGCCGACCGCCTGCGGGTGCAGAGGTCACGGGTCATTACGCAGAGACCCCGGGGGCATTCGGCCATCAGGGGTCACGGCCTATTGTCCTGAGCAAGCTCAAGGTTGATTTTAAATCGATTCGAATCGACCCTGCATGTTCGCCAATTTCGCACGTTTTGCCCTGTATCAGAATCAGAATAGATTTGTTTGAAAACTGCGGAGAATCGGAACCAAGAAACGAATCACAGCCAACTGATCATCACTGAACTGGAGTCGAATCGATTCGCCTTTTCATTCCGCATTTCATCCCGCCATTTCAAAGCCTCCTCGGATCGGAATCAGAGTCGACTCCCAGCTCATTGAATCAGGAGACGAATCTGTTCATCCGAGGTGAATCAAGTGCGAGCCGGCCTCGGAGCCCCTGGACGCTCCGACCAGAGGCGGGCCCGCGTGTCGTTCCCCCAGGCGGTAATTACGCCGCGTCCCGCCGGCGGACTCGTGGAAACGCAAGGCGGCGATTGTCCGAACCGGTCGAGCGCGAAACGCGCCGAACGCATCGTAGAGCACGATCTCGACGTTCTGACGTCTGCTTGGCATCGCTGAACGCAGATAATTGGAGACTGAAGCTTGCGGAATAAGGCGCCGACGCCAGTCTTGATCATTCCAGAAGAAGAACCGCTGCGTTGCCTGCGGCCTGTAATAACTGGGGAACAAGCACGCTATCCCATTGAAATTAAGGCATAACGTGACAAAGCGTCATGTGAGGCTCATAATTTCATACCACTGCTGCAGAAAGGAAATAGTCCCTGCATCGAGCAAACTTTTATCACAAGTATCGTATTATATCCCACATACCTCTTGATGTTCCGTTAGTGCTAGAGTGTTTTACAATAAGCAATAGTCTTGTTTCAAGCCTTCCGAAATTCCAGGCTTTAGGCATAATTAGGAATAACGCAAACTTATAAAGCAGGCTCCCGTGGCGTATCAAACAGTTCCCTCACTTGAAAACACGGACAGACGTTTGCTTATGTCACCTCTAATCTCCAGTTTTACTTCTCTGAATGCTACCTTTCCCTGATCCCAGAACTTCAGTTAAGAAATCGGAGACGGAGAGCCGAAAGCAGAAATGCTTGAGAACTTGTCAGAGCAACGCATGTGTTTTCGTATCTGCTGCGCTGCGCAAATGACGAGCAAAATGAAATTAGAACCGAAAACCCTGCAAAATACGACCTCAGGGTAGATTTAGGGTAGACTAGAGGAGGGGCTGGGGGGGGAAGGGACTCATAAAGAGGAAGGGGACAATGTTTTTTTTCTAATGGCGTTGCAGGCGGCAGCAAGTGCTGATAGTTTGCCTGATGGTTTACCAGACAGAGAATCGATTTCCCGATGCCGGCGCACACGAGGGCGCTGTAATTATAACCCCATTGCGACCACGCCCGAAGGCAGTATACAGAGCGAATATCGGTTAGCAGAACGCAGGCTTGTGTCAGACACGCTAAAACTTGCCACCAGTTTCGGACTGACAACGGTCTTTACAGGGCGGACTGAAGACTGGAGTCTTCGGACTGACAACGGTCTGTACAGGGCGGACTGACAACGGTCTGTACAGGGCGGACTGACAACGGTCTGTACAGGGCGGACTGACAACGGTCTTCACAGGGCGGACTGACGACTGGAGTCGATTTTCGCATGCGTCACCTGGACTGAGAATGAGCGCTCCGTCTGGTCCCAGGCGGCGTGACGCTCCAACCAAGGATCGCATACGGTCGGCTCCTGATGCAATCGACGCTCGGCGTGCTGAGATAAACCGCGTGCTTGTTTCATATCGTTGTGATTCTGGGACTGCCAGTGTCCGCGTCCAATTCTTAAAAAAGTATCGAAACAGTTTTTCTCTGCAAATTGTCATCGTTTGGGCGTTAAAGGTGCTGTACACAGAACGCCAATGGACTCCAGGCGTGCGCCTGTTCAACTCGCGTTCCTCACTGGTGAGATTCCGACCAGTGGCTGTCGAGAAAACGCACCAGAACCGAGACGACGTTTTGTTCTGCTCGTGGTTCTCGTTCCGTATGTTGTCCTTATGGACCAGAAGTCCCCTCCCCCCACGTTGCAAAAGCGCGCCCCAACGCACCGAAAGTAAAAAGTTCATCGCTCACACCTTTCGAACCGTGCGTGGCCCGTGGGAGATCTCTCACGCCGTTTGGAGCACGTCTATGAGCAAAATGTTAGCAACAGACGCACGAACAGACACGCATTACTAAAAAAGTATACAGTTCAGAGCTTCCCGGTTACTTTGCTAAGCGACACTCTCGAAGCATCCCTTGCCCAGTTTACAGTTGTACCAGTTTTGAATTGGTCGGACTTTTGAATGTCACTTTGTTTCCTAAAAATGGAAGCAAAGTGTTTTCTTTCATTCATCGCTGCCTACTAGGTTGCCATCGTACATCTGATGACTCACACCGCCATGACAATGGCCCCTTCGAGAACATCCAAACCCAACTGCATGGCTAGCGCTGAAAATTAGGCAGGTTAAAATCTGATATTCTATTCTTTTGACTGACGACACATCACATGTAACGCTGGAGTATTGCGCGAGAAATACGATGTGATTTACGGTTCGATTCTGTAGAAGACGATACCCAGGATCGAGACATGTTTCCAAGAGCTTTTCGGTCCCATGCAAAAGGCGGCATGAAGGCGGAAGGCAAAAAGTGTTGGGCGTTTTACCTCCCTCCCTAACGTCCTATAAACATATGATAAGGAGGAGACACTCCAAAGGTCGGCGATTTATTCCTATTTCGTGGCATTAATTTAATTGGTATAAGCTGTGGCGTGGTAAACGAATACTTCAAAATGACGGCCGCCAAGCTTCTTATTTACCTTTACGCCAACGACATATCATCTAACAATGTTCTTAACTTGTTGCTGAACGATCATTCTGGTTCAGTTCAGCTCTAGAAAGACCCTGAATTTTCTTAGTACTGACATCCAAAGTAAACATCAGGATCCATGGTAATGTTTCAGATCCAGAAATAGAATGTTGAACAGCCTCAAAGCTGAGCCAGTAAGCCGCCCTGTGAGGCGCATGACGAGGACGAGGCACTGCGTCTCCCAATTAGAAAGTTCGTTTCAGAATAATGTCAGGTGAGTTGGTTTTCCTTGGCGCATTTCGAAATTCCGAAGGATATCTGTCGATGTATTCCAGTGTCTTAAAAATGAAAAATTGCAAAAGGTGACTGCCGCGTCTCATGGGTGTAAATAATGCATTTATAGGGAAGATGGAAGGACTTGGGACACTTCAGTTTTAGAGAAGCTTTCGGCTAACTGATGCCTGACCGAATAGCTCAACCCAAGCTATTGTGCACCCTAACATACAATAAAGGCGGCACTCAAACAGTTGGTAAACGTGCATTCGAGGACAGCAGCGTTGGTTTCAGTTGGTTTGTTTCAGGCTGTTAACCCTAGACCAATGAGGGTACTCCCTGAAGTTTTCCGTCAATAACGTTTGTTCCTTTCGACATGTCGTGCTATTTTTTTTCTTTTGTACGTGGACTTTGAAGAACCTTTTTACATCATATATGATAATTTCAACGTGTTCTCAACCAGATGTTTATTTTTTTAGAAATGACGTACTTTTCAAATTCATGGCATCTCGGATTTTGCAAAAGCTGAGAAAGTCATGGTGCAAAAGGCCACTAGCTGTTTTCTGATAATTGCTGCAATTGCCGTTTTCATGATGGCTGTCGTTGCTACGGGGCATCAGGTAAACCGACGCAGGTCGTCATTGAGCGCCAGTTCGACGTTTTTGTCAGTTTTTATGTTCGGCTCACAAGTCTCGCCAAACGCCGCCACAGTGCGCTTCCAGCCGCCCTATCGGGCCGATCTCAGGCTGCACGGACCGGACGCGGGGCCGGGGGCGTCCGACAGAAAGCCGATCGGGGAATCCGGTGGCGTGAGAAATGGCGAGTGCGTCTGAACGCGTGACCGTGCCGGCCGCGGAAACGCCAAACGAGTGGCTCCGCGGCTATTCAAAACAGGGCGCCGGGCACGGAAACCGCCGGCGGTACAGGCCCAGCGACCGGGCCGCCCTGAGGGATAGCAACGACTGCTAACCGCTCCAGAGGGCCGACCTCGTCTGTCAGACGGGCAGCCAGGGCGTGCGCTCAGGCTGATGGCGTTTGCGTTTGCTTCCTGGCGGCCGGGGAGTCGCAGAATTGCGATTTGCTGTCCCGCGTGGTCTCGAGCAAAATCGCGCATAGAACAGTACCATCGTGGGGGCCCACGGGCTCATAACGCTCAAAAAGCCTCAGGTCGCTACGGCCGACTGCGTAGCGCGATTAGGCTCATACTTGGTTTTGTTACAACTCGGTAATATTTCAGAATCGCATATGCAAGAGCATTCACTCAAGGCAGGGTAGCATTCGAAAAACGCACGAATATATTTGTTTTATTGCCATATTGTATTGCATTGTATTGTATTTACAAAACACCGGTCACATCACTAAATAGGGCTATTCTGTGGCTTTTGTCTCACAAACAATGGTACGAAGATAAAAAGAACGAAAGGGATGTAAAATGCGGCAACCTGAGTACCACACTACTTGCAACTCAAAATGAGAACACACATTAAGCCAAATACAAAATACTAAATAAAACAAATATCATAGCTTCTTCCATGACACGTCGATTCGGGCAGGTTGTGGGAGCTAGACCGCCCACGATCATGGCCTTTTCCATGTATGGACAGCAGTTAATGGCGCAGCAGGAGAGCCACGCCCCACATGGAGTCTGGAGTTAATTGATCCGCCGGCGGCGAGTGGCAGCCCGCCGCCGGCGTCTCGGAACCCGCCGCCGGCCCGACCGACCTCCAGCCGCCATCAAACAATCCGCTAATTGCTCGCGCCGCTCGTCCCCGAAACCAGCCGGCCGCGGATTCGCTCTCAGGTTTCGCGGTCAGGCTTCCCGCGCCCTCTGACCGCTCCGCGCGCGACTCGTTCTGGCTACTGATGTAACGCTAGTTCGGCCCATCGCCTCCCGCTGTCGTGTTGCCGAACTTGCCGCGATTGGCGCAAATCTGGCGCTCGTAGTCGTATCGCACGCCGGCGCTCGCGGGGCACGCTTTCGTTTCGCTCGACAACGATATGCAAAGTTCTTAGCTCCCCTGGGGCCATTCGAGCGAGGCTCGTGCAGTTAGCGTGGAAACAGTTCCGTAGCGAAAGCAGTAGCACGCTCCACGTCGGCACGCAAAACGCTTCCCATCGTAGTGAAGTGCAAAATAGGCGAGCGTGTTTCGTTATCGTTGTTAGCAGCTTCCACCGCGCCAACAAGTCCAGCTACACTATTTCTGGGGTATATTTTTTACCCCTTATTTCAGGTACTCACCAATGTGGCAAATACCTCTACCAGAACCCTAAGAGTTGAGGTCAGCAGAGGAGTACTCCCTTCGGAGCTCGAAAATAATCCTCATTAGGTGATTTAACCCTCATCATTCGGGCTAAATTGCCAAATAAAGGATTATTTTCCTCTATACCGAAATGAAGCGACTGCAGCGTTTCGGCATACCCACCAGAGGTATCCGGTTGAGAGAGGGAGAAAGAGATGGGGGTCCGTAAATGATATTTATCTGCTCATGATAGAGCAACTAGGCACTTCCGCGTGCGTGTTCCATTTCATGATTCTTTGTGGTGCACCACGCAACAGAGACAGACAAATCCTAGCAACCGCTGCATTCAGGCCAATTGGTTTGCGCTAAAATTAGCACGACCTTTTGTTCAGGGCTGATAAATGGCATCAGCTTCAAAGCCAGGGGCCGGTCCGCCTGGAAATCAGGCTCGACGTGGTTAACGTAGCTGTCTGCTCCCGTTCGAAATCAGCACTTCGAGCCGTCAGCGACACGGTCGACCCATAGCACTGTACTGTAGATCGCATACAGCAGAACGTGTCCCCTAACGTAAACATTTTATTCCTTTTGATACCGGGACACGCAGAACATCAAAGGGAAAGAGCAAACAGACCGGACTGCAAAACAGATAATATATCTGAACGTTTGTTTATCGCTTCGACGTGGAATTCCCATTAAACGACTGCAAAGCAGTCCTCCAACACCAATTCCGACAGGGGCGACAAAGGGCTCGGGCATAAAATCACCCAGAACACCTTTACGCAATCAAGCCTGCACTTGGCGCCTGGGACACGTTAAATCAAAAATGACGGCGTCAAGAAGTCGTCCTTATCGGAATAAGAACGCATCGCACAAAGCTCACAACACACCGAGCTCACACAACACACAGAGCTCACACAACACACAAAGCTCACACAACACCCAGAGCTCAGGACAGCGCTCATGAAACACCACTCTGCAGCCGCTGCAACAGACCACTTCGTATTAGCCACCTCCTGCTGGAATGTAGGGACTTTGATGCGCAAAGAAGACCCACCAGGGCTTTCTGTCAACAAGAGGGGATCCAGTTCACTCTGAGCGCCCTCCTGGGAAAGCAGACCCAGACCTTGTGAAACTTATTCAGGCACCTGAATGGCACGCACACAGCAGGAGAACTCTAGCACAGCACCGGCACTACATCAACAACTCTTTCCCGCTTTGTATCCATTCACCTCTTTCGCAGCACCCGGCTTGACGGGATGGGTGACCTCCTAGCCTGCACGATTAAGAGTCCTCAGTGCTTTTCGTGAGGAGTAGGCCACGCGCCGGCACCTTGGCTAAAACTAACGTACATGTGAATGCAAATGTTCAAGAAGGACTCAAGTAATGACACTTGCAGCAGTCGAGGCGACGATCCCTTCACATTCCCCCCGCGTGTCTGGCCTCCGCTCCATATCTGTTAGTCTTTGACTCGGCTTCTAAATTTAGTCCGCACACATTCAAACTCGAATTCAGCTAAGCACTTGTGCGTACTGCTCTTTCCCGCTGTAACGTTAAATGGAACATTTGCCGTGTCTCGAAACTCATCACGCACGCTCTACGGTAACATAACTCACACAGACTTCACAGGCGACGTATAATGGTGAGTACGTCGCAGCACGCCATGAAAGCCATTATTTTAAGCAAGCAGCAGGCGCAGCGAAAACCAACGAGGAAGACCCATGACCGAGCACGTGGATGGTTCAGCTCATTGCATGTTTCTGCCGTATGGTTAACTGATATGACAGAGCTGCTTCGGCCCGTTGCATTGTCGCAGAGATAAGAGACTTGCAATACGCGTAAATTTCGGGTACGCCACAGCTAGCTTCGCCAAAACCAGACCCAAAGCTTCGCCGTCGGCCTCGTCAGTACGTGCTCCCAGGTTGCATGCTTTGTTCGGGGGACGCTGGGAACGACGTGTCTGAAGCCCTCTGACGACTAACGTGGCTCGTTCGCCGAGAGCTCGGCAATAACGACCAGAGTCGTTTCACGTCGTGACGGGAGCGGAGCCCAGAAAGATTTCGATCAACTCGAGCCGCGCACGTGACCGACACATTGCACTGTCCGCCGGCCGTGGAGCTGTGCATTGCGGTGCAGCAGGCCACAGGGGCGGCCAGGCTGCAGCCAAATGCTACGGATCTTATCAGCCACCTCCACCAGTCACCACGTTTCTTCTCAATTTAAACTGAATGCGATACGGTCCCGCAGAGATGCTGCGCTTGCCTCGTATGATTGCAAATGTATTTCACCTTTTGGGATGCATCGCGAATGAAAAGCAGAACGTCATTCCGCACTCAGCAGAAAATGCCCATTCATTGTCAAGGTAACCGGGTTTTCCGTTTTCAGCGAGATCGATATCAGACTTTCACTTGAAAGCTTCACGAGTATCTGTGTATGGCCTTTGCAGCTAATCGACTCCATGGCCGGATCAAAGCGTTTATTTAAGATTATCCACGTCAGATAACCCAGGGTCATTCTTCACCATCTGACGTCAGGCACGAATATCGCAGGGAGCTTAATATACAGAAAATCAAATAATAGTCATCGGACGTGACCCAACGTTACCATAATTTAAACTGCGCTAGATGCCGTGGGTGACATGAAAAATGACCTCAATACGTAAGTCACCCAGACCAGACGCTTCGATGAACTACAACTGACAGAGGCAACAAAACTTTGGATGTAGACCATACAACGTCTTTCGCACCATCACTCTACTGTTAGCAGCAGCAGCAACAGCAGCATTAGCAGCACCAATGCACAGAACAGCACGGTCAGGAACAAATGAACCCAGGGCCTCTGACGCACAGAGGCGTCACCCGACGACCCCATTACGACCTTCCACTTCCGGTTCTCATATCATTTTTATCCATGCGACGCCCCTAGTCAAGCTGCTCGAATCACAGACGCTGGTGGTGAAATCGCTGCGTCCATAGCAGCGTTAGCAGAACCCATGTCAAGACACCGCGTCAAACCAGACGTCGCCGGCTGCGACAGGATGACTGAAACTTCAGAAGTTCAGACGCTGTCCAGAGGAGCTTTCTGAACATCAGGAAATTGAAAGCTGTGCTGAGAACCTGCTTTGAAACGCAGCAAATAATCTCCGGGGCATATTTTCCGTACAGCAGCCCGAGCAAACGAAACTGTAAACCTTTCTGAACAACAAAGAGTTCGGGAAACATCAAAGTTGTTTCTTAATACGAGTCTAAAACATGTTGTCCCGTCAGCTCCGAGGAAGCCTGAATCGTCGTGATAAAGACGAGCGAATGTGCTTCAAGCGACATCGTGGCGCCATCTGTTGCAGTCAAGTTCTCGGGTATCCAGACGACACACAGGCCATTGCCTCGGGCAAAAAGAACAAACTTCCAGCGTACATTACTAAAATGGAATCATTTCTAATATCTTTGGACCAATGGTTCCGCGCGAACGCGCAAAAGGCTAAGGTGAACAAAATTCGACTTGTGGCCTTTGGAAACCGACAGAATTTGCGCAGCCTCCAAAACTAACAGTGCCATTCCGCGACGGCACCCTCGAGCCTAGCAACGAGGTGAAAAATCCGGGCGTCACTTTCGGCAAAACCCTGTTATGGGACAATCACGTGGGTACCGTCAGCCGTCGCTGCAGGGGTACCTCAGTTGGTCTCTCGCATGCACGCCACCTCCCTCCCCGGGGCGTCATCACCACGCTGGTCACTGCCCTCGTTCTCTCGCAGGTCAGATGCTGCATTTCGACTTACGGTAAAGGATCAAAGAAAAACCTTCACGAAGCCCACAAGATCCTGAACTTTGGAGCTAGTCATTTTCGGCTGTGGAAAGTTCGATCACGTCTCGGACCAGCGAGAGAAGCTCGGCTGGCTGATGGCCCAGCAGCCTGCGTTACACTGCACAACGTGTCTGACGCACAGAAGGCTCGGGAGCGGAGCGCCCGATTCGCTTGCAGCCGTCCTCCGTCTGAACCGTGAAATACGCCAGCGAGGGACGAGACAGGACGGCTTGCAGCACATCCCCCGGTCCAGAACCGGGGATGGGATGCGGCGCTTCCGTTTCCGAGCGCCCACCTTGTACAATCAGCTACCACCGGACGCGACATCACATGAGCAGCATTGATTTACGCTCGCGCTGAAGCGACGAGTGCTGGCTCACACTCTCGACTAACCATGACTAACCATGCTGGGCGCTGTGTGCGACTTGTATGCGACTGTTTATACGATTTTATCGCCTGCGTCTTGTTTTTGTGCGTGCTTGTTTTACCCATGGCCTGCATGACGCACTACTCAATATCCACTCGTGCGGAGGAGGTCCCAATATCTCAAATACATTCATACATACAGTTTCCGATTCCATCCGAACAAAGCCAGACAGCTGCTTCCACTTCCCATCAGCTCCGGTCTCTCCCCGAGCGGTCTATCTCAACCTCAAAAGCTCTAATTGGCTTGAAAGACCCCAGACACGCCCTAGAAAGCCTAGCCTGTCCCCAGAAGCCTGAGCCACGCCCCCGGAGCCCCCAACCGCGGGCCCAGCATCTCCAACAGTGCCCCAGCAGCCCTAGCCGCGGCCCCAGCGGCGCTCCCGCGGCCAGCCCGGCGCCGAAGCCGGTCAGCGTCTGCGGCTGACAGGGGCCGTCAGAGGGAGAGCTTCTGCCGCCAGTCGGCCGGCGCTGTGCCGTCAGCGTTCGCCGAACTCGGCGGCCGTCTCATCATGGCCCGGCGCCCCCGGGCCCACTCCAGGACGGCGGCCCACCACGGCGCCGGCACTCGCGGCCGAGCGGAGCGCGCCGGTCGTCTCGGCGGCTGCTGACCGGGCGCGGAGGAGCTGCCAGCTCTGCGGAGCGCTGCCGCAGCTGTTCTGCGGCCCGCCGTGTTTTGCGTTTCCTTGCGCGGCAGGAGACAGCAGCTCGCAGCCGGAGATGTTAGAAACGGCAGTCTGAATAGGTACGCAGTCGGCTTCGCAAATTCTCGGATAATGCATTAAGTCTTAAAATTTACTCTATGTCTCCGCGCTTCAAGAATTTGTAAATAAGCCTACATGTATCGGGCTATATAGCGCAGACTTAACGGGCACTTTTGCCACCCTGGTTGATTTAATGAGCTCTGGTCTGCCTGGGCCGTCTAATCTATCACTGTTATAATAAACTTCATTACATACGCATACACTTTTTCTTACTTACGCTAGTGATCGAAGCGTGTTAAGCAGAGATTTCTACACTGATTCCAACCACTACATATGATCGCGTTGTTAAAGTCAACGACTGATATTTAAGTGAAGGTTTAGTGTACAAACAAGCACTCAAACGGACGTATGTAGTCAGCGTGGCCCTTGAAAGACCACTTGTCAGCTGACCAGCAAACCAAACATCGAAATTCGAGTGCCGGGGAGACTCGAACCCGTCTCGCCAGTGTGGGGAGACCAGCGCTCTACCGCCTGAGCTACCGAATAACGACAGATTTGTGCCTATGAAGATTCCATTTATTCGGGCAGTTACTTTCAGTCCCGGTCCGATGGCATTTCCGGTGGGCTTTCTACGGGCGCGCATCCAGTTCACGGTCCATCAACATCCACGTATGAGAGCGTCTCTCTTATGCGGCGCCAGACTAGGAAAGTAGATCAATTATTTTATTATTTCTACGATAGGGCCCAGGGCAGACGGGCGTAACACACCGCAGGCCATTTAGTCACCCTGGCTGTATTCAGGTATAATATTGTCTCTTAACCTTGTTACCCTGCCCATAGCCCTCAATATTTTCATATGGGGGCTTACTGCCCCCAATCGAGATCTCGAGAACTAACCGTCCGATTATATCGCAACAAACGGCAGTCAGCCAGCCATGACGTGAGCTTGTATTTTTTGTAAAAGAAACTTCGAAAATCTTGTAATGAGGCAAAAAATGCACATGGAGATAGTTTTTCACTTGCTACAACTCCGTTGTTTACTGACCGATCTTGATGCATCTGGATGAACCAAGAGCTTACTGAAGAAACTTTCCCTTTGCCCCATACGTTAAGTTTCTGCTGGTCATTCTTTATTTTAGAAGCACGAATTATATTAGTTTGTTCGCATAACGTAGGCATAGGTAGGGTCCGGGGCATGACAAAGGGAAAACTTCATGTTCATTTCATAGTGTTCGAGAAATGCTTCCAATCATGCTGATAGACAATATTTCTAAAGTTCCTGTTTATGACAGTTGTGGTGTAGGGTACGCGCTCGGACATTTTAGGTCATAGCTCCAGAGCCCGATGTGATATACACCTGGAATTTGAAACACATGTAGAGAAAAGTCTGCCATGCAACATACATTCCTGATTTTATCCAAAAAAATTAGCATCAGAAATATTGACAGAGAACATTATTCTGAGTTTTACCTTCACCTGACCAGATGAAGTAAGCTCAGTTAAAAAAGACGTTCATTTTTGTCCCATGACTTACATTTACGTTCATATAAAGCTTTAACTTCTATCTTTAGAAATGTCCATTTGGCAGCCGTTTTTCTTTTATCTTCAAAAGTGCAACAAATCGCCTGAGGTGCCTCTCAAAAACGTGACCTGGCTTCACCCCTCGGAAAGCAAATTATGCAAATTCCACATAACGCTTAATAAAACAGATACGAAATGTGGCCGAGTTTCACGAACCTGCTTTAAAAATCCCTCAAAAGGCGAATAAAAAACTGGAGGGGACAGGGGTCTTCTGCAACCCTTCTCCATACGGGAGTAGTGTCAAGGTGGTCTGAACGGCATTGTTCCAGTCAGCTGAGCGTAATCAGTTAAATAATGTAAAGATGGGATATAGCAAATTACAGAAAGGATAAAAAAGACAGTAGTTCCGTCAAATAAATTATCATGCGTCAATATTTCTTCATCCCAACTATCTTTGCTTAGCATATGATTGAATTTAGAAAGCAGCCATTTATCACAGGCTCCATGAAACTCATGCCACTTATGTAACTGCCCCTTTCCCCGTAGTCTAATTTCCCACTGGCATCCCACAACATATCATACTTTTTTGCAGATGGGGCGATGGTGATTGTCGAACAAGCCAGTTTGTCTTCGTTCGGAGGATAAACGATTAAAATGTCGGGAAATATTTCGTTCTTCTTAAACACAAGCAATTGATGCCGTCAGCTCCATTGGTTGCCTGTGATGCATTATTAAAGGCTGCTCGCCACTTCCTGTCGATATGCTGACAAACACCTCACCTGTTTGTTAGGAAAGGAGAGATGGACCGCATACACTGAGCATCTCGCCCACCGATCTTTCGAATTTTGCATCACAGTGTTCTAGGTCTTTTGAGCAGCAGTGAGGGTTGTGTGGCAGCACACTTTGTATCAGATATAAAGAATGGATAAGGTTTACCGAGAATGAAACAAACGCATTTCCAGCTTTTTTCAAACAGATGTCTCATATGTGCCGACTGATGGCCCTAGAACGTTTTAAAACAATGAAACCCTTAAACACAAGAACTTTGCAACTCGATCCATTCAGGATGGTTTGGCCGAAAGATCCCAACTCAGAGAACGTCTTCGCCGGACTGGGATAACTTTGGCAATCCGCGCACGTTCTCAAACGCGTTTAGATTTCCTGCTTCGTCGAAGATGGAGTGGCCCTGGATAGAATTGTTGATTTGGTTTGGCAGCGAGTGGAAATGAAAAACGCCGAATGGCACTTGAAAGGCCCTGACGTCTTACTCCACTTTACCCTCGAATTTTATTCCACATTCATTTTATTACTCAACGAACAAAATTAAGTGAAATGCGGTTTGCCCAGATGATAAGAACATTATTTCAGTTCTGCGCTTCAATTTTTGGCTACTGTGGCGTTTCTCGCTGGTATTACGTTTTATCAACCCGGAACGTGTTTTTCCTCCAAAGGAACGTGTTTGAAACAGCGAACACATAAATGTTCCACTTAATCTCGATCGCTACACCGCCAAAACGTCCAACATCCTATGACATCCAGATCACTGTAACGTGCATAAGCTATCTGATCTTTCTCACAATCCTTTTCATTGATGCGTTTTATCGAAGTTACCGTCATTTTGTACCATGCTTTCCCATATACCACAGCTTTACCTCATTTTGTGTTGTTTTGTTTCATGTTACATGCTCAAACAAAGCTAAGCACACTTTCCATAAACCAATAATATCAGTTTTCCCACCAGCTCAGTAGCTTAGTGGATCTACTGTGCAAACAGTCCTTTGCCACCGCAGGTGGATCGGCCACACCAGCCTCGCGACTTCATGTCATAGAGGATAAAGTTATCAACATACCTTAAAAATTTTGACGTCAAAGTTTGCGCTGAGAGTTGGGAAGATTTGCAAAAGCACGTCCATACATACGCAGAAAAGCATGGCCAATGCGAAGTTTCTCCTCGCTAATGCACATTTTAAGGCACGTGATTGGAACATTACTGATCGAGGTCAACGTAGGTCAAACTTAAGCTGTAGTTAGCTGGTTTCCTGGGATCTATCGGTGCTCACAGACCCCATTCCGTACCGTCCTTGTGTTTTCACAACAAAGGCACCTTATGCGACAATCGACATTTGCAGAGCGCGAGACGCCTGGAGACGGAACTACCGCATTGCCGCACGTGCACCATTGTTGTGCGTTCGTATGACGCCTGAGTGTTCAAGAAAAGACTTTCTAATCGCTGTCAGAAACCGCTTTGAAGTGAGCTATGGTATTCATCCGTGATTTCCGCAAGGAAGAAGGGTATGCATATTTTGTTTCGTTTCCGTCTGTATCAAAATACTTTGTCCCCGTTCATCATTTAACCCTGCATCATTGGCTATCATTTCTGGGTGCATGAGTTGTTCGGCACTGCTAAGTAAATGTGTTTGAAAACATGCATGCCGTTGTATTGCGCGAATGCAGTGGGGCTCCATTGTGCCACGGCGACGTTGCGAAAACGCAACGGCAGCTCCATCGGTCGACAAAAAGATGCACTACGTGGTACGATAGGCGAACGCAACCAGTATCTGCGGTGTTTACTATGAAATGCAGCTATGGAGACAGGAAAGAGGTGACCGGCAGGAAAACGGGAAGGATGATGGATGCATCCAGGATGGTTAGCAAAGATGTATCGACTATCTACTCGCTGCAGGAGCCTGAGCCTTGCGGTACTTTTGGGAAGTTGGAGAGACTGTCCGAGAACGAAGAGATCGATGACGACAGGGAGGACAATGACACCATATGTCTTCATTTCGCCACCGTCCGACCATCGTGGTGACACCGATGAGGATTCGGGTGACGACGAGACCGCGCATATCAATAATGCACTTGGGTCCCAACTTAATGCTCCGGCTAGCGTCAGTTCACAGGGTGGCGTTCATCCGGAAACAAATACCGATGACATGGGCGGTGATGTTGATCCGGGAACAGCGAGTGCGTCTGGCGGTAAAGTCGGCCGAAAACGGAAAACAGTTCGCTACAGGGGCATCGACGACCTGCCTGATGTCAGCGACAAATGGTGCTGCACGTATAAACCTAGCTCGGCTAATGTTTCGTTCAAGCCGCACGAAATTTTCGAACTTGTCACCGACAATTTTGTTATGAACATTTATGAAAAATACGATCGGATGTGCCGTACAGAAGTCCAACCGTTCGTTTACTCTGAGTCCCAGAGAAATGCGAGTGTTCATCGGCATCCTGCTGGTGGGTTGCAGCTCTTCCTAATCATTATGCATTTTGCATTGGTGCTTACCATGAGAAGGCGTTGTCTTCAATAGCCGATCAGTGCGTGAAATAATCTGGTCTCGGCGGCTCTGTGGTTCTTGGTTTGTTGGACCGCGTAAGGTCTGAATATCCCACAGAACAGTTCTCGATTTAAATTGACAACTTTTTCACGTCGTTCCGTCTCATTGAATCCATAACGGCACATAATCACCACGTAACGGGAACGGTGCGGGGCCACCGAATCGAGAACTGCCCATTCGAGTCCGCGAAACGGTTTACACAGACAGCTCGGGGCACGGAAAAACATTTTGTGGACAAAGACGGGGGATTTGCTGCTGTGCGCTGGCACCGCAACGGTGCTGTTACCATTGCATCTAATGTGCACTGTGTAAATCCAAACGGCGAGCAGAATGTTTCTCTACCGAGTAGTGCAATAGGATTGTGATTCCCTTGCCGTCTGTCATATCTCACTACAACCAGTGCATGGGTGGTGAAGACAGGATGGAACAGAACGTGTCATACTATGAGATAGGTCCCAGGGGGAAAATACTATTTTCCTCTGCTAGTTTTCCTGTTCAAACGGTCAAACTAGCCAAGCGGTAAACAACGCTTGGCTGTTTGCAGGACATGGAGACTACCACGGGGATTTGTCGGAATTCACACGGAAGATCGTTCTGACAATATTGCATGAACAGCCGCCAGTAAGTCCAGCAAGGCGGAAGACCATTGCACCTGTGAACCGTATGAGAGACGCAAGGTTCGATGTCACAGGCCGCCACATCAAAAAGTCGCGGAGTCGCTAGCGTTGCTCGGCATGTAAAAGGTGTATGAATGCACCAAGTGTGACCTTCATTTGCATGTGAAATGTTCCCATGTCTTCCATATCAGACCACAGCGTAGCTGGCAAGCGCCATCCAAACGACCTCACAATGTTGTTGCTGTGTACCTCAGGCCAACCCACAGCTCGTTCGACATTTGCCTTCCTTGTGAATGCGCGTCTAAGATTTCTGGATACCATGCAAACGAGTAAGTACCGCGATGTGTTTCCTGGCGCGTCAAATGTGAATATCAAAACGCTATCAGTAAGTTATGTACGTAAGGAGATTTAAGAAAATTCCCGTGCCAACTCTAGGACTAGGACATAGTGTAATGCCTGTACAGTATGTGGCTGGCGGCTTCCAAAATTTTCATTGCGTCTCTTCCCCCTTCCAGAATTCATGGGCCCGCCCTTGGTCAAGGCAGCAAACTATCTTTTTTACCCGCCCCTGACTGGTGAGCGGTTGACCGCCACCCCCCCGCGAGGTTTTTTCGAGATTGCAAGAGAAAGAACAAGTGCAGCGCCACGAAACTCTGTGTATCTTTTGCTTGATCATTTTGACACCCTGCATATAATTTTTGACGTCAGGCCAAACCAGGTGTTTGACCAAAGTCAGGTCAAGTCTACCTATGTCCAAGAAAGTTTAGCACCCTGGAACTTTTCACAAAACATGATGTCGTTATCAAACTTTCGACGGTTAAAGATTTTGATAAATGGAGGAAATCAGCAATCTCGGATTTTTCGGAAATGCAAAGGTCACTGACCTAAGATCAAACCGTTTTCAACCTAAGTTGTCGTTTTTTTTCGAAAACTGACGGATTTTTTCAAACAATCTGAGTGTGGGGAGATCCAGGCATCCACTTTCCGTCAATGGGAAAACTTCTAATGACCTACGACCACTGACCTCAGGTCAGGTCAGGAATAACTATTATGAATCAAAATGCACTGCCATCAAAATCGGCGATGATTTGTTCAGAACAGGTAAAAAATGTCAGGAATTGCTGACATAGTTGCGATTAATACCAAGGATTTCAAAAAGTTTCGAAAAATTGCATATTTTGGAAGTAAACAGACTTTCGCGAATAAAGCTCTGCCAATCGTGTAGACTGGAAACTACTGAATTCTTCTAAACTTGAAGCTTCCAGTGAGGAGGGCTGGGAGAAGCGTTGTGATGTGAACAATTCAGATTCGGCGAATGCAGCGCGATATGGCAGCACAACATCGCGCAGAAAATTAGCAAAGTAAATGAAAAAGACAGAGCTACCTGTATGGAGAAAGTAGTTATACGACTAGGAGCAGACTTCAAAGTCGGGCAGGTAAGTTAGGTTGGGCTAGGTTAAAGTTACGTTACCGTAGGCTGGCTAGGCTAATGAGGTTAGGTTGGATTGTGCGAGGTCAAGTCTTATAGACTTCCGAGGGTCTGTGGAAGATGAAGCTGAAAAAGCAATGCTTTGTGTAACCAGCCAAACTGCGATGCTGATATGAGCTTATTTGGTTCAGGACCAGGCACCGACAAAAAGGCCAATATCCCGAACCTAGACTGGGCTGAGTGATCTGAGAAGCGTGCCCGCTTCATGCTTCATGAATTGGATCCTGCTCCTAATAATGCGTTTCTTGCTTCTTCGCTCTCCTCCATCGCCAGATGTGAGCAGCACTGCGCCAGTGCACGTCAGCACACGTCATACTTTCGGGCGTGAACAGGCAGACTGGCAACGCTTACTTCCGGTACCTATTTAATAATTTTGACCATTTTGCAATGGAGACCATCGCAGGATAACATTTGAAAGACAGAAAACGTTGCGTTTGTGATACGCATCACCGTTACTTAGATGCCATGAAAACGCAATTATTGCTTTTTAGGGTTAACCGGCATGCAAGGCTTCACCCAGGCCAGAGTTTCGAAATACAGTAGTGTACCGAACTGCACTAAAGCCAAACTTTGTGGGATGATTGTTGGTGTGATGCCATTGCATGTGCAAAAGGACATGCACTTTAACTCCTGTCAGTTGTGGGCAACTGAGGTAACTATTACGCGGACTACATCCTCGCAAAATTTCATTGAGATCGATGGATAGATCTGAAGAACAAGAAACCTGCGTGTTCAGCGCCTGAACTCGGTTGATCTCGATGGCTGTAACCTAGTGTTCATGTGCTTTACGGATAGTGTATCAGAGTTTTAGTCATTTCGTTACGCCACCGTTTCACAAAATATTGCATCTTCAACAACTGGCCTCAGCTGCCCTTCAGTGACAAAATCTTAACTTCTTGCACCGTAGAGTACGTAGTTCCATCATAAAGCCGAACCCACAAAACGCCGCTGAAACCGGTTGAGCGGAGATGAACAAAAAGAAAAAAGGATGTTTAACAGTCTCCCTCAGCGAACCTCAGTAAACCTCGTCTGAGTTACCTGTCCTTCGGACATGCACGTTCATCGCACAGACTGACATTCAGCACGGCCGGCTGCGGCCGTCAGGTCGGCAGCGGCCGTTTCACACGCAATATGGCGTCCGGCTGACGGCCCAACACGCCGGGCTGTCTGCCGCCGACGATGGATCGGCTGCAGGATTACTGACTGGCCCCTGCCGGGCCGCAGCACACTGACCTATCAGCCCGGAAGATAGACGGAGACACATTACTCGTATTGCTATTTGGAGTATGACTCATACTGTGAATAATGCTTATGTTATTACCTATTACGAGTATCTAACACTCACACTGCTCAGATACAGCCGCGTATATTTGAAAGTAATATGCGGTAGGCAAAGGAGTGCGTAAACTTAACCCTCTTGCCCGCCATTGCGCATGTTAATTGAAGTCCTTCAGTTTTAAAAACAAAGTTTTCGTTATCTTAGGACTCTAAGTTCTGATGGCTGTGCCGGGCGCCAAATGGTCACGAGTTCGACTTTCATAAGCAATATGGGCCAAAAAACTGGCCAATTTTGATTTTGGTAAACAATGGTCATAGCACCCATTTGCATGCGTGCGGAAGACTGGCGCTTATCGGCACTTTATTTGCGAGTTATCCAGTACACCAAAAACAGGAGTAACAGGATGCGACCCCCCACTGAGTGTGTTGAGATTACGTGATATGTCTCTAATATAATTAATAGCTATTCAAAATTGCGACAATGCATTCTTCAGTAGGACTGCTACAGAACTGCGGTACACTTAAACCTATGCCGTGCTCCTACCCGCTGCGTACAATTCTGTGCTGGTGGGGGGCAGATTCTGACCCCCCCTTGCGACCTCGAAAACTACCGGTCCGACTTCCTCGCTGGAAACGGCGTTCGATAGCCTGCAGAGAAATCTACATTCCTCAAAATGTTGAAAATATTGGAAAGGGGGGAAGGCTCACGACCAGATTTTACGACCGATTTTGTTCCAATCATATCATTGTACCAAACATTGATAGGTCTATCACATATATAAGGAAGAGGACAATCTTCAAAATTCGTAAGCGTATCCAGGGCATATAAATAGGGTTCACACTTTAGGCAGATGTTAATTCATCCTAAAACATATCTTGAGTCTGGCGAGGTTACTTGCGTTCGGAAAATATTTCCATATGCGTCACACGTCACTTCATATACATATGGTAAATGCCCATGGACGGATCCAGTTACCGGAGAAAGTTGGTTAACATTCTATATGTATATTGAGTCATAGTTTTTCAGGAATGAGAAATGAAATACCTCATTTAACATTGCCCTGGGGCCGCCTCTGACTTTTATTTTCACTGAAATATATGACATTTGATAGTAATATGTGCAGAGTTAACAAAACCAATCACATAGACCCAGATGTCTGTTAGGCCCACTGATTTGCACCCTAAAACGATGCCTGGAGACACCCCTAGCAGCATATAAATCATATATAGGTGAAATATATATATATATATATATATATATATGCAAATTAAGATAAAGGTGTCTATATCACACCTTAGTTTTGTTTTATCCACACAATAAGTCATACATTCTTAGGAATAAGAAAATATGTGGATCCGCCACTGAGCAATTTTTTTCTTGAAAATACTTGGTGGTGTGCAGTTTGCAAACGTTTCGATCATTTCAACTGTCTGAAACATTATAAAGGGCAGCAAAAAAACAGGATATAGCCACGTCGATGTGCGCGATCTCCACAAAGCGTAACATTCCTCAAACATGTCTCCTTAAAAGGTAAGCTGTAACTGCTTCTGGAGGAGGTAAATTTCCGAAATTTTGTCACATGTGAAAATACATGCAGGAGTAGTCAGCAGCTTCATGAAGTAACTCAAAAAACCTCGGGAGCGGCGAACAAAAAACCATAGGGTGGGCGGAATCAGCCCTTCCTTCAGCACGGAATAGGGTTAAACGTTGAAGTCATAATCTATAGCAACATTTCATGCCGGTACCCTTTTGGCGCGAAAACTGTTCTGTATTTGAGACCACGAAGAACGCACATTACTTCCCCCGACTTGACGCGGGGCCAGCGATGGCCTGAGGACATAGAGACCTGGTGCCAGTTGACCAACGGTAAACAGGCAGGAATCCCCAGCTTCACGGTGTTGTGAGCGAGGGGCAGCGGATTAGGGGACGGGGGAGGGGGCAGCCGCCCCATCTCCGGTCAGAATTAAACATTAACCCTAAGACGCTGCGTGGAAATAAACGAATTAAAAAAAACTGTCTTGCCCACCATATCTGGAGAGCCGCACTGTTGCGAGCGACCTACTCGAATGCTTTCTATCAGTGCCAGATCCATTGGGAATGTCATGAACGTCCAGGGGAAATCGGACATTTCAGAGCGCGTTCTGGCATACCGACTGCACCTTTTTCCGTCGACGACCACTACCCCCAGCCCAATCACCGCGGGATAATGGCTCATACAGCGGGCAACCTCCCTCCGAGTCGCGAAACCCTGCGGGTGATTCACTCCAGCGAGGATGCCAATCAGCCTGCACGGCCGTGCCTCGCCGGGCGGGACTCGGCGCCGACCGGCCGCCGTCCCGGCTCGGCGCCGTTATTTCCACCATCGACGAACGCCCGCCCACGGCCGACCGCAGCCTCGTGCACAGTCCCGCGAGACGGTCAATTGCAGCGCGACCACGCTCGACCAGAAACGCCCGGCTCGGCGCATGCTGAACAGCGACAGCGATCCTCGTCCAGACCCGCTCGCCGCATCGCCGCCGGCGGATTAAACGGCTGAGCTCATCAGCGTCTCCGTTTGGCGGCGACGCGGGACGACTCGGGACGGACGGCGGGACAGCGGTGACCTCGTGACCTTCAGAGCGTGGGCCGGACGAGATTGCCACTGCATTCGTTACTGCGCCCGGGGAGCTGGGAGGACCATTTAAGCGCGTTCTCAGTCGGGGCTGCGAAGGCCAGACTCCACAAAATATGAAACATACACGAAGACAGCTCGTTGAACATAGTATTAGTTGTGTATGATGACGCGATGAAAATGCCTTGTTTTAAAGCGCACGCGCGATATTGGTATTACAGTGAGATTCTGGATGTCGGGCACTGGTACGTTCGCGGCTACAAAATGCGTTCAAAAGACGTCATGTTCTTGGACTTGTAAACTCAACAAATGACCTGATTCTCCATACTTTACCGTTGAACGTCAGGCTTACAGTTATGGCTGTAACTGGCAACTGATGCATCTCATAACGCCTCCGTAGGGCTCTCAATGGTCCCATAGGCGTCTTCAATTAGCAACTGTTGTAAAACGTTCTCTCGAAGCTGAAAGTTTGCTTCCTCACTGCGAGCAGCTGCACGTTGTACGGTTCCTTTCAGTTACGACGAGGAAGTCGGCAGAAAGGCGACACCCAACCAAAACTTTCAATTTTCAAAACGTTATTTAAGTTATTATATCTATCGCCCGTACTACAACAGTACCATGATGTAAATAACGATACAGCATCCTCTTAAAATAGAATGTGAGATTTTTTATAGGTATCATAACATCTTGAAAGATTCCCTTCTTGGTTTTAATTTTTTGTTTCCCAGAGCCACCTTTGCCCCTCACAAGTTAATTGGTTGACTCTTATTGGTTGGTTGGTCCTACTCTCCTAACAAGACGGCCGTGCAAAAGTAGACAGCGCTCTGGAGCATTCTGCCAGGATCGATGGAAACTCAGTCACGCATATTCTGAAACAGCTACGCACGTCACACATACACGCAACAGTGAGCACGAGGAAGAGACGCTCGTGCACTGAGTACCTCGTGGCATCATCTGATCAGGTTTGTGGTTAATTCGGCTGAAGTGGGTCGGATCAGTTCCTGATTCCCAGAGCAGTGAATCGATTCCGATACTGATTCACCGCGATATTTCTTTTTTGAGTGAGTCAACGAAGCCATGGTCCACATACTAAAAATGTGTTTGTAATTTAAATATTCCATTGGTCAGTAAACTTGGTAGTGACGCAGGAACAGCATAATTGAAGAGTTGCAAAAATCGGATTTTTTGGAGCCATTTAATGATTATATAAGTAATGTAAATATTTGAATTCCAATTTATGGTTGTAATTAATCATTTGTTGCAGTGAATCGATTCATAAGGGATGATTTTTTGGGGCCGGCAAGCAGTTTACTTCTGATTCAACTGAACTGATTCTCTTCTCAATTCAGGACAAAATGCTAACACGCACCCGGGAGGAAGGTTCAGTTTGACCCCTCTCCGAGGTTTTCCGGAATAGTTTCCTAACAGTACGACGCATCCTCCACCAAATATGACACAGCTATACAAAACTAAATAGAATATTATTCATTGTCGCAGAATTGTCAGTGTGGTTCAAGATCACTGAATTAGAGCGGGTCAAATTCAGGTCATGGTTACCAGAAATGACCATTTTAGGGTAAACTTCAAACTGCTATCACAGAGTTTTAAATACAGCCTATGGAAACTGTTATAGGTTCACAGATAACTAACTGAAAAAAATGAAATAGATCGGTCGATCTGAGGTCAGGTTCCGCCGTCAGGTCAAGGCCAAAAGTTGGACTTCCGAACACTGAACCAGCGTCATAGTCATCTCAGTCAATACACCGGATAATATATACCAGGACACGGCATATTGGACTGGCGTACCGAGTTCGAAGTCGATATCAGGTAAGGTCACGGACAGATGGCAAAAAATATGCTCGCGTGTACCCTTTTCCACAGAAGCAACGCAGTGAAACGCAGCCAGTTTCTTGTTCACTGCCTAATTTAAGGTTAAAATGGCACAAAACAATTTCGGGGGTGACTGAACTTGAGCCTGTACTGAGTCAAACATCCCAGTATACATACTTTCTATTGCAGTTTTGTGCGTCCTGCAAAAATGGGTCCTACACTTTAGCGCTGTGACCAATAGTTTTCGCGGTACAGGCAAACGTCTGGCGAGTCGCACAGAACTTGACGCTCTTTGACCACATTTGTCCTTGAAGGCCACGGCCTAGAAATATCAGACTTCTATACAAGAGAGTTCCTTAAGAGCTTCATCAATTCTGCGAGTTTGGTGGCTCAGGCCTCGTTAGTTTTTGAGATCTAAGGGGTCAAATTGAGCCCTCCGCACCTGAGCCCGCTCATTGAACCGGCCACCCGTGAGACTGTTGATCGTCATTCGAAATCTAGGCCAAGCCTGTACTCGACTTAATTTCATTTTCTGCTGGCAAGTGGAGGGGTACTAAGGCCACATTCCGGACTCAGGCCGACGAAGGAAATATCCCGCCGCTACGCCCACCGGAAGGGGCGCTGGCTCGCTGCCGCCCCACCGCTACCCCATCGTTACATGGTCCCGATCACCACACCCCGCCTCTACCCTCACCGTCACCCGCGGTTACCCTCACCGTCACGTGGCTCCAGCCACCCAGCCATAAGGGCGACATCGACGCATCAGGCGGCTCCGATCTGTCGCCGGGCCGCCCAGCCTGATGAAGTCCAATAATCTTTTCCGCCGCGCAGGCCGAGGCGCCCTTCGGCCGGCGGCCGACCGGCCGGCTCCAGTAATGACGGAGCCAATCTCTCGCGGGACATGTCCCGAAAATACTTCCCCCTTCCAGCCGTCAGTGGGGTCCGGTTCCCGCCACCTGAGCGTCAGGGTGTGCCGGTGGCCATGTCTCCCGCAGTGCGGGGGTTTTAATTTCCCCAGGCAGCGTGCGGTGAGAGGAGGCGGCACTTCTTACTGCGAAGATGATCCTAGCGACTGTAAAGGGCAGGGTCTGGGTTAATAAATAACTTCCAGCCGTCGAGCACGCCCGTCACGGACGCTGTGTAGCCCGGCAGCGCTGAACGCACGACGCTGTTGGCTGTTTCTTTCTCATTGTCATTACGTGGAAGTCTTCCAGCATTTCACCTTTGGAATGCTATATCACTTCAAAATAGCATTCTTTTCAGTCACTTATTAATATGTACTTTTTAACATACAAGCAAAGGTTCGGAGCTTCATGCAACAAGTTCTGCCGGGAACGGCCTTCGATCCCTCGTATCACCCTATCAGATCAGTCGGATCGAATTTATAAAAACAAAGAAAAAGGAAAGAAAAAAAGAAAAACTTTCTTCCCGGTTCGCACGATCGGCTCACTTTTTCCAGGGCTGACACAGTCGGTCAACATTTCTGCCCGTCTGACAAAGTCGGCCGACGTTTCTGCCAGCTGAAACAGTCGACTGACATTTCTGCCCGGCTGACACGGGCGATTGACACATCTGACCAGCCGACACGGAGCGAATCCGGCCGGGGCTTGCCAGGCCGTCATCGGCCC
Source organism: Capitulum mitella (assembly GCA_030062745.1). Lineage (NCBI taxonomy): Eukaryota > Metazoa > Arthropoda > Thecostraca > Pollicipedomorpha > Pollicipedidae > Capitulum > Capitulum mitella. Next base: position 1,346,233 of record CP099852.1, on the reverse strand, counting down.
TCTCACCCGCAGCTGACGTCAGGTCCCAGCGGTGCCGGCTAGCGTGGCGCGTGAACCACTGTCGGCAGGGAAACGGCCAAGAACGCTCCACGAAGCACGGTGGTTGTCAGTTACGTGTGACGAAGGAATCGTTTTTCAAAGCACCGTTAAGAAGCCCGATGGTACGGAAAATAAAAGGCCTACGACGTTTTTTTTCAGTTTTGGAAGTATATCGTTTGACTAAAAACGCATTCTGAAATTTTTTCTGACTGCTTTTGAGAAAAAAGGATGGTTTTTGAAAATCAAAAGCCACATACGATTTTTTTCCCAGGCCAGAGGAGTTTTCGGGCATAAGAAATGCATGTTCATCGGTTATGTATATAACAGAAAATGTACCACCAGAAAACGTTTTCGACAGCACCTTTGTGGTGTTTCCAATGGGTTTCATTGCCATCTGTAACAGCCGTGCACCGGTGGACGGACTCTGCCCGAACTCACCGGCAGGCTGCCCTCTGACACAGGCCTCAGTCGCCGAAACAGGACGGTGTTACGTTCGACCCCGCGGTATTTGGAACGAGACTACAGACAGCCGAGCGATGTGCGAGGCCAGTTCACGGGGTATTCTGCTTCAGGCCTCAAACCTGCTGAGGTTTGCGGCTGAAAGTCCGAGTCAGGAGCACGCTTTGCACATGGTTTTGGGGATAAAAATCTTAAAGGGCGGGAGCGCGGATGTCATAATGTCAAACAGGAGGGAACCGTCCACCTATCAGGAATGGCGTCGCCAAAAGGGGACGGGGGAACGCGTCCCCTCCTCTTCTCAGACAGAGGGGGTTCGTCGTCCCTTATCAGGAGAAACTCTCACAAAAATACTTCAATAATCAGCATGCAGGAATGAACTCTCTGCAGTCGTTGTTCATGTATTAACATTGACAACGAGAGAGTACACATGTTTGGCTAAACCTGCTGCATATGCAGCATTTTTGCTTTTCTTTTTCAAACAACTTATAAAATGGAAGGAATTTCGTTGCAGACGATTTAGTGCAGAAGTTTTATGTTATTGATACTGTCAGTGAGCGCACACTCGGCGCACAAGCGACAATTCCTTGCTTTTAGGAGGCGCGTGGACTCCAGCAGGAGACGAATGACTGACGCCTGATGAGATATAAGACCACGACCTTGGACCTTTCCCCTCACCCTTTGTTCGCGCTTTTTTCGTACAATTTTGCGTTTCCACCATACAAAGTGCCAGAAAATGTCAGAAAAAATCTTTTTTGGAGCGGGGTGAGGGGTGCACCTTTTCAGCTAGAGCGTCTGTTTTGTTAAAAATGTGCTGCCTCTAAACCTGTTCTCGTCCCCCCCCCCGCGTGAAATATCTGTGGTGATGCCTCGGCATGCAGTGAGATGATGGATATTCCAGGTCACTAGGAATGCTGTTGCATCCACAGATTATAAGGCGTTCGGATCAGCCTTACCAAGGATCAAACTGCGTGATCGTTAGATTAACTGAGCCTAGTGCCAAACATGTAGCCAGCATTCGAGTCCAGACATGACATCGTAAGGGATATCAAACTTGTGCGTAGTTTGTCGATGACCAAGGTCGCAGTAGAGTCAGACACTGATATCAGACGGCTTTTTCATGCAAGCACCTTAATGCAGCGGAAAGCGCCAGTCGTGTTCTGCTGGAGATAATGCGTATCGTAATTCGAAGCAACTGCGTCGTCCGCAATATGGCGCTAATGAAGGATTAATGTGCGGAGGTCCCGTGTAATCCGACGTGGTCGACTCCGGTACAGACATCGTGTAGTGATGCTACCGTGATGCCAGATCTATATGCCAAATACGTATCTTTATAGATGTATATTTTTACATGTTCTTTTAAAGATCGGCGTATTATTTGCTTTCAGTAATTTCTTTATCGTCTTCTTGATAGTTCTCATATCCGTTTCAACGTGAGAAGGCAAATGGAAAATCAAATTACCCAGGCCACACTTTAGATATGTTATTGAACGTTTCGTAGATGTGTTCCGTTACCAATGACAATCAATGGTATGTGGTGTGGCTATAGGGTCTCCCCTGGGGCTTCTGCCAGTTTTTACATGGGTTGCCTTGAAGGAAAAGTCCTAATGGATAATACTCTGGGACGAAGCATCTTCTCTCGTTACTTAGATGGTATTTCTGTCGGTGTCCAAGGACGAAGTCCTCCTCAAAAGGCTTAGGATAGCTATGGAGAACAACTCAGTATTAAAGTTTACGTACGAAGTAAGCAACGACAATGTGTTACCGTTCCTTAACGTCTAGGTCAAGGCTTGCAACAACCCCTTCGAGACTCCAGTGTTCAGGAAAGCCACTGACCAGGGCGAAGTGCTCGAATGAGAACAGTGAGTGCGCAACCATGTATAAGACAAGCGTCATCAACTTCTTTGTCAAATGAGCCATCAAAACCTGTTCCACATCGGAGGCATTGGACGGGGAATTCCTGAGACTGCAGTCCGTCTAGTCAGTAACGGCTACTCAAACACAGCAGTGGACAAGGAGGGAAGACAACAGTTAGGTACAACGCTCAATACACAAAAACAAGAAACCACAAAAAAGAACACTGACATCTTCTATACGAATTTAATGAACACAGCATACAAGACTGACAAAAAGTTTTACGAGATATTTTACCGAAACATGTAACGTGCGCAGATAAAAGCAAACAGCTAGAAGTTATCATATACCACAAAAGCAGAACAATATGTCACCTTCTGGTCAAAAATAACTTTTCATGTACGCAAACGACCTCAAGAGGACCAACGCGGTTTGCAAATTTTCTTGTCCGAACAAAGATTATAGGTTTCGTGATACAAGCTATTTTGGCGTGACCACCACTCCACTGTCCAGGAGGTTAACGATGCGTCTGAGAGACGGAGCTGCGCGACAACATATGCTCCAACAGCATGGAGAGGCCATCAGCAGAGCAAAACTTGTCGAGATATTGTCGTTGCCGATGTATGAGATCAACATGAATGAATATGAAGCATGAATATACCATGAGTGAGAAACTGTATGGACAAGAGGAAACTAAATGTGCTAAGAGCTCTCTTTCTTCAAGACCACTCGTCGGCACTCAGCATACGAGTGAAATCATACGTAAATCTAGGCTTGAAAACCAGGGTAGGCAAACTGTATGGGTAGGAAGAAAACGAGTGACTTGCGTCTATGAATGTCTCTGCATATGTCTGTGTTTCCGCGATTTGCTCTCTCTCAGACAAGAGAGTAAATCGTGAATCTATAAAGCTGACTGTCAATGGTAATTGCTTTTTTTCTTGCACGGAGCAAGATATCGGTTAAACCTGTCACTTCTGAAAATGGAGAACGCATCTTCGAAACGTTATATAGCGTATCTAAACAGTGGCCTGGATAATTTGATTTGCGACTTATCTTCTGGCAATGAAAAGAACGTAAGAACTATAGAGAAGACGACAAAGAAATTAGCAAAAACAAATAATGCACTGTTTTTTTTACAAACATGGACAATGGAAGATATTCTGCCAAAGTACATCTTTACATATATATTATATATATATATATATATATATATATATATATATATATATATATATATATATAAAATACATTAGCAGTGACATATATTAACAGTGGCAGAGATGATGTAGCATTTTCGTTATTAACAGTTATACTGGTTATGTGCTTTATATATATATATATATATATATATATATATATATATATATATCATGCAAAGATGTATATAATACAGAGATAGCCTTTGGTACGGATTCTTAAATTGCTTTGCATATTCTCTCACAGTTGTCGAGGCCAGGACGTCTCGGGTACATGCCTGACCCATCTATATTCAAATAAAACATTCCATATTGAGCTCAGGACTTCGAAGGCGGCTGTTTAGTATCTAATAAGGGAATGGCGCTCGATAAGATGCTTTGCAGCTTAGAGACATTAACTGTTACGAACAATGACGTATACTGACCGTGAGCCTTACTATATCTATCAGAAAATGATTACTTAGGCTATTAAACAACGCAGCCAATATCATTTGCCGAGAAAATCGTAATACCAGATTATCCGATCTTGGATATGGCTGTAAAACTTGGCATCTGCCCCGGGGAGGAAGCAGCCAGATCAAGCTTCTTAAAAACTACTCTGAGAGAACTTTCTCGAAAATGACCGACGCTGATTGGGTTCTAATGCTCGGACGTACTGCTCTCAGAGCAGAATTGACTGTATGTGATCCTGGTAAGAAAAAACGAAATGATATTTGCTGGAAGGAAAGTCCAAGATGTATGTATATATATATATATATATATATATATATATATATATATATATGATCATTTTCGGGACGAGTGTTTCCAGATGCAACTACGTCAAAGTGTGGACTGAAGTGTTTGTGGAACTGTGTTCTGGGTTTGTCTGTCCATGCCCGTCAGCGTGCGCTGTTAATATGAGCATTAATGATACAACATCAGCTATAATGACGATGTGTAGAAAAAGACACAAGATGAGAGTTTTGAAAGCTGTCCACATTGGAGATAGAGAGAGAGAGACTTCGTCATAAACAGATAAATGGATACTTTCAATGCATGATGGACAGCCTCTGGCACCAAGGCACTAGGTGCGACAGTCCTCTCAGTGTACTGATATGTGTACTAAATTCAGGATATGTTCATGATTGCTTGTAGCTATATCGGAGGTGCGTACCGTGTTATCATGAATGCGAGGTTTAAGTAACCATAATTTTTAAAAGACGTATTCAGGAAATGAGCCAACTGAGCCGACGTTCGACGTGACGAACGTAAGCTTGTGTTTGTTCTCGTGCTTATATCTTCGCATGTCTGATGATGTGAAACACAGCGAGACATTACAGGGAGACAATCTCGGCACCCTACTTAACAGTCTGCCTCTGTTTTAAAAAGGAGTGAAGAGAAAACTAGAAAAGCAATTTAAAGAACGAATCAGCTGCCAACATGTTGTCATATTTACGATGAAACATGCATCAAAGAAAGTCTACTTCCAGCCTTCACGAATATATATATATATATATATATATATATATATATATGCATACATATATATTTATATATTGAATAATGATTCAGTAATTAGAATCAATCGTTTTACATAATCGGTGAAAGTGTTTAGACGGGTGCCTATGTTGCTTCGCAACGTGTCATTGGTCCTGCCAACATCATCAGACAACATAGACACAGTTATACATAACAATACACAAAACATTCGTGGTTGTGTCGGGTCAAAAATACAATACCGCACGTGGTCGGTAAAGTAATTTTCCAAGCCCGAGGTCGGTGATGCGATATCTTCCGAGACCGAGGGTTGAGGGCAGAAATTCAGCAACGACCAAGGTCCTTGGAAAAATTCCGGCCAAGGTTTGGTGTGATTCTTACCAAACCCTGCTGTGTGCCAGAACATGCAGAGACAATTAAAATCATTCTTCCCAAAATACTTTCGATACGAAATCGGGAAAGAAGACCATGACTAGACAGTTGAAAGAGTTTGTTCAGTCTAGGCGTAGGAAGGAGACCCCAAGGAAGGCTGAATTTTGGTTGAGACGTTTGGAAGCCCATCTTTGACATCGTCGTTACCAACTTGAGTCTTTTCGAAAGGCACTTTCAACCAGTGAAGACATTTATCTCCAAACACCACTATGAATGGTTGGAAAGCTTGCACAGCAACAGCTGCGATCTGAAACAGTTTCTACAAATTCCAGTCGTATTTTTATCAAAATAAATGTTTGCGCGTGAGTCTGGTAAAATATCTCGGCCCGTTGTCAAAAATGTTTTACCAGATGCTGGAATATCCCTTTTCCAGTGGTTCGTGCATCTAGCATAACATTTCGCCTCATTACTTTCTGGTCTGGGAAAACATTTTGACCACGGGCTAACATGTTTTACCAAATCACGCGCAAACAGCTATTCGGACAAAAAAAAACGACTGGAATTGTAGAAAGTGTTTCGGACTGCAGGTGTTTTTCAATCAGAAATGAGCAGATTTACAAGTTCCACTTGGCCTTGCTCAAGGTTGAAAGATGGCCACTTACACCCATTGTCTTTCTACGGGCTTCCAAACGTTTTAATCAAAATTTCATCTCCCTTGAGGTGTCCTTGTCACGGCTAGACTGAATAAGCTCTTTAACTGTCTCCTGATGGTCTTCTTCCCCGATGGTATAACCCAAGTGTGGTGGAAAGAATTTTTTTCGTTTGCTTTTAATTTGCTTTTAACTTTTAATTTGCTCTCCATGTTCTGGCAAACGGCAACATTTGATAAAAACCATACCGCACCTGGACCAGAAAAATTTCAAAGGACCTTGATCGCTGCTGAATGTCTGCCCTTGGCCAAGTGTGATGTGTCTCGGGCAGAAATTGCAACAGCGACCTCGGTCCTGAGAAACTATTTTACCGGCCCCGTTTGACACTGTACATTCCCGGATCAAAAAGCACTGACGCGAAATGCGTGTGCATGATTGGGCTTTGAAGCGCTCCGACCACTAGGTCATAAGGCCCCGAGGCGAAATGTCATACGCACAAACCAATGTAAAAGGGATATTGAAGCATTTAGTAATTTACATTTCTGATTTTTTTGCGCTCAGATAAGTCATCTGATGTTATGAAAATATCTACAGTCAAGCACCATACATACTTGTGGTTACCTTTGATAGTCGCGAACATCGGAAGTGCAGTTACCATCATCATAACATACATCTGGAAGTCGATGGAATCAGACACATCTTCGTCAACGATAACTTCAGTCTCACTGATATAGATAGTCAGATCGGACGGCAGCTTCATAAACGCTTCCACTCACCAGCTGTAGGAGCTGGCGAAATGGTAAGACCTGACGTGCAGCTGTACTATCATAGTAGGATGTCAACTGCCATAAAGCTGAAGAAAAAGCTATCCCGACATACTAGCAAGAAACTGTATCCCATTTAATCCTCCCAGCAACATCAAATTCGCAATGTACTGCAAAAGTCCCAGAGTATCTGGTCTGATTGTGAATAACAACCTATCCAGAGTCAGCTCCCTACTGACAACTACTAACGGCGTATGCGGGTTTAAATGCGTTATCGGCCTCCGCGCGCGAGGAACAAACACGTCACACGCCGACCAAATCGCGACTTCACTGTCGAGACGGATGGCGATGCACCTGTAGGATGGTGCACCAAAGCGGCACATGAGGTCCAGTCATGGATCCCGACTGACATGAGCGGCGCTGGTGGACAATGTCACTATATTGGCCAGGTAAACTCACGAGCTGAAAGTGTTGGAATATGCTGACGGGCGATAAAGATCCCGCCATTAATCGGCAGAGGGATATGCAACCACATCGTGGCTATGTCACGGCCGGCCTCTGGCACTTAGAATGCAAGGTAAATGAAAAAAGTGTGGGGTGAAGATAATGCCGATGTTCGTAACTACCAGAGTTGCCCAGAAGTATGTTCTGTGCTTGACTGTAAATATTTTCATGTTATCGAAAGACTTATTTGGGTGCAAAAGACTGCAGAAATGTAATTTTAACCCGGCACAGCCACGAAAGATTTACATATTGTTGTTATGTATAACTGTGCCATTGACTGATGGTGTTGACAGGACCAAGAAAATCTTACAAAGTAAGGTATGCACCCTTTTAAACAGCTTTTCCAACGATAGAAAAATACTGATTTGGAGTATTGAACCATTATCAAAGAAGCACGTGAATGCAAGATATGCTGGCATATAGGTATGCTCCGAATGTATATATATATATATATATATATATATATATGTATATACACACTAAAAATGGCAGTATATCTGGCACTGACGTGATTCTTAGGTAATGATTCAATACTCCGAATCAGTCTTCCCCATCATCGGAAAAACTGTTAAAAAAGGTGCTTAGGTGACATCGGCAAACTGAGCTTCGGTCCTTTATTTGATCTTTGGATCAGGAATTCGACCAATGCCGTTTATATATATATATATATATATATATATATATATATATATATATATATAAGAGAGAGAGAGAGAGAGAGAGAGAGAGAGAGAGAGAGAGAGAGAGAGAGAGAGAGAGAGAGAGAGAGAGAGAGAGAGAGAGAGAGAGAGAGAGAGAGAGAGACAGAGAGAGACAGAGAGACAGAGAGGCAGAGACAGAGAGAAGAGAGAGAGGGGCTAGAGAGATATACAGACAGATAGAAAGATAAGCGGCATTAATCGAATTCTCGACTCGAGGACCAAATAGAGCACCGGAGCTCATATTTGCTGATATCCTCTAAGCTTATTTGTCTGGCTTGAGCCTGATTAATCCAGTGCGGCTAGAGTTTGCGGCACTTGAACGCCACGCTAATTAATAAGGCTTGCTGTAGCGCAGTAATACCGAGAATTCTGAAACTTCCTGTTAACCAATTAAAAATTCTACAAAACAAGATATAATGGATAATGGTGAAGGTATAATCCAAGAACCACGTACAAAATATTCGAAATTTATCGTCTAAAGGGCTTTACGGGACTGACATTCTCCCGGAATATCATCCGCATTGATTTTTGTTACATGGGTGGTGGTGTATGCCAGTTTCCATTTGCGTTGGCGAAACAAAGATAAGACAGCGAAGAAGTCCCCATGCTTGGAACTCTTATAAACGCATTTAGAATTCGAACAAAAATATGCACGCTGAAGAAATTCCTTTCTGGTGGCTTTTGGCCAAGACAAAAAGTCTCCAGAATCTCTAGCCTCCAAATTTAGGGAAATTCCCGATCTTATGACTTTTAGTCCTGGCTGAAAAAAGACACCAAAACCTATGGCGTTTCCGGCGACAGGCGCGTGCAGCTGTTCCCCGCAGGTTTGCGAGAGCGGGGATTTGGGCGGCCGACCGTATCCGACACCGGCGCAGGCCGCCGCCGCCGAACCGCCGGCGGCACCCGATCCTGTTTGGATTTTTCGTCTGTCTGAGAGACTGGCACCAGCGAAAACAGAAAGGTGCGCAACGCCTATTTTCTTTTCCAGTACACAAAACGCATGGGTGTTGAAAATACACTATCAGCGTGGTATAAGCGTGGTACGAACGGCCTCAGTCTACCACCAAGGGACTCATATACCACTGGCTAGTGTTCCAACATGCCAAGATATGTATTTCGGAAACCCTCGGGAACAATCCTTGTTTTTCAACATCGGCGTGCCAATCGACACGTAACGGCGTATTTTCTGACTTCCTGATTCCGTCGTTTTTTTTTGCATCCTCATGACAGTTACATCGATGAGCATTTGTAACAGCAGGCATCAAGTGAAACTGGTCGAGCGCTGGAACTAACCCTGTTTTCTAGGACGGTTCGGGGATTGCCAGAGAAAAATGGAGGAAAGCGCCGTTCTTAGGCCCTCCTCTAAGCTAGATGCGCTGTCCAACAGACCACGGCCACCTGGCCTTCAGAAGTTGAAACGAAGGGAAGCCCGGAGAAGAAACGCTCCATAAAAAGTCCCGGAATTCACAGACATAGAGATGTGTTGAAGTTCCGAAGCATTAAGCATTATCTGCACTGATGCCACTATAAGGTAGAAGTTAAAATATGGTCTTCCAAACCCCATAAATTGCTTTTAAGAGAGAAGTTTAATACACTTTTTCTTAAAGCTTTTTTTCAAAACTGAGTTATCTTTATTTACAGATAAATATTGAAGAGATATTTACGTTTTCATTGCGTGGCAATTTGATTCATATTGTTCACCTAGCAAGCCGTAGGCATTGTTTTGAAAAAGCATATATCTTGTTTCCCACTTTATCTCGTTTGACGGTAGTGTTTCCACTTGTCAATTTGAGGACATTTGTCCCTTGTGTTTCTCAGAACTGCACTGAACCCATGCCAACCGGCAAAGATTGATCATCAGTAATGATGTGTGATAAATAATGATGTGTCCCAGTCGGGCAAGCCGAATGCCACGATAATCAGTCCAAACAGCCGCTCCTTTTTCTGCCCGGGTGGCACCACGTGACCATAAATGAAACACGAACGCTACAATATGCCTTCTATCCCGGCAGCGTCGTCCGTGGGTCAGCAGTTTTTCATCTGCAGACTAATGATGGTCACCGGTGCGCAGAGCAGATATTCCACGCGCGCGTGTACGCGCCAGGACAATGACGACGCCGATAGCGGTCGTGTGTCTGACGTCCCAGCGCGCGAATAGTCGCCGTGCACTCGGCGAGGCTGCGCGGCGCGGCCGTCCGCCGGCCATCAACGGCGCCGTGCGTGCTCGGCTGTCCTGGTCGCCTCGGCTGGCCGGCCGGCAGACACACTCGCTTTGCCCCTTAGGGCTGTTGAGCGTCGGCGCGCCGTTGGCGTCGGCTGAACGCCGATCGTGTGGCACCTCTGCCGCGAGCCTGCACAGCTCTATGGAGCAGGAACCGCCGGCCGGCCGTGGTTGTGGAGCTGACCGCCTCAGTGGAGTCCGTTTAGGCTCACGATTGGCAGTGATGGTCAGATATGGCTGCCAAGAGCCAGGCAGGTCATCAGGCCACTGAGGAACCATAGATGTCACGTGATATGGTGTTTGGAACGTCAGTTAACAAGCTCGTGACACAATGTATTCGATTAAGCGATTACGACACAAGAATGTAGGAGCCGGGAGTCAGAGGCCACCACCCCTCCCCAACTTCGAAACCGGGAGCGGCGTCCGCCCTTCCCCACCCGACTTCAAGACTGGCGGCATCGCCCCCAACTTCGAGACTAGGGCCCCCAACTTATGACGGCCCCTGGCAGACAAAGGAGGCTTTCTGATCGACAAAGAGAGACTCCTTACCGACGCAGAGGGTTCCGGAATCGACGCAGGAGGCCCAAAACCAACGTACGACGCCTTAGAAACCGATTCAAGAGGTCCCCAGAATCGACAAAGGATGTCTCCGGGCCGACGCAGCCCACGTAACCGACGTAGGAGTCCCCGAACTTTCGCACGAGGTCCATTGACCAACGCAAGGGGCCCCCTGACCGACGCAAGAGGCCCTTAGAACCGGCCAAGGAGGACGAAGGAGGCTTCATTTGTACCGGGGGTCTCTTTCTGTCCAGGAGGACCCCAGTGCCAAAAACGTGACGTCCTGAAAAATAATTGTCATGTCCCTGGACAGACGGCCTTCTGATCAGCGTAGGAGGTCCCGTGACTGACCCAGTAGGCCCTGATCGATAAATGGGCCCCCTCGCCAACACAGCAGGCTCCCATTCGGTACCGAAGGCCATCATGTGTGTTTAGATACTTGGCCAAGGCGTATGATGGTGTCGATACCTGGGATGTACAAGGTCTTGTTAGATTTCCGGCCTTGTGCGTTTTCATGTTACCGTGGAAGTATCCTCGGCTAAAGTCACCCGTGATTCGTGGAAATTTCAACCCTGCTATCTGGGCGTTGGCGGAATCAGTACACAAGTTGAGGTGCTTTTCCTGGGCATCTGTTGGATTTCTGCGATAAGAAACGACCCTTACCCAGTGATTCCTCCTATCTATATTTAAATCACGTTGCTAGCCAGATATGTCATATGTATGTGTAATGTGTTGAATGCTTGCCTGATGATGTTCATGGTAAATGAACCAAACGTTGCATTTTAGAGGATTGCTTTTTTACCTGGAGGAGAAAGAGCGGAAGCTTTTGCGAAGAACAGAAAGCTTACGGAAGAAAATAATAGCAACAAATTTCGCTGTCATATTTAATCAGACTTGCATTAACGAAATTCTGTTTCCGAAGTATATGTGTGTGTGTGTGTGTGGATGGATAGATAGATAGATAGATTACTTTGTTGTAGGGCCTTCAATGACATTACGAAATCTCATTTCAACCTGGTGCGATCAGGGGCGTCCAGTTTCCAGCAATCTGTAGTACCTACACAAATTCAAGGTAGTACAAATCACGCAGTTCGTCGTATACTTATGCCGTTTGGACCACTTTGGTAGTACAGTTTTAGTATCCATGCGATTCATATACTAATAAACGGAAATACTCGTGCACCCCCTCCCTTCCTCCAGTCCGCATTTTTATTTTATTTTGTCTTATTTTCTGTTCAGTAGCAAGGACTCGGCGAGCGAGTTGACTTGCCATGCTCCATTTACGGGAATGCAAGCCGGTGATCAACAGGAATCTCGGTAATGAACCCCATGGCACATCATCTTTCTAGCAGGCGGTCTGCGCATGATTTTGGTTCTCAATGAGCTCGTCCTCCCCCTTTACGAACATCCTGGCTGAGCCCATGCAGGCTGCCCTCCGCACGGTGTGTGGGTCTGCGTCCAGCAGTGTGCCTGCGGAGGCGGTGTTGTTTTGCTCGGCGGCCGCGGCAGTCGGTCTGGCTCTGTTGTGTCCTCTCTCGAACGTTACGCGGAAATAGCCAGACATGACCATTACCGTAGTGGGCCATAGGGAAGCCAACTGCTGCCAAATGCTGCCAATATGGCGCCAGTGGCCGACTGACCTCGACGTCACGGAAACGCCGACTCACGTCGTCGTGTGGCCCGGCTTGGCCCGCAGAATGGTCCTGACCATCGATCGGTGGGTATGGCGTACGTGTACGTGTACGCACATAATCCGCTCTTTAATGCACAGGCGGGGAGTGGTGAGATAATTGTAGTACACTGCCTTGACGCAAGCACTATGAAGTTTTCACAGACGCTGTGCCGACACTTGGGGGCATGAAGCCTTCCAGTTGGTAGTGGTATGATTAGCAAAGGAAGCTGCCTCAATGGGCGCTACCCTCTCTAATTGCTCCACCACCCATTATTTCTTAATTGAGGCAGGCGATTGGCAGATAAAGGATATTTTCTGAAAGGGACAGCATAGCTGCAGATTCGATCCCTTGCTTTTCCTTTCTGTCAGCGGTACAGACGTATGGTGAGTCCGTGAAGTTTCAGTGCAAGTTTGAAATGATTTCCTGCGTTGTGTTACCCATGTATAACTATGCTGTCGGTAACGTGAAGCAAAATTATTCCCATACACTGCCTCCGTTGTGGAATTACGCTTCCCATTTGACCAGAACAGAGATGATGCGTCTGCGCTTTTTTATACGCGGCTAGCTTTGTTATGGAAGAGCCATTGCCCTTTTTGCGCCACCATTTGCCAGGCCTTATTGCGCCAGCAGCGCAGTTGGGGCAGGAGTAGCTAACGGTGTGCTGATGGTTGCTCCAGTGTTTCACCTGTGCCGTTGACCCATTTAAAGCGATAATCACGCGGGAGATTTCGGCTGCAGAGGTGACCCTAAGAGTGAGACAGAAATGTCGCTAAAGTCTTCTTGGAAGGGCTGCAGCAATTAGCCCTGATCCCCCCGCTCCCTTTCGGCACCCTTTTAGCCCCCTGCCGTCCACTGGCGGCGGAAACGAATGCAAAACATCATTTTTTCTCATTCACTATGTAATTAGTGCCTCAAGTCCCGCAGGCAGCCCCCAAACTGTATCCCTGGAGAATCCTGGTGACACCTAAGGAACGAGGACCTCCTTACGATCTAGCGGGTAAATGTGTTTCAGATTTTCGTCAATCCATTTAGAGCAGGTGGTTCGCCGCCGACCGCAATCACTGTGTTCTTAACCCGCGCAGTGGAAGAGGGTTTCTCACTGAGGCGCACTGGAAGGGGGGCACAAAAGTACCCTCCTCGGATCTCAGAAACGGAAAGAGCTAAAGACATGAAATTTTATGGACAGGGCGGAGTTATAACGATTTATATTGTGCGCAATTTTCATGACCCTAGGTCAATACCTTCAGGGTGCAATAGGGTCGAAAAGGTCAACTTTGGACACTCTCGGCCCGTGCAGGCCATTCCATACGACTTTTTGAACGAAACGGGAAAAGGATGTTTGTTTGACCGTTAAAACTTTGTTCGCTTTTGTTCAATTTATTTGCGAATCTTTCCACCGCGTGGATTACTGTTTGATTCTAGTCAGTACAATACAGCTCATGCGCAATAGCCATACAAATAAAACTGGGCAGTCAGACACGGCAAGGTAAAGGAGTTAGTTCGTCAAGTTTCCGTACAAACTCTCCACAGGTTCAAGAGGTGGTGATGTCCGGCGGCAGGCGGTTCCAGGACGAGGCCGCGCGATACGAAAGAGCCTTGCGGGCCACAGACAGACGGAAAGTCGGCGGCTCTAAGGTGCCGGCCGCCGTCGCCCGGGTGGCACGCTGGTACACAGCGGTACATGGAGTGAACAGGGACCGGACCGCCATCGGAGCACGTTCAGCGAGTACCGCGAGTCGTTCAGGGCTTGGAAGACACCAATGCTGTCGCGCCTTGCAACTAGGTCACTTACGGCGCACCAGCTTAGCGCCCTCAAGGTCACCGACACCGAATCCCGCTTACGAGCCCCGGAGGATCCTGGCCCCAAAGTTCACCACCCTCTGTTAAGGTGGCACGACGCGGCCCCGCCCAAGACCGAAAGGCAGTAAAGGATGTGAGGGAAAACATGTGACTGGATTAGGAGTGTCAGGACCTCGGGCGTAAAGATGGTGACGTATCTTACACATGGTAACCTTGAATATGTGCTCCTCCCAGGACAAGGAGTTGTCGATAGTGATCCCTTGTATCTTCACGGACGGAGAAGGGGTTAGTGTGTGACCGGCAAAGTTAAGATGGAAGGATGTGATCTTCTTGAGGTTATGGGCTGTGCCGACAAAGAGCAGGGTTGTTTTGGATGGATTCATTTTCAAGGAGTTGGACTTAAAGTAGGCTCTGACGGCAAGGAGACTCTCTTCTTGCCGTTGTTTTAGGATGGACTAATGACCAGGATGTGCGGAGTCTGGCAGCTGAGTATCATCGGCATAGGATAACGTGGAACGTGGAATACGACATTTTCCATTCATTTGGCGCGTTAACGGGATTTCGAGTCGAGGTCATGTCAGATCATTGACCTATGCCGTCATTTTTTTCAGCTTTTACAGACCAGATTTCGAGCAACACTTGATAGCTTGAGTGTGAATACGGGCGCTACACATATCTTTTGGCGTATTTTCAGTGAAGGTAGCCAACATAGGTACATTTGATCACTTCCAGCGTTTAAATTCATGTAGGTATGCATATGTACGTATGTATACACATGAGTATCAATGTGCTAGACGTGTTTTTAGTAGGGTCTTTGAATACATATTTCATACAAATCGATATATTGCAAAGCAAATCTGGACCAGGTCACAAAATAGTTGCCCTTAATCTTTGCTGACCTTCACCCGAAATGACCCTGGCATTTATATAAGCGTATCCATGTGCGCATACGGGTTTTTATTAGCGTCTTTGAATACATATTTCATACAAATCGACATGTCGCAAATCAAATCTGGACCAGGTCACAGGATATTTGACCTTGACCTTTGATGACCTTGACCGTCACTGGCCTTGGTATATGTAAGCGTATCAATGTGCACTCCCGTGTTTTTATTAAGATCTTTGAATGCATATTTCATACAAACCAACATATTGCCAAGCAAATCTGGATCAGGTCGCAAGTTGTTTGACCTTAACCTTTCATGACCTTGGTCCTTAATGACTTTGGCTTTGGCCTTGGTACATCCATCACTTATGCCCGAATGGCGTCGCGTGATTATGTTCAAAAGGTAATCTTAGGTAGAACGCTAGTCCTTTCACAAAGTTCCCATTTGCCAGCGACAACCATTATTTTCGTTATATTTGTTTGACTTCCAATGTTTGAAACTTCAAAAATGTCCGACCGATTTTCGATTTTTCTGCGTCAATCGACGAGTTATTCCACTGCCATAAATGTCGTAAAGTAGCAGCAACCAGCTCCGATCCGTTCTCGAGATATTCAAGAAAAAAGGTGGGGGCACAAAAAGACCCCCTCCCAGTGCGCGTGTTAAGAGCCAGACGACTTTGTTGTGCCCTTCATCAGGGAATTTACCTGCCACTGCAGGAATTTATTCCTAAACTGACATGCTAAAATGGACCCCGAAGGGGAAGAATGCACCTTTTTCATAACCCAAAGTCCTTTTGATTTCGGTGACCTTACTTCGACATTTTGGAAATTCAGGACTATTGTATTTTCGGGTTTAAGAGGGAAACACTTTCGGATAACAAGAAGGGTATGAACCTAAACCCACTAGATGCGCCCATGTCACCACCTTTGTGGGGCCGCTCAGCATCTTGTCGGGATCTGAGCACTTCTCCCGACAAATTTACAAGTATTAGCCAAAGGAATAAAAGTGAAACTGTTCATAATGTACCAGATAGCAGCTGATTACATCTTTTGCCGCCGCAAAGTACCTGGAACTCCGTATCATTTCTATGCTAGCACAGTTAGTCGCATCATGTGGTGCAAATATGGCAGGGTTGCCCTAATTGCGCCTTTTGCAGTAGTCTTGCTAGATACTGAATAACAAGTAGTAGGCAAAGACTGAAATTTTAAAACACCAGATATTATGGCGGTCAAAAGATCTGAGAAGATATATGAGGAAGAAATAAGACAATTCTTCCCATATCATAATCATAGGACCCGTTTTTGGAAAAGGTGCCGCAAATTGGGCAGCTTCCCCTATATAGTTATCCTGTGTCGCAGTCCTTAACGTTGGGCTAACTGGCCGCCGCTCTCATTGTTGATGTCGGGCTACTGCGTGGAAACACGGGTTCGCGGGGTCGGGTGACCACCGATGTGTGCCGTCGCCGTGGACGAGATCAGCTGTCAGTCTGAGGTAGAGCCGACGGTGCGTTACGTGTGAAGTTCTTTCATTAAGTCCTGTAGGAATCATCATTGCTAAATGTAAATGGTAAAAGTAGTTTTGATTTATTCGCAATGGTTTCTTTTCGACAGGCAAAAAACGTTAAACGTAGGTCTCAAATAATTGCAAACTCCTAGTCGATTCGTCAGTTATTGCGGCTTTGAGAATCCTTGACAGCGCTGAGTCCGGCCGGACCAGTCCGGGCGGAGTCGACCGGGACGTCATCAGCGGCTTTGACAGTCCTTGACAGCGCTGAGTCCGGCCGGACCAGTCCGGGCGGAGTCGACCGGTGACGTCATCAGCGGCTTTGACAGTCCTTGACAGCGCTGAGTCCGGCCGGACCAGTCCGGGCGGAGTCGACCGGTGACGTCATCAGCGGCTTTGAGCAGATGTAAACAAATGGCGTGTTGACTTTATCTCCCATATACGGCCTTGAAAATAACTAGCAAAACGTGGCTTCCAAAATCCTGGAAAATACACTACGATTGGTGCGTGACGTGTTTCCTGAATGGACTCCCTTGCCTACGAAGCGAGGCTTCGTAATTGCCTCCAGACAGTTGACGTCGACGGTTTACAGAGAAGGGTTCTTGGCAAAGCAGGAGTTTCCAATCCAACGGCCTGCATCAACTATGGTTGGGATTGTGCGCGTCGGCCTCCGATGCAGATGTTTGTCGTTCTTCATGATCGACGAACTTCGATCAGGAAGACGTTTTCCTTTCTGTCAAAGGTTTCCGTCAAAAATAGTCAACGTATCGTTTCACAGTTTCGCGGTCTTTTCCTGAACGCATTACGGAGGAGGCGTCACCTATGGATTGCTTAGAATAATCATTGTGATTGTTGTGAAGACTACGAAGTTGCCGCCATTAAACATTTTTTTGTAGCTCTCATAGTGCCTCGAACAATGTCCCAAACAGTTCACTTTATACTTCACCTTGTAGTTTCTCGTTAGCTGACGTAACGTAAACATCAGAGCAGTATATGTCTGCAAACAGATGTCTGTACGAAAAAGTCCGTGGTTCCGTGGTTGTCATGAATAAACCAGCAACGCGCCCCTGCAAACCTCCAGATTCCAAGCCACCAACTTTCAGTTTCTGTCCTAAAAACATGGGCCAAATAAGCACTCAGAGCTACCGCTAAAACACGCATTAAACGCAATGTTCTGCTCTGATCAGGGGTGTCGTTTTGTGTAAATGATTGAGGTCGGAAACCAGGAACCAGGGGTCGAAAACCTCCCATCGTTAGTTTCTAAACGAGTTAAGCAAATCTGTTTTGATTGACTCCAATTTTTGCTTTAAATTTTGGACTATCATTTACCAAATAACAAACTAATTTTCCCTTGTTAAAATCCTCAAAAAATGCTGGTGGTGGGGAGGGTGAAATCATCTTTAGGGGGGGGAAGATCCTCTTAGGGTGGCATGGCCCCCGTAAAAATTGTTTGGTCTGAAAATGCCTCTGCGTTTTCAGTACTCATTTTTGAAATTTCTAGACGCATCAAACAATGCAAGTAATGTACACCGCAATATACATACAGCAATGCACGGGAAATTTTGGTCATTCACTCGTCCTTTACACGTCGCAATATCGGCCTTCTGCAAATATTCATCGGCCTACGTCTGCTCAAAAGCCACACAATAGCGGAAAATGGGACATGGTTAGATAGGACTCAGGGGAATTCCGTAAAAAATCGCGATGGAACTCCGTAAGAATAGAGGTCTGAAGGACGGTGTATATCAGAAATCGATTTCGAAGACCACGAGCTGGAATTTCTCTATCTCAGCTCAAAATTCATGATAAAAACGGAACACCCTTTTAAGACGTCAGGGTTCACTACTGCATCATGGGATTCGATTTATACTGCTATTTTACTTTACGTCGCAACTTCAGTGCGCTCATAAATAGTTTCTACGGCAGGCAGTAACGAGAATAGTTTTCATTTCACAGAACTTCACGGAACAAATCGAATATGAAAGCAATCAGGATACTCGAACACAAGGTTAGGCATATTATGGATCCTGGATATATGCCACTGAATTCAACCCCGCCATACCTGGAACGACTTTACGGGCCCGATACCCTCTGGATCATCAGACTCCCGAGCCAACTGATCCCGACAAACCGGCGACCAGAGGAATCAGCTGAGTTGCAGAGGACCGTCTGGTCCAGAGACCAGGGAGACCAATCGAGTCACGCCGGGCCGTCTGGTCCGGAGACCGGGAACACCAGGAGACACGCAGAGGACCGTCCCGTCCGGAGAGCCACCGGGTCCGGGACCAGGCAGACCTGCCGAGGGGAACCAGGAGACCAGCTGAGTGACGCAGAGCCGTCGGTCCGGCCTGCTCTCGCCACGCTGAGGCGGCCACCCGGCGACAGCTGCCGTCCGGCGGACGGTAGCCGGCCGGAGGACGGCTGCAGCTCTCCCGGCCGTGGCCGGAGGCCGATTTTTCGGCAGCGCGGCGTGGGCCCGGTCTGGCTTGCAGTCTACACGCGGCGCCCGGCGGCGACGGCGGAGTCCAGCGGGACGTTCCGCAGCCGGGACCGTATTTCAGGCACGGTGGGGGGGGGGGGGAGGCGCTGACGGCTGCGCATGGTAGGCGTGTTCCAGCTTTGCACCGATTTTTTGTCCAACTTTTGGCAGGCCGAACAGAAGGCGCGGGTGTCAGTGCAGCAACCGATGCTTTGCATGGCGACTGAGCACTAGATGGAGACCGGAATTTTGCACGGCGACTGAGCACTAGACGGAGGCCGATGCTTTACACGGCGACTAAGCACTAGACGGAGGCCGATGTTTTGCACGGCGACTGAGCACTAGACGAACCGTGTCAACCGCGCCATATGTCTACTCCACGGGGTCGCCTGCTTTCCGGGTCGGGAAGCTTTCTCATCGTTCAGGAGACAAAACGCTTCTCTTAGGAAAGCACGCACATCCCCTGTAGACGCAGTCCCCTGTAGCGCCAATTAACGTAATGGGTAAGGAGGACCCTCCAGTACATCCGCAACAGTCTGTGAGAGACACGCATCTGCGAAATGCAAAGCTCTCCACCATCAGTTTGCTCTCATCTGATGAAAATGCACTTTCTCGCGTAAATCGCCTCTTGGTTTAGTGCGAACGATGAAGGTGACCTATACGTTCCAGCTGCCGGTATCAGCATTTAATTTCTGGCGCATCCCTTACGGTTTTTGCAGCCAGGCGGGCGACATCTTGTTGTTAGATTGGATGTGCGACTGTTGACGTTTGATAATTTCGCGGCAGATGTGGTAGCCTGTCTTGCCTGGGAGTTTGCTTTACCAGCTCAATTTCCTGTTTAATTACGACGCAGACGAGGTTTCCTTGACATCACAAGTTTTCTTTTAACAGAGACAATCTTGACTATGTCGACATCTCGTGGAATATTTTCATTGTACTGCGTGTTTCTTTTTTCCGGAATTTATTCAAAATCATTGGACAATGACATTCATCTTCGAATGGGGCTTAGGACGAGCAAATATCATAGGATCAAATTAGTGAACACAGCAGAGGTGGATCGCATTTTAGGATGGGGGCAAGCAACTTTTCAGGGGGCTCTTCAAACGATGTTCACCCGCTCTGGCGGCAGTGTGTACTCGTCACCAGAAAAATAAATAGTGCGCAAAAACGGCTCAAAAGTGAAAACGTTTGGATTAATATATATGTGTGTGTGTGTGTGTGTGTGTGTGTGTGTGTGTGTGTGTGCGTGCGTGGTGCGTGGTGTGGTGTATATATGTGTGTGTGTGTGTGTGTGTGTGTGTGTGTGTGTGTGTGTGTGTGTGTGTGTGTGTGCATGCGCATCTGCATAGCCCTTAACCCTATTCGGAGGGCTAGACGGTATGGTCGATTCCCGGCAGAGGGGGGGCGGGCGGATTCGGCCTCCCCTGAGATCTCGAGAACTACACATCCGATTTCATCGCAACAAGCGGCAATCGATTGGCCATAACGTGTTAACTACATTTGTACAAAAACAGATTTGCAAAATTGTACAAAGTGTGGATACAGGAGGCAAAAAATGTCAAAATTAGAGGCATTTTTCGACGTCTTATAACTTCGTGGTTTATGGACCGATCTCGATGAAACTGGGATGAATCGAGAGATTATGGATGGGACTTTCACCATTGGTACACACGTCAGTACGTCAGCTCTGCCGATGGCTAAGGGACAGGCGATGGGGGGGGGGGGGACGAGAAGAGGCGTGACATCACTGCGACGTAAAATGGCCCGGTCGGCAGGCGCGCCATTGCCTGCGGACATCACGGCCTGCCTGGCTTTGGTTACCTCAAGCTTCGGTTACCCGCACGGGCGCCGTGAAGGTTATGCCCCCAGTCCACAGCATTTTGTTCGTGTCGTTCCTTAGCGTGACATCAGACTCGCTGCAGACCATTCGCCTGAACCAGGGTTGCAACTAACAAAGGCTTCATGGGACGATTACCAGTACCTAAAAATTCGTTCGTAGACTATGCTGGTCTGCGATAAGTGACTACATAGTAGAGCACGGCCGCCGGGTCCCTGGATTTTGATGGGCGCTCGAAAGCACAAAGGACTCCTACCCCTGGCCAGGGCCAGCGAGTAGACGTGAGCAGTGTTTTCTGATGCGGCCATCGAAAGGCAGGACTCCTGATTTTCAGTCGGCTCCCGAACATATCACTGGCCCATGGCCCTCTCTAGAGTCCCACGTGGTTCTCTGGACTTGAACAAGGGTCCAGTGGCGTACCAAAGAGGGGTTTGGTGTTACGCCCCCTGGAGGTAGTGGGGGTCCCCTGGGGCTGAAGTTCCACTACCTGTCGTCAGACGCCATGGAAGACCGTCTCCGTGGCATCAAAATAGGACTCCGAGTCTAAAAAAGCCTCAGTTCCAAAAACAGGGCTTCCTAAGCTTCGAAGAAAAGCTTTGGCTGGAAAAGCCCCTTGAACAAAATCTGGCCCCCTCCCGGACGAAATTCTGAATACGCCACTGGCCCCCGACTCATCGAAATTGGACCATGAGCCTAAAAAGGGCCCGAATGAAGAAATAGGGTCACTTAAGCCAGGAGGAGGACCCCTTGGTTGGAAGAGCCCCATATGACCCCATTTGGCGCTCTCCTAGACGAAATCCCGAGTACACCGTTGCAGGGGCTCCAGTGGGATCTGGGGGTCACTTGGAAGTCAGGGGTCCCTGCGGCTGACGTTAAAGGTCCATTGGGGCCCATGGCTGTCTGATGACCCCTCGGTGCACCAAAAGCTCCTGGCCTACTACTGAAAACATTTTGCATGTCTGGAGGGCCTTTTGACTTCACCAGGAGCTCTGGGTGTATTTAGCGCCTCTGAAGGTGGCCAGGGTCCCTGGCCAGGCCTAGGGGCCCGATGTATTTGGGTTGTTAATGAAATTCACGAGCCCAGTGGCTCCTAATTTCAGCTCCCCCCTTATAAGCAGCACATTGGGGTCACCGACCTCCAAAGGATTCTGAGCACACTAAGGGACCCCATCTTGGCCAGAGAGTCCAGGTATCTACAGGATGTTCTGGAGAGAGCCAGGGGTCTTTGTGTTTTTGGCTACCCATTGGAGGAACGGAGTTCCTGTGGCTGCTAAAGGTTTACTGTGACCCTTGACTTTCGAAGGGTACGCCGATCATCAAGGGTCCCCGGCACCCTCCAGTAAACCCTCTACATATCTGGAGGTCTTAAGACTTGACCAGGGACCCCTGTGTATTTGGGAACCCATTGGAAATCAGGCGCTCCTGCGGTCGTTAGGAGCCCACTGAGCCCCTGAATTTCCAAGGGCCCCAGATATACTGAGGACCTTTGGCCCTCTTTGGAATGCCCTCTTCATATCTGGGAAGTCTTTGGCCTTGACGAATGGCACTCGGTGCGCTTGGGGCCCCATGAAAGTCAGAGCTTCCAGCCAGGCCTAGGGGCCTTGTCCATTCAGGGTTCACTGGAAGTCGGGGGGCCACGTGACTGCTATGAAGTGGCGTTGGGTCCGGTGATTTTCAAAGAGCTCCGAGCATATAAAGGGCCCCTGGCTTGGTGGTCAGGCCCAGAGATCCTCCAGGTATGGGAGGATCTGGATTTACATGGGTTTCTGCCGCGGGGAGGGGCTTTTTGATCACAACTTTCAGGTAGGAGCCTCTGTAATGTTTTCGACAACGAATTTATTTCATCCCATTTTGGAGGTTTGAGGGGCAAAAGGATATTTACCCCGAACTTTTCAGATGGGAGCAGCTGCTCCTCTTGTTCACTCTACCCCCCCCCCCCACATCCGCCGCCGTTGAATGGATCAGGGATTCAGCATCTTCGAATGAAATCTAGGGCGAGCCAATGTTATAGGATCATCGGCAGTCTATCAAAGTTGCTGATCTTTCATCACTGCCGCACGCCGATTCATGACGCGACTACCCTTCCGTCACAGCAGCCTATCCGATCAAAGAGAAACGAGAGGTGACTAGGCGTTCTGCGTTACTGCTAGCACGACATTCACAAAGAGATGGAGGTGCCCGCAGCAAAAATAAATAAAAATGAAAATAAAACGGTATCGCCGGTAGATTTCTCGCAACCCAAACGACATCACAGAGCTGTTCTCGCGAGATGTCTACTTTTATCTTCTGTCTCATAATATCTACTAAAATCTACTGTCTACTATGTCTACGATCTACGCCACCTACGCAACTCTGTGAACTCCGTGAACTCTGTGAACCCTCGCTCAACCGGAACCAGCTCTTTGAAATAGCAAAGGTCTACCAGGTCGGATTACAAAACTGTGAAAAAGAAGCGGCTCAGGTTACTCATGCTGCGCAAAATGAATATCATCGTGATCATCGGCAGTGGGTTTCCCGCTGTCGCTCCTCTTCAGGTCAGCGTCGTTTTCGTTTCAGAGCCCCCCAAGCTATGTACAACACGTTGCCAACCGAGTTGACAACCTATATCTACTAAATATCTACTAGATATCTAGTAGCCCGTACAACCTGTACGGGCAGCGAACCTAGCCGGGCTATGAAAACGTATCTCACTCAGATGTGCGGTCACCAAAGTCTGGCAATGAGTCCTTTCATGCGCGTGTGTGTAGGTATATGCTTTATCGGTCCGCTTGCCTATATTTGTTCGTTTTTTCCTTTTTATCGTTTTTTTCGGCTTTGATGTTGTTTTACAAAGGGTTTTTACTGTTTCTGACTATGCATTTACTATTACATGACGCATGAACGCTTGGCTTCGTTTCGTTTATGTGGGCTTCCCCATATCTGTCAGACAAAGAAATAAATATATGTACTGATTTTCTGCACCCTGCCCGTGGACGGTCCTGAATTTGTAGATAGAAATGTCAAATACAAGCGCACTTACCCACAGTGGTTGTTTACCTAATTTTGGAAATTACAGTAGCAGAGCGCCGATTATGAACATTCACCGTAGCTTTGGGATGAAAGAACACAGGAAGGATATCCATGCAGGAAATAGCTTAACCCCATTAACGACAGGGGAGGAGGCAAATCCGCCCCTCCGGTTTTTTTGTTTCCCTTTTCCAGGGTTTTTGACACGGCGTCACGAAACTTGGTCACTTTTCCTACTTATTCTTTCTACGTAATCGGACGAAATTTCGTAATTCTATTTCGTTCCGGGGAGGATCCAGGCAACGTTTTTTGGGAGGCACCTCAGGCCATTTTTGGCCCTCTTGAGGGTAAAAAGAAAATGGTTATCAAAAATGGCGTTTTTGAGATAGAACTTAAAACTTTATATGAGTCCATAGACAAATAGTTGGGTAAGCATACAAATACCATTTTGCTAATCTGACGTCACTTCACAAGGTTACGACAAGGTCAAAAGTCAAAATTTGGTTTCATGGTAATAATTTTGACGTTTTTTTCCAAATGACAAACCCGGGATATATATGACTTAGAAAAGTGCTATCCACTTGTGTACTAAGTTTTAGGTTGGTATCGGGTCCGGTCACTGAGCTATGGCCTAAAATGTTCGTGCTGTACCCTATATCAAGAACGCCGGAAAATAGGGTTTTAGCAACAGAGCACATTCAAATGACTGGAAATGTTTTCAGGCAATATGAAATGCACTCAAAATCATTTCATGTCACTCTAAGGCCACTGGAAGTCATTTAAGGTCAAATGTCGTAAGCGCACCAGATAAACATGCAATCATGATAGATCCCTTTTTCATGTCTCTGGCACCGTCCATGCTAACATTATGCAAACATTATGATACAATTTGCACTTCTTCAGCATAACATGACTTATAAAAATTAAAAAAAGTTTTAAACTTTGCTGTTGATTCAGCTTTTGAAAAACTAATCCCAACATTCTCGAAACCCTGTGAACGTTTATGAATTTTCCCAAAATTTTAATCTCATGGACCAATGGTAATGGTCCCGTCCAGAAGTTCTCCATTCATGCAAATTTCATCATAGTAGGTCCATAACCAGCAGAGCTGTAACAAGTCCAAAAATACACCCCCATTTTGGACGTTTAGCCCCCTTTGAAAATTTAGAAAAATTCTTTCCCTTAAAATGTAGTTTACATCACGGCAAATCGATTACCGTTCATTGAGATGAAATTGGATGGGTAGCTCTCGAGATCTCAGGGGGGGGGGCCGAATCTGACTCCTACCTCTGCCGGGAATCCGCCATACCGTCTATCCCTCTGGGAATAGGGTTAAAATGCATGGAACAGCGACGTATACCAGGCTTGAGCACTGGTGGACTCGAGCACTGGATACAAAGACTCGTCTATGGCAAACCGTTCGCACAAGGTTGCTGGCACTCAACAATTCAAACCCTCTTCGGTTTAAAAACAGCAACAAGCCTAGTTCAGGTATTTTCAGACGTGGAAGGAAGTTGTAGTTTTCCTGGAAGGGATAGCTACCGGTGCCTTGGTTCAAAAGCTATAGAAACTAAGACATTAACTGCCCACATAACTTCAAAAGTAAGCATTCTTCCAGCTCAAGTTTACTAACTAGCACAGCGTTGCCCGGTACGACTGTCTTAGTGTCACATCTCTCGAGTATACCCAGCCCGATACACCTGCCTGTCCATTGAAGAATACACTTTTTCCATCATGGTATAGACCACTTTGCGAAAATGCTAGTTGTCTGTTCTTACGCACTGGCAACTACCTAACAGAACGCAGCGAATGTATGTATTGCACCATGCAGCATGCAGCCCGCCTCCGTCCGCCAATGCTACGCAATTTATGAACACCAAAACCAGCGACGACACGCCTCTCGTTCAGTCACGTCCGATTTGCTTGTCATCTGCGGCTCCACCGTGACTTGATCTCCAGGGCGCGATTTACATTATTCTCCCTCGGGTGCATTGGAGAGACGGATAGGGCTCAACACCGGAGGTAGTGCGGCCGACCACAGCGGCAATTTCCGTCAAATGGTGCAGACGAGGTATCCGGATGCGCCGGAAATGAGGGACCAGATGAAGGAAAAGTGTGACCTGAACTGGATATCAACTGGAATTCGGAACGAAATTAATATTGTTCTGGCCAATGAAGCCTTGGTGAAGATCAGTCATGGGATCGTGAGAAGGAAGCTCTCAGTGATGTCTGGGTTGGAACGACGGACTCTCAGGGAAAGGGCAAGAATCGCGCTGTATCTGATTTGCGGAGTCCGTTGTTCGACGTGCGGAAGGAATTCCATTGCGTCCTACAGGCCACAAATATCAATGGGTTGCCTCTGATTTTCATGATCGTATGAGCACTTTACGGGTGCTGCCTAGGCGTAAAAGACGGGCGAGGGACATCTTATGGCGATACGGCAAATACAGCAGAAAAATTTACTGGTGTCCAGGATTCCATTAAAAGCATTAGAAATTTATTTTTCATATTTATTGTTTCGCACATTCTGCTAACTTGATTACGGAGACAATGCCAGGAGTCTTTTGTTGTCCGCTTTGCACTTTGTGTACGGAAAGAAAGACAGAAATGGGAATAAAGCCTAAAAAGCTCAGACAAAGGAGCCTGTTATATGAAAGGCGCGTGGAACCTCAACTGGGGTCTTACTGTCACAACTGGGAGGACGGACATCGACATCATCGTCTCCATGACTAACACCAGGCATTCAATGTCGAGTCCGCTTTGAGACCTGTTATAGCCATCTTTGACGTTGTTACCGGCCAGACCTCTGTAAATAGATGATGGAAATTCCGAATAAGCCGTACCAAAGCAACAGAACAAACCGTGTTGAGGACCACTCAGACAATCAGGTCGGTTAACGGCGACTTGGAGCACAAGTGGGAAGGAAACTGCAAGACGTAAAAACGAGGGCGAATTTTGTCCTCTCAGTTCACGGTCTGGAGCCGACAAAGCTGCTCCGCCATAAACACGTGCCAAAAAAAGTTTGGTGACTGCTTCAGGATACATCGCACGCCCCCGGTCAATTATTTTTTTTTAGACTGGAATATAAAAGATGACTAATGCTCCCCTCAGGCGAATGATGTATTATTTTGTTCATAATTCATTTTCCGGCCTTACTAGCCTATCTGGAGCAAAACCAATTGCTGCTCGCCGGAAAAATACCAGTTGGTGTCTCTCCATAATCGTAAATCAATGACGCTGAACTGAGATGAAACTCGAGACCTTTCGGAAAAAGGACAGTCATATCACAAAAGACTGAACATGGTCAACTCCAGCTTCACATCAGGTGCCTCATAAATATGAGTGGAGCTTCTCCAAAAATGCTGGGATCAAAGCAGGATGTCATCGAAGGCAAAATGTCGTCTCACACACCCATGACCTCAGTTGTTATGATGGACCCCAGGCACTGATTCATGGTTTGTTCGATCTCAATCTATTACGATATTTCAACATACATCTGCGGATCAAAAAAGAGGGTCTGGTGATGAACACTAATCTATAGAAGCCAACTTGTTTTTAGGAAGACTAGCATGTTTTTATTTAAATGCAGTTGACATTAACATGAAACAAACATTGAGCCGAAGAGAGATAACCATGTCCTCAGATTATCTTTATGTTTCCCATAATATGGAGTGTAATCCATAAAAAGTGGCTTATGTGTGTACTTTCATTGTTAAGACACATCGAACCTAGCCAAAGT
The DNA here is from genome assembly GCA_030062745.1 of Capitulum mitella. Classification (NCBI taxonomy): domain Eukaryota; kingdom Metazoa; phylum Arthropoda; class Thecostraca; order Pollicipedomorpha; family Pollicipedidae; genus Capitulum; species Capitulum mitella. Next base: position 1,318,515 of record CP099852.1, on the reverse strand, counting down.
TGGCGGGGTCAAAATCCATGTGGTGGAGCCAAAACCAAAGTTGATGGAGCCATCCCCACCAAAAGTATAGGATACTCCGTTCCTGCACATATGTCTTTCGATGACGGGAGGGAAAACACGGAGCTACCAAAGGATGTCTCATGGAAGCTCAAAAAACCGCTCTGCGGTACAAAAAGGTTTCCTTTCCTTTTGTTCGGCGCCTCCTTCAGGCGTCCCCTTTAAAGATATTTCCCCATTTTTACTCATGTGTTTACTTACGCCCACGGTCATCGGAGTAACGACAAAGGTGCTTTTCTGTACTGAAATACATGGCAAATGTCCGGAATTTTTCTCTCAGTACTATTTTTCCGAAATTCCTCTCTCAGCGTATTCCCGCCGACATAGCCTCGATCGGCGCCCACTGTGTCCAGTCGTCAACCATCAGCTCTGAAGCAACAACATATTCTTCAGGAAGCGATCACCCCCGCTAGAGCGGAAGCAGACGACTTACCAGGGGCCCAAGGGCGTATGAGTCACCCCCTTTGTCCCAGAGGCGCAGCCAAGCGGCGCGGACCCTGCGGCCCTGACCGGAGTCGGGGGCCCGCCCCTCCCCCCAGGCCCGCATTTTTTGCCAAAACCATTACACACCGTCTTCCCGGCAGGCGGTTTTCGCATGATTTCAGTTCACACTGAGCTCCGTCCCCCCCCCCTAAGAAAATCCTGGCTGCGCCCCTGCTTTGTCCCACTGCACTCCTTCAGCGCCACCAGCTACCAAGAGTCTGGCCCACCCTCCTCGAGCCGTCATGCGAAGTCGTTGCTGCCGGCTAGTCAGCCAGCGACCACGACCTTGACCCGATGACCGAGGCGCCAGTGAATTGGACGGCCAATCGTTCCGACCGGTCGCGGCTAAATGAACGTCGTCTGCCGCGTGATCTGTCGATTTGTTCCCCCCCCCCAGGCAGTCCTCGCGATAAGAGCTTGCAACCCGCATGCGGGCTCCCAGGTTGATGCCGGCACTACGTCTTGTGGTTGATTCAACGGCTGTCCTAGCGCAAGATCTTTTCACGTTTAAAATCACTTCAGTCTCCTCGGGGAACTGAACTGGGGTTATTGGAGTTCTCCGTCGCCCAGCGATAAGATGGACGGATATGACACCTCTTCGTGACGGAAAATAACCTCGTTCCCCCGATCCTGAGCATCATCAGTTCCCGAGGAACCGGTGTTCTCTCAGTCGCTTGGACGCAATGCGCGGCCAAATGTATTCAATTTAACTAGATCGAACGATTCAGAGAAAAGTGTGATTCGCCGCTGCCGATGCTTGCCACACGATGAAGAGCACAACCTGGATCAGTCTTCGTATCTTCCTCGCTAGATGACTTGCTTTACCTCAGAAAGACCATTGTCCGTCAAGGATGCTCTAGAATGCAGCTAACGGGAGCGAATCCCAGGCCCCTTTCCGCTTATCCGACAGCGATGAAAGCATCACGAACACTACCTCGCTATTACATGAAAGACGTGACGACGACAATCCGAACACGTCAGACGAAAACAGACGAGCAAAAACGCGGCGAAACTGCACAGTCAGCCCCGCTCCGGTCTACCGCAGACCCCCCTCTCTTCCCCCCTCCTGCTGCTGCAGTGCCACACGGCCAGCACTCACCAGCCCTGGTCCAGCCCCGGAGCCCACCTGGCAGCGGCACGTCCCTGCTCCGTTGCCCGAGGGCATGAGAGGCCGACCGTCGCGTCGCCGCCGGTCCAGCCCGGCGCCTGCGCGATCAGCCGCCCCCCCCCCCCCCCTCCGACGCGGCCTGAGTCTTCGAACACGTCCGAACCGACTGCGCTAATCGCAGAGGACGGCTCGAATCGGCGGCCGGCGGGGAAATTAGTTCATTCGGGCGGCAGGCGCGCTCGTATATGTCGACGGTCACCAGCGAAAGCCTTTCTCCGGCTACTGAGAGGCGGTGAAGAGAAGCGAACCAAGAGAGAGAGAGATGGGGCAGCAGTGACGGAGAAGATCTTAACTTTAAGGTCGTGAGCGACAACAATCTAGGAACGATGGACGAGTCGATGTGGGGCGCTTTGCGCCAGCGAGAGATGCGGCAACTCTGCTGACACCGGGCTACGTCAGGAGCTGTTGTCTGCCAGCGGAGTTTGGAAGGATTCTGCTCTGACAGAATGAGGATTATTGAGTCGTCACCATTGTCAAAAGTCTGAAGAGGCCCGGCAGTCCGCAACAATACTCCCGAGTGGCATAGGATCCTCGTCAGTGATCCTCTACCGTCGTCACCCCAGCGTCATTTGGCTGCCAGCGCGCACACGTTCACTTCAGCAGGCGAGACCCTGCCGCAGAATCGTCTCTGGCGCCGACGGATTGTGGTGTCTGGAGATGGAGATGATTGCACATGGCCCAGCGCGACATGTGGCCACACAACGAAGTGATCTTCACGTCAACAAAAAACGTCCGGCGCCTGTCCATCCTGACGTCATTGGACTCGACTGCTGCCGTTTTACATTTGTGCTGCGTTGTTCGCTTATAACTGATACTGTGACGAACGTGGTACTACTCAAACTGCTGCTACGGAAATGAATCAGACGGAGCAGGTGTTCATCATTTACTAGCAAACAAGGTTATTCCGGACTCCGATGAGCTGAGAATGGGATGAGAGAATTCCGATGAGCCGAAATTCAATAACTGACACTAGCCAAATGAACAAACAAATGCCTTTCAGAGAGTAGATGACCGCAGGTCAGACAGAATTCTGCTCTCGTGATCGTCACTTTTTCCAGACCGATCCTTACCGAATCAGTCATTGGGGCTGATCGCAAATGTATGTAAAGGGAATGCCATCGCTTGAAGTGCAGTGGTTTGAGATTTCTATCCACAGGTGAAGTTCATAGCTGTTCAAGTGTCATGCGTGCGGACGCCAATAAATCTAAAACCGGCTGGCTGGCTGGCAAGCCTTTCTCGACTGTTCGCATTCGATGATTTCTCGTTGGTTGGCTTAATTAAGGTCGTGCCCACGTGCACACGAATTTCATTAGATATATATCATATCAGTGACATGTAACTCGCTGCGCTTATCGAATTCGACGATGAAACGATCGTAGCTGTCGGTTGCGATGAAAGCAAGTCCGGTGGAACGGGCCAAACGAACTGGTGAATCACCATGGAACCAGCCAGACCAGTGTGGTGCTTTGTAGTGGCATAATGGGCAACGTCACCCTTTGTTGTTTACATTTGGAAACATATTCCTTTGTCCGGTTTGTGCTAACGCTCATTTTCTCCCACGGGTGTGGTTTTTGAAAAATGATTGAGGGTGCCCGAAACGCATATGGGGACATCCAGACATGGCGTATCGGGGGAAGGCAAGGTGTCGTGACAGGCGTTTTTGCCTTAAGTTCAGAGAAATGAATTTAGAAAGGTAGAACGGGAAGTAAGTTACAGAAGGATGTGTTACGTAAGTCACGGATGGCTTTATGGCGGCAACTTAAAGGGAATATATCTGTTTTTCTGGTATCCCAAAAACGCACTCCGGGGAATATTGGGATTGGTTATGAGTTATCATGTGAATGAAAAGCGCATTTTGGTCATCCTAGACCAATATTTCACGTATTCCAGTTATTGTATTTGTTGGCAGTGCTATCGATACGCGAATTACAATAACACAATTCCAGAGAAAGGAACTAATCAGCGAGCGGCAATGCGTAGGTGAACCTTGGACCTCCGATACTTACATGGTATTCTGCCTTGCTGTGCCAGATGCAGTTATACACGGCAGCGGCGATTGCTTTGACAAACAACACTAACATATTTCAACCTGTTCACGTAATGCAGACTTGCGCAGAAAGACGTGGAACTGTGGCGGTACTTGCCGAATCCATGAGGTCGCCTTCATAATTTCGGTGTTGGTCAACTGCTGTCAGCTTCGACATCGCTGGGGTTAACGACACGGTAACACATTTTATGGGTGATTTTAGTGTTGAAAAGAAAATGGGGTAAATAGACTGAACTTGGGCTGACAGCGAGCGTTCTCACCTACCCCAGTAAAAAAATGAGCAAACACTAGCGAGTTGGCAAGAATGAATGGTACTTACGCTTGGATTCATAAAAATGTCCTCTTCAGTTGTACGTTTTGATTTGATTGATTTGAGTACATACATTCCCTTCAATGGGGACTTTGCTCCAAGACCCGACTCGACACAGTGTTACTTGGAGGGTGGTGGGGAAAAGCAATGGGTAGGTGACAATCGATTAAATAAGGCCCGGTTATTGCTCATAAAGCTGATTGTAGGTGGTTAGCGTCACGTGCCAGTTGGTCGGTGACAACGGAGTAAATAAGTTCCGATTATCGCTGATAAAGCTGACTGTAGGTAGTTGCCATTAAGTGCTTTAGAACATAACTATGTTTCATTATTCCCCTATTCCCGGAGGGCTAGACGGTATGGTCGATTCCCGGCAGGGGGCGGATTCGGCCCCCCCCCTGAGATCTCGAGGACTACTTGTCCGATTTCATCGCAACAAACGGTAATCGATTTGCCGTGACATGAACTATATTTTTATGAAAGGAAATTTTCAAAATTTTGAAATTTGTGGATACAGGAGAGGGGCAAAAATGTCAAAATGGGGGGGGTACTTTTGGACTTCTTATAACTCCGTTGTTTATCGACCGATTTCGATGAAACTTGCATGAATCGAGAGATTATGGATAGGGCTTTTACCATGGGTCCGCAAATCTGAAATTTTCAGAAAATTCGTGGGCGTTCACAGGGTTTCAAAAATAGGAGGATTAGTTTTCTAACAACTGAATGAGCAAAAGGGGCAAACACCCTTTTTGGCTTCTGCTAGCCATGTTATACTAAAGAAGTACAAATCGCATTGCAATGGTTGTATAATGTTAACATAGGCGGTGCCAGGAACATGAAAAAGGGGAACTGTCATGGTCACACGTTCTTCATATCAACTTGTGACCTTTGACCTTAAATGACCCCCAGTGGTCTCGGACCTATTTCAGTGACCTATTTAGCTATGCATCCATATAAAGTTTTAAGTTCTATCTTTAAAACTCTGTTTTTGGCAGACATTTTCCTTTTACCCTGAACATGGCCAAAAATGGCATGAGGTGCTTCCCAAAAACGTTATCTGGCTCCGCCCCTGAGCAAAACAGAATTTTGAAATTTTGTCACGACACGAAGAAGAAATAGCTAGGAAAAGTGACCAAGTTTCGTGAGGCTGCGTTAAAAAGCCTGGAATTGGCAAGCAAAAAACCCGAGGGGAGGCGGATTAAGCCCCCCTGCCGGGAATAGGGTTAATACATCCTTAAAGTTGTGGTTGCCCAAGTCGTATTGTGGGTGCCCATTTCCATTTTGTGGGTGCCGGGGCACGCACAAAGAGAAAGGAAACCACACCTCCGTTTTCTCCGACTGCAGTGTCATCTTTTGCGACGCAAACGGACATTTGAAACACATTTTTCTGTTTGGTTTGTACCAATGCTTATTTCCCTTGGTTGCAGTGTTACCTTTTGCAATGCAAACAGACATTTATCGCACTATTTCAGTATTTCGAGACCGAGGAATTGGCCATGAAAACTTGAATCGCATTTACAATCTTGTTCACTGTTGTTCCTTTGTTCCTGTACACTGGGTATCCCGATGGTCATTCATTCCACTGAAATGGCCACCCCATGATAGAGACTCAGGAACGCAGCATCAGCAACGGCCAGGCATCATCAAAATCCTTTTAAAAAGGATTGCAATCCAATCCCAAATGCTTAGCACCTAAACGAATGCAATCCAATCCCAAGCCCCACAAAGCAGAAAGGATTGCAACTCAATCCGCATTCCATTTTACAATCCCTTCTTCAAAGCGTTATTTTTTGGTGAAACAGCCACACCAGTTCGCACCACGGTGTTTATTGTTTCTGTTAAGGGTTGACCGCCAGCCATCGTGCCACAAACTTTGACCCTTTTATGAATTTTTACCTGCTTACCTACCTGAAGAGGTGGCATTAAGTAACAAAGAAAAACATTGGGAAGACTTTTCTCCCATAATCCTCTTCCCTGATATCAAGGGAGTTTGTTTGAGTGAAGGAAAGACATGATCTCCTTTTTTCATGCAGTTGCTTACGTTGCGGCCGACTATTACCTTCCCGAATGCACTGGATCCGGAGCAGGGGGAGGGGCAGAGGAGACATATCCCTCAACTTCCGATGAGGGGGACAGTCCATCCAACTTTTTGGCGATGCCCGCCAGCATGGCCAGCTCCGAGAGAAGTTTCTGAGCTCTAAGGCGCCTGAAAACTTCGTTACACTGCACCACTGGCCAATGCCGACTAAACTCCCTGGCTGTGGTCCGTGGCGTAGCCAGGATTCACTCTAGGAGGGGCAGAACTCAGATTTAGATCCCTCCCACCAACCAGAGGACGATGTCCTAAATTGTATTCCCTTTATTTTCATGGGCACCGAAGAAATACACGAAAATTGTAATAAATACCAGTCTGCACGCGGCTTCTGTGGTGTCACACTGACGGCCGCGCTTTACCAGACGGCTGAATGGAAAAGTCCTCGCTAGTTTTGCGAGCAGACAGGGTTCGAATCTCGATCTTGCGTCGGATTTGGTTCCTGCTTCTGTGTGCTTTTTTTCTTCCGTCCTTTTTCCGCTCTTTCGTTGGCAGGCTGACCTTTGGTCCGGCAAGATGACCGCAGACTGACCTCAACATCGGGTCGCTGAGAGCTGGACAGTCGACCTCCCGACTCGCTCCCGTGCGCGTCCGATCAGGGCTATTCCCTGACGCGCAGGGGATAAGAAACTCTGCCCGTTATCACGACTACATCTGTTGCGAAAGCGCAGATCGACAGCAAGTCAGCTTACCTTGAATCAGCGTCGTTTGGTCCTTCGCATCTGCAAAACCATGTATGAAACGGCTTACATTAAGGTAAATAATAAACAGTCGGCAGTGAACATTGATCGCAAAAAGGATTACAAAACAGTGCAATTCTGTCCGCAATGCACTCATTAAAAAAGGATTTAATTCCGCCTGTAATCCTCAAAAAAAGGATTGCCAATCCCGCAGCCTCCCACAGTCCCGCAAATATCACAGTCCAAGTCTTGGTGATCCCTGGTAACGGCTCACTTATGATTACCCATGGAACGCATTTTCCAGCACCACTACCGGCCACGGTTCATACAGGTATCATTCATTTTTGAGTGGCGATACTGCGTTATGTTCCGTAGTAAAAATGACTATGTCACACACGCTGGGCCCTTTGTTACTACTCGGACTGCTGCTGCAGAAACCAGTCAGACAGGGGAGTGCAGGCATTGATCATTTACTAGTTAAAAAGATTATTCCTGGCTCGTTCGTATCAAGTGTTTATCGATCATGATATCACTACATTTTCACACCATTGAAACTTGGAGCTGAGAATTGCGATTCGGATGATTCGAATATTCGGCTGAATGCGCGGCAAATGTTCGAATCCTGATTACGAGATTCGAGTATTCGGCGAAGATTCGGTTTGTCATTTCATTGCCCGATCATTCACCGAATATTCGAATGTCAACCGAGCATGCGCATACAATTTGGATTTCGTCGCAGGACCAACAATATCTGACACGAAGCACGCAGAAAGCTAACTGGGGCATGTGACTAGCGTTTTATGGCTTCTAGACACTACTAGACACTTGTATATCAGAGAACGATAAGCTGCACTCCCACCGAGAACTGTTCCGCGCCTCCCCACCGTGACTCTGATCTGTGCCTCCAGTTTCGTGGAACAATGTCCATGAGTATTCTGCCACACGAGACATAAGTATTCTGAATCTCGTTCCGTTCCTGGCCACTACGGGCAGATACACCTCGTCGGAAAATGAAAACACCTCGTCGTCTGGTCGGAATAAGTGGTTGCGAAATTGGACCTCGCCGAAATTATAAGCCCGTTTTTCTCTTGTTGAGTTTAATGTCATTGCTACTGATTGAGACGAACATAAGGAAATGGCCAGTCTTCCAACGATTTGATTGGTTTGTGGGTGCAGCGGGCTTTGCACCCGTGCTGATTCCCATGCCAAAAACGTTTGCAAAAGACATTTTATAGGTTAATACACTGCGCACTGTACTGTGGCAGCGAAATATTACCTACGAGGCGGGAAGGATAGACATCAGCGGGGTGTCGATTTGTATCTTTTCCTGGCCCACCCAATGTTAATTTGGGCTCCCCCAAATGTTGGTTTGGCCCCCCAATATTTTCCGCTGCTTTTGCAGGGAAATGACTAATAAAACGAAAAGAGCAGCCGCAGTAGATAAGAGATAGGCAGAAAGTAAAGAATAATGTTTGAAACGATGTATCTATCTTCCTATCTTCTACCTATATATATATATATATATATATAGGTAAATATATATATATATAGATAAATGCATTTTATATATATATATATATATGGGGATAAAGGCATTTTTTCATAAACTGCAACAAAAACAAACTCATAAATTTCCGTTGGTCAAAATAAAGTGGGTAAAATGCGTTGAGAAATCCACATTTGGGGGAGGTTAGGTTCCGGGTCTTCGGCTCGCCCCCCCCCCCCAGTCATTTACAGAAATCGACATTCCAGGATATCACTCCAACCTCGTCAGCACTCCCTCCTCAGTGCCAACTGTAGCTGCACGCTCTCCCAGGGCAGGATTTCAGGGCGCGTAACACCAGCAAGGATCTTATTTAACTTTCGCCCAACGGGGAAGGGATTCAGTGCCCCCTCCTTCCTCAAGTACTTCTAGTGATATAGGAACAAAACATGCAGCGCGCCGAAATTTTAAGTACCTTTCTTAACCCGTCCCCGACTGGGGGCGGGTGGTTGACCGCCCTCCCCCCGAGGTTCTTCCAAGATGGGGAGAGAATAAACAAACGCAGCGCCACAAAACTTCGTGTAATTTTTGTTTGATCATATCTACACCTCCTGCCAAGGTTTTGACCTCAGGTGAAGCGAGATGTCTGACCTAGCTCAGGTCACATGGACCTATGTCCAAAAAAGTTAAGTATACCTGTAACTTTTTTGTAAAACATGATATCACAGTAAAAAAAATTCAGGAATTAGAGACCTTGCTAAATACAGCAAATCTGCCATCTCAGTGTTCTCGGAATTCTCCACGCCATTGATCTAAGGTCACCCGATTTCAAGACATGTTGTTCTTTCGGAATTCGACGGAACTTTTTTGTAAATTTTTTAGAGCGAGGTGATGCAGACCTCGCTTTGCCGTCGATGGACGAAGTATCAATGACTTCGGGCAGAACTGGCTCGGGCAGCTGCGTGTAATATCAAGAAGTTTAAAAAGTTTCGAAAAATTGCATATTTTATAAATAGACAGACTCTCGTGAACAAAGCTCTGCCAATTGTGCAGTTTGTTAGCGAATGAATTTTCCAAAATTTAAGCATGAGAAACCATCACAAGAACCATTAGGATTAACACCTGGTACATGGAAAGGCCGATATCGCGAGCGTAAAAGACACGCCAAAACTTGTTCCAGTTAATTTCATACCGAGTTCGGCGACGGCACCCACCGGCAGTCGGTGCGAAAATCGCCGTGGTTTTTACTCAGCGTTTCGGTGAATATGTTAAACAAATCAGGAAAATTAGGCATGTATTGGCATCTGCGGACTTTTGCCTGTTCTTTGGTGCTTTCACCTAGACTTCATTAATTACAGCATTTGAGAGCCAGGTAGCTTCTCGGTTTCATGCAGTCGGCTGTGAGGAAACATAGGGCGTAAATGGCTTACATATCAGCCAAGACTAAAACGAGACCAGTTTAGAGCCTTACTTGTCACGAGCTTTCCAATGGTGCGCTCATTTTTATCCTACGGCCAGCCGTTTGTGAGTTAGAGGGGGCGATTCGATCTGAGCCGATCCCCCCCCAGCCGGGCGAGATCGGCGCCAACTGCCAGTCGGACCAGGGTTAAATCTTTTACACATGTCCTTTAGCATCTCCAACTACTGCCATTTCAGGCCATTGCTCTAGGTCACGTAAAAGAGGTCAACCTCCGATCTTTTCAAAGTCTTCGTCAAACCACGCCTTGCGATTGATCGGCCGAAAGCTTACAGAGGACATTCCTAAGAATTCGAACCTATCTCGAATTTATTGTCAAGGTCAAGGTCAATGGCTTGCGCACAATTTTTAGACCAATTTCCGCCCCTGCCCTTATCTCTAACGGTTCTGAACGGTTTCTTCGGGTTTCTGTTACCTGAAATGCATTCCTGGGCCAAGAAAGATGACAAATGATTTTGACCCCAATGAAGGTCATGATGTCAGGTCAGGTCACATTTGGTTTCAACTAGCAAAGAGGAGTTAAAACCCGTGGTGATGATACCTGAGGCAAAAATATGCACACAAATCGATTCTGAGGCCCAAAATTACACCCAGACGCCTTCGTGATGTGCAGTGAGAGATGCCGGGACGGGGTCATAAGAACCACCTGTTTTCTGAGGCTAACCAATGCGGCGCAGAAATATGAAAATTTGCTTATTTTTGAACATATTATTTTTACGCCTTGCTTAAGTTGTCAAACTCAGGGTCACCTTAGGTCACTGACCTAGGACGGATCAAATACGACCACGTTCCAAGAAAATGGAACTGGTCTAACATACTGTGAAATGTATCGATTAAGTTAAAACTTGGTATATTGATAGAGCATGACAAGTGAAATAGTTCTGCCATGTCGAAGGCTTCGAAAATTTTTTGGTCATTGACCTCAGGTTATTTGAACTTTCGGTCTTTTTCACGCTTCCTTTTGAGATTGAAAGACTTGCTCGGTGGTTTTGAAGCTTGGATATACACCCTGGTGCTTCTCGAGTCATGTACACACGTAATTGTACTTCTTGACCGATGGCCTGGGATCAGGCCAACGGTCCTGTTGACCTGATCCCAGGTCAACAGGAATTTTTTCTTCAAAATTTCATAACAAATTTTTCATACCCGCAACCTACAGCAATTCTTAAGTTTAAATCTTGGGATACAAACTGGTAGTCAAATACACCTCGGAAGCTCTAAGATATGATAAAAGCTTGTTTGTCAAGAGTGGTCGATACAATATGACCCGGGCAGACCCTATTTAACTTCCTGGAGTATTATGTTTGTTTTAAATGCGAACACATCTTGTATGGACATAACTGGTACAAACTATACTCTTTCCTTCGTTTTATACAGTTTCTGCTTTCTCCATACTCTTATTTTTGGTCGCTAAAATAAAAATCCTTGACGTCGCAAAAATAGCTTCCCGCCAAATATTACGTTTTTTGCATTGCAGCCGTGCCCGCCGCCAGTATCTGGATGACACGTGAAATATGCTTCGGGGCGCAGATTTCATGATGCTGGAGGGATATTACATAATTTAATGTTATCAGATCCTATGCTGCACCGTGTTTAATCAATGACAATGCGGCAGATGATATGACGGACACCGGAAACGCTCGACGTATACGAGTTGTACTAGGTTGACTTTGTTTGACTTTAAGTTAGTTGCTGACTTTATACGCGTGCCAGACACATTTAGGATATTCCACCCGAGACACATACCAGTGCATTCAGAAAACAACGAGATTCCTGCCTTTATGAAAAGACGGTTTTTGCCTTCATTTATGCTTTCCTTGAAATGATCAAATTTATCCCGAAATGTCCTTTTTCCACCATGCACAAGTAAACAGGCATTACTTTTCTGGTAAAGCCCTTTTGAGCCACGAAGAAACATTGGCTAGAAAGTTTCCCGTCAAAAGTGTCAACAGAGTAATTTCATCTAAGATGACCTCCGGTGACCTGGATATTGGATGTACTTGCGAAACTCCGATTGCTTTCTTGTAGTTTTTACAAGGACTTTACAAAAGTCTTCTTTACGTTTTCTCTGGGACTTATAGTTCTCGAGATCTTAAGGGGGTTCCCAAGAGACCCCATCCCGGCGAAGGTAAATCAGGAGGTCGGTTAGGCGAAGGCTTGCAAAGGGAACGTAGTTTGTTATTTGGTAAATGATGACCACAAAACTGTCGTCGATCAAAACAAAGTGGTCTAAATCCGATGAATAAGTCATATTTGGGAGAGGTTAGGCTCTCAGGCCCAGGGGCGGATCCAGGATTCCGCCATGGGAGGAGGGTAGTGGTAAGCGCGGGGCACCCCTGCCGCTGCCGCTCGCCCTTCCCATTTTTTTTTTTTTTTTTGCTCTTCAGGTATAAAAAGCGTTGATTCACGCTGGAGTAAATATTCAATGTATTTTATGCGTTTCTTGCTTAATTAAGATGGCCGTAAAACTGAAGCGTGTGACCTTGTCTGAGACAAATTTTCGTTTTGTTCCCTTACAAAGTAGCCGAAACATAACCAAAAAACGGCGGAGTTTTAGGCGGCTGCGTCCCTTCGTCTTTTGCAATGTTGCATCTGTATCTGGTCTAGGAGCCCCCTCTTCCCCTTGGTAGTTTTTGGAGGGTTTTACCGTCTTAGGTTAGATTCCCTTTTGCAGTTACATTTCTACATACTTTCGGTGATCTCGGGCCGTCTGCCGTGTCAGTGCCCTCCAGTCATCTCACGTTCCTTTCACAGTTTCACGTGCCCCTCGGGACGTCTCAGGCGTTCCTTTCACAGTTGCAGGGGCACGGACAGTTTCAGGGACCCCACCGCTAGAGACTGCTAGTTAGTGGTCTCAAAGGCCCAACTCTAGCAGTCTCAGTGGACCCCTATGTTTCTAGGTGCCCTCTAATCGCGTCTGGGGAATATTATTGCCGTCTCAGAGGCCCTCTGGGAGTTACAAAAAACCTTTTGGTAATGGCAGGACCCCTGTGCAGTGTCATGGGCCCTCTGAACGTCTCTGGTGTTCTTCATGGCTGTATCAGGGGCCTCCCTCTGTTACATGTGATATCCCTGGCAGTCTTTGGGCCCCTCTAGCCGTAACAGGGGCCTTTGTTGGCGTTTCACCGGCAGACCCAGGGAAATTTGTTCCGCTCCAGGAGCCCGCCTAACACATTCGGGGGTCCTCTGGCCTTCTAGGATTCCTATACCGTCTTAGAGGCCCTCTTGTCGTCTTTGCCTCGCAGGGGCCCTCTGACCTTTTTGGCGGTCTCGGGGGCCATTCACCATGCACGAGTCCATCTCCATCTTGCCGTCTTAGGACCCATCTGGTTTTCCCGAGGCCCCATGACTGCATCAAGAACCCTTCAGGTTTTCAGAAGGACCAGTGTGGCTCATTTGGGGCCCCTCGCGAGTTTAGATGGTCACCAATGAATGTCCGTTTGGGAGTCCCTCTGACTGGCCAGGGTCTCCGTATGCCGTGCTAGACACCCTCTTAAGTTCTTGCCGTCTCAGGGGCCTCTCGGGCATTTTTAGCGGTCTCATGGGCCCTTTTCCGCGTTGGGGCCTCTCTTGCGGTCCCAGAGGCCCTTACAGAGTTTCAGGGGCCTTTCTATCCATCTTAGGGGCCATTTTGCCGTCTCAGGGTTTCATTAACCATCCCGGAGGTCCCCTGATTGCATGAGGAACATTCAGCTTTTCATTCAGGCCTGTAAGACCTATTTGGGGCCCCTATGACATTTCAGGGGTCCTTATGCAGCCCCAGGGACGCAGTCCTCATCTTGGCCGTATCTGGGGCCCTATGTCCCTTCTGCCGGTCTCAGGAGGACGCTGCCGTTTTGAAACCATGCTGTGGTCTCATGGGCCCTTGGGAGCTTCAGGGACCCTCTATGCGTCTCAGGGGCATCTAACCCTCCCAGAGGCCCTCTGATTGCATCAGGAACCTGTCAGGTTTTCAAAGAGACCCCGTGAAGCTCCTACAGGACCCTGTACGAGAGGGGCCCCTCTCAGACTCAAAGAAGTGACCCCACGAGAGAGGCTCCTTTGAGGCCCCCTCTTGGGCCCCTTCTCAGGCCTCAATGTGGGGCGAAAGCAGGTTAACACAGCCCCGGACCTTGTCAGCAGCGTAGAGCCTTGCGAGCAAATAGAAGGAACCCAAGACCAAAGTGGAGGGTCCCTGAGGGATCGACAGTGCCCTAACAGGTTAACTTTTAGGGTCCCGACAACAGTGTAATGCCCTTCAACCAACTAGGAAGACTCCAAAACCAATGTGAAAGGCCCCTAAACTTCCGAGAATGTCCCGGCAAGCCAACATATAGGGCCCTCAACAACATATATATATCTATATATATATATATATACATACATATACATATATATATATATGTATGTGTGTGTTTTCCAGGGCCCTATATGGCAATATATATATATATATATATATATATATATATATATATATATATATGTGTGTGTGTGTGTGTGTATATGTATATATGTATACATATATATATATAAAACGTATATGTCCCTTGGGCGGCATAATCGGCCCTAAAACTTTTCAAGCCGCGACCCTCCCAATGAACCAAGAGTTCTTTTTGTCTGTTGATGGGTCTTTCATCTTTTCTTGGAGCCCTTTCTGGTCGCGAGAAAGCCCGAAGACATCCAATGTTTTGCCCTTTGTGTTAAAAACCTGCATCCATTCGGCCGGTTATGGGCCTCTTCGGAGCCCAAGGCAGGGGCCATGGCCCCCTGGCCCCCTCCGGGTCTGCCACTGCTCAGGCCCCCCGCTCGCCCCTTCAATCACTCATACAAAAAACGCTCCTGCCACCAGCTCCGTGTCCAGAGTCCATCCGTTGCACCGTTTTTCGCTATACGAAGACAATACGGACGCTTTTTCTCCTTCGGATCGTCTCCACACCGCTGGCGACGTGAGAACAGTGGTAAAACGCGGAGTCTTGTCAGCCACGTTGCCCATCCCTCTCTCCCCACCCACCCACAGGCTCACATCTGAATCCCTTCGATTTCCTTCGAAATGGTACTCAAGCATGCTCCACGGACACTCTGTGAACAAGTAGTTTATCTGAAATAAACATCATACGCGTTTGCAGCAGCCAATGGCGTAGGAAAGCCATAGGATAGCGGATCATGATCACGGCCTTGCAAACAATGATTCATTTTAACATTAGATCTTTGGTATTATATGAAACAGGCACGAAGCCAGGATTTTCCTTGGGGGGCAAATGTGAAATTTGGTCAAATGTCAGCACAATATGACAACATTTGAACGGGAAAGCAGCAATTGTATGTAATTTGCCCTCATATTTTACCAAAAGAAAAACGCGTAGACAATGTTTGCTTTTGTAACACACACACACACACACACACACACACACACATATATATATATATATATATATATATATATATATATATATATATATACATACATATATGATTATATATATATATATATATATATAATCACTATATTCCAAAAATTGTATCTGTATCTGCCCACTTCGAGAACTCCCCAGTAATACCTACAATGATGAAGATGACATCTGGATCGGAGTTAGTGGGAATTGCTTTCCGTTCACTTCTCTGGAGGTTCACCAGACGCGCAGTCAAGGGGGGCCGAGAGGCCCCCCTTTAGACTACATTATTTGTGAAAACCATTGCATATCGTCTTCCCGGCAGGCCGTTTTCGTATGATTTCATTTCACTCTGAGCGCCGGGTCCCTCCCTGAAAAAAATCCTGGCTGCGCTCCTGAAGTTCACCATAACCTCGAATCCACTGAATCCATGTTCCTAAATTCTCAGGTATATTCTGAACCATACCGGGAAACGGGAACTCCTCTTCAGTTGGAGGGAGGGGGGCGTGAAGCATTTTGGATCAATTCTCCCCAGGCAACGACCATAGAGTCAATGTTAAATTAAAAAACTTGGGAGGCTGAACCTCCATGGTCCCATGACTCCCGCGGCTTTCGTACGATATCAAGCACTTTCCACTTCATTTACAATGAGCGTGAAGGGAAAACTTCGCCTAGGCGATATGGTAAATTTGGCTGCTCTGAAAAATTAGATACATTTGCGACGTTGATGATACGAGAGCTGAAATGGAAAAACCAACGGCCATTCAACAGCCATTGATCGTTCTACATCGCCGTGACTGCGTTAGTCATTGCGTTGCAGGACTGTGTTGCAACAGTGGACATGAGCAGTAATTTTGCCAGGGTAGACTGAGTATCAGCCACTGTGACTCAAGTGAAAAGGAAGTCGAATCTGTTCGGTGCCGTGCCGTACCATGGCGGTCCAAAACAGATTTTTGAATTGTGGGCTCATGCCAAGTGCAAGTATGAAGGACAACATGGACAATGGCAGGGCTGCAGAAGAGTGTGTTGTTTGCTTTAAGGATATCAAAATCCGCAGCATCATGGATTGCCAACACACAATTTGCCATGAGTGCTCAACAAGGTTACGCGTTCTTTGCAACAAGCTGGAATGCCCCATATGTCGCCAAGAAACAACCATTGTAAGCTCATGTTGTTTGCATGTTGAAAAGTGGGGTGCACTTGTGTTTTTTGCAGACACATAATATGAGCTGTGGGAGTATTGAATAATTATTTGCATGTGCTTTGTAATGAATTAAAATCAAGTTTGCTGAGCTTGCCACTGTTTGTGATATTATTAGCCATTTTCTGACTTATGGCAGTCATTTGCTGTTATGTCTATTATTTCCTTTGCTACTTTACTATTTTTACTATGTAGTTGCTATTGTAGCATTATTTTTAATATGTCATCATTTTCCATCAACTATAATCTTTAAGTATCACATTCTTTTGCAAATTATATTAGGTCATGGCATGTAGTGGGGAAATACCTTCTCATTGCTATTGCTGTTTACACACATGTAATTGCGGTAATCCTTTAGAAGCGTGCACCATAAACCAAGCACACTGGATGACACATATACGGCGCGCGTGGCAAAAGGAGACGTCAGCTGTTGCAAGAAACAACAACATTATGCACTGGAGCTCCAGGGTCGTGGATCACCTACTATTCGCTAACCTAACCTAACCTAACCTAACCTAACCTAACCTACTGTGAAAAAAATAGATTCTGTAATTGCTGGCAGTTACATGTGTGTTATCATGTTTGTCAGTTTCAGGTTGATGATATTCTTTAATTTTCCATCTATTGTAGCCCATACATATTGGTTGCATGTGGAGTTCCAGGTTCTAAGCAGTCACTCTCCTTTTGGCAATTAAAAGTGTGACATTGAACAATGCAGATGAGATAGACTAAAACTGGAGTGATGTGACTTAAGTGCACCATTTTGTAGAAAGGTACAAGAAAATAATGATGCAATTAAAAAGAAGGAGGTGACTCAGAAAACATAACAATATGGTTTGGAAGTGGTCATTGTGATCATTTTTTTAGTGACAGATTCTGAAACATTTGTGAGTATCTGACTACCTTGCCTTAGTTACTTTGACATTATGTTGAGTAGATATTGAGGCTCAGCTTGGCATTAGGCCTATTCTAAATTTTCTCCACTGCAACTCTTACTTCACTCTTGGCATTCTTTACACCAGCAAATATAATTGCACACATTGCATCAGCCTTGCTCACTCATGGTATGGCCAGCCTTGTGAATGATGATGAAACCCTATTGAGGTAATAAAGGATATTCATTTGTGTTCACCAGACTACAGGCATTTAAGGGTTGATCTCAGCATTAACTTTTGAATCTGAGTGCCTTTGCCTGATGATGCTTGACCAGCTGAAAGAGGATGCAGATTGGTTCATTGCAGTTTGGTGTGATTATTGATTTTGGTTTCATTAAAGCACACCTTGTTGGCATTGATTATTTATTTTGGTCATTTACAGTCTTTTGTATGATTCTGATGAATGCAGTTTGATACATAAAGTAGGTTTCACTGGCTTTTTCAGCTGGACCCAAAAATTTAACATTTATTCTTGGTGTTGGAGTATGAAATGTCTTTTGGATTGCACATTTCTTTGGCATACAAAGAAAAACAAGTTTAAAACAGCTTTCCATTTTTTGATAGCTTTTGGCTTTTCCATATAGGTACAAAAGCAAACTTTAAGCATGAAGTGTATTTTGGGTGAAGTCTTTGGTGCTTGTTCGAACAGTGACACTTTCCAGTCATTCTGTCGGCTGAATGGATATTATTAAGGATCTGTAGTGATTTGTTTCATTTGTAAACAGTGCATTACATTAAGAAAGATTGGCTGTCATTCTCTGAATTTACTGGAAGACAGCTTTTTCATTTTTTTTTCATACACAACCTTGAAGGTTTTAATTTATTGGTGCTCATTGCACCAGCAAATTATACAAGGGGGAGCTAAATTATGGCCTTAGCAGCAGCAGTTGTTAAAAAACTATTTTTTCAGAACTGTGAAATGGGAAAAATTGAAGCTCGCATTCTCATACTGGTTTTGCTTTTTTTCCTTTGGCCCCAGATCGTGTCAAAATGTCCTCCTTTGTCACCAGTGAGGACATCTACTTCTGTCTTGCGGTCCGGCATGGCTTGCATGGCAGTAGGTCGTCACAAGGCGAAGGTAGCCGTGTGACTGTTCCCTTGTTATCCAGGCGCCCCACTCCACTCAGTGGGGGTCGTTCAGCAGCCCGGTCGTCGCTGACCGGCCTCCGTCCCCCCAGGCGCTGTTCAGCTCCCAGCCGGGGTCGTTCAGCAGCCTGTACCGTCCCTGACCGGCCTCCGTCCCCCCAGGCGCTGTTCAGCTCCCAGCCGGGGTCGTTCAGCAGCCTGTACCGTCCCTGACCGGCCTCCGTCCCCCCAGGCGCTGTTCAGCTCCCAGCCGGGGTCGTTCAGCAGCCTGTACCGGCGCTCGCTCTACTCGGAGGACCGCTACAAGCTGGCGTTCGAGGACGAGCGGGCGCGGCAGGCGTTCGACCGTCTGCTGGCGCACTCCTGTCCGCGCTGCGCGCAGCGGCGCCCTTTCGCCACCTTCCGGCAGCTGCGCGACCACGTGACCCGGGAGCACGGCCTGTTCTACTGCGACCTCTGCATCAAACACCTCAAGGTAGCCGGTGGAAGGTCACTGATCGGCGATGATTTGCTGTGCCGTGTCCAGGGGTGGATCCTCATGTGCGTTTGGTGGTGCAAAGGCAGCACCAGTAGTCCTGAAATTTGGGATTGGATATGTGACAGTGCATCGAAAGAATGGAACTAAAATTGTTCCTGCCGAGACTAGTCCTTGGTTTTTCAGTGAGCTGCCTGTACCGCCGTTGATTCTCGACAGTTGACTGTACCGTCAGTGACAGCGTCCGCGCTGGCCGCAGCTCTTCAACAAGGAGCGTAAGCTGTACACCCGGGAGCACCTGGAGGACCACCAGAACTGGGGCGACGCCGACGATTCGTCGTACCGCGGCCATCCGCTCTGTCCACTGTGTCACCACAGGTCAGTCGGGGTCACAGTCTCTACCTCAGGTCAGTTGAGGCCCCCTGATCTCCCCCTCAGGTATTTGGGGCCACCTTATCTGCCATCTCAGGTCAGTCGAGGTCACCTGGTCTCTCACCTCAGGTCATTTGAGGTCACCTGACCCCCCACTTCTGGTCAGTCTGGGCCAGCCTTTCTGTGGGCTGGATTAAGACAGGGTGACGTGGTCAGTCGTTATCATTATCACGTCATTTATCATTGTCACATTTTCATTATCACATTATCATCACATTATCACATCAGGTGAATGGTCACATTCTCTGCCAGCCCAGGTCATGTGGGATCACCCAATCTGCCAGCTCAGGCCATGTGGCATCACCCAGTTTGCCAGCTCAGGCCATTTGGGGTCATCAGTTCAGGCAGTTCAGTTCTGCTCGGATTGCCGCCAGACGGTGGCAAGGCTAACAGGTCACAGCGTCAGGGTAGCTACACGTACTGCTGGCTACAGCTGCAGCTGACAGGCTGCTGGGTTACACATTGAGGCGGACGACGGGAGTAATGAACGGCAAGGTTTGGCCGTCACATTGCAAGGGCCAAGATGCTGTGACTGAAGAGCCTGGCATCGAGCAGTGTAGGTTGTCACGCGGACAGCAGAATCTGATGTACTGGTTGCAGATGATACCACTGATGTGTGATGGGTGACGACGATGACATCGACTGCAGTATCCGGCGTCTCTCACCTTGTTTAAGTGTCTGTTTAGTATTTGTTCAAGTATCCGTTTAAGTATATATTTAGAGTACACTGTTTAAGTATCCGTGCCAGGAAGCTGCAACAGAGCTGGTAACGGCTGGTGCTCCGGGCTGTGACGGTGGGTCTGTGTCGGCCGCAGGTTCATCGACGAGGAGGAGCTGATCCTCCACAGGCGACGAGACCACTTCTACTGCCACCTTTGCGACGCCGACGGACACGAGCTGTTTTACCAGTGAGTCCCGGAATCCGACTGCGGCTCTCGGAGTCCGCTGTCCAGTCCTGACCTCCGCCCCGGAGTCCGGGAGTCCAATAACTCGCCAAGTTTGTCGTTGTATTCCGCAGCATTTCAGTGTGTTTCGTAGTCCGTTTCCGGGTTCCCGAGTCTGCTGGTGTGCCGTCGGTCGGGGTTTCCGGAGTCCCACCAAATCTCACCAGCGGCGTGGCCGTGTATGTCGCGTCCGTGACTCGCGCTGTTCGACGCCGAGTTTAGGAGTCCTCGTTGAGTCCGGGAGTATACCTCTGAGATCAGGCGCCTATCGGGGAGCCAACGAGTCGGTTGTCGTGCCCAGGGTCTTAACGAGCAGGTCTCTCGGCTGGACGGAAGTCCATTGTTACCGTTCGAACTCGGTCTGAACGGTGTGTGGGGATTGTTAGCCGATCTGTTCACCTCCTGGGGCTCGACAACCAATCTCAGCATGGAGGCCATAGACCGGCTCCGGTACAGTGGAGGCTGCAGGAGGTCTGACGTGTTTTCGGGCGCTGGCAGGCCGGCGAAGTCGTGATAACCGCTGTTTGTTCAGTTTTTCTTTTAGAGGTATACATCGTTTTTGTCCTTTTGCGGGCGAATTTCGTGGTAATTTTCCGGGTATTGTTCGCCCCGCCTCGTAATTTGGAACGACGTACTGAATCCGTTTCATGCACGGCTCTGACATTGTGCGTCTGCTCACACTCTCCCCTGGTGCTGTGAGTCTGCTCACACTCTCCCCTGGTGCTGTGAGTCTGCTCACACTCTGCCATGGTGTTGCGAATCTGCCCGCACTCTGCCGTGGCGTTGTGAATCTGCCCGCACTCTGCCATGGTGTTGCGAATCTGCCCGCACTCTGCCGTGGCGTTGTGAATCTGCTCGCACTCCGCCCTGGTATTGTGAGTCAGCTCACGCTCTGCCCTGTTGTTGTGAGTCTGCTCACCCTGCCCTGGTATTGTGAGTCTGCTCACACTGCCCTGGTGTCGTGAGCCTGCCCACACGCCGCCGTGGTTTTGTCGGTCTCCGCACGACCTCGGTGGTGAGCCGACTCGGCTGACGCCGGCGGTGCTGTGGTTTCGTGGAGTCGCCAGCGCAACGGCCGAGGCCGCCCGTTAGCCGGCTGGGGTTTCCCCGCTGCTGTCGGGGCGGGATCTGCAGGGGGCCGTCAGCCGTGACGCACGGCCTGCATGGCCGGACCGTGCCCGGCCTGTGTCGTCCGGTCGGGGCCTGCTGGCCGGCCCCTGTAGGTCACGGGCGCGCCCTCGCGTGTCTGCGTCAGGGTGTGTGTGTGTGTCAGCGTTGAATCCTGTAGCATCCTGAGTAGGATCCGGGTGTATCTGTACTTTGGTACTTGTGACTCATTTCACTCATGACTCACCATCGACGCTCTATTTGTGGCTTGTTTTAGCCCTCGTGCGTCATTGTCATGGTTCTGATTAAGTTTTCGTTGGAGTATGCGGGAGCAAAAGTGTCGTCTTCTGTTATACATATCTCATATATTCCGGCAACAATAAACCTGTCTGAGTGAGCCGGATCAGTTCGTCCTGTCACTGATCCCACTGACGTCACGATCCCACTGACGTCACTGCTGCCGTCAGTCTTGCGGATGCCCTGTCATTGATGTCACCGACAAAGGCATGTTACCTCGTGCTGAAATTTGCGGGATTTTAATGAAATAAAACCATCGTTTTACCCGCGTATTCTTCACCAAAATCTTAATGAACAGCTAAATAACTGTCAATCCGGAATCATATAATCTGAGTTTTTGCATGTACTTCCGTGCTGGAGCTGTGTGTGTCCGTTTCCGGATCCTGTTTGTTCCCGTCGAGGCTCATGTACGCCAGATTTATTGTCGGGCCGCTGTGTATCCGCGCCGTATCCGGGTATCCACGTGTATCCGCGCCGTATCCGGGTATCCACGTGTATCCGCGGCTGCCCGTGCCGGGTCCGCGCCGTGTCTGCAGTGTGGCCGTTTTGCAGGACCTACCAGGAGCTCCAGGGCCATTTCCGCAGGGAACATTACCTGTGCGAGGACGGCGAGTGTCGCGAGAAGAAGTTCATCGTCTTCAGAACGAACATCGACCTCCAGGGTGGGTGAGACGGTGCAGGGCGGGTCCGCTGCCAGCCGGCCTTTGGACTGGTCTCCGTGTCCGGGACGGTGTTAGCCTTGCGGCGAGCCTGGGAAATAACGTGTGGCTGTGCTGCAGTGAGAGAGGTTTATGACATGGTGTTCGGACTTATTTTCATGTTTTATCTGAGTTTGGAGTGAGCGTTAAACGATAGGTTGTCTTGAGAATGGGTGAGAACATTGACACTTAGTTGACCTGCATCGGTGCGGGTAACTGGAAATGGGGGCCCGCAGAGATGTTTCAGAGTGTGTGGTTTCAGTGGTGAGCCAGTGGCAGTGGAGTGCTTTTACGACGATGGTTGTCCAGCAAACTTTCGTCACATGTTGACGTTAGCGGCTGGCTTCTGGAATTGATTGTTGTCACTGGCGTCGGCCTGTGGGGGATTTATAGCCCAGTCAGCGCCCTCACACGGGACGTATCGGACCGCGGCGTGGTCCAGTGGTTGGCGTGCTCGCCTATTGTCCGCAAGGTCCCCGGTTCGAGTGCCGGCAGCGACGATCTTTTTCCGTTTTTTTCCGTTCCCCCTGAGGTGTTGCGAGGCGAAACAGCGGAAGCCGAGGTCACCGGCGACAGCTTGGTTGACGCAGCGGACGCGGGGACGGTTGTCATGGCGACGCGGACGGTTGCCGCGCCGCGACGCGGGGAATCCGGGCGGCGATCGGATGGCGGACTGTCCGAGCCTGATGGCCGCGCCGGCGGACAGAATTAAGCCGAAAACTTGGACCGTTTTCCCGTCGTTTTGGGCTGGCGCCAGATTGGATTCGAGTCATAGTGTTGGCATATCCCTTGGAGATGGGACTGTACTTTGCGGCTATGGGCGGATTAATGCTGGTGTGGTCAGCAGTCACATTCTGAGATGCTGACAGCCTCAGTCTTTCAGATGCCGACACAGTTCAGACGTCTTAGTTGATGCATGCCAGCCAGGAAGTTTTCATCGTCTGGGCTGGATCTTGCCTTATTACATTTGCTGTTCTTGCGAACACAGTAGTCTTGCTTTCTCTTCCCTGTTTGAGTTCAGTGAAGCATCATTCAGTCCAAACTTTATGCCGGATCCTGAAAGGGTTTCGTGGTATCTGCTGTTCCTCGCACCAGCCCAACTTTCGTCGGCCGGTTCAAATGTCATCCAGTGCCACTGCAGTCTCACTGCTAGTCTTACCGAAGAGAATCCGTGGGTGAGTTCATTGAACATTCAGACGAACACATCTCGTTGTGTAAATAATAACACAAGAAGAGGACGGAAGTCCGAAAAATGCCTCCATCCGTAAAACAAATCACGTTTTTGACGTGGTCAAGTACGGCATGTATGCAAACGAGCAAACTGTCATTTCCATGCTCCTTTATTATCTGCCCGTCCAAAAGGTTTCAGATGTTTACGAAATGGATGTTGTCCTTTGTCACTATCACCAACGCAAAAGGGACGTTAGTACCATGATGTGGGCAACAGTGTGTGTATGGGGGGGGGGGGCAACGACCCCAACTTATCATGAGTCTGGTCCGTAGTCTCTCTAGGGGAAACTCCCCTACTACTTCTGCCATTATTAGACTAGATTGTAGTCTGTTTCTAGAGATCTTTGGCCCACGAAGTTGTATGGAACACATTCATCTCGAAATGTGCCGGTGCCGGCGCGTTTTGTGTCTAGGCGTTCGCCTCGCGAGCCCGTGTTGGATCCGCCCGTCCCTGCGCTCAGGTCCGCGGCGCTGATCCGCCCGTCCCTGCGCTCAGGTCCGCGGCGCTGATCCGCCGTCCCTGCGCTCAGGTCCGCGGCGCTGATCCGCCCGTCCCTGCGGTCAGGTCCGCGGCGCTGATCCGCCGTCCCTGCGGTCAGGTTCGCGGCGCTGATCCTCCGTCCCTGCGGTCAGGTCCGCGGCGCTGATCCGCCGTCCCTGCGGTCAGACCAGCGGCGCTGTCTCCTGCCGCCGTCTGGGGGCGGTCGGGGGGGGGGGCGATCATTAGCCGAGTCGGCGAGCCGAGCTCGTTAGCGCCCTCTCCGCGTGGCGGCGCTCAGCGGCCTTTGGCCGTCGCCGGCCAGCCGTGGTGCCGGCCTCCGCCGCCGCCGCCGTCCCGGAGATCAACCGGCGGCGGCGGCGCGGCCGAAGCTATCGGCGGTCGACCGTCGGGGCCCGGGGCGATCTGCGGCCGCTGCGGCCGAGATAGGGGAGATTGAGCGATCTCAGGCCGACCGCAGGAGAGATGGATGGCGCGAGTCGATCGTGGACCGACTGGAGGAAAGACGGATGTCGGGCAGTCGACTGCATGGTTGTATCGCGTTCTAAGCAAGGTGGACTTCCGAACACCGGGAACGAATATGGTCGAGAAGTAACCGCTCGCTGAGACCGTAATAAAACATCAACATTGTCGCGATGCCTAGTACGAGAAGTTCGTGTGATGAAGGATGCGTTTACAAGCTTTGAAATAACAACGTGTCTCGGAAGGAACGAATTTAACTGCGTCCCGTGGTCTGGTCCCATTGGCTGGCGACCGTGCTACTGGTGGACATGTCTGAAGCCGTGGCCGGACAGCGGACGAGGTGTTCTGCGCTGGGGGCAGTGGAGCCGGAACGGTGGCCGTAATTGAATTGGGGCTGCGACAGTGCCCGGGAGACGGGGGACACCAGCCGAAGGCCCGTCTGTCCTGTCAGGAGATCGATCGACCCGCGAATCGCTTCCGTGGGCTGGGCCGCGGGAGGCGGCGGTGGGGCGCGTCCACCCTGGTTGGGGTAGTCCGAGTCACGCCCTCGCGTGCTGCGTCGAATGAAGTGCGGTGAAGGCCGGTTGTCCCCTGACGGCCGAGTGCCACTGTGGGCGGAGCCCGTCTGCTGTCAGAGCCGGAGTTGAGCCAGTTTGGCCCGCGACCGTCTGTGCCGTGGCAGAGGGGATTCCGGTCGGCGTTAAGAATTGGACTCGTTTCCCGCCTATGATGACCCGGCGGTAGTCTGGCCGCTGTAGTCTATGGCTGTACTGGTCCTGGCCGCTGTAGTCTGAGTCTTTGGCTGTGCTGGTCCTGGCCGCTGTATTCCGGGTCTGTGGCTGTGCTGGTCCTGGCCGCTGTAGTCTGTGGCTGTGCTGGTTCTGGCCGCTGTAGTCTGAGTCTTTGGCTGTGCTGGTCCTGGCCGCTGTAGTCTGTGGTTGTGTTGGTCCTGGCCGCTGTAGTCTGTGGTTGTGTTGGTCCTGGCCGCTGTAGTCTGTGGTTGTGTTGGTCCTGGCCGCTGTAGTCTGTGGTTGTGTTGGTCCTGGCCGCTGTATTCCGAGTCTGTGGCTGTGCTGGTCCTGGCCGCTGTATTCCGAGTCTGTGGCTGTGCTGGTTCTGGCCGCTGTAGTCTGTGGCTGTGCTGGTTCTGGCCGCTGTAGTCTGTGGCTGTGGCTGTGCTGGTTCTGGCCGCTGCAGCCTGAGTCTATGACTGTTCTGGTTCTGACCGTTATAGTCTGTGACTGTGGCTGTGCTGGTTCTGGCCGCTGCAGTCTGAGTCTATGGCTGTGCTGGTTCAAGCCTCCCGACATGTGCCTCGAGTCTGTTGGGCGCGGTTTGTACCGGACGCTTCACAGCTCGAGTGCGTTGGGTCGACGGGCCTAACAGAGGTGCTGGTTTCTCAGTTAGCGGTTGTCGTCAGACCCAGCTAACCAGGCGCTCGTCATGTTGTCGCACTATTTGTGTATTGTTTTAGGTTACGAAGCATGCAAACGCAACTTGAAACAGGTGCGTTGGAAGGTGGCTCGGAGCTTTAGGTACACATCCATCCTTCGACTTTGAAAAAACCGCATCTCTTTTGACCTGGTCTTGCCATTCGTGTCGCTTCCCTAACGGTCCACGAAGGGGCAGTACAAAATGGGTCAAACAGAGACTTAAAGTACAGGTTTGCATGCCTCCTCTGGAGAACATTCAGCCAGTAGTCGGCGCGCCCGAAAACACCAGTAAACAACAAGAGGACATTCAGCGCATGCGAGCGTGCAGACAGCGCTCCTCCAGACCGGCGTGCCGCCCGGGTAAAACTGCGCCCATTTCGGCGTGGTTCATCGTTTCTTTCGTCTCCTCCTCACGACTGGATGGCGTTCTGTCACGCCTCACGCCGCTAATGAGCAGCGGTGATGCTCAGATCGAGAAGTCATGCCTGCGGGCCGACGGAGAGCATCCCTCGGATTCCGCCCAGACTTGTTGCTGGCGTGTTGCGCTCGCCGTGCGTCCGGGACGTTTTTCATGCGGGAATGTTCCTGTCCGGGGATGTCCCCAAAGTGCAAGCGGTGACGGTCGAGAGGCGTCTCTGATCCCTGCTTTAATCTGGCCTGGCGCCGACGCGGCTGCTGAGCGTGCCGCTGCAGTCGGCAGCACGGATGATTGTGTCTCAGCGGGACTGCCAGGTTGTATTTTCAAATGTCATCAGGACTCCCCATTTTTTTTTATTCCCCCTTCCCCTCATTTTTGCGTGCGTACATCTTGCCCGTATTCTATGTGCCGGTGTGCCTCTCACGATGGGCTGTGTTGCACGTGTTCTGATCCATACACTGTGATGGATCAGAATAACACTGTTGCACGTATTCTGATCCATCTGATACACTGTGATCCCCTTTGTCGTTGGGGTTTGCATCTGACCGTGCGCCTGCCGCTTGCGCGTGTTTGCACTGCTGACCTGGAGGGGCCGCTATGTCGGCAGCGCACCGTGCGTCGGCCCACTCCGCGGCGTCGGCTGCCGCGCCCCGGCGAGGCCTGGGATCAGTGCTGACCCTGCAGTTCAGCACCGTCCAGAGCCGACGACAGCGCAACGATAGGTAATCCGGCCCGCGTCCTCCCCGTCTCTGTCTTCGCCTCCGTCTCCATCCGCGTCTCTCTGTCTCTGTCTCTGTTTCTGTCTCTGTCCGTTTCCGTCTCGCCCGCTGTCTCTGTTTCTCTGTCTCGCTCCCTGTCTGTGTCTCATTGTCTGTTTATGTCTGTCTGCATGTCTTTTTTAAAGTCCAGACATATATTACCGCTGCCGTCCGTTACAACATTTGGAAGGTGCGCCTTGAAGTATTTTTAACCAAAATTCCAACGCCCCTTGGAGCATAATTACCGGATGAAAATCACGCTTTTACGCTCCACCGGATTCAAACCGAGTTACGTTGATCAGCAGCTACGTGCAGCTCCTGTTAACTCATCCAGTCGGCACTTTGACTCCGCAGAGAATGAAATGCATATTTTCTTTTGACGAAGTTATTTAGGCCTCTTGCGTTAAAAGAAACCCTAGGTCATGTTTCATGGTATATTGAGACGGAGGACCTCACAAGAACACCGCAGAAAATGAATTGCCTCTTTTCACGACAGGCATAATGATATTCCTCATAAACGAGTTTGGTGCTTAAGACAAGGCATAAAGCCACAGCTCGCTGGCAGCAGACATTCGAAACTTGTTCGATTTGATTACGGTTGTGGGAGCCTCGTGAACTCCCGAATACCGCGACATCCCATCCATCTTTGCGATACCCAGCGTATGATGTGAAAATGATGAGGTACCGTGTTTGTTTTCTGATTCGGACTGAAAATGGGCTGACTTGGCGGAACATTAAAGGGGTAATAAAATGTGTTGGTTTGGTGAAATGAAATTGGCAAACACTGATGCCGGTTATCGCCCGGGGGGATGAGATTGTGTCTTCAGTGTCATGTTTGTTACGCAGCCATTTCGAACGGTCGGTGCGGGGTGGTCCGTCTCCGTGACAGTGTCTCGGACGGCCAGTACGGAGAGGTCCGTCTCTGTTGCAGTGTCTCGGACGACCAATACGGGGAGGTCCGTCTCCGTGACAGTGTCTCGGACGGCCAACACGGGGAGGTCCGTCTCTGTTGCAGTGTCTCGGACGGCCAGTACGGGGAGGTCCGTCTCTGTTGCAGTGTCTCGGACGGCCAGTACGGAGAGGTCCGTCTCTGTGACAGTGTCTCGGACGGCCAATACGGGGAGGTCCGTCTCTGTGACAGTGTCTCGGACGGCCAGTACGGGGAGGTCCGTCTCTGTGACAGTGTCTCGGACGGCCAATACGGGGAGGTCCGTCTCTGTGACAGTGTCTCGGACGACCAATACGGGGAGGTCCGTCTCTGTGACAGTGTCCCAGACGGTCGGCCCGTCTCCGTGACAATGTCTCGGACGGCCAGTACGGGGAGGTCCGTCTCTGTTGCAGTGTCTCGGACGGCCAATACGGGGAGGTCCGTCTCCGTGACAGTGTCTCGGACGACCAGTACGGGGAGGTCCGTCTCTGTGACAGTGTCTCGGACGACCAATACGGGGAGGTCCGTCTCTGTGACAGTGTCCCAGACGGTCGGCCCGTCTCCGTGACAATGTCTCGGACGGCCAGTACGGGGAGGTCCGTCTCTGTGACAGTGTCTCGGACGGCCAATACGGGGAGGTCCGTCTCTGTGACAGTGTCTCAGACGACCAATACGGGGAGGTCCGTCTCTGTGACAGTGTCCCAGACGGTCGGCCCGTCTCCGTGACAATGTCTCGGACGGCCAGTACGGGGAGGTCCGTCTCTGTTGCAGTGTCTCGGACGGCCAATACGGGGAGGTCCGTCTCCGTGACAGTGTCTCGGACGGCCAATACGGGGAGGTCCGTCTCTGTGACAGTGTCCCAGACGGTCGGCCCGTCTCCGTGACAATGTCTCGGACGGCCAATACGGGGAGGTCCGTCTCTGTGACAGTGTCTCGGACGGCCAGTACGGGGAGGTCCGTCTCTGTGAGAGTGTCTCGGACGGCCAACACGGGGAGGTCCGTCTCTGTGACAGTGTCTCGGACGACCAACACGGGGGAGGTCCGTCTCTGTGAGAGTGTCTCGGACGGCCAACACGGGGAGGTCCGTCTCTGTGACAGTGTCTCGGACGGCCAGTACGGGGAGGTCCGTCTCTGTGACAGTGTCTCGGACGGCCAATACGGGGAGGTCCGTCTCTGTGACAGTGTCCCAGACGGTCGGCCCGTCTCCGTGACAATGTCTCGGACGGCCAATACGGGGAGGTCCGTCTCTGTGACAGTGTCTCGGACGGCCAGTACGGGGAGGTCCGTCTCTGTGAGAGTGTCTCGGACGGCCAACACGGGGAGGTCCGTCTCTGTGACAGTGTCTCGGACGACCAACACGGGGAGGTCCGTCTCTGTGAGAGTGTCTCGGACGGCCAACACGGGGAGGTCCGTCTCTGTGACAGTGTCTCGGACGGCCAGTACGGGGAGGTCCGTCTCCGTGACAGTGTCTCGGACGACCAATACGGGGAGGTCCGTCTCTGTTGCAGTGTCGCAGACGGTCGGTCCGTCTCTGTGACAGTGTCTCGGACGACCAATACGGGGAGGTCCGTCTCTGTGACAGTGTCTCGGACGGCCAATACGGGGAGGTCCGTCTCTGTGACAGTGTCTCGGACGGCCAATACGGGGAGGTCCGTCTCTGTGAGAGTGTCTTGGACGACCAATACGGGGAGGTCCGTCTCTGTGAGAGTGTCTCGGACGGCCAATACGGGGAGGTCCGTCTCTGTGAGAGTGTCTCGGACGACCAATACGGGAGGTCCGTCTCTGTGAGAGTGTCTTGGACGGCCAGTACGGGGAGGTCCGTCTCTGTGAGAGTGTCTCGGACGACCAATACGGGGAGGTCCGTCTCTGTGAGAGTGTCTTGGACGGCCAGTACGGGGAGGTCCGTCTCCGTGACAGTGTCTTGGACGGCCAATACGGGGAGGTCCGTCTCTGTGACAGTGTCTCGGACGGCCAATACGGGGAGGTCCGTCTCTGTGACAGTGTCTCGGACGGCCAATACGGGGAGGTCCGTCTCTGTGAGAGTGTCTCGGACGGCCAATACGGGGAGGTCCGTCTCTGTGACAGTGTCCCAGACGGTCGGCCCGTCTCCGTGACAATGTCTCGGACGGCCAATACGGGGAGGTCCGTCTCTGTGACAGTGTCTCGGACGGCCAGTACGGGGAGGTCCGTCTCTGTGACAGTGTCTCGGACGGCCAATACGGGGAGGTCCGTCTCCGTGACAATGTCTCGGACGGCCAATACGGGGAGGTCCGTCTCTGTGACAGTGTCTCGGACGGCCAATACGGGGAGGTCCGTCTCTGTGACAGTGTCTCGGACGGCCAATACGGGGAGGTCCGTCTCCGTGACAATGTCTCGGACGGCCAATACGGGGAGGTCCGTCTCTGTGACAGTGTCTTGGACGGCCAGTACGGGGAGGTCCGTCTCTGTGACAGTGTCTCGGACGGCCAGTACGGGGAGGTCCGTCTCTGTGACAGTGTCTCGGACGGCCAGTGCGGGGAGGTCCGTCTCTGTGACAGTGTCTCGGACGGCCAGTACGGGGAGGTCCGTCTCTGTGACAGTGTCTCGGACGACCAACACGGGGAGGTCCGTCTCTGTTGCAGTGTCTCGGACGACCAATACGGGGAGGTCCGTCTCTGTGAGAGTGTCTCGGACGGCCAATACGGGGAGGTCCGTCTCTGTGAGAGTGTCTTGGACGGCCGGAGCGGGGGTCCCGCAGGGCCCGCTTTGACCCCTCGTCTGGCCTCCAGGTGTGAGCCGGACGCGGCCGACCTGGGGCGGACTATGTTTGACGACTCGCCGCCGCCGCCCGCCGCCTACAACGTGGACAGCCGGCTGGAATTCCCTTCGCTGAACGGAGCCCTCCGGCGGCCCACGCAGAATGCCGAAAGGTCAGTCGTCCGCGCCTATTTTGTCTCTTTTTTTGCCACCCGGACCTCGGCATTTCAGCAAAGGCTGTTACCTGTCGTACAATCTGTCCAGATTGACTTGTCGTGTGTACGTTAACTGAACACATGGATGATGTTTGCGTTCATTAAACGTCAACAGATTAGGGACATCTAGTGACGAAAAAGTCAATAGACGTCCTGTGTTGCTCGAACCGTCTTCTTTCTGGTGGCATTTACTTTTCCTTGTTATAAGGCAGGCTTGAATACGTCTTTGATCCCGATTATACCGTGGGCACCAACCATCAACCCCTGACGGGGACATTATCCTGGGTTTCAGCAGAATTGGCTAGCGTTTTGACGGTGACACCTTTTTCTGTCTGGCCACACCATGAGCGAAATTGATCGGCCTGTGCGCTACCAGCCCGGGATGTTGGTGTTTCCATGGTCGCGGCTTTGTGTCTTTTTTGGCCATTATTGCTATTATGATTATTGTTTATTGTTATGATTATATGTTGTCTTATACACCATATCGTATTTACTGTTATTATCATAAGTAATAGTAGTGTTTTGGTATCCCTGTTGTTGGTAGTATTAGTATTAGTAATGTGACGTAGTTCTTCACAACGTGGAAACGTCCAGCGAGTTCGCCGACGGTCGCCAATTAGTCCAGCCGTGACGCCGCCCTGTGTCCAGCAGGGTCGGCGGCTGGTCCAGCCGTGACGCCGCCCTGTGTCCAGCAGGGTCGGCGGCTGGTCCGGCTGTGACGCCGCCCTGTGTCCAGCAGGGTCGGCGGCTGGTCCAGCCGTGACGCCGCCCTCTGTCCATTGTCCAGCAGGGTCGGCGGCTGGTCCGGCTGTGACGCCGCCCTGTGTCCATTGTCCAGCAGGGTCGGCGGCTGGTCCAGCCGTGACGCCGACCTCTCGGCGCCCGGCGACGGCTCGCCGTCCGCCTTCGTGGTCAACGTCAGCCAGCGCCCGGCGCGGACTGACGTCACGATCAACGTCAGCCGCCGACCGGCCGCCCCGGCTGCCGCCGCCGCCGCCGCCGCGTCGCCACCGCCCCAGGGCCAGCCCCGAATTCTGCAGGTGAGTGGAACTGTACCGACCGGCGCGTACACAGCTGCCGGGCCCAGCGATAATGTGCCGACCGGCGTGTACACAGCTGCTGGACCCGGTGACAGTGTACCGACCGGCGTGTACACAGCTGCTGGACCCAATGACAGTGTACTGACCGGCGTGTACACAGCTGCTGGACCCAGTGACAGTGTACCGACCGGCGTGTACACAGCTGCTGGACCCGTGCTATAGGAGAGCAGCGTGCCGCGGGCGGCCGCTGGACATCATTTAGCGGGCATTCCGCTGGATTGTGACGGGCTGTACTGTGTCTGAGGCTGTGGCCAGAGGACGGCTTTCTGCAGTGACTGTGTGATGTAGATCGCAGGCTACTGGCGAAGTGCAGGATTTGGAAATCGCGAGAGGACGGGATGTTCGTAAGTTTGTTGGCGGTATAAGCGATTTAGCGTTGTCATTTGCGATGAGAAATGAGGTAGTCAGTTGTAGGAAACCTTTGTTTAAGGGTAAGATGTAGACAGGCTTGCGGGTCGCATATGAGGCCATTTCATCGTGACTGGATGCCGGAACCATTTCGGTACCCATATCCGATGCCGCCCCGCATTTTGGGTCCGGTATCCGGATCCGGCCTGTCCTGCGGCATCGGGTTCGGTACCCGTGTCCAGTCCCGTCCCGCGGTGTCGGGTCTGGTACCCGTGTCCAGTCCCGTGCCGCGGTGTTTGGTCCAGTACCCGTGTCCAGCGCCGCCCCACGGTCTGCGGCCGGCCGTCGCTGAAGTTCGACGCCGCGCCGCCAGGTGGCCAGCTCGGGCAACATCACCATGCAGAGCCCGACCATGGAGCAGCCGCCGCGGCTGCTGGGCGGCCGCGTCGTCCGTGACCTGGAGGCGGCCTACCGGCGGCCGGAGCCGCCCGAGCCGCCCGAGCCGCCGGACCCGCCGCCGGCCGGCCGGCTCTACCCGCTGCTGGAGCCGGAGCCCGAGCCGGAGCCGGCCGGCCGGCTGTACCCGCTACTGGAGCCGGAGCCGGAGCCGGAGCCGGCCGGGCCGCCATCGCCGCCCGCCGGCCGCCGGTACGCCGGCACCGGCAGCGTCCGCTTCTCGGTCGGCTCCGTCGCCGGCGGCGGCTGCAAGGCGCGCCTGACGGCAGCCGCCGACGCCGACGCCGTGACGTCGTCGCCGGGCGGCGTGACGTCATTGCTTGGTCTGCCGCCGGCCGCCGGCTGGCGGTACCTGGAGCCGGACAACTTTCAGGCGCGCAATGGCCGGCTGGCGAAGCTGTCGCGGGAGCTGCTGCGCTGCGACGACCTGCTGCGGACGTTCCAGCAGGTCTCAGGTGAGCCGGCGCGGACGGAGGCGGCGCTGGCGGCCGCTCGGCTGCCGCCAGCGAGGTTGAGGTCTCGGATGAGGGGGTGGCGGCGCTGGTGGGTGGGCTTGAGCAAGTTTCATGGGGGGCCGCGGAGGCCGCCGAGGCTGGTGGGTTGGTTTGATGTCGTGCATGCTTTTGTGGCGGTGGTGGCACCTTGGAGGGTGGATGTGCTGTTGGGTGAGTTGAAGGTAATGAGCGTAGAAATAGGACAGCGCTAATCTGCTTTTGCTGTAACCGCTAGAATCCGAAAACCTATCCGAAGTCTTAGCTCTCCTTGACCGTTGTCTTGTATTATTTGCTTTGGAGACTCTGAAATGGTTTCAACGTTTGCAACGTTTGGTTTTCTAGGTTTGCTACTCGTTTCAAAATAGGTGTGTCCGCATACAGTTGTATGTGTTAAACGGAAGCAAACGGTAATCAAGTGATATCGCATGCATATCGACGGTAAGCTAGCTATTTCAAAGTGGATCTCAGCGGACCACTGAACAGAGAAGACCGCTGAGCGGAGAGGACCACTAAGCGGGGAGGACCACTTAGCGGGGAGGACAAGCGGGGGGGGGGACCGCTTAGCGGGGAGGACCATTAAGCGGGAAGGACATCGGACGGGGAGGACCACTAAGCGGGGAGGACATCGGACGGGGAGGACCACTAAGCGGGGAGGACATCGGACGGGGAGGACCACTAGGCGGGGAGGACCACTAAGCGGGGAGGACAAGCGGGGCTTAGCGGGGAGGACCACTAAGCGGGGAGGACCATCGGACGGGGAGGACCACTAAGCGGGGAGGACATCGGACGGGGAGGACCACTAAGCGGGGAGGACATCGGACGGGGAGGACCACTAAGCGGGGAGGACCATCGGACGGGGAGGACCACTAAGCGGGGAGGACCACTAAGTGCGGCGATGTTTCAGTCGAGTACCGCGGCGGTCTGCTGAGCGGGGAGGACTACTACGAGCGGTGTCTGGCGCTGCTGGGCCCGGAGAAGCTCGGCCGCCTTTTCCCGGAGCTGCTGGTGCTGCTGCCCGACATCGCCAGACAGACGGTGAGCGCCGCCGCCGCCGCCGCCGCCGCCGCCGCGCTCAGGAGGACGCTGGTCCTCCGGCCAGCTGAATTCGTGGTAGGCCGTATCCGGTGTAGAAGATTTGCCGCGGTCAAGCCAGTGGGAAATGTCTCTGCCTGGTTTGAGGAGCGCTTTGTGTTATGCGAAGCTGGGATATTTCCCCTACTGTACAGAGATGTCATTCTGATGGTTGAAGCTGGGTTAATCGTATGAACGTATTGTTTGCGACTTGTGGAGTGAATACAGTCCGTATAATAGGATTAGCTTTATTCGCGGACGTTTAATACGCGGAGTTGACATGTTTTGCTTGATACGTATTGTCCAGTTTATCAAGTCGATCACGAGTCCGTTTACCGTGAGGTCTAGAAAGCCCACATGACCTGCTGTGCGGAACGTGCCGCACGCCTCAGTCGAACTATTGTCTCGGGTGTTGAGTTGAGACTGTGTCCCTGTCTGGGGACGACCCTGGCTGTGACAGCTCGCCGCCGTCGTTCCAGGAGCTGCTGGCGGCGCACGAAGCATTCAACAGGACCGGCCGGCGCTCCTGCAAGTTCGTCAGCTGTCCGACCTGCGGCCAGGTGCTGGTGTTCGCCGACCTGGCGCCGCACTCTGCTCAACACTGCCGCGCCGCCGAGTTCCCGGCCTCCCTGCTGCCGTGACGGCCGGCAGAGACGCCGTGACGCCCAGCAGAGGAGCTGTGATGCCCGGCAGAGGCGTCACAACGTGCAACAGAGACCGTAACGTCCGACAGAGACGCCGTGACGGCCGACAGAGACGTCATGACGGCCGGTAGAGACACCGTGACGGCCGATAGACACCGTGACGTCCGACGGAGACGCCGTGACGTTCGTTGCGGACCGTGACGCCCGACCGTGACGTTTGACAAAGATCATACGTTCGATAGGGACGGCTTGATGTCCGGCAGAGTCCGTAGCTCCCGGCAGAAGCGCAGTCTGAAGCAGGCCGTGACACCAGTGTGACGCCTGGCCTCTCGGACGTGGCTGGTTTATGTCACCGGAAGTCGTGCTTTGTTGGGTCGTGCGGCCCGTTCCCCCGCTGCGGGATCCTTGTTTTTAAGGCCCGCCAACGCCCCCTCGTCGCGCGGTGCTTGTACGCCAAAACGCACTCGCCCCCCCCCCTTCCGTTGACGTCATCAGTTGGTTTTTGTCGCATCGTTTGGTGCGAAGTGCGTTTTTGTGTCGCCGGTGTTGTACACCTTCCCACTTTTCGGCAGCTTTGTGGAGTGTGGACCCAGCTATAGAGGCCGCGGAGTTTGCATAGAAAGTCTGTGCTTCCTGGTTGGAGAGCCGAAGGCAGTGCCTGTGTTACCATGCCAGTTATCGTTTGCAATCGTTCAGTAGTTGAGTCGATAGCATTGTGCATGTCGTGGGCCGGGACCGGAGCGACGGTATCAGGCGTGCCTTGGCCGTTTGCCGGCAGTTCTGGTCGTATGTCTTTCGTGGCTTGCGCCCACTTGGTGGTGACGTGGTGAATTGCTGGTGGTATGGCTTGTACTATTACTAGAGGTGTGCTTGAAGGGTCTCATTTCGCGAGCTTATCAACAAAGTACAAGACGCTGATCGCAGATGTAGGTAGGCCTGGTTCTAGTCCTGGTGTTCATGAACACATGCTAGCCTACCAGCCAAGGAGCGCACGCTTCTGACGAGAAAGTGACATTAGTTGATGACGAATAGGCGGTGGCGATTTGTCGGGACCGAGGCCTGAACCGGCGCGAGCGGGGCACGGAACCTGGTCCTCCGGCTCGTCTGCCCGTCTTTTGATGCCTTAGTCTCGGCGCCAGTGTGCGAAACGCGTGCGCCGCGCGAACGCCGGTAGTTGTGGCCAGTAACGGCCGACTCGGGCTGTGCGGTGCTGTCCGTCCCTTCGTCGACTCCCACGCAGTCAGTTCCTGTGCTAAGCCAAGTACATCGCGGTACCGGTGACGTCACAGTGGCGTGACGCTCCGATGAGTGCCCAGTTCTGCGCCACGCCACTGTTGGGTAGTGGCGTGTCGCGTGGCAGCGTTTGGTTGCGTTCAAATGCAGACTTCGTTGATGTGTTCGAGTGTAAATTGCCGGAAAGGGGGCTAGAAGCGGACTGTCGACTGTCGGATGCCGGTGAGTCTGACGCCACACGGTTTTGTGTAACCATGTGTAACCACAGCGATCTGCATCTGGCGTTTCTTGAACAATCACAATAGCGGTTTTGTTTTGAAACCTGACAGTGGTGACGCGACAGAACACCACACAGTTTGATTGGGATGCCAGGTGCAACAGACCGTCGGAAGTATTTGAGATCAGCAGCTGTGAGGGTTCCAAGACAGTGCGAAAATGTGACAAGATTTAACCCGGTACCGCCTGGGGATATCAAATAGAGTGCCCCTTGGTTTCTCGTGAATAACCTCTGAACCGCTAGAGGCAGCCGAACCAAACCTTCAGTACCTGTTTACCAATCAAGTTACATGTTTTGGCATCAAAACCATTTCCATGCTAAGTCAGATCCAAGAAAACATGCTATAAGTGAACTCTTACATGCATATTTTCGCTTCTTCGGTCGGAGCTGTGAACATGCTTCGCTTTTTTCATAATACTCTGGAATAAAATGCATGAATTGTTTGGATTTACATAGCAAACGGTCCCCAAAAGGACATGAAACCGTGACACGTCGACAGAGGTCATGCTAGGTCACATGCATGATGACAGTTGGACTGATTTGCATTGTGGGTGACAGAAGTGGTTGCCGCTGACCTTCCCGGTCGTTCAAGCCATACAACAAAATCTGTTTGCACCTCTTAGCAAGGTT
This sequence comes from Capitulum mitella, assembly GCA_030062745.1. Taxonomy (NCBI): domain Eukaryota; kingdom Metazoa; phylum Arthropoda; class Thecostraca; order Pollicipedomorpha; family Pollicipedidae; genus Capitulum; species Capitulum mitella. The sequence continues at coordinate 1,281,245 of CP099852.1, read as the reverse complement.
CACCAATTGCAACGCGAGGTCATCTCGGGTCACGCCATAGGTTCATGCCAAAATGGAATGAAATAAAACAACGCAGAAAATCGTGCATAAGTATCAGAGATCAGTCACTGTTCGTAGTCAGAAAAGAAAAATGGCTGTTCTAAACTGGCTTGACCTTGACTGGATAGAGAGCAGACAGAGCAGATTATTATCAGGAGACGCCATTTCAGATATGTACTTCACTCAGTTAAGAATCCCAGCCAGTAATTATTGCTCTTTGTCATGAAAAGTAATGCAACCTTATCTGACCTGCCCTAGATTGACCTTGACTGGAAAACAAGTAGTTAATGCAGAACTGGTCATCAGTAGGTTTTACTTCCGTCCTTTTTTGTCACGTGTCACAATGGCCGCGAATAAGTTGTATCGGTCTGTCGCAGAAAAGGTTAGGCCAATATTTCACTGATCTAGGCTGACCTTAACTCGACGTCTTTTTACATTTTGTCACGCTACTGATGCAGAACATCGTGAACTTTCGTCTGACACCCAACTGAAGGCTTGCAGTCCATTATAACCGACGATATGATGTACGAGCGATGTCAGTTTTTCCGACGTCGTGTACTGCGTTTTACGTGACCTGTGACGTCATCAGCCACGTGAACAGGACTGACATAGTATTTGCTGAATTCCGACGTTTAAATCCTGAGATAACAAGGAGGGGATATCTTTTTTGAAACCCCCAGGCGGCTGTGGGTACAAAAACACGCCAGGCGGTGCCGGCTTAAACCTACGCGTCTTGACTGCGTACAGTAATTCCAGTTCATATTTTCAGAAAAAATTGAAATCATTTCCATAGCAGTTCATTGCGTTTTTTCACTCTACGCGCACTAATGTTGCGGATTAAGAAGTAAACGGGCATGTATAATGGATATGTGCGTGAACTGTTGGTACAGACCAATGTTAAACAGAGTGTCAAACAAGGTCTAAACCGGGAATCTGGATTCGTTTTCGTACTTCAAAGTGTCGTGTTGAAGTTTTTGCGTCAGAAGTTTTGTCGCGTAGACGTTTATGCGCTAGAAGTTTTCGCATTAGTAGTAATGCCACGAAAAAGTTTTACGGTTAAAGTTTTGTCGCGTAGAAGTTTACGCGTTAGAAGCTCTAGCATCTGAAGTAATGTTGCATAGAAGTTCTCTCGAGGAAGCTTCATCGTTATAGGTGTTTGTATGAGAGGTGCTCTCGGTTTACCACTGAGAGTGACTCAGTCAAGGATCTAAGGAATCAAAGGTAACGGAAGAGAAACGGTCGTCGCGGCCGCGACCCAGTGGACAAGGGAGCCGGACAGCAGTGTCCAGACGCCTGGGGCGTATTAGGCCCCACACCGGAGGGGTTAGCCGGTCACGGAGCGGCCGTGTCGTGGAGCTGCAGCTGCACGGTACGGGAAAGACGCCCCAGCGCCATCTGGGTCGGCGCCCCGGGCCAAGTTGCTCCGTGTTTGAGAACACTCAGGTGGCGGGGTCAGAGTACGAGCAATAAGCTCGGCTTATCATGGACTCGGAAGCCCACGCTGCCCACTTCACGCCGGAGCTGAATTTGTACAAATACGTATCGGTATCGCTGGACTGTGTACCGCGCCCTGCCGCGCATGCGCAGCCGCCGGCGAAGCCTATCCAGCGCTTATCAGCCACTGCCGCAGCTTTGCGTTCAGACAGAGACGACTCGATAGACGTGCGATGAACATTCTGTTGCTGCAACGTCACGTGTGGAAACGTGGGGACCATACCAAATGGCGAACCAGGGGGAGGGGACGATGGTCCCCTTTCGTTGGAAAACCCCTGGGCTAACATATCTTGCCGCCCCCACCCCCGCCCCCAGCCCCTTAGATGGAACCGGTAAACGTTCAGCCTTAGAAGCAAAAATTTGCTTTTACAAATTATAATCTTCGGAATAGCAAAACATTGGCCGAACTCCGGGAATAAATCAACATTTGGGGTCACCTTACGTTACACGGATGGAGATTCCCTTCCCCCTTAACATATGGTCTGGAGCCGCCCGTGGTCATTCCGTCTGCTGCCGTCATTTCAAAACACGGCCATTTTGCCGCAGGCGCCAGGCGCCCGGAGAGGTCGGCAGTTTTCACGCTGCACTCGTGATCACCGAGGTCTCAGGAGGGCGTGTGCTCGGTGCACGACTGGAGATTGAGCCGGCCGCACGGGACGTACAGCAGCGCGTGCGGGGTATTCACTGTGGTGCGGGGCGCGTTCCATCCTGGCCACGCACTGGGCCAGTCCGCCTGCACGGCTCTGGCGACTGCGACCTCTCGATGCGATGCGGCTCTCTCGGACCTGGTCCAAACGCCGCCCGCGGCGACCACACCCGGCGCCAGTGACTCGCGCGCATTCGGTGAAAGCGCAGCATTCCGACGGCATTGCTGATGCGCGGCGATCAGTGTTCGGTCCACATGAGTCCCTTCTCGAGGTCTTTGGTGATCCAGGACACCGCCAGCTGTCTTTAGAGTCCCGCAATACAATCCGATAGAATCCCCCGTTCCAATGTAGTCGTCGGGTGCACAGGCTGGTGATTGGTGGGCGACATGATGGCCGTTAAACACTGTCTCAGTACAAGCCGCAAACCTCGGGCATCAACGCACGTCGCCCTCGTCCAGCTCCAACGATTGCACCATCCGGCGCTCTCGAATTCGGCACAGGTCAAACAGGTCCTCACACGCTGTATTCGAAACGGACGACCACGAAAGGCAAAACATCGGAACGATCTGTGAATGCGCCAGGTCCCGCTGCGCTCCGGAACGCGTTCCTTTGGACGAGCGACGCCTCCGTCTCCGGTCGCAGCTCAGCTCATGAGCACCTCGAGCTGCACGAGGCGCGCGTGCGTGTCGCCCGGCAGCCGGTACGGCAGGCTGCCGGCGAACGTGATGAGCGTGCGCGCCATCTGACGGGCCTCGCCCGGCGACAGCTTCACTTCGTGCAGCAGCGTCATGGTGGCCACCAGTAGGTCCGGCACGCAGCGGCGCACCTGTCGGCACGTCAGTGACGTCGTTATGACGCGGCGGCCAAGAGGACGTCCGGCAAGCAGCGGCGCACCTGACGGCACGTCAGTGACGTCGTTATGACGCGGCAGCCAACAGGACGCCCGGCACGCAGCGGCGCACCTGACGGCACGTCAGTGATGTTACTAGACACACCAGCCCCAACAGAAGCACCAGTTTGGAGGTCGGGGTTCCAACACGTACAACGTTCATCAGCTGAACAATGTTACGTCATGACGGCCCGGCACCAGTGAGACACCATATTACCTTCTGGCGCCGCCCATATCCCGCCAGTCGCAACTCAAACCAATGGATCAGCCTCACCTCCTCCTGGTGTTGCCAGTACTGGGCCAGTCGCTGTTCAAACCAATGGATCAATCTCACCTCCTGGTGTCATCAGTACTGGGCCAGTCGCTGTTCAAACCAATGGATCAATCTCACCTCCTTCTGGTGTCGCCAGTACTGGGCCAGTCGCTGTTCAAACCAATGGATCAATCTCACCTCCTTCTGGTGTCGCCAGTACGGGACCAGTCGCCGCTCTAACTAATGGATCAACCTCACCTCCTCCTGCAGCCGTCCGAAGTCGGCCAGCCGCCGCTCCAGCTCCTCCTGATGCAGCGCCACCAGCCGCAGCCGCCGCACCACGGCCAGGGCCTCCTCCCGCCGCCCCAGGTGGTACAGGTCGAAAAACGACATCAGGTCCAGCAGCAGGTACAGCGTGCCGGCCGCCTGCGGAGGCCGACCGGGGCGTCAGGAGCCGGGTGACTGAATAACGTCAGGTGCATCGTGCCCGCCGCCCTCCAGTGGCCGACACGGCCCGGCACCAGCCGACGCCGGCGTGAAGACAGCATTCCGGCCAAACAGCCCGTTCAGTGCATCAACAACGACCCCCATCCACGTCGGCGAGTGGAGCATGGTTACAATTTCTATCCCCGTGCCGGACCCCAGAAACTCTGGGATCCGTACGGAGAAGGGTGCCGCGACCGGAGCCTGTCGACTGGCAGCCAGCAAGCCGCTCCCCGTCCCCTCCCCACCCCTTGGCAGGCGTCAAGTGGGAGCGGAGAGCGTCGCCAAACCAGAAATCGGCCGGCCGCCTCGGTCGCACGGGAAGACCCGGGCTCGCGGGCGGCGGCCGGACTTCAGATGGCTGCGGTGCAGACAGTTCAGTCTGCGGGTCCGGAGCCGTTCAGGTGGGATTTAACTATTAACTGTTGAGAAATTTGGACACTGAGCATTTACTATGTCTCACAGCAACCATGCGTTAAGCTTGTTCTGCAATAATGGAACAAAAAAAGGATCCATGGCCGATTGTTCACCTGGCCAATGACGCGGGGGAGGGAAGAAAATAAGACTCGTGGAAGAGGAACAGGAATTAGCAACAACAAACGACCTGGGAGGTAGGCAAATTTTCACTCAGCAATGACAGGGACCCCGCCGTCCGAAATGATACACCCACAACGTGGGAAGATCCATTTATCCGTTACTGTTTGGAAACCACAAGTAACCGGACGTCTGTGGAGTGCAGAGGGACTCATCCGTCCATCCACTCGGCCGCCCAGATATCTTCCTCTCGCCCCCGATTGGATAAATCATTTCCGTACGCAGGCGATGCTTATACGATCGATCGGACTTTGCAAGCCTTGCAGACATAAATTTGGTAGCCGATAGCATAAGCTGATAATCCTCAGACCGAAGGTATGCGACACACCAAGTCACGGCAGGCGACAGTTCCTCTGAGACGGAAGTGGGAGGGGCCACGGCTGCGTCCGGCAGATGCGGTACTACCGGGAAACGCGAGTCGCAGCTGACAGCGTATGAAACGCGTCCCAGCGACCCCGCACATCGATTTAGCCCACGCCGCACAATGTTGCGGAGTGTTGCCAGTATTGCGCAGGTCAGTTTCGCAGCAAAGGTCGGCCGGGGCGCCAAACGGACAGCGGCGGCGTGCTCGCGAGGTCGAAATCCATCAGAAGACCTCCAAGGTCCCTTCGTTGCAAAGATACAGTATTGCACAACGTTGCACGCCGCAACTGCACGTCACACACGACAAGAAAACAGTAACGCCGCCAGAGTGAGTCAACAGAGAGCATCCAGCGGCGCGGCGGCGGCGGAGGGCAGGGGGGGGAGCGGCCGCTCGCTGCACCCACCTCCGGCGAGGCGGTGGTGCCGCACTCCTTGAACCGCTTGGCGATGCCGATGGCCACCTCCTGCAGCCGCTGACGACGAGAGCCGGGCGCTGCCTGGCGCGGCACCAGCTGGCTCAGCAGCAGGTTCAGCAACTCCAGCACCTGCGGCACGGCGGCTGCTCAGCGGGGAGGACAGATGCTCAGACAGCTGCTCAGCGGGGAGAACAGCTGCTCAGACGAGCAGCTGCCGGACACGACAGACGCTGAGCAGACAGCAGAGGTGCACGGCAGCGGCCCTGAACTGCAGTGCTGGGGATAATTTCTAACTCTAGCCGGGCCAGAACGAAAATTCCGTAACTCCTGCACCACCAGGCAGGTCTCTCTTCTCTGGCCCGGTCGGGCACATCTCCAATGTCGTTTTCGTTCCGTGGTCCGTATAGTGTGCAAATGGGATATCTACTGGCGTTTTCAACGGTCCGTTTTCCTCCTGCACCACAGCCTCTCAGGTGGACTGCACTGAGGAAGGCGTACCGCACCACGCACAACTCGAACCAGAGGCCTTCCTGTAGTCGCACCCTGCGACACCACGACTCGGCCGCGCTACCTTGTCGTGGTTGTTGGCCAGGTCGTAAAGGTGGACGGCGTCCTCCAGCTGACCCCGCGCCTCGCTCTCCGCCGCCACTCTCTCGATCACGGGCCGCGGGTCGAAGTTGTACCTGCCAGGGTCGCCTCAGGGTCACGAAAAGGCCAGGTCATGGTCAAAGTCAGCTCAGCTCAGCCTGCTCTTCCCCGGCGACCGCCTGGACCAGATCCGAGGGCCACCACGTCGCACTCGCCGCGCAACATACGGTCACGTCAGACCAGCTCAGCCTTCCACTCCACAACCACTTCCGCGGTTCAAGACCTTACAGCGCCTTCCACCCAGCAGAGACCACGCCCGCACCACGACCATTCGCTCGTCCGGAACAGTCATCCGAACTCAGCGGGGCGCCGATATCATGGTCACACCACGCAGTCTCAACAGACAGCCGCCCAACCCGCCGCCCGCCCGCCCTGTCCTGCCCTGTCCTGTCCTGACACTACACACCTATCCAGGGCGCCCCTCTGCCGGGTGCCGTCGGTCGCCATGCTGCCGAGCAGCAGCCGGTGGCTGCCTGACTGGAGCACCAGCTCGGCCGTGGCCGCCGCGAACAGGTCGCCGCCGTCGTCCAGTCGCAGATGGCGCAGCAGGAACAGGTAGTGCAGCGCCGCCTGCGGCTCCGCCGCCTCGAAGCGGCGCGTGTACATGAGCACCAGCCGGGCCAGGTTCAGCTGGCGCCGCGCCGGCTGGGCCGGGTCCCGGGTCACTGCAGGCCGGGCAACACGGTCACTGGGCACTGCACACCACGGGTAACTGGACACCGCAGGCAGGGGAACAGGGGCACTGGACACCACACATCAGGGGAACACGGTCACTGGGCACTGCACACCAGGGGAACTGGACACTGCTGGCCGGGCAACATGGTTACTGGGTAACGCAGACAGGGGAACTGGACACTGCAGGCAGGGAAACACAGTCATTGGATACTATACATTGGAGGAACACGGCCACTGGAGACTGCACACTGGGGGAACATGGTCACTGGACACTGCACACCAGGGAACATGGTCACTGGACACTGCACACCAGGGAACATGACCACTGGACACTGCGCACCAGGGGAACACAGTCAATGGACACTACACACCAAGGAAACATGGTCACCGGGCACTACACACCAGGAAAATGGTCACTGGACACTACACAACAGAGAACATGGCCACTGGACACTACTCACCAGGGGAACATGGTCATTGGACACTACACACCAAGGGAACATGGTCACCGGGCACTACACACCAGGAAAATGGTCACTGGACACTACACAACAGAGAACATGGCCACTGGACACTACTCACCAGGGGAACATGGTCACTGGGCACTACACACCAGGGGAACATGGTCATTGGGCACTACACACCAGGGAAACATGGTCGCTGGACACTACACACCAGGGGAATATGGTCAATGGACACTACACAGCAGGGGAACATAGTCAACGGACACTGAAATATATGACAAGGTATATGGACAATATCCACAGAGGAAGCAGTCTCACCTTGCACTTGTTTAACTAAGCTAAACACCAGAGCGTATGAAGCAATATAGGAAGCACAACTCGGTGTCCCAAGACACAGGCAAAACAAAAAAAAAAGGCTCCAGAACATCCCCGGACTCCACCTGCCATCAAACCTATTTCTCGCAGTGTTCTGGCCCCCCCCCTCCCCCTCCCTCCCCCCGTGCTGTCCGCGGCGCCGCCACTCACGCAGCGCCGCCTGCGTGGAGCCGGGCAGCTGGAGCAGGCTCAGCTCGTGCAGCGCCAGCGCGATGTGCACCGCGTGCGGCCGCAGCCGCTCCACGCGCGCCAGGAACTCGACGGCCGCCTCCAGCTGGCCGGTGAGCAGCAGCACGCGGAAGTACAGCGTCGGCTGGTTGTACGCGTCGAAGTGCGACTCGCCTGCGGGAAGCCGGGCCGGACGGTCAGGGACGGCCGCTCCCGCGACAGCACTCGGAGCAGGCCCCGGAGACAGGAGCAGGGCTGCGACGGCAACCGCGCCACACCGCGACCGACCACACGAGTGCAGTGGTACACCGCCAACTGTGTCCGTGGTGAACCTTACAACCAGTCTGAAAACACTGCCGTCCAGAGAGGTCCACCACTGACCATACTCCTCCAGCAGGGTGGTCCGACACTGACCGTACTCCTCCAGCAGGGAGGTCCGACACTGACCGTACTCCTCCAGCAGGGTGGTCTACCAATGACCGTGCTCCTCCAGCAGGGCGGTCCGACACAGACCTTACCCCTCCAGCAGGGTGGTGCACCACTGACCGTACTCCTCCAGCAGTGGTCCACCTCTGACCGTACTCCTCCATCAGGGCGGTCCGACACTGACCGTACTCCTCCAGCAGGGCGGTCCGACAATGACCGTACTCCTCCAGCAGGGTGGTCCGACACTGACCGTACTCCTCCAGCAGGGTGGTCCGAAACGCCATCTCAAGGGCCCACTGACCGTACTCCTCCAGCAGGGTGGTCCGACACTGACCGTACTCCTCCAGCAGGGCGGTCCGACACTGACCGTACTCCTCCAGCAGGGTGGTCCGACACTGACCGTACTCCTCCAGCAGGGCGGTCCGACACTGACCGTACTCCTCCAGCAGTGGTCCACCACTGACCGTACTCCTCCAGCAGGGTGGTCCGACACTGACCGTACTCCTCCGGCAGGGTGGTCCGACACTGACCGTACTCCTCCAGCAGGGTGGTCCGACACTGACCGTACTCCTCCGGCAGGGTGGTCCGACACTGACCGTACTCCTCCAGCAGTGGTCCACCTCTGACCGTACTCCTCCAGCAGGGTGGTCCGATACTGACCGTACTCCTCCAGCAGGGTGGTCCGACACTGACCGTACTCCTCCGGCAGGATGGTCCGACACTGACCGTACTCCTCCAGCAGGGTGGTCCGACACTGACCGTACTCCTCCAGCAGGGTGGTCCGACACTGACCGTACTCCTCCAGCAGGGTGGTCCGACACTGACCGTACTCCTCCAGCAGGGTGGTCCGACACTGACCGTACTCCTCCAGCAGGGTGGTCCGACACTGACCGTACTCCTCCAGCAGGGTGGTCCGACACTGACCGTACTCCTCCAGCAGGGTGGTCTGCAGGTGAGCCAGGGCCGACAGCTGGGCGTCGCCGGACAGCATGCTGAGACCGCTCAGCTTCAGCCACAGGAAGTCGTCCGTGGAGGGCAGTATGTCGCTGGTGATGTCCGTGTGGTCGTCGCAGAGATCTGCGGCGCCCAGAGCCGTGTACACCGCCCTGCGGATGGCACGGCCAGCCGGTCAGCACTGTACACGGACAGGGGACAGGGTCACAACAGCACTGCATACAGACCAACGACAGGGTCAGGTCAGCACTGTATACAGGGCAGCAACAGGGTCAGGCCAGCACTGCATACAGACCAGGGACAGGGTCAAGCCAGTACTGTACAAAGACCAGGGACAGGGTCGTCAGGAATGTATAACTCTACGCACCAATAGCACAGCATGCCAAACCAGGGACGCACAAACGACCGTGGCTGTCATTGTCCAAGCAGGGCTGAGACTACGCAGGTCGCCTGTAGCGGAAAAAGCGGTTCACAGAGGATACGCCGTCCCAAACTTATCGTTTGTGCGGGTCAGTGCCAGCTGCGTCAAGCACTGTAAAACTGATCTTCGGCCTGCAGAGGTCACACAATGTGGTGGGCCTCACCGTCTGTAGGGCTCGGTGCCCGCTGTGCCAGGGCCCAGTCAGTGGTCTGCAGATGACACAGTGCCCATCTCACCGTCTGTAGGGGTCGGTGCCGGCGGCGCTGCTGCGCCGGAACTGCAGCCGGACGGCGGCCTCCGACTCGGCCGTCAGACACCCGTCCCGGCTGCGCGCCAGTTCCCCCAGCAGTCGCGCCACGTCCTGCAGGGGAGCGCTGCAACGCAGACAAACGCCGTCCGCACCACTCTCTAAATACCCCTATCCGTTACAGTCGGCCGGGAGTGCCCCTCCATCCCGTGTGACCTAATATTCCTGAATTACATGTTTCCACACCGCTTCAAGAATCACTCGGCGTCACACTACTGTCCCCCGTTATTTTTTAAGTCCACTCCCGTCATCAATATTGGTGACGAGACTCGCTATCCTGGCAAACAGGTGGTAGCGTAGCAACACCGCTGGGATTGAGAGGATTTCGAAGCCCATTTCACATCCCATTCGGGTATGACGTGGGGTTGATTGGAAATGACGCGAATTTTAACCCTCAACGGACGAGTAGGGGTGCTTGTCACCACTGCCTGATCCGCACGATTATTTAAAAGCCTTGGCCCGCTCGTACTCTGCATGCGCCGTAACCATGGGAACTGAGCGTAACCTAACCAGTTTCTAAATGAACTCGTTGCGCCATTTCAGTCTAACTTTGACCAAGTAACGGAAAAATATTCTGCGCGTCCGGCAAAAATCCTACGTGACGTCACGTAGAATCTTTGTCGTCCGGGTTGCTGCGAACACCAAAACGCGCAAAACCTTCGGGGTATAACGTCGCAGATGACGTCGACGACACAGATTTTACGTCGTCCGGGTCGCTGCGAATACACCCTAGATTCTCCGGATCTGAGCCACGTTCTGACCTCATTCTCCGGAGCTTGAGGAAACAGAGGACCAATTTTCTATTCCTGACTGTTGCAGCGTGTGCTTAACGCTATGCCGGGGTATGAAACGCTATGGACTTTTCCAAGGTCAAGTGACGACGTAAAATGGCCTTATTTGACTTCCCTACGTTTTTGAACCGGTTCTGGGTTTATTTTTTTACGCTGAATTCGGCACCGGCAACCATTTCACCGCACTCAACGATCAGAATACTATTCTGTAATAGCAAACCGTAGTTTTTGACACTAGCCGCGTCACAGACACCGGAAGTGACATATGACCTTCCGCTGACTTAATCTTGACCTGGAGGAACAAACACCATCACCGAACACAAGGGATGATCAATATACCGCGTCACTATGGAAGAGTGGCTCCGAGGTCTTTCAACTATACAACTACTACGACGACTACCGACAAGAAAAATGACGTGATATTCTCATTTACGACGACCTGAGAGGCCACCAGGTGACCTGGAGGGGTCAAATCATACATCACTAGCACCAGAAAGAGACTAGCTGTACGTCCGTCTTCGTTTCATTGTTCTGCCTTGACAGGAACGAAATGGGCAGTCGGGGACGTCGATAAAAATCCTTACGGCCGGCGACGGTTAAACAACAAAGAAAAGCAAGAACGCAGAGAAATTTTTGACGTCCTACTTCATGTTTTAGGACCAGTTTCTTCCAACAATCGAGCCGTTTCCTGCAACGGAGCACTGCAACACAAACACCGTCTACACCACCTTCTCCAACAGCCGCAGTCCTCTCCAGCGGAACAATGCGGCACAGTCAAACACCGTCCACAACACTACGTCGCCACAGTACCACAAGTCCCGAGCTGAAGGCTGAAGGCCCCACGTTTTCCTATCTGTTTAACCCTGGCGTCGAACGGCACCCGTGGGCGCCCAAAGGCCGCCCGGGCGCCGCAAAGCGCCGCGCCCCCTCGGCCGCCCAGCACACCGCTCCGGGCGGCCGGCCGCCGCTACTGACCCCGCCTTGGCCGCCACCTGCTGGGCGGCCTCCGGGTCGCCGCAGCGCAGGCAGTGGAAGATGAGCGGCCACACGGGCTGTCCGTCCACCAGCGTGTCGTCGGTGGCGCCGCTCGGCGGCCGGACGGCCAGGTACGACTGCACCAGCTGCCGGGTCCCCGGCACACCGCCCAGGCAGGCCGACGACAGGCTGCTGAACACCAGCCGCTTCACACGGGCCAGGTGGCTGAAACAGGGGCGCACAGGCTGCTGAACACCAGCCGCTTCACACGGGACAGGTGGCTGAAACAGGGGCGCACAGGGGTACTGAACACCAGCCGCTTCACACGGGACAGGTGGCTGAAACAGGGGCGCACAGGGGTACTGAACACCAGCCGCTTCACACGGGCCAGGTGGCTGAAACAGGGGCGCACAGGGGCTGAACACCAGCCGCTTCACACGGGCCAGGTGGCTGAAACAGGGGCACATGGGATCACTGAATATCAGTCGCTGCATTCGGGAGAAGCAGCTGAAACATGGGCGCGGAGGTTACTGGATGTCAGGCCCTGGGAGACGCATGGGAAGGCACGACCAAAACGCTGGACCAAGAAACAGGAAACAAATATTCCCCGAGCACCAGACAGGCAGGTCAGAAACACGCATTTCTCAATACCACGAACGTGAGAAAATCGGACAAAACGGCCAGGAACACCATGGAATAAACAAGACCCAAATCCTTGTTCTGTTCTGTTCTGTTCTGTTCTGTTCTGTTGTCCTGTCCTGTCCTGTCCTGTCCTGTCCTGTCCGTCCCGTCCCGTCCCGTCCCGTCCTGTCCTGTCCTGTCCTGTCCCGTCCCGTCCCGTCCCGTCCCGTCCCGTCCCGTCCCGTCCCGTCCCGTCCTCGTTCTGTTCACACGAGCGCTGGAGTCTCCCGCGTTAGGCTACATCACCGGCCGGCACTCATTGTGTGGGGAACACCAGCCCAGTCCTCACAGCAGACGGCATTACTCGTCCATGACCAGGGTTGGAAATTTGGTTTTAGTTCTTGGTGTCAGAGTATGATTTTTGTTTTGGAGTAAATAATTTTTGCAAATAGACTGAATGGAGACCGTGTCATTTGTTTGCCAAGTTAAATAATAAATATGGTAATAACTTAACTGCTTAAATGTAGGCATAAGACCAAACTTATGGAGTACAAAATTGTAGCAACGGACCGGACGGGGAGCGGAAAGAGTGGAACGCTACAAAATGCTTCCGGAGCACATATTTTCTGGTGTTCAGCACCAAAAATAACTTTTCCAACCTTGTCCATGACAGCACAGGCCACCCAGAGGCCAGGCGGCACTGCAGCGCCTTTGACGGCAGACTCACAGCGCGGCCCAGCCCAGGTCCTAAAGTCCACGGACTACAGGGCGCCGTCCACTACTGCCGCGCGGCCAGGGTCTGCAAAACCAGTCCTGTTCACAACAGACCCTGATCCTAACGCCGTCCACTTCACATGGTGTGACAGGAAGCACGGGTGGCCCCGAAGTAAAGCCAGACGTATGCCCAAGTCGGCGATATTAACGTAAAGCGAGACCCATATCAGGTCGGATCCGACGATATCGGTGCTCTATACCAGCCCAGCCTCGACAAGTGCTGTATTCCAGCCCAGCCTCGACAAGTGCTGTATTCTAGCCCAGCCTCGACAAGTGCTGTATTCCAGCCCAGCCTCGACAAGTGCTGTATTCTAGCCCAGCCTCGACAAGTGCTATTTTCCAGCAAAGCCTACATCAGTATTGTATTCTAGCCCAGCCTCCACAAGTGATGTATTCCAGCGCAGCCTGGACAGATATCGGGTGCCAGTCCAACCTGGACAGGGAGTAAAAGCTTCAAAGAACTGATTTTGGGGGACTTCATACGCACCTGACTGAAAACAATGCGCTCAAAAGACGCAGCCGAGGCGGTTCACAATAACGCACCGTGAATCATAACGACAAGCCAGACGTTCCTGAGAGCACGCAACGACGTCAACAAATCAAACGAACTGCTTCGGAACGCGAAACGTCAGCACAGGACGTCATATGGCCTGGCTAAAGACATTTACCTCCGTTATCAGCCTTGAAGACATACGACACGTGGGTTTTAAATCCCCCCGCCCAGACCGCATCGTACGGCATCCATACCAGGCGAATGTTGTCGACGCATCACTACGACGTAACCCAGCCACGTCTCTTTTCACAGTTGGTTTTACGCGTCTAGTTCATGAACTCCACATTACGAAGTCCCTAATACTGTCAGAATACCATACGGGAGAGAGAAAATCCACATTTCACAAAGTCGCCAAGACGCATTTTCTACATCGAGTTTCTTGCCACCAGGAAAACCCCCACATTCCCTCAATAGAAAACCATCAGCTGCCATCACAACACGACGCCACGATGAAGATGAACGTGCGCTTACCTTGCCTCCAGATATCGTTTGGCCTGTCGAATCAGAGCCGCCTGAACGGACGCCGAGAACCGGTCCACGTGCGATCTGACCTGGACCTCGGTCACACAGCGCACAGTGTCCCACAGCTCCACAGCCACCTGCCGACACAGCGGGCAGCTGCGTAACGTAAGACCTGACCTCGGCCTCGGTCACACAGCGCCCCGTTTCCCCCACCCCCCCACCCCCCCCCCCACACCGGGGGGGGCGTAAGACCTGATCTCGGCCTCGGTCACACAGCGCACCGTGTCCCACAGCTCCACAGCCACCTGCCGACACAGCGGGCAGCTGCGTAACGTAAGACCTGATCTCGGCCTCGGTCACACAGCGCACCGTGTCCCACAGCTCCACAGCCACCAGCCGACACAGCGGGCAGCTGCGTAACGTAAGACCTGATCTCGGCCTCGGTCACACAGCGCACCGTGTCCCACAGCTCCACAGCCACCTGCCGACACAGCGGGCAGCTGCGTAACGTAAGACCTGATCTCGGCCTCGGTCACACAGCGCCTAGTGTCCCGCACTCGTCAAAATGAGGGGGGCAACCCCGGCCCAAGGACAAACGTGGTAAACTGCTTTAAACTGTCAGCGCCCTCTATCCTTTGCTGTGTCGCGGACAGGACTGAGAACCAATTGAATCATCTGACGTCGAAGACTGGGGAAAAGCTGTTGGCACTAGCACGAAGCACACAATATGCTTGGAGAGGACGAACTGAAAATATCACGAAATGCAATGAACTAATAATTATCCTCTGACGTCCCCCACCGACGCCGACGAAATGCGGGTCTTCTGGTGGTCGTGCGTTGGCCTCCCCCCGCTCGAGCCGTCGCACGGCATGTAGGGACATATGGGGGGCGGAGTATGGATAAAAACGCAGACGGAAAACTAGCAGAAATCACTTTCAGGCTTCGTACATTGGGAACTTTAAGCCATGGTGCACATCTGAAATACCTTTGCCAGGCTACATCATGCCACTTGCCTATCTCAGTTCGGAACATGCGCTGGAGATGAAACGTGCCCTTTCACTGGCCGGACCAATGACAGCCTTGGAACTCATCCAAAGGCGTCGCAAAAGCCGGAGAAAAATCGGTGTCTGCCATCCGCACAGTCCAGAAGCACGCCGTCGCTCACCAGACACACTTCTCACACGCGTCTGGACAGTCCGAGTTTCGCCGGACCACGCTTGGCCGGGGTCGCGTTCCACCTGTTTACGACTGCAATACTACAATACTGTGGGCGCCGTGACGGCAAAACATCTCGGCGCTTTTACGTCACAGACATGGCAGCGAAGTCGTAGCTGCGGTGGCAGACTGACTGCTAGCTCGTCGGCCGTTTTTCTTTTGCCTTTTAGTTATCCACTCCCCCGAGTGCCACGATCGAGCTCCACCGCGACCCCTCGCGCCGGGGCCAGATGGCGAAAAACGTGGCCGGTACCCAGGCTCGAACCACGGACCTCCGCCTCGGGGCCGCGCGGTGACGCCCCGCCCCCGGCCGACTCACGTCATCGCTGAGGTCGACCATCAGCTGGCGGCAGGCGGAGACGAGGTCCGGCTTCCGGTCGCCCTGCGACAGCCGCTCGATGTAGTCTGCCACCGTCTCCGCGTAGGCCAGCTCCTGCGCCGACAGCGAGCTGCGGCCGGCCGGCGCCGCCTCGTCCGTCGTCACCGACAGCTGGGCGGCGGACGTACGCGGTCAGCACACGTCGTCACCAACGGCCGAACAGCAATAGCTAGCCTCGTCGTCACCGACAGCTGGACAACACACGCCCCTAGTCAGCATTGCGAACAACAGCCGGGCAGCAACAGTTGGCACTCGTCACTGACAGCTGGACAACACACGCCCCTATGGGCGCCGAATGACCCTGCAGTCGGTGCGCCCCTAAGTCCCAATAACCAACCAACCAACCAACACACGCCCCTAGCTAGCATCGCGACCGACAGGCGAGCAGCAGACAGGCCCGGCGAGCGCTAGTCGTCACCGACACGTGGGCAGTAGAGTCCACGTGCCAATACAGTCAAACGAAATGCCACGGTGTGAACATAGAACTGTCGAGAGACACCTTGCCGATCGTATTGGAATCGACGGATAGATGTTGCTGTCTTGAGCACGTTTGCGGCCCTCAAGTTATTACGATGCACATAACGATGGGGGTCAGGCGTCAAACGTCTGCCCTCCGAGTATCCAGCGGGTTACCGCACTGTCCGCAGCAATGCGCTCATCATGCTCTACCACACACTGAATCACAACATCTATCATGTCATTCCGCGTCCACGCCGTCCCAACGGCTTCAAAACGGCTTTCACAGCATTTCCACGATCCACGCACTGCGTTCCGCACTCCAGCGCCTGCCCCACACGCCCCCCCCCCCCCCACAGCCACGCTTCGGCACCGCCTCCTGCACGTCCCACCTCGGGCTGAATGGTGACGTCGAGCATGTCGGGCCCGGAGGTGGCCAGCGTGCTGAGGATGCGCTGCTTCTCCATCTCCCAGCACGACTGGAACGACTCCCAGTGGAATCGGTCCACCTGGTCGAACGTCTGCAACGGGCGACACACGCGACGGCTCAGACCCCGCGAGACCAGCGCAGAATACGGGCGGTGGACGCTCGAGCACGCATGTCGTTCGCGGACACGTCAAGGTGCACGCCGCAACAGACACGGACCAATGAGTGTACTCAAATAAGACATCTTCACATTTTTTCGACTGGTTCCTAACATTCTTACTGCAACTTCCTCAAAGAAGTGTCAACGGTGAAACACTATCAGGCAGTGAACACCTTGTCTAATTTACAGGCATTTCGTTAACATTACTTAATTTACATGCATTTACATGCTCAGTTCCCACTCCTGCCTCACACATCTGTAGTTTGCACCCTAAATCGCACCCTCTCCCTGTCCCCCCCCCACACACATATACATACATACATATATATATATATATATATATATATATATATATATATATATATATCCTCCACCATTCCCCATCTGCGGGACCGTCACCTCTCTATGGGACCGTCACCTGTCTGCGGGACCGTCACCTGTCTGTGGGCCCGTCACCTGTCTGCGGGACCGTCACCCGTCTGCGGGGCCGCCATCTCTCCGAAGGACCGTCACGTCTCCGAGGGGCCGTCACCTGTTTGCGGGACTCCTCGATGACGGTGAGCACGGCGTTCTCGCGCTCGTTGCGCAGGAAGCCGGCGATGTCGGTGTCCTTGACCGGCTCCAGAGGCTGGAACGTCCGCGAGGCGTCCAGCGACTCCAGCCGCTGAGAGATGGACGGCAGGTCCACCCCCTTCGCGCCCAGCAGGATCGAGCTGGCGGCGACCGACGCCGGCGGCCGCTCGTCAGGTCGACTCGCGCCGGAACTCGCGCGACGCACGTGCGTGATGCAGGGTTGCAGCGTGATGCCGCGATTGTGCTCGTTTTGTGACGAGAATGTTCCCGGTTCGAGTCCGGCTCATGGAGACATTTTTAGCCCCCACGCCCCCCGAACACCAGCTGCGATGCGCAATGTCGGCAGTCGAAAGCGTTGTTAAACGGCCCCGTGACAAACCGATCAACTCCGCGGCACACAGCCCGTCAGGCAGCCCTCCCCCTCTCCTCCGCCCGACTGATCTTGAGATTAGGACACTAGGACACTAGGACACTAGGGCATTAGGAGTTTCCAACCCCAAGATAAAAATTGTGGGTACCTTTCCAACGTTTTCAGACCTGAAGACGTTTTGTTTCCAAAATTCTCGGACTGGGCGAAATTACTTTTTTATTCTCAAATAAAGAAAAATAATCCTCCCTTCCCACCCACTCATCTAACTATCCCATTACAACAACGTTTATTGACGATTTTCATGGTTTATCACATAAGGATTATCAGTGTACTGCCCATTCCGCAAAAGCAATGGATGTTTTCCTCAGTCCAGCTGGGAACTGTACAAATAAACAAGAATGTGCACCCTGTACAAACTGTCCTCAATGCTGAAGCCTATGCACACCTACGACACAGACGATACACACAGGCCCACGATTAACTCCAGTTCTGTACTGATTTTTCCGTTTTGTTCTCACCAACCTCAGGTCGCGAAAAGAAGAACTCCAGCCTTGCCACGCCCTGATCTAGCCAGGACACGCGGTCACGTGGCCGCGGCCCGCGCGGCCGGCGGCCAGCGTTCGGCCAGACACTCACGCCTTGACGTCCTGAGCGCCGGTCTGGGCGGTGCGCGCCCACAGCTGCTGGCCAGCCTCGAGCAGCTGGCGCAGGTTGCGTTCCACGCGCGGCAGCTCGCTGGACGTGTCCATTTCGGTGGTGAGCCGGCCGGCGCGCTGCACCAGGTCCGAGAACCCCTGGCCTTCCGACATCCTGTCCGGCGGGACAACACGCCGGGTCAGACAACGTCCGACATCCTGTCCAGCGGGACAACACGCCAGGTCAAACAACGTCCGACATCCTGTCCGGCGGGACAACACGCCGGGTCAGACAACGTCCGACATCCTGTCCAGTGGGACAACACGCCGGACCAGACAATGTCCAACATCCTGTCCGGCGGGACAACACGCCGGGTCAGACAACGTCCGACATCCTGTCCAGTGGGACAACACGCCGGACCAGACAATGTCCAACATCCTGTCCAGTGGGACAACACGCCGGGTCAGACAACGTCCGACACCCTGTCCAGTGGGACAACACGCCGGGTCAGACAACGTCCAACATCCTGTCCAGTGGGACAACACGCCGGACCAGACAATGTCCAACATCCTGCCCAGCGGGACGACACGCCAGGTCAAACAACGTCCGACATCCTGGCCAGCGGGGCAAAACACGGTTTCACCATTAAAAAATATCCAGTACTAGACGCTGAACATTGTGATGCATGATGTATGTAGGATGTTATCACTGTAATGAACATTGTATTGGGGATAGGGCAGGAGTGTTCTTTTGGACAGGCATGTGTCACTCGAATGTCTGATTTCCCCCCCCCCCCCATGGCAGATTATTTCGCGCCTCCTATGTTGAAGGCTAAACAATGGGACTGGGAAAATTCTAGGCCGGGAGAATAAGCAGCCAAGCAGGAGCTTGGAGCCCCTGATATGATGATCAACTTGTCTTTTAAGCATGCTTTAAGCCAAATAAGACCATAACAATCGTTTTTCAAGAAAAGGGAATCTGCGACACTTTTGCACGGTCAGCGCCCGGCGACGCAAGCGGTTTTGCGCGGGAACGCCGGCGTCACTCGGTTGAATGGTTCAACCGCAAAAACCTGAGTTTCGAGGTATTGCGAGTCATCAATTCTCCGGCGACTGTACGGTTGTTGGTGACTGTTTAACTTGCAACGACTGTATTCAACGACTGACGACTTAAAGCCAGTCAAGCGCCTTGCGGGGTGCACGACGAACGAAGTTTACTTCGTTGCCGCCTGCATCATTACCTCCCCTTGATTCATTTCACAGTGCAAAAGGATATTTACTGACCCATTTCAGCATTTCGCGTCAGAAGAACTGTTCGTTTAGACGTCACGCGCGCCCATGACATTGTTCGCTGAGCGATACAGAGCCGTTACTGAACGGTCCAAAAACGCCGTGGAAAAGGTCTAAGAGCGGAAACGTTACTCTCGGAATAGTTACGTGGAGAAAACAACCAGCAAGCTGACGCACTGCCAATGGAAATGCACAAAACTTTAAGAATTAAGCTTTCTTTCAGTGAAGATTTCCTGATTCGGTGGCCGGTGGCTGCGAATAACCGTGAGGAAACGGTTCTGGTCGGGCCAGGCCGGGGCGGGCCGGCCGTCCATTTCAATATGGTCTGCTCATAAAAGTAAGACTCATTCGGCTTTCGGCATCACTCGTAAAAACACCTCACGTCTGGCGATAAGTCTCTGTCAGGGTGCAAAAGTAAAACAGTATGCGATATGCGATGCAGATATGAGATGTTTTACAACACTGTATATGCATCCTGACAACGGTTACGACTGAATGTGTCGTCTGTCTAATTTTGCATGAGAATGTGTTACCTATCCAGTTTAGCATCTAACGTCCAATTCTATGAACAACAGACAAGGAAACATAGTGGAATTTCGGCCGCTGTTGAATTTCGGCCGAATCGCCGGTGTTACACCAGCCCGCTGTTGTAACGAAGCCGACATCTTCTCGTGCACGTATTACCTAAGTGAGCTCTTAAATTTGGGGGGAAAGGGAGTCATAGGATATTTCATGTTTGGCCCAGCCACTTGTACTAAAAGATACGGAGAGTTTATGGTTCCCTTCGCCGACCGTCCTGCACAAAAAACAACAGCGGCGAGTCTTGATCCAAAACAGTCTTACTCCCACACTGGACATGTTACGACTTTCCCGGTCTCGCTGCCACCTGGCACTGCCGGCTGCGGCGTCGGTGGCGCGTGAAACACGGGACGTTACGACTGAAGTTGCGGCGTCGGTGGCGCATGAAACACGGAGCGTTACGACTGGAGCGAGGAGCCCGAGACGATGGCGAAACAGTGCGGAGGACGGCCGAGAAGAGGAAATTAATGAGATATATGGAGAAGGTTCACGCTTTTTTGGGTGGGCCGGAGACATCTGCTCACCAGTTTTGATTCTGCCGCATCCCCATGTTGCACTTTCCCCATTGTTCGTGGACAAAAGAATCATGGATGAAAGCGCTGTTAATGGTCCGAATTTTCGTGCCATCTGCGAACGCCTTGATGGTGCAATGAATAACCTCTGGCAAGTTCTTAACCAAATTCCCGTACCCCAAGCACTCGGGCGCATTCCCGTATGGGGGAAAGGGGCTTCTCCCCCCCCGAGATCTCGAGAATTACCCATACGATTTCATCGGAACAATAACAATCGATTCGCCATGCCAAGAACTTCATTTTTATAACAATAGGCCTTGAAAACCTTAAAAGGGGGCATACAGCGACAGCGGATTTGGGGACACAGGTGGCGAACAAGTCAGAATGAGGGGGTTTTTGACCTGTTATAGCGCAGATATTCATGGACCGATTTTGATGCAACTGGCATGAATCGAGACCTAATCGATGAGATTTTTCTCGGTGACCAGTAAGTTTGGGATTTTAAAGGGAATATTTTTTCCAACTGAATCGACGTAAAAGTTTAAAACATTTTTTCAACCTTTATTAGTCATGTTAAAATTGAGAAGTATAAACTGTACTACAATGTTTGTAGAATGTTGGCGTAGGTGGCGCCGGGGATATGAAAAAGAGGGGACTGTCATAGTCACATGTTCATCTGGTTAACTAATAATCTTTGAGCTTCAATGGCATTAAATGGCTTCAGAGTCACATCACATGGCCTTAGCTTCATTCAAGAGTACTTGGAAAAGTTCCCAATCATCTGAATTCACTATATATATATATTATATAATATATTTATGAAAGTCCCGCTATGGCGGTAGGAAAATCCTGTGCGGCAATCATAAGACAGCTCTGCCACCCAAATTGATATCAACCTAAAACTTGAGACATAAGAAGAGGGCATTATTTTAAGCCACACACATTCTGAATTTGCATTATAAGGAAAATAAATAAATAAATACTTACATGAAATCGCATTTTGGCTTTTGACCTTAACCTGACCTTGAAAAGGTACTTCAGATTATCAAAAATATTTCTGTATGTTTGGTGAGTTATTTACCTATATACTCATGTAAATGTTAAAGTGGAATCTTAAAAATTTAAAGGTGACAAGTTCTGCAAATATGCTTCAAAAACCCTTGACAAGGCAAACAAAACACCAGAGGAAAGGCTTCTGAAGCCCCCATCCCACACATCGGAATGCCTTAATAAATGGCAAAAAACAAGAAGCATCCCATTAAGCTTCCCTGTGGTACACTATTGTTCACAGCCTTCCAATAAGGATGCTCTACCTGCCATCACGTTCTGTCTCCTACTGGTGAGGAACGCCTGTAGTCTTCCTTCAGTCATGCACCCAGACAGATTTGCCATCAGTCATTTGTGGGCTACAGAGTGAAAAGCCTTGCTAAAGACCAAATAAACCACATCCAGAGTGTGCCTCTAATCCTGCAGTTTAATCTATTCATTCAAGAAAAGAAGTAGCTGTATCGTACAGAATTATCAAGGTATAAAACCATGTTGAAAATCAAACAGCAGGTCATTTAGCAAAAGATGTTGCATGATTTTGTACTTAACCCTATTTCCGGCAGGAGGTGGGGGCCGGATCCGCCCCCTTGGGTTTTTTCCTTGCCACGTTCACAGTATTTGACGTAGCTTAACGAAAGTTGGTGACTTTTCCTCACTACTCTTTCTACGTACTGCGACAAAATTGCATATTTCTATCTTGCACAGGGACGGAGCCAGGCAACGTTTCTGGGAGGCACCTCAGGCCATTTTCGTCCCTGTTGAGGGTAAAAGCAAAAGGACCGCCAAAAATAGCATTTTACGATAGAACTTAAAACTTTATGAGAATGTACAGATAAATGGTTGGGCAGCATACAAATACAATTTATTCATCCGAGTTCACTTTCGAAGGTCAGGCCAAGATCAAAAGTAAAAAACCGGTTTTATTGTAACAATTTTGGCACTATCTTTTAAATGCAAATCTATGCAAAACCTGAAATATACATGACACCAAAAAGTGCCCTCTACTTGTGTACCAATTTTCAGCTTGGCATCAAATTGGGTCATGGAAATATGACCTAAAATATCAGTGCACATACCCTATGTCCCAACAGCTGTGAAATGCAATTTTAGAAACAGAGTGAATTCAAGTAATTGGAAACATTTACAAATAATATGAAATGTACACAAGATCATTCCAAATGATTTTAAGGTCTCATTTAAGGTCAAAAGTCGTAACTTTTTTTGTTTTTTAGTTCTTTGCTTTGTTTTGTTTTGTTTTATTTTGTTTTGTTTTTCATTTTTTGTTACTTCTTGTGATGAAATCAGACTAGCAGTTCTCAAGATCTCAGTGGGGGCAGATCTGCCCCCTGCTGGGAATTGGCCATATGGTCTAGCCCTCCAGGAATTGGGTTAATGACTGTTGTTAAGGTTTTCAAACACATGGAGATGTGGCTTACTTGTTAGTACATATGTATGTAAGTATGCAAGCAAGCAGGTCAGTAGTAAGCATGGTCATTCCTGTTTCCCTTCCTGAATATGGCACACACAATGGCAAACCTCCCACTTATGAGGCAGCTGTCTTGTGCCTATGGACAAGGTGAACATTTTGTTCAGAAGTGGCCCTAGAATCTCACTTCCTTCTCTCAGAACCCTGAGATGCCAACTGCATTCAGGTGACTTGAACATCATTAGGCACTTGAGTTCACACATTCCTGCAATTCCATTCAAATGAACACAATGTACAGTAGGTCCTCTGTAGCAGTTTTGGAGCTACAGTGGGGCTTCTGTCTTCTCCATGGTGAGGAAAACTGGAAAAATACCTGGGCCTCTGCTTTTCTTTATCAGTAATAACTATCTTCAGTTCTTACACCCTTTCCTGCAATCCTGGTTTTTTGGCACTGAGTTTAAGTACTTCTACATGGCTTTAGAGCTTGTCTTTGTTTCACTGGCAATTTGTTTTAAGTCATGTATGCCATGTATGCATTTTCAGTGGTTTTTCAGGGTATGTCCCTTGCTTGCATGGGATGTGTAGCCAGGGGCTCTGTGTGTCAATGGGCACCAATCATACTTCTTATCCTTTTTTCAGTAGCATGGTAGCATAGTTCATACACATTTTCAATTTTCTACCATCTCTGCAAACAGACACAAACTGACACAATGGTGTTCAGCTTCAGGTCATGAGTTTTCTATTTTTTTATTTCTTTACTTTGTTCTTACTTCTTTATCTCCAAAAGTCTCCTCTTTAACCTGTTACAATCCCCCACAATGGCTGTCTCTACCACAAGTATGTCAACAGAGAGAACAGCAGTAACAGCAGTTGGTTAGGTTACACTGCATGTTATGTCAGAAAGGTTTCCCCTTTTTTATACTGCCTGCTCTGATGGTCTGACACATATTATCCACTTTTACATGAACAGCTATGAAGTAAAGACATATCACCATGTTCAATTACATTTTGCAGCATAATGGCATTGAAGTGCACTAATGCTGTTGCAAAAAAAAATCTTATTAAAATGACTTTATGAAGCCTGTAACCTCTAAATGTATGGGACAGCATACTATCATAAGTGTGGTGTTGATTTTGTGCTGTAGTGGTGTTTTTCATAACACATATTTATCTTCATGCAGCAGGTACAAGGTTTGGTAATCCTTACCGATCGCACACCATGCGCAGAGTCGAGGGTAAGGTTAACGCGCGAGTGTAGTTTCCGATTTCGCCACCAGGGTGATATTCGTTCTTTTTCTCGCCGCTAGGAAGAGTACGTAAAAATACTAACATTCGCTAGGACGGTTCCACTCAAGAACCAATGGTATGATAACCAATAGTTCGATTCGGCTGATTCGAACGCCAGTTGATAGCGCCGAACGTTTCGTTTCTGTGACTTACACACTTACTTTTGACCCGCTGATGACGTCACAGGTGAGGTCAATCACAAAAAAAGGACCACTTTCTCCATAATTGCCGAACTTCGATGGAAAGCAGATGAATTCGTTCAGACCAGACCTAACCTAACCTAACCTAACCTAACCTAACCTAACCTAACCTAACCTAGCCTAGCCTAACCTAACCGAACCTAACGAATATTACCCTGGTGGCGAAATCGGAAACTACACTCGCGCGTTCTTGAGCGGAACCATCCTAGCGAATGTCAGTATTTTTACGTACTCTTCCTAGCAGCGAGAAAAAGAACGAATATCACCCTGGTGGCGAAATCGGAAACTACACTCGCGCGTTAACCTTACCCTCGACTCTGCGCATGGTGTGCGGTCGGTAAGGATTACCCAAGGTTTGCCTTACAATCTTTTTGACTATGTATGTACTGAGGTAATAATGCTACACATTGGAAAGACTGCATCTTAATGCAGTCAGATTTTGGAAGTCTGAAAGTAAGTAATGTGCAGGGGCTGCAGGACCACAGATGAGGGGGGGGGGACAAATAGTGAAAAGGAAACATTCTGCGTCCATTCTTTCCAGTCATACCATCAAGATTAAGTTTTAGCCTGCCCTGCCCCCCACTTCCTGCACCCTTGATACTACGTGAGTAAACGTGGATGCATTAGCAACGAAATGCTTGAATGACAACACTCACCTGATATTAAATCCGGCAAACCCGCTCAATCTTCAAGCCTCCAGTCGTACGACTCCGTGTCTTGTACTCCTGGCCAACCACCACGAAATATTCGTTACATGCACCGACAAACCGAGCTACAGTTCATCGACTTTAACACTGAACGCATTGCACTGCTGCAAACCTGTTTAGGGCTGCAATGCTGTTTTAGGGCCTTGCTGCACACTACTCGGTCGAGGCGGTTATGAAGCGAGGCGCTTTATTTGGTTATGAAACGTGCCGGCACGATACAATTATGGCGCGAAAGAGATGAGTTGCTACGAGAGCTACGAGGCGCAAGTTTTGAATGAGAACCGGCGCAGACGACTGACTGACGCCCGACGGGACACAAGACTTGACGTAAGACACGGACGCTTGAGCCCAAGAGGCTGTGCGTCCTAACCCACAACAAACAAACAACAACAAGAATGAGAACCGGCATCGAAGGTTCTGATCAATTTTTTTCATTGATGCGCTGGTGACGTCATAGATAAAGGATGGCGCCACCCAAGATACCGGGCGCCACCAGCCAGCTTCTGCTATGTTTCCGTGCCAACGGTCCGGTCCGGTCCGGTCCGGAATCCTCTTCACCGTTGTGCTGAATTGAAGTGAACTGGCATTTTTCAGATCAATGTCATCATATGAGACAACATATTGATGAGCTTTATAAATCCGATCATTTTCTTGTTTTTCTTGTGAAAAAGTAGCTTGCGTTGGGACACAATGCAAGAAACTAAAAACGTTGGTAGGACCATTGTTAACTTTGCTGTTGCGTCTCGACTAACCTGTTTCCTTCATAGCCTTGAGAAAGGGCGATAAGGCCTTTAATTCACCCGGCGACTGTGTGAATATGAATGTCAATGTCTATGAATATGAATGACTCCGAACGACACAAGACTTGACCCAAGCACGTAACCAGGATTTTCCTCAGGGGGAACATAAAATGTTGTCATATGCCATTGGGATAGGCAAAATTGATAGGAAAAAGCGGCAATTTTATGCAACTGGCCTCAGGGCATCAATTTCTGTAAATGGTTGGGTGGGTCGAGTCGTCGGTCCAACAACCCAACCTCCCCCCAAATGTGGGTTTCTCAACGGATTTAGCCTACTTTGTTTTAATCAATACAAATTCTTGAATTTTTTGTTGCCATTTTTCAAATAGAAAATTGTGTATATTCCACGTGTATATATATATATATATATATATATATATATATATATATATATATATAGATATATATATATGGAAGATAGAAAGATAGATACATCACTTTATGCCTTATTCTTTACTTTATTTACTTCACTTTATGCCTCATTCCTTATTCTTTCTGAGTGTCTTTTATCTATTGCAGCCTTTTCTTTCGTTACTTTTACTAAATTACCTTTAAAACTGGCAGAAAATGTTTCTAAATATACACACACACCTACACACATATATATATATATATATATATATATATATATATAAGGCCCAAATCAACATTGGATGGGCCAGGGCCCCCTCGAAAGAATGCAGATCGACACCGCTGATTTGCAAAATATCTAACGCAGAGGAAAAGCATAATGTTTGATTTCGCAGTGATATTCCATATTCCTGCGAAATCGTTAAATATCTAGTGTAGACTGCTTGGCTCGGAGGGAGAGGGATGCGCTGAAGTCCCATGACCCCCCCCCCCCTTGGCCACGTGCTTGTGCACGCCTGTGCCCAAGAGGCTGTGCAGTGGTGCGCAATGTCTGTCAAGACAGCCTACGTTCAGCCCATATTTGCTTCATCTTCCATTTCGCGGAAATCATGATATGTGGCAGGAGCCTGTCATTTGTGACGTCTTAGTATGTTACTTGTCTCCTCACACAGCGTCTCTCGTCAAACGATACATTGCCTCCGTTCTACACAGCAACACGTAGGCCAGGCTGTAACCACTCAAGGTCACCTTCACAGGACCGGAGTTTTATCGCAGCAGGTGCTCACGTTGTGCACCACTACTTTGCATCTCGACTAAGAGATGGCGGTGGGATAATACCGTGACATTATTGCATTTCCTGTGTGCCATATCCCGAGCCGGTCTGTATGGGACGGTGACGTCACTGACTCAAAGATCGTGAGTCCCAGCGCCAAACATCGTCCTGGTTTCAGCTAGTCCTCTCGGTAACCACGGGTCGGATCGGCTCAAAAAGCGACAAACAGAAACAATAATTTAACTGGCAATCGCGTGGAAAACATTACGTTTCCATGCTCGCGGCACGTGCCACGCGCAAGCGGAGGCAAAGTAAAAGAAACTGCTTCTGAACGCTATTCTGGACTGAGTGTGATGCTGGCGATCCAGAGACCACAGCGGCTTGGAAAAAGCGTCGTTGTGTAGCTCCGTATACCGTTTTTCCTTTTTTTCACCCACAGCTAACTGACTCCGGTCCGAGGCTGGGGCGCCACACTGCCTGGAAGGGGACCATGCACTCATTCTCCAACCTCTTACCGATTCGTCTTCAATATGGCATAGAGGCCGTCGACTTTTGGTAAAGAAAATTACACCTACGTGAAGCCTGTTGTTTTGTGCCTCATATCCACCCAAAATATCATCGTTTTTTAGTGCGGCTCGGTTGCAGTCCAACCTTTTCGTAAAGTCATGTACGTGCTAACGGCAATCCTTTAGAAGCGCACGCCATAAACCAAGCACACTGGATGACATATACGGCGCGCGTGGCAAAAGGAGACGTCAGCTGTTGCAACAAACAACAACATTATGCACTGGAGCTCCAGGGTCGCAGATCACCTCCTGTTCGCTCTTGTTTTACACAGTAGGTTAGTTTAGGTTAGGTTAGATTAAGGTAGGTTAGGTTAGGTTAGGTTAGGTTAGGTTAGCGAATAGTAGGTGATCCACGACCCTGGAGCTCCAGTTCATAATGTTGTTGTTTCTTGCAACAGCTGACGTCTCCTTTTGCCACGCGCGCCGTATATGTGTCATCCAGTGTGCTTGGTTTATGGCGTGCGCTTCTAAAGGATTGCCCGTCCTAACCAGGATTGTTCTAAAAAAAGAATGTCTTGCTGGCTGTAGTCCCTGGTTAAATTCACAGTCAAATAAACATACTGACGCACGCACAGCTCCATACCAGGGATCCCTCGCACAAAAATAGCCACTTTTCATTTTCAACATGGTCTCGGTTTCAGTTAACTGTTTCGGCGACCCAAAGTCAGAGCGCCTTGAAACTGGGTTCGTCTCAAAGGGACCTGAACATTCGCATTCGGGTTTAAATTCGCAGTTATGCTCAGCTGTTAGAAGCAAATGGCTGTATGCTCATTTACGTTTATATATTTTGCTCACTAAATAATCTGAGCGACTCCCCTCATGACAGTTTTCCTCTTTGCTTAGTCATTGTTTGAGACTTGACATACTATGAGAATTCTGTAAACGCAATATTGTGCAGTGGTTCGAAGATAGGTACAGGGGTTGTCGATTCGGCGACATGCGTGATGAAGCGAACATGTTGCTGAGTTCTCATTCGCAATTATGTTCTGCTGTTAGAAACAAATGGTTGTATGTTCATTTGCGTCATACATTCGGCTGCTGGACAATCTGAACGACTCTCCTCATGACAAGGTTTTCCTGTTCAAGAAGTCATTGTCTGACTTGACGTACTATGAGAACTCCGTGAAGGCATCGCCAGGGGGTGGATCCATGATTTCGCCAATGGAAAGGGGGGCAATGGTCAGCGCGAGTTCCCCTCCCTTCTGGCCTTCCCCTATGTTTCTGTTTTTGAGATATGGAGAAAACGTTGATCTTCTCGGGTCCAGGGAAAATATTTGATGTAATTTTCCGTTTTTTACCATATGAAATAACCGAAATAAATCAGGCGCATTACCTTACTTGATAATTTTTTTTCGTTTTGTTCCCTTCAAAGCAGCCGAAATATGACAGCATTGTGATTTTAAGCGGCTGCGTCCCCTTTCCCCGCATGTATTTGAAAGGTCATTCATGTATGTTGTCCAGGAGCCCCTCTGCCCCTCGTAGTTTCTGGGGAGTTTTGCTAGCTTAGGTTACGTTCCCTCTTGCACATACAGGGGCAATTTTGATGGTCTCCGGCCGTCTGCCGTGCAGGCGACTCTAGTGGACTCAGGTTCCTTTTACAGTTTCACGTGTCCCGCGGGACGTCTCAGGCACTCCTTTCGCCGTCTAAGGAGCTGTCTGGACGTCTCAAGGTTGAGTAGTTTCAGGGGCCCCTCTGGTCGTCTAAGGGGCCCGTATTGCTAGAGACTGATCGTTAACCCGTCCCCGACTGGGGGGCAGTTGACTGCCCCCCTTGAGGTTTTTCTGGGATTGCGAGAGAACGAACAAACACAGCCACGAAACTTTGTGTACCTTTTGCTTCATCAATTTTACATCTCGTGTCAAAATTTTGACTTCAGGTCAGGTCAGGTGCCTGACCTAGGTCAGGTCAAACAGACCTACGTCAAATAAAGTTTAGCGCCCTCTAACTTTTTCGCGAAACAAGATATCTCAATAACACTTTCAGGGATCAGTGAACGTGATAGATGCAACAAATCTGCTATGTCACATTTTTCGGAATTTTCCGGCTCATTGACCTAAGGTTAAGCCTATTTTTAAGACATGTCATCGTTTTTTCGAAAACTGACGTAATACTTCATAACATTTTTAGTGTGGAGTGAAGCAGACATCTAGTTACCGTCATTGGAGCAAGGTATCAATGATTTCCAGCCATTGACGTGAGTTCAGGTCACGAATAACTGTAGTGAGCCAAAATGTACCACCGTCAAAATCGACAATGACTCAGAAGGGGTAGAAAATGGCAGAACTAACTTGCACAGACGTAAGTAATACCAGAAACCTCAAAAAGTTTGAAAAATAATGTGGTATGATTGGACGTCCGCCTAGTCTGGCTGCGTCTCGACGACCCTTCGCCCGCCAGGTTCACACACGCGTCCCAACGTCTCCACGCTTTATTTCCGACTGCCGCCGACGCCGACTGCCCCCGAACGCCGCCGCACATGTCGGCCTGAAACCCGATCTGCGTCCGGGGTCGGCTCCTCAGCCCCGACGTTAAAATAACACTGTGATGGCTAAAACTAAATGATGGCGGGGACGGTCCTGACTGAATCCAGGGTCGGCACACATGGCGACGACAGGGCGGCCCCACTCACCAACAAAGACCACAAATAACATATTTTTTGAAATAAACAGGCTCTCGCGAATAAAGCTCTGCCAATTTTGTAGATCGGTAACTAATGAATTTTTCCAAGATTTAAGCACGAAAAATCATCACCAGAACCTCTCAGATTAACTAAATATACATAGATCGTCTTTTCGCGAAAATAAAGGAACGCTAAAATTAGTTCCCGTCAATTTGTGACCGCATACGGCAGAAGCTCAGGTCTGGCAGCTGCCGCGAGAATGCCGTGTATTTAACTTAACGTTTCGGCGTATATATTGAACAAATCTGGGGAATTAGATGTGTATCGGCATCCGCGGACCTTTATTTGTGCGCTGGTGCTTGTACCTAAGCGTTTTTAGTCACGGTTCTTGAGATTCAGGCCATTTCTCGGTCTCATGCAGTCGGCTATGAGAAAACATATATATAGGCCGTAAATTGGCCTACATATTATCTAAAACTAAAAATGAGACCAGTTTCGAACTCTACTCGTTACAGGCTTTCCAATGGTATGCTTATTTTTATCGTGCGTGAGTTTCAACGCACGATAAAAATAAGCATACCGTTGGAAAATATTTATCGTGAGTTTCAACCGTTCGTGAGTTAGAGGGGGGGGGGCGGTCAACTGCCCCCCTAGTCGCCCGTGTTCGAAACGGACCGACGGTCGTGCGCGGGTTAATAGTCTCAAATGTCCCGCTCTAGGAGTCTTAGTGGGTCCCCTGTTGTCCTACGTGCCCCTCTCATCGTCTCTGGGGAAAGTTTTTTGCCCTCTCAGGGCAGTTACAAAAGACCGTTTGGCGATTTCAGACCTCCTGTGCAGTGTCATGGACCCGCTGAACGTTCCCGGTTGTCTCCATGGCTATATCAGAGGTCTCTCTCTGCTTCATGGGATATATCTGGCAGTCTTAGGGCCCCTCTAGCCGTAACAGAGGCCTCTGTTTGCGCTTTAGGAACCCCGCCGGCAGTCTCAAGCCCTATTCCCAGAGGGCTAGACGGTATGGCCGATTCCCGGCAGGGGGGGGGAGGATTCGGCCCCCCCCCTGAGATCTCGAGAACTACTTGTCCGATTTCATCGCAACAAACGGCAATCGATTCGCCGTGACGTGAACTACATTTTTATAAAAAGAAATTTTCAAAATTTCGAAATTTGTGGTTACAGGGGGGCAAAAAGGTCAAAATGGGGGGTACTTTTGGACTTCTTATAACTCCGTTGTTTATGGACCGATTTCGATGAAACTGGCATCAATCGAGAGATTATGGATAGGGCTTTTACCATGGGTCCGCAAATCTGAAATTTTCAGAAAATTCATGGGCGTTCACAGAGTTTAAAAAATAGGAGGATTAGTTTCCTAACAACTGAATGAACAAAATAGGCAAACACCTTTTTTGGCTTCTGCTAGTCATGTTATACTAAAGAAGTACAAATCGCATTACGATGTTTGTATAATGTTAGCATAGGCGGTGCCAGGGACATGAAAAAGGGGGAACTGTCACGTTCTCACGTTTCTCAGATCAACTTGTGACCTTTGACCTTAAATGACCTCCAGCGACCTTGGGGTCACTTGGAATGATCTCCTATGCATTTAATATTATCTTTAAACGTTTTCAATCATTTGAATTCACTCTATTTCAAAAATTTCATTTTATTGCTATTGCGATATAGGGTACGCGCACCGACATTTTAGGTCATATCTCCGTGACCCGACCTAATATAAAGCTGAAACTTGGTACACAAGTAGAAGGCAGCTTTCTACGTCATATATATTCCGTGTTTGGCATTTGAAAAAATGGCGCCGAAATTATAGCGAAAAAATAAATGTTGACTTTTGACCTTGACCTGACCTTGTAAAATGACCTCAGATAAACAAAATTACATCTGCACATTGACCAACTATTTAGCTATATATCCATATAAAGTTTTAAGTTCTAGCTTTAAAACTCTGTTTTTGGCAGACATTTTCCTTTTACCCTCAACATGGCCAAAAATGTCATGAGGTGCCTCCCAAAAACGTTGCCTGACTCCGCCCCTGAGCAAAAAAGAATTTTGAAATTTTGCCACAGCACGTAGAAAGAATAGCTAGGAAAGTCACCAAGTTTCGTGAATCTGCGTTAAAAAGCCTGGAATTGGCAAGCAAAAAACCCGAGGGGGGGGCGGATTCCGCCCCCCCCCTGTCGGGAATAGGGCAAGGGAGATTTTCCGCGCCAGGAGCCCGCTTAACACATTCGGGAACCCTTTGGCCTTCCAGGGCCCCCATACCGTCTCAGGGGTGCTTTTATCGTCTTTGCCTTTCAGGGGCCCTTCGACCTTTTTGGCGGTCTCAGGGGCCATCTGCCGTGTAGGGTTCCACCTTGCCGTCTCAGGACCCAACTAAACTTTCCGGGGCCCTCTGACTGCATCAGGTGCCCTTCAGGTTTTCGGAAAAGACCAGCGTAGCCCATTTGGGACTCCTCTCGTGACTGAGGAGATCACTAATGAATCCTTGTTTAGGGGGTCCCTCTGGCTGGCCGGGGTCCCGATTGTGTTTCGTGTTGGGTCCCGATGGTAGTATAGAATACCACGGACATTCACCTCACTGAAATGATTTGATCAGCTGGATAAGTAGGTGGCAGGTGGTAATGATTATCCGTGCTCAGCATTTGTGGCTTGGTGCTTGCTTATCACTGCCATATCACATGCCGTGTTCTGGCCCGAACCTTATGGCAGTGTAGCGTTACACTGGTATAGCTTGCGTTGCATCAACGATTCTGACGGACGTGGCACGTCTGGATTCCTTTTCTAGTAGCATGTTCCATCGCCTCTGGACATTATGAACATCTCTGACCTTCATGAACCCGTCACGTGCCACGTTACGCGCGCCATTGACCACGTCACGTATGTGGTGGCACTGAAAATCGATGTACAACAAAACAAAATCCAGTGACTGACAGAAACTTCAGATGTTGCGGTTTGGTGCGAACCATGGTAATTCCAAGCAAGTGATGACTTTGGGAGTTATGTGGGAAGTATGGTGGAGAGTCATACAGAAGCAGAATTAATTGCGAGCAACACGCAGATTCATTTTGGTGTTCATTACAGTCCTGATAATGATGTTTGCAGAACGCTCATGAAATGGACACTGCATACAACGTGACATAGCCTCAGATAAAAACAGTTATCAGTGGCTAACGACTCAAGGGGGAAGTGGGCACAGAAATGGATACAGGTAGAAAAACAACATCACAAAACGCATCGTTTCAGGTGAAGCGCGCGCCTGCTAATCGTCGCCGGACTCGTCGTCCAGGCTGTCCGGCGTCTCCACGCGCTCCGGCGGCTCCTGGCTCACGCGGCGGATCGCAGTCTTCCTGCGCGGTCTGCTGCGGTACGCGACGGACGGTCTGGTGTCCCTCCGGCCGCCGGGCGGGCTCGGTCGACTCGGCGGGCTCGGCGGGCTCGGCCGGCCCACCTCGCCCTTGGACTCGCCGCTCTCCAGGCGCAGCATCTGCTCCCTCAGCTTCGCCAGCGGGTCGTCGTCGGCACCCTGGCTGGGCAGCTGCACCGCCGGCCGCCTGTCCTCGCCGTGCGCCGGCGGGTCAGGAGCCGGAGCCGCCGCTGGAGCCGCCACCGTCCGACTGGAGAACCGCTTCTGAAGCAGACTGGGCAGGGCCCTGGCCTTCCCCTTGGCCGCAGAACGTTTTGCCGCTGTGGGCTTCGCCTTCCCCGTTGTGGGCGTGGCCTTGGCCACGGTCGTCTTGTCTTCTGCCGGCTCGGCCGCCGGGGCTTCAGCCTCCTGCTCCACCCCGGGCGAGAGCCGCGTCACCCGCCGCGGGGTCTTCTGCTCCCCTTCCTGAGGGGCTTCTTCCTCGGGCTTGTCACGGGCCTCCTGGTCTGTCTGCTGCTTGGCTGGCTGCATGAACAGCCGACTCAGCCTCCTCAGACCGGATACACCTCCGGCGCTGGGCGATTCCGGAATCAGGCCGGAGGGCGCCGCCGCGGATGGCCGTTCTCCCGGCGTCAGGGAGGTCCTCCGCTGGGCGAGGCTCTGTCTGCTGTGCTGCGACCCGGCCGCTGCTGCTGGCACCGAGGGCCAACGCCATCGTGTGCATGGCGCTGGGCCGAACGGAGATGGCGGGGAAATGCTCACTGCTGTCTGCCTCGGAGGCCCGGCTGGGCTGTGATCCGACCGGGTGGTGCTGCCCTGTTGAGGAGAGGTTTGTCCAGAGGCTGCTGGCGTGGTGTGTCTTGAAGGACTCCGCCAGGAACGAGTTCTCTTCCTCCTCGAGGGCTTCCTCTTCGTCTTCCTTGTCGGCTTCAAGGTCGGCGTCGCCGCGGCGTCGCCAGCACGGGCACTTTCGCTTCCACCTGCACATGCCGGCGGTGTACACCTCGTGCTTCAGAAGCGGCGGCATGGCCGGGATGAAGGGTAGCTTGCCCATCATCCAGAGGGCGACGCCAAACAACCAGTCATACAGCACCACCACGGACACGCCGATTATGAAGCTGAGACTGCCCATGACCTCGGAGACGAACTTGCCCACGCCGTACATGTACTCTTCAGTGAACACGGGCATTTCGTCAGAGATGAGTACCACCAGCTTGGAGTCGTTCGACTTCGCCGACCCCATGAGGCGCGGCAGGACGTAGAGCTGGTGGCAGTTCTTTTTGCACTGCGTCGAACAATTGGAGTGGATCGTGTTGTCGTACGTGCGGCTTATTTCCTTAGAAGTGGCGAGTATGGCTGAAACAGGTCGAAATGGTTGCTTACGCGCCTGATGAAAAGAAAGCTAGGACGCAGCGATAGCACGCAATGGTTCTCCTAAGTCTCGAAAAAAATGCGCTTTACATAGGCGGGTACCATACAGTGGGCAGGCAACAGCTTGAGGCAACTCCATTTGGACTATGCCGTTTGCTCAGAAGTGACGAGCACGGCCGAAACAAGTCAAAGCCGCTTTTTAAGTACGTGATAAAGAGAATTTTAGAGGCAATGCCGATTCCCCCAGTTGCCAAATGAAATCGCAGTTAGCAGAGGCAAGAAACCTTAAAAAGGGCATGTCACATTTTGCGGCAATCCCGTTTGTACAAACCAGAAAACAAAGACCACTGTGCTCTGCGGATTTCACTATTCGAGTCGTTCCGTTGGCACACTCCAAAAATGTGTGGACACAGGCAAGGTGGTATCCAAACCTTGTGTTAAGGGGGAGGAGAGGGAGCAATCACAGCCTACCCCAAGTGTTGATTTCTCCTGGATTTCTGTCACTTTGCTTCGTCATTTTCGAAGGTTACCATTTATAAACAATGTTTCGAAAACGAAAAGAATAAGAATGAAATACTTCTTTCAGTCTGAAAAGAGGGCAGAGACATGCTTCCCACCTCGTTCCCCAACTAAAGAGGATCATGGCCCTGATGCCCTCCCCCTCCCGGATCCGCTAGTGTACACAGGTACAAGAGATCGACATTGCCAAAAAATGTCCGATGTAATGTAGGTGCTGTTCTGTGGTTTCAGGCATCTAGTCCAACGACTGTTGGATAAGGACTTGGACGTGGACAGTTGGACATTGGAATATGAAGCATTGTTTTCGACAAGCAGTTTCATCCACAACCAGGCCACTACTTCGTCACGCAGCCATCAAGTCCCATGTGGCCTTGATCCGGTATGTCTGCCTGCAGAATCGGCACGGAGCTTGAGCTAGCACGGAAATTTGGTCCCATAGAATGGACCGGCATTGAAATAGACTCTAACAGCGGTGCAAGCAGGGAAATGAACTGCACGCGTACAACAAAACGGTGCAGAGAGGCTTAATCCGAAGAAGAGCCGAGGACTGACCCCGTACGACAAACTTTGTTCTAAAGTCCGAAACACTATCGTAGTGCATTTAACACGCGTACTGGAAGGGGAGTCTTTCTGTGTCCCCTCCCACCTATTTTTCCTGAATATCTCGAGAACGGATCGGAGCTGGTTGCTGCTACTTTGTGACATTTATGACAATTGAAGAACTCGTTGAATGACGCAGAGAAATCGGGAATCGGCAGGAAATTTTTGAAATTTCAAGCATTTGAAGTCAGGCAAACATGACGAAAACGACGGTTGTCGTTGACAACTGGGAATTTTGTGAAAGAACTAACGTTCTACTTAAGACCACCGTTTCAACACAATCAGGCGACGTCATTCGGGCATACGTGATGGATGTACCAAGACCACAGCCAAAGTCAATAACGGTCAAGGTCATCGAAGGTCAAGGTCAAACAGCTTGTGGCCTGATCCAGATTTGCTTTACAACACGTCAGTTTGTGTGAAATGTGCATTCCAGGACCCTAATAAAAACACGTGTGGGCACACTGATATGCTTACGTATACCAAGGGCAGTGAAGGTCAAGGTCATTAAAGTTTAAAGTTAAATATCTTGTGACTTGGTCCAGATTTCTTCTGCGACATGTCGATTTGTATGAAATACGCATTCAAAGACTCTAATAAAAACAAGTGTGCGCACATGGATACGCATACATATATGCCAGAGTCATCTCAGGTCAAGGTCATCAAAGGTCAAGGACAAATTTTTTTGTGACCTGGTCCATATTTCCTTTGCAATATGTTGATTTGTATGAAATATGCATTCAAAGACCCGGCTAAAACACGTTTGCACATTCATACTCACATGTATATAGGTATACATACATACATAAATATAAACGCTGGAAGTGACCAAATATACCGATACTGGCTACCTTCATCGAAATACGCCAAAAGATACATGCTGCGCCCTCATTTACTCTCAAACTATCCCGTAATGTTCGAAATCGGATCTGCCAAAGATAAAAAATAACGCCATAGGTCAATGACCTAACATGGCCTCGACCCAAAATCCTTCGTGAGGACGCCAAATGAATTGAGGTTGTCGTATGCCACGTTTTAACGACCAAACAAGCACCCTTTTCCCGTTTCGTGCGAAAAGTTGTACGGAATGGTCTGTACGGGCCCGGGTGTCCAAAGTTCACCTTTTCTGCCCCATTTGGCCTTGATAATATCGACCTAGGATCATGAAAATTGCACGCAATATAAATCGTTATAGCTGCATCCTGTCCATAAAGTTTCATGTCTCTAGCTCTTTCCGTTGCTGAGACTGGAGGGGAAGCACTTTTAGACTTCCCCTTCCAGTGCGCGTTAGTGCGAAACCCCCTTTCCACTGCGCGGGTTAATGGAGTAGCTCCTACCTAATTAATACGGTAGTGTAAAAATGAAATCGAGGAGAATCCGCATATATCTTAATCCTCGCCCGTATACGAGGAGGGAGGGTTGATACAACCCCCTAAGGTTTTCCGAGGATAACTTCGTAACAGTGCTGTTTGATGCATCTGAAACTTAGCGCACTCTCGGGGGCATCCTTTCCGCATCTTTGTGTACAATTTTTCCTCTCCGTGTCATGTATTCCTCCGCTATGGAGTTTCGTTTACGTTCCTTCTCCACTTCATGGCTTGGCTTTAGTCGCAAAGAAATGTTAACCTTGGATGCGTATATTATTGTGCACTATGCTGATACAAAACCTCCACCGGAAAAAGCAGCACTGTCCTTTCCGCGCAAGAGTATAAAATGGAAACAAAAGGCACATGCAACGCAACTGATGCAAGGGAAAGTAAAGCGAATCAAATACGAAGGCGATTTGTAAGCACACGATTCAACACCATGGCAACGAGGCTATGTCGTCATAACGGGAGCCAAGTCAGCCGCCAAAATGCCGTCCACGTAGAATGGTTTGTTACATAACACAATACATGTCTTTCGTAGGTTTATGCTCACAGTCGGAATTATGGAGGGAACAAACTGAGGTCATGAGCTACGGCGGGAAAGTCGTTACTTTATATCCCTGGAAACGCGATAGGAAGTAGGCATCGCAAAGCAATGTATATTTTCGTCCTACATGGGGTGTAATGAATCCAATGACACAAAGTCGGTGCAACTTATCTTCTATTCCATCAATCAAAAGAGGGCGGAATTCAGCGAAGACTCAACTTTTGCTCCGGCGCAGGCCGCGAGGTGATGTGTCTGCAGTGTCACCACATGCCTAAAATTAAATATGGATTCTGTGTTGGATACATACAAAACAAAGCCTGGAACACGTAAAGGGGACGACTTTTAGCTAACCTAAGGTCATTGTAGGTCATCCCCCCAGGACTTTTGGTGATGGCAAAAAGATAGCGCGCGGAACGCGATAAAATTTCCACTACCTTTTCTCACATTCTTTCCGCGTATCCTGTAGAATTTGGAGCTCCGGTCATCTCAGGCCACTGACCGAGGTCACATAAAAGGGATCAACCCCGATTTCTTTCAAAGTATTCTTCAGACCTTGCCGTGCAATCGATCGACCTAAAACTTTCAAGAAAAGAAGTCGTGGCCATTCCTAAGAATTATGCTGTCTCAGATTTGCTGTGAAGGTCAACGTCAGTGACCTGAGTTCAACTCAATTTCCGTCCTATTTCTTTATTTATAATGGTTTTGAGCCGTTTCTTCAGTTTGTTTGTTCTTGAAATGCATTTACGGGCCAAGAAAATCGCTAAACACGACAAATGGTGTTGACCCACTTGAAGGGTCATGAGGCCAGGTCACGTTTTATTTGTGATGAACCAGAAAAAAGAGTCTAAAACCCCGTGTTAATGATTCCTGGAGTAAAAATAGGCACTGAAGTCGACTTTGCAATCCAAAACTGGATCAAAATGCTTCCAAGCTGTAGATTGACCTTAGGTAACCTGAAGTCATGCGAGGTCGCCGTGGCAGAAGTTGAAATGCGTTCCTAGTGCCTGAAATGCACTTCTGGACCAAGGAAGTCACCAAACACGACAAATAGGGATGGCCCATATGAAGTGTCATAAGGTCAAGCCAGGTCACATTTGGGATAAACTAGGAAAAACGAATCTAAAAACTTGTTCTGATGATCTCTGAGGTAACAATAGTCAGTAAAGTCTATTTTGCAGCCCAAAAATGCGCCATGACTTTTCCACTCTATGAAATGACCTTACGTCAGCTGAGGTCATGCAAGGTCGCTGTGATAGAAGCTGAGCTCGTAACCATATGTCCGGCTTTGCCTCTCTGGCTTATTTCATGAGTCCATAAAAGATCTAGACATTAAAAGATAAAACTCAAGTGTGATTCAGATTATGTCATAATCCTACATCAGATCAGGTCGTATGATCGACCTTATATCGCACCCCATTGATCACGGTTGTGGAACCCAAGGAGCTTCATTCCAAATGTGCTCCTTGCCCTTTTGTTTGCATTGTTATTGATCGTCGACAGAACATGCAATGAAAGAAAGAAAACGGCTGAATGTTCGGTCAGGTCACAAGGTCATGTCATGTCCCGTCCAGTCATTGGTGTTCTAGTCTTTTGGTATTTAAAAAGTGTCCGTACAAATCATTTGTGCCATTTGGAGGGCATTCAGGGACAACAACTCGTCAGTGACTTTAAAAGGCGGCAAAAATAGAGCAAAATGAAAAAATGTCATTTCATCAAGGCGCCTGATGCAATATGTAATTATACGCCTGTTATGTCGCAGTAATGTGCATTCTATGAGCCTTCCACTGGCACGCTCAGAAATGCGCTGGTTTTTTTATGTGCTGACCTAGAAATCTTGCTCAAAATTCCTGTTTTCTTCATATATAGGTCAAAACGTTGCATTGTTTTTCCAAATTTTCCAAGCATTTTGAGTGCTTTGGAACGTCCGCATGGCGAGCTTTCCGATGATGTAAGTTTCATTTTCATCCGACATTTCGTTTGCGAGATAACGGGGGTCGAAACACCCTCCCTCGGCTCCGGCCGCCCATCACGGTGCCGGTTAGGCACGGGCTAAGATAACCTCGAATGACCGAAGATGACCTTTTAAAAGCCATTTGACAATACCAGTGGTTAATTCATATGCTACATCTGACATCAACATCTATTACTCTCTACAAAAAAATGTTTCTGCAGATCCATAAACGCATTTTAGTGGACGACCTCACCCTGGCTCGGGCTCCATGGGTAAAACACAGTCATATGAGGAACGGGTGGACTCATGCTTGATCGACGAGCGATCCGATATCTGTTTCATTTCATCGTTAGTTATTCGTTTGGCGCTCATTTGCGCTCGGACTCGAAAAAGTACCACTTTCTGACGATTTTTGCCTTTGACAAGACTTGGAAGGTCACCCGTTGACCTGACACCTTAAAAAGGCAAACCGTTCCCAAGATCCCGTCACGCACAACAGGCCGTTTTTTTCCCGCGGCGCTCTAGGACACATAGTGTGGAAATGGCCTGGGGAGGGGTCGTACCCCTCCCCGATACGTTATTCAGAAGCCCTCATACGGGTGAGGCTTAATGTAGCCCCTATGAGCAAGATTTTT
This sequence comes from Capitulum mitella, assembly GCA_030062745.1. Taxonomy (NCBI): domain Eukaryota; kingdom Metazoa; phylum Arthropoda; class Thecostraca; order Pollicipedomorpha; family Pollicipedidae; genus Capitulum; species Capitulum mitella. The sequence goes on along the minus strand of CP099852.1, from coordinate 1,240,714 downwards.
TTATTTGTTTAGCGTGGTTTGCTGCACGTAACTGGCTGTTTTCAAACCATGCATTTTTGCCTTGAAAACGATTGTTGTTCACGATTGTTAACCTTCTCATGAGCCATACCCTCGTTTAAACCACACCAACCGCATGTTCGGACTCATGTAAGTCCAAAGTGGCCTTGAATTTTTCCTCGGACAACCTCATTGACATTTAGGTGTGGTTCTAGGGCCATAAATGCACTAAAAGAAACATTTTTATAGAGGCGAAACCAAGTCCGTTCGAGCAGTGTTGTTCATGCACAGTCTGGAAGACAAACGTGTATTGGATGACAGTTTCCTGACATATGATGCATATGATAACTGCTTCCGCCGTGAACCAAGGAATATCGCATAAAAATATCATTTAATGTGATGCAATTTCTTCACAGAACTGGCTCCAGTAGGTAAGCACGACTTTATCCGGTCGAGTTTTGTTTTACCGCGTCTTTTTTAATGCACAACCATAGTCATGAAGCTAACTTCCGCAAAACTCGGAGGGATGCATCCCAGTCTGGCTAAGCCAATGCCATACGCCACTGCGTAACTGCAGTGCTTGACAGGATGTGTTTCTTGCGAAGCTATGAATACCCGAATGATTCTTAAGTACAGTTTTAGGCCTGCTGGTCTCCTTCCTGAGGTGTTCATGCAGTCTTTCTTTGCTCCATTTTATGAGCTTTGTGACCTCTGTAGCGTGTAACGCCCTTGTGCGTTACAGGGGCTAGGAATTTCCGACAGGATTGTCGCAGACACTTCTCCTTCATCATAGTAGAAACCCAGTACCTTCCTTTGGTAGATTTGCATTCATCGGCGGGTATTGAGACGAGATAATGCTCCTATGGGTTTTCGTAGCTTTCCAGTCACTAGAGTCTGCAAAGTAATATGTGAATTGTTGCGATGGTAGATGCAGTTTTGTGAGAAATAGGATCTTTTGAACTGATGTCACTGTGAGATGCGACGGGATTCGAAACACCGCTGCTCGCAATTAAAAAACTGCAAACATCTACACTCCACATCATGGCCAACAAACTTACTTACGGAGCATGAACACAATTGCAGGAAAAATCAAGAATGGGAGAGATAAAACATTGGACGAATAGGACTTCCCAGAAAACGGCTGTAGACATCTACATCCCTCGTCGTGGCCAAAAAACTTAACCATGCAGCATTATAACAAATGCATGAAAAACCGGTAATGGCTAAGACAGGACTTTGTGAAAACTGCCCACATTTCCTTTTTGTCGCATGTGATTAATATTTGCATTTTAGTACGCATCATTGGTTTCTAGTCCTGGTTCGTCTTCGGAAGTAGGGCGATACCTTTACTCCACAAAATGCCGTATCAAAAAAATGAAAACGAACTGTCAAAAGCAAAGTATCACACAGGATAAATATCGATAGCGATAAACATGAAATGGGAAAAAGTCGAGGGACAAACTATCGAATCTGGGTCAATATCACATAGCGATATTTATTGCAATGGAAAAATATTGCGGGTCAAATTATTGGATGACCGAATAAAGGACATGAAACTGGAGAAATATGGGTCTCGATCGACATCAAAACGGTTAAGTACCAAATAAAAATATACTGCAGGATTATAATAAACTGTGTATGATCGTATCAGGGCCGCTCACAGTACATGGACAGGTATAGAATGACCAACTTTCGCATTACAAAATATGAAGTGGGACGATGTGTAACAGCTAAATATCTGAGAGGATGAAGACAATACCAGGACATGAACCTGATGGTGGCGTGGTCAGGACTTCCTTCGGTCAAAAGCACGTAGGTAATTTTAGTCCAGTTATTCGAAATTCTCTCGTTCCTTTTTCCCAAGTTGTGCCTATTGGCAGCAGATGCGGTAATCAGCGCGGGCCGTCGCCGGAGGACGGCGGTATGCTCTATACGGTCCTTGCATCCGAGACGCTGGGTAAACCCATCTGCTAATCCACGGTCATACGTTGTTGCCAGGTGGAAGATCCTTTGCAGCAGCAGTCACAGCTTCTCCTAAAAGTAGCCAATCCTAAGCTTATCCTAAAAGTAGCCAATTCGGCTATGATGGCTATGGGTGTTTTCTGTCTCTGCACCGTGTTCTTGCTTCCTAATCGGTCTATGACCAGGCTGTCAGTTCTAAATTGACATGATACCTTTTGTCTTAGTTTGCGTCACATTCTTTGCATGATTATTGTGGCATTCGAAAATTAAAACTTGGGCGCAAAATCGAGCAAACATCCATTAGTTCAAAATTATTCCTTGATTTGCTAATACACTTATAATTAATAATTTCTTCATAATTTTCACGTCGACGTAGTACTGCACGAACCATCTTGATGACCCAGAGATGACGAAATATTCAGTTATAGAAAAGTTCCAGGTCAAACAGTCCACCAGCTTTGTTGACTAAGTAGATAATCAACAAAACAAGTTTGCCGAAGTAAAAAATTAATTCACCGTAACGTTGTTTTAACGTAAGATGGCGAAGAATACCCCCGCCCGGTTCTTTCTAAACAAAATTGTAACCTTCCCAGGACGGCGAATTCTTTACCTTTCGCTGTCCTGCACGGCGGCAAACTCGAAGCGTTCGGGAAATACTTGCTTCTGCGTTCAATCCACGGCACAATGCACTTGATGTTCGGGAGAATATTGCCGATCAAGCATTCTTCCACACATGTCACATACGACCACGAGTGGCCGTAAACTTCACACTCCTGCAGCCTGAGGTTTTTCTTCTTCACTGAAATCAGTAAGCCTTTGTCAATGAATCGAACAATGAATGCCATTTCACTTGGACACATATGGGTCACGTTTTGCACTGTACACATAAATTAAGCGGGGATTCTTTGTGATAAATGCATTCAGAAATACAATGCCTCGTTTTGCTAATCATTCTGAGTTAACGAAAAACAACTTGTGGGACTGAAGAATCAATTATCTTAAGTTCATAACACAAACATAGCTGCTCCACAGAGTTTAGCTCCTGGACCATTACTATTCGTAATATATAGTAATGTCCACCAGGGTGTTTATTAATTATTTCAGTTACCAAATTTTCCAATTTTGGTTCAAATGCCAAAATTTCCAGTGGCAGCGAAGTTGCTGGTCCATCTCTTCCTCTCGCTATTTTCTCATCATCTATATCTTAGATTCTGCATCTATATCATCTATGGAATATATATAGCTATTGCTATATGGAGGATTCTGAGAGTTGACTTTCATCGTATATGCCGTTGCTAAAATCTCACATTTCGTTTACCCCCCCCCCGTCTTCACGCTTGACCATCGTATCCGACACCCATCCCTTCATTTGTCTGTGTTCGGACGAAATATTAAACTTTCCAACGAATGGCCTGTGCAAATGCTGTATGAGTCGTTGTAGACTTGCATTCTTTGAAAAGGCGAAAAACTGTCCGACTGCAACTCACCGGAGACGTGCAGAACTGATTCTGCGTCTATGGCTAGCCGAAGGGGCACGATGGTTGCGGCCGACAACGCGTCAGTAAACTGGTTCATTGAGGTCACGTACATCACAATGTAAAGATCACTGGCGTCTAGGCACAAACTGTCCTTAGGAAATGCCTTCATCTCCTCGACACTGCAGTCAGTCCTGTAACGCACATATCGGTTAATGACTGCCGACGATCAGCTGATGACTCAGCGCTCCGCTGACGACTGAGACCGTAAGCTGAATCATTCGTACTCAAACCAGCAGAGAAATACAACTGAGCGTCGGCCCGGTCCGTCCCGGGCATTGCCCTTGACACCGCCCAGGTCAGACCGCCGGTGGCTTTATGGTTACCATGGCACCGGATAGCAACCATAGACAGATGGCCGGCAGCATGGCATCGGATAATGACTTCGCAACCGCAGGTACCAAATCATCGAGTGTGCGTCAGAAGATGACTCAGTTTCTACGGTGTTCTGCAACTACGCCCACCATGTGTTAGCCTGCAAGCTCAGCTCTCCACATGACTGTTTCAAAAGCATTGTTTTCGGTTCGGTTTTTACGGTGTTTTTAATTGTTCAGTAATGACAGCGAACACCGTTACGACGCCGTGACGAACATATTGCGCAAAATAGATCAAATGTGTTAAGTGAAAAGCACTTGAATGTCACTCCAAATGTTTGGCCGTTCTGTTTAAACTGATTCAGAAAGATTGTACAAAAAAAATGGGGGTTTTCCAAGATACCACAGAAGTCCATTTAATGTGAAAACGTCGTCGGCGTATTCTGAGATAAAAACGCGAAATCTGAGGGGTCGTATCGGGTCACACGCCAGGATACCGCATGTAGTTTCGTTTTTACAAAAAACGATCATTTTGCAGCAAAGTTTCCGGAAACGTTTTCGGACCAATGGCAAGGTTGCATGACCTCAAATGACTGACGTGAAAGTTACACGGAAAATGTTGACACAGTTGTTTAACCTGATGCCCGTATAGAGAGAGGGTTTCAGAATTCCGTCGGTTTTTTTACTCGCCATTTTCAGTGTTTAAAAAACTTCACAAACCTTGGTGGCTTTTCCACCTATCCTCTTCTACGTATTACACCAAATTTTCAAGCTTTTCGTTGCCCAGGAGCGAAGTCAGACCAAGTTTTAGGAGGCACCTCAGGCCCTTTTTGGTACCGTTAAACGTGGAAGAAAAATGGCTGTCAAAAATAAGTTTTTAACATAGCTCGTAACCCTTTACGTGGATATATAGGCTGATAACTGAGCAAACAAACAAACTATTTTTGTTGCTCTGGGGTCACCTGACAAGGCCATGTCAAGGTCAAAAGTCAAAATTTGGTTTTATGCAAATAGTTTTGATGGTTACTTCAAAACACAAAATTCGGAATACATATCACTCAACATAGTCCCTGCTATTTATAATTCGAGACGCAGGATGATGTCAGGTCGGGTCACGGAGCAATGACCTAAAATGTCCGCGCACATACGCCGTTTCACAACGGCCGTAAAAAGGACTTTTAGAAATACAGTTGATTCAAACGACTGGGAACGTTTTCAGACACTATGAACTGACCCCAAGGCCATTACATATAACTATAAGGTCATTTGAGGCCATTTAAGGTTAACCTTCGTAAGCTGACGTGATTATGATGTCCCTGGCGCCGCCTGTGCCAACATTATACAAAGAATGTGATATGTTTTGTACCTATTAAGTGAAATGATACATAACATTTAATTGAACAAAATTAAAATGATAAATAACAACTAAAACAATCATTTTTTCGTTCAAATGTTTGCTGGGGTGATATAAGGAATCAGAGCCCGTGCTAAGCATGGCTTGTTGCAGACTCCTACCCCTACACCGGATCGGATAATGCAAGGTAACGGCTGATGTTGCGGTGACAATTTAACGTGCTGTCAGGGGTGCAACACGACCGTGTGGTATTCAGCCTTTTTTGACCAGTTGATCGCGGTTTGAACTTTTGTTTTCATTCAGTTAATAAAATATATTCCTACCAATTTTCCAAGCCCTGTGAACGCCCTACTCAAATTCCAGATGTATGAGTTTACGGGAAACGTGGCTCTGATTAGCTCTCGATTCATGCTAATTGCGTCAAAATCGGTCTATAAATGTCGGAGTTATAACTTGCCAGGAAATACCACCTTTTCTGTCGTTTTCCCCTCCATTTAAAGGTTTTTGAAACTTTTTTAACAAACTGCGTCCTTTCTACAAAATACCTCATGGAAAATTGTCGTTTGTTACGATGGAATCGGACGGGTAGTTCTCGAGATCCGGAGCAGTGGTGTCGAATAAGTCCCCCATCGGGGAATGCGTCCTAACGACATGGGTACGGGAATATGGTTCAAGCGACGCAGAATTTCAGCATATCTATAACCGTTTCGCAGCTGCTCCGAAGTAACATCCAGAGACCTATTTTGTCCTCAGACATGCAGGTGAAGGTAAATTTCAGTTTTCAGAAAACTCCAGAAAACTGAAGGTAAATCCTCATGTAGGTCAAGGTAAATTTCATTGTCTCATGGGCAAACATTATTCAACATGGCATATGTTGAATTATGAGAACAGGCTAAACATTGAATACAAACCTTCCCAAAGATGCCACTTACCTGAAAGAATACACCACCTCGGCGCGCTGAAAACCTGGATCTGCGCTGCCTCGCAGCACATGTCTCACGCACATTGCAAAGCGAGTGTCAATGGTGCTTTCACTGAGCGATTGCCGAGGTCCAGTCGCGTCAGAGAAGGACTGGTCGTGTTGTTCATCGTCGATATACCTATGCAGTTTAATGCTCAATGCGTCCATGTATTGCTTCAGCGTCATGTTTTCAAACTGCAACATCCACGCGTTCTCAAAAATCTTCGTATATTCAGCAAGAAGCTTTTCATCCAGCATTCCAAACCTTCTGAATAGATCGCTGTTCCAATTTTCACGGTATCGCTTTAATATATCTCTTGTCACCCACATATACTGTTTTGTATTATTGGAAACCCAACAACTTGTTGTGTTAGCGATAAAGTTCAATATGTCGTCGATTCTGTTTTTTAACTTTATCTTTTTCTTCTTTATTAAACACCTAACGACGCTTTTGAGTTTCAGGTTCGCGCTATCCTCCTTAATGGGCTTTCTCAGAAAGGCCTTTGCAACGTCGTAATACAAGTAATTATGAATGTATTTGCCCAAGTGAAGAATTCTGCCCACATGCACTCTTGGCATTGGGCACAACACGATTTCAAAGCTTTCTTGGCTGGCCGATCTCGTGTGATTGTATATCTGAAAGAAGAACATATTCATATTGGGCCAATATTCCATCACAGCAATCGCCTTTCGTTATTCTGCACAGGATATGTACCTCGCATCGGATCTAGCGTAGGAAAATCCAGAAATGAAGTTTAGATATGGGTCACATTTCACGTCAAATCGCACAAGAACTGACCTCGACTTTCTTTTCTATTTTGATAAAATTTGGTACGCTCATAGTACCTATCGAAAAATGTCTTGCTGTAAAGTTTCAGTCACGGTTAACCTCTGAGGTCAAACCTACAGATCACGAAAGGTCACCGATTTTTGCGGGCATTGCGTGACGCAAATGCCTACAACTCGGTGCTAGATGGTCACAAAGGAGCAATTAGCACCATTCGGAAGATAAATGTTCCAGTTTTCATCAATAAGTACGTTTTTGTCGGTGACCTCGGGATGACCTTTGGGTTTGCTAGGTCACATCAAACATTTTTCTTGTTTTAACCATGTTTGCTCACGTTATCTTGATCACGTAATAATCTTTTTAGATATCTTAAATTTCATGTTGCCAAGTGGTGCTTGCGAAATATGCCCTGAGGCTATTTCACGAATACTGATTGACTTCGTGCCTTTCATTTGTCCGACTATTCTACGATTTGGTGTGCACAATGTCTTGTGTTCCTGCTACACATCAGCCCAGTTTCAGTTTGCTTGACCAGAAAGGTCAAAGGTCATGACATCTCGCCACCAATTGACTCCTGCCATCCAAATCTGGCGTACCGGTCCTTCACATTTGCACAAAGATGAGTCTGTCGGGAGTTCTAAGGCCCTAAAGCCAACAGAAATAATCCTTGTCGTGCAACGGGGCATTTGGAAGGTCCAGTTCATTGACATTGGTTAACCTTGGATTGACTATTTTGACCTCGGATTACTTACATTTTTTGGGGCGCTGACTTCGAATTCCACATCCATTTTGCACACATTGAATCATTTACGTCCACTCCATGTCCTGGATAAAAGTCAGTTTTCCGTTTTTTTCGAAATTTTGAAATTTTAAAAACCCTGAAAACGAAGGACACGGGGGAAATCGGGAAGGGGGAGGGAGTAATTTTGACCTGGCATAACTCCGGTGTTCGTCCGGCCATTTTGATGCCAATGGCATGAAGCGATAGCTATCAATGAAACTTTACCATGGCCCATACGTTTGGAATTTCGAGAATTCATGGGCATTCATATGGTTCGGAAAATGGGAGGAACATTTGTTATCTGAATTAACGGAGAACGGAAATATTTTTAGATCCTCTTAGTCATGCTATACCTAGATGTACAAAATGTATTACATTGGTTCTAAATGTTGGCATAGGAGGCGCCAGGGAGATAAGAAAGGGAAAGCGTCCTGGTCGCATGCTCATCAGACCAGCTTAAGAATTTTGACCTTAAATGCCCTAAAAAGACACAAGAGCCACACAAGTGACCTTGAGTTTGTTTCATAGTGTTTTAAAACGATGTCAGTTGTTTGAATTGACCATATTTCTTAAAGCCCTGTTTATGGCCGTCGTAATACACGGAACTCGCGCGGGCATCTTGCATCATAGCTCTGTGAATCGACCTGATAACAATCTGAAACTTGAGCAACAAATGGAGAGCACTGTGCTCAGCCATGCACGATTCAGATCTGGATTTGAAAAACGTGGAAAATGTTGACATAAAACCAAGTTTTGAAGTTCTGCATTGAATTGATTTGATGAAGTAGCCTCGGATTAACAAAAACATTTTTGTGTTTGCCACTTTATTTACCTGTACACTCATTGCAAGTTTCGAATGATATCTTCACCATATTCCCTGCAAAGGAAGCTGAATTCGCCTCCCTTGGGGTTTTTGCGTGCCAATTCCAGGGTTTTTAACGCAGTTTCACGAAGCCTGGTCACTTTTCCTAGCTATTCTTTCTACGTACTGTGACAAGACTTCGTGATTCTATTTTTGCTGAGGGACGGAGCCAGGCAAGGTTTCTGGAAGGCACCTCAAACCATTTTTGGCCCTGTTGAGGGTAAAAGGAAAATAACTTCCAAAAATAACATTTTTAGTAAAGAACATAAAATTTTATATGGGTGTAAAGGTAATTAGTTGGCAACATATAAATGCAATTTTGTTCATCTGAAACTACTTTACAAGGTCAGGTCAAGGTCGTAACTCAAAAGCTGATTTAACTGCAAAACTTTTGGCGCAATTTTTTCAACTGCCAAACCAGGGGATATATATGCATCAGAAAGGCACCCTCTACTTGTGTACTAAGTTTCAGCTTGATATGAGGTCGGGTCATTGAGCTATGACTAAAATGTCATTGTGCCCTATATCAAAATGCCTTTTATCAAAACAGTCGTAAAATAGAATTTCAGAAATAGAGTGAATTCAAATGACTGGAAATGTTTACAGGTAATATTAAATGCATACGAGATCATTCCAAGTGACTTTGAGGCCATTGAAAGTCATTTAAAGTCAAAGGTCGTAAGATGATCTGAAGAACATGTGACCATGACAGTTCTCCCCTTTTCATATCCCTGGCACCGCCTATGCTAACATTATACAAACATTGTGATATGATTTCTACTTCATCAGCATAACATGGCTAGTAGAAACCCCAAAAAGGGTTTTAATTTTTTGTTAATCCAGTTTTTAAAAAAAACTAATCCTCCTATTTTTGAGACCCTGTGAACGCCTATGAATTTTCTCTAAATTTCAAATGTTTGGATCAATGGTGAAAGTCCCATTCACGGTTTCTCGATTCATGCCGGTTTCATCAAAATCGGTCCATAATCAACAGAGTTGCAACGAGTCCAAAAGTATCCCCATTTTGACTTGTTTGCCACTCCTATTTCCACCCCTTTAAAAATTTTGAAACTTAAAAAAATGCGGTTCACGTCATGGCAAACTGATTGCCATGCCATTTTGTTGCGACGAAATCGGACGAGTAGTTCACGAGATCTCAGGGCGGTCGAATCCGCCCTGCCGGGAATCGGCCATACCGTCTAGCCCTCCGGGAATAGGATCAAAGGAGCTCCCTTTTTTGCGGCCATTTTTCTTATACCTTCAGAGGTGTCAAAAGTGGTCTGAGATGCCTCCCAAAAATTTGGCCTGGTTCTGCCACTGAGCAGAACAGAATTATGAAAACTGGACATGATGCGTAATAAGAATAGGTAAGAAGATTCATCAGATGTTGTGAAACTGCTGACACAAACCTAGAAATGGTGAGCAGCACCCGGAGAGGGGAATTCTGAAGTCTCCTCCCTCATATGGGAATAGAATGAACGCGGCATGCTTGTCCGACCGACTTGCAAGACAGGATTTAGTGTACTAGATGTCTTGTGCACATACACAAGAAAACGCCAAACATCTGCCGAATGTGAAACATCAGGAATATTACCACAGATCCACACTGATTTCCGTATGTTTTAGCGACAGCGCAGATAGTTAAACGTTTTTTGCGGGAGTGTGTATTCATCTACTCATAGCACTGTTTTCAAAGTTTGCCAGGTGCGACGTAGACGTATACTCATTATAGTCTAGTTCTTGAGGCCAATGGACCGAATGGGACTATGCCTTGTTAGTACTGAAAGTTAGCATTAAAAACGGTTTCCATTCGCCGTGCACCAGTGACTGCCGAACAGTGTACATCCAACTGCTTATCAAAGTACATTTGATATTGCAGCAAAAAACAGTACGTCCAATACAGTTTTATTAGAAACCGTATTGTCGTCGTATTACCCTAATACTGCCGGTTATTTTTTCAAAAGATTAAATGAGTAGAGTAGTGGACAAGCTCCTCCGGCCTGGGCGGCGTATGGACATTTATGTGCCAGGACAGGTTGTAGCACGTCATGGAAGACAAAACTTTTCAGCTACGACAGATGCGAGATTAAAATATGTCTTACCTCCATTGACCTGTAATTCATCAGCTTAAACGCAGTTCCCGATAGATAGTACACTAGAGCCGTAACGCAGATTACGGTGAAAAGCTCGTTTTGAAGAAATGTTTTTGTGCAGCAGAACATCGAGGTACTGCGAAAAGAACCATCTGTTACACATTTTATGAGTAGAACATCTCTGCGGGGTGCTATGGTTTGTGTGTAAATTGGGACGCATAATCTCTTGGGCTTAGGAGTCCGAGGTCTTTCATCGAGTCTTGCATTTCTTTAGGCGTCAGGCAGTCGTCTGTAGTGGGTGACAAGGTTGACAACTCCAGGACAGCAACAAGGAATTAGATGAATTAAACTGAGTAACAGCGCACAATTAAGCACACAGAGAGCCTGTCTGGATGCTAACAGTATTTCAAGCTGGCAGACACAGCCAATTCCGCAATCGCTGCCAACGTATCTACTCAGGAACAAAAACCTTCAAGCCATTTAGCGGTGCTGAAAATTTGCAGAAAATGCTGTAGGTTGCGGTGGCGTCATGGAACATATCTAACAAGCCAGTGGCATGTATCGGTCTAGTGTCGAAGTGTCTGACAAGTGGGAGAGGCCTGGACCTCCCCACAGGATCTCCAACCATCCTTCAAACAACAGCACGTCAGGATTGTAATGGGAATCATCCGGGCTCTCTGAAAACCCAGTATCTAAAGTGATTGGGTGGACATAGAAGACGATTCCTAAAATTCCATAGCAAAGAGCAAAGCGTTAATTGAAGGAAAATCAATGCCAATGGTTAGAAACGGCCAGTAACTGCATACTAACCGCTATGTCTCAGCTTCTTTGAAATCGCCCGAGCTCCTGCTCCTGCCTGCTATGGTACGTCTCGTATGAGGGAACATTTCAGCCAAGTGCAAGATGTCTAATAGTGCTAAGTATATTTATATATGAACATGGAAGAAAATGGGTGAGGCGACTTGTCTGTCTAGGTTACTGAAAATATCACTGATTCGGCGCATATTGTCTCGTTTACTTTGAAAACGACGCAAGCGCGTGACTGTGTTCTGAGATACCACATGTATGCGGAATATACAAGTGCAAAGTTATGTCTCGGGATTGAAGCTTGATGATTCTCGTAGCATGAAGAAACATATTTGTTTAATTTAATGCTGTTTGCCACAATGAATACCTAAGTATATATTACAAAGATCATAGCCAGAGGTCGTCATTGGCGCTGCTTCCAAAACATGCAGCGAAATGGCACGAATTATTTTTTTACGAAATATCGTCGCACAAAGGATGAATTTTGTCTGTCTGCATATTCGAGTGTGGATTTCTGGCGCAAAAAAGGAGATAATTTGACTGAAAATAACGATGGGGCAATTTTTAGGCCCACTGATTCCAAATATGCGCTTTTTGGCATATTTATTTAGGTCTGATTGTCGAAGGTAGGCATAGGCACTGCACTACAATATGAACGAAATGAACTTCAAAACATAATTAAACATAAGAGTCACGTTGGAAGTGAACGGCGCAAAGTGTGAGAAAGCCAATGGCATCTTGAAAACTGTGAAAATGCAACATTTTCTCCCCCTCGTATACAAAAGACTGGGGGACACGTCGCCCATATCACCCAAGTGACGCCGCCCTTGGATGTATCAGGTGACACAAGCACGCACATCTTTCATAGTCCTTATGAATACCATATCCAGGTTTGAAATAGCACAGTTTCCTAACCAGCGAGGCTGCCCGCTGCGAAACTCACACATTACAATGAACAGCGTTGTGAACGGCGTGACCCCTGTCCTGGGATCACGACCCCATCATGGCTTCGGGGCGAGTCTCCCTGGTCGAGTCGAGCGCCAGGGAACCCGGATCCGTCACCGCCCAGCTGCCACCGATCTGGCCCCATTAGCCGCGGCGCTCGCAGCTGCCGCCGATCGTCGCCGGCCAAGTGTCGCCGCCGCCGGCGCGTCGGCGTCGACGCGTCGGCGCCGTCGGTCCAGTCGGTCGCGCGGCGCGCCCGATGGTCCGCTACTACGAGCTGGCGGCTGAGGAGCAGCAGCCCGCGCCGGCGCCGGCGGCGGCGCCGGCGGGACCCGGCCGGCTCGCCCGGCTCCTGCGCGCCTTCTCGGTGCGCCGCAACGGCCGCCGGCTGCTCAGCACGCGTCGCCAGCCGGGCGACATCACCTGCATGTACGGCATCCGCGCGCTGAGCGTCATCTGGATCACGCTGCTGCACAGCGACAACATGGCCACCGTCGAGCACCCGTTCATGATGACGCTGGCCGAGCTGCGCTGGTGGCCGCTGACGATCCTAGGGCCGACGCTCGTGCCGGACACGTTTCTGCTGCTGAGCGCCACGCTCGTCTCCTACCAGCACTTCCGCGGCGTGGCGCGCGGCGGCGGCGGGCCGCGCGGGCTCGGGTACTGGGCGCGCCGGCTGGTGAAACGCTACTGGCGCCTGACGCCGCCGCACATGGCCGTCGTCTGGGTGCTGGCCGTCGGGCTGAGCTGGTACTACGGCAGCTCGCCGTTCTGGCCGACGAGCCGGCGCGACGGGCTCGAGCCGGGCTGCGACCCGTACTGGTGGCGCAACCTGCTGCTCGTGCACAACCTGTTCCCGCACGCCGAGATGTGCATCGACCAGACGTGGTACCTGGCCGTCGAGTGGCAGCTGTTTGTGATGACGCCGCCGTTGCTGATGCTGCTGGAGCGGTCGACGGCGGCCGGCGTGCTCCTGCTGTCGGCGCTGATCGCCGTCGCCGCCGGCCTGAACCTGGCGCTGGCCGTCTGGTTCGACTTCGTCGGCGAAATGCTGGCCGTGCTGCAGTCGGGCACGCCGGCCAACGACATGGCCTTCCGCGACGTCACCTACGACAAGCCGTACATCCGGTCGGTGGGCTACCTGCTGGGCCTGCTGCTGGGCCGGCTGCTGAGCTACCTGGAGCACGAGGCGGCGCCCGGCTCGCGGCTGCGGCGCGCCGCCGAGTGGCTGGCGGCGAGCCGCGGCGCCGCGCTGGCCGCGCAGCTGCTGGCGCTGCTGCTGGTGCTGCTCGGCATGGGCATGGTGCCGACGGCGGGCGCCGTGCCGCGCGCGTTCGTCTACCTCCACATAGGCGTGGCGCGCACGCTCTGGTGCCTCGGCGTCGCCTGGATCGTTCTGGCCGGCGCGCGCGGCTTCGGCGGCATCGTCGACGGCTTCCTGTCGTGGGGCTTCTTCCACCCGCTCGGCCGGCTGACGTACTGCATGTACCTGCTGCACCCGCTGCTGCTCGCCATGTTCTGGTCCAACATGGAGACGCAGAGCTACCCGAGCCCCAGCCTGATGGTGGCCGTCGTCATCGCCGGCAGCGTGGTCAGCTTCGTCGCCGCCTTCTTCTGGTCGCTGCTCTTCGAGATGCCGCACCTGGAGCTGATGAAAATGATGGTGGACGGGAAGTGGTAGCTGTGTGCAGGTCAAGCGATGTCCCGCAAACGCTCGGGAAGGTGTGACATGGGTGTCTGTGATTTTGGTCAGTCAACAGTGTGGTAAGACGCTGAAGTCGATACGTTTCCTATGAACGTTTTACAAAATATCTTACAAAAGAGTAAAACTTTGATGCTGTGTGCGTGGCGACAGCAAACTAACCACTTCTACTATTTCTGGTGTGCATTTAATTTCAATAAGTGAAAATGACTGTTATGGTTCCGGAGATCGTCTTTATCTACCTATGCTTTACGCCTCAGTGATTCTAGTCAATCGTTGCTTTTCGTCATTTACATATCCCATTTTGGAAGCAAACCTAATGCCCACTCTTGGAATGTTTTGAAATGGTATGCTGAAAATACATTACAAAAACGTGTTGTTTGGCACATTCTGGATGCAAAATTCACTACTATGCTGATATATAATGGCGTTATAACGTTTGAACAATTCACGATACCGCTGTCTGTTTTAGTGTGCGCGGAATTCTGTTTGTTTCCAAAATGCGGGGCGTGGAAGCCCGGCCACGGCACCGTGACAAATAAATAGCACGTATGTTTGACGGCTGGTTGATAAACATGCTCTGTCACATCATCCGAAGCTGCGCCACTGTCTTACAACAGGGTTATCGCTCCACGCAGACTTTCCGTGAGTATGGCGCTGCCAGAACTCGAACGAGTTACAGGCAGCCACAGACAATGTGGGTTTGTCATAACAGGAGCTGCACAGAATGTTCACAGCTCAGTGTAAGAAATTCCAGTGAAAAGATTCTGTGTTATTCATAGTGTATGAAGTATAATTACATCATTCGTGCAATGGTAAAATCATTTGTCCTGATACATGTCATGATTCATATATATGTACGTATATATATATTTAGATATATATATATATATATCATTCCATAAAAATGTAATAGTAAGAATGAATTAATGAATTAGTCATGCCAAAATATGAAATATAATGACCAAACCCAGACTAATAATATTCGGTCTCGTACCAAGTTTTGCTTACGCTGCCGCTCTGTTCCTTCTAGTTTCGGTCACTTCGTAAACTGGCATATTCCGACGTAATGAAATCATTTTGAGCAAAGCCATTTGGATCAGTGAGTGGCTCGTTGCATGGCCGGAGATTCCCGAAAATTATTGGGATCCACATGGAATCTCAAACCGTTTCTTTCCGGTCATTGCCATAGGCACAGTGCAAAAACCCTTGAATATTGGGGGGGGGGGGGTCGGGCCCCCATCCTCCCGGGATCGTCGTCCATGGCTCTTTGCCACAAAAACAAATGCCGTAATTTAGAGCCTTACCACGCTGATATCGGTCATGACGGAGTATTTCTGAGCCTCAACAGGTAATCGAGTCCGCGGTTCGGTGCGCCCCGCGCTGCTGTCATGACAACGGCCTGTTTATGGTTGCCGGGCTCGTGGTGGGGGAGGGGGAGCTGTTGACTGCAGCCTGCGCTCAAAGCGGTGTCGTTCTTGCCAGTCGAAGGTGACCAGCAGGCAGAGCGGCCCGCACGGCAGTCAGCGGCCTCTGCTCGTCAGCTGGAAATATGGCGGTGCTGAGTAGCTGGCGAATGATAAGAATTTGTCGGTCGTTAGTTAGACGGGTGCGGTCGCTTAGGTACTTGGGTAAGACGGGCACTTACGTAAGTTAGTGAGACGGAAGCAGTCGAAAGCAACGTGAAAACGGGTAAATTAAGTTAATGTGGGCAGCCGAAATGCGTCTCCAGCACTGTGAGAAGTAGAAGTAAAAGTACTTCGTTTCCAACACTGTTTCCATTTCGGTTATCTCCATTATTATCTTTAGCCTTGCCAATCATGTGACACAAGGCCCGCCAATGCCACAGCGCGTTGGACATCGGCGTCCTCTTCGGTCTGTGACTTTTTCTGTTCTGTGGTGACGACTGCCAGCAGCTACGCTAACTGTTGCTATTTTATAAAGCCCGGAGAACGGAAAACAAAACTGTTCACAGGAGCAAATGTACGCCTTGTTGCACGAGCAGGGAATCCACCAGGAGGCATATTCCTGGCTTCTGTTGGCCTTTGATCAGCCTGGAGCTCCGGCTCCAATCAGCGTTTGACACAGGCCGGGCCATGTACAGGCCAGAGTCGTCCTCCTTCCGTAATCACAACCTGCGGCCTCTGGACGGACTCAGAACGGCACCGCGGCAGTCTGCCGTCTGACGTCACATCTAATGCCTTTTCTGTGGTAAGACTAGTTTCATTTAAGCATGCTTCACGAAGCTAATGAACAGGTAGGTGCTCTGACGTCAACGGGCCTATTCATTGCCTTTCTTTTCAGTAAATGGATGGGGTCGGGTGTGCGACCGTTTTCTGAGCCGATGCAATCCTTTGTCAGGCCGGATCAGTTCCCTATGGATCCAGACCAGGCTGAGGTGGCCTCTGGGGGTCCGTGCAAAACGCTGATGCAAATCGCTGATAATCGATGGACAGTTCTGCTGCAGTCCCTCCTGGGCGCTCAGTGCTTCGCGTTGCGCGATGATGAACGAGCCAGGACCGCTCGGCAACACACGGAAACTCTCACAAAAAATGCCCAATGACGCGGGCAAACGGCGCTTCGGCTACCGCCGCCAGCTCTTTTAGATGGTTATCAACCAATGTAAATGTCTGTGTAACGCGCGTGTGCGTGTTTTTTTTCTTTTTTGCGTATTGTACTTGAATTTGCGTTCCCAACATTTTTCTAACGATTGGTTGGAAGGACCACAGATCTATTTGGAAACCTTGATATGCTTAAATACAAAAATTGCGTTTACTAAAAAATTATAATAATTTTATATATAATATTTATAATATAATATTATATATATAATATAATATATAATATATATAATATAATATTTTATATAATAATAATATATAACTATCTAAAAAAGGGACTGTAATTAAATACCGTTCGGTGCCTGGTGCTGGCGTTTGCCACAGCAGGAGAAGGGAAGGACCGGACAAGAGCGAGTGATGCGTATCGAATGCATTGGCACTCGAATATACTCACAATACAATTTTTTACACGACATCACGACATTGTTTTTTAACCAAGACGTTCTCAAGATTGCATGTGTGATTCGCAACCTATGCAAGATGGACAGCATTTGCAGTTTTCCTGGAGTGAGCTGTTTCTGTCAGTTCTGATTACACGAGAATGATGGCGATGTTGGTTTAATTTAGTTAGCTGATGTGCAACTAATTGAAATTATCAGCTTCTGAAGTCTTGTACAAAATGATGCAAGGCCTTGAGGCGTTACCACTGTTTGCATTTCGAAACACCATCAGCAGTGATGAACGTTTCTTGGCGCCCCTTTGTTTAAGACAGCGTCGTTTGTAATACGTTTACAGTGCAACACAGGTGTAGCATTGCAACTTTCCTTGCGTTGGGCTTGGTTTCTTTTTAATCGAGAGTACTATGATAGATCGAAAAAGATAAGCTAAGGAAATGCGTTTTAGCTTTGTAAATACCCCTCATTTTTGCGCCATTTTGCACAATATTGCACAATGCTGCAAACGGCAATGATACTGGTAAAGCTATTGGTAATAGCTAAACCAAACTGGAGATGTACTAACCAAATGCAATTTAATATACAAAATTGCTCAAGGGAATCGCAACTGTTGCATAGCTTGCAAGCATTGTAAACTTTCTGTACATGGAAGCATTTTGCGTTTGATGATAAGGAGACCTTTGTGCGAAGTAGAATCAAAACGAAAACAAGTATGAGCACCAAATACCAAAAAAGCGATTTCGACCATATGACCTAAGTTGACCTACTGTTCCAGGGCACATGCTCGTAAATTAACCGTTGCTTGGTAACATACTGACTGCCAAAACGATGGCTAGTCAAAACGGTGTCCCAATTTGCTCTAACACCTTTCGCTCTCGAGATAAAAACCGGAAAGAAGGAGCTCCTCGCCCGGCAAGGGACGAGAAACCTCCCGCTGTCGATGGTCAGAGGAAATGTTCCACCCCAACACTTGCTTTCAACCGAAATAGCGAATTTGTAGCCTGCAGCTGTAGTTGTAGTTGTTATAATTGTAGTTGTAAGTTGATAGCCAGTAGTTATAGCCTTTTGCGTTAGGGGTCAAGGGACCAGTCTGTAAGATATGATATGTCTAGAACTTTTACAAAACGTAGATCAAAAGCAATTTCACCGATTTTCCCGTGCGGGTCCTCTTTGATCTTTTCTTCTATTATTCTTTTCTTTTACTTTTTTTCGTTTTTCTTGTTTCCTTTACTCCCTTTGTTTATTTAATTTTCTTCTACTTTCAGTTGTTGTGTGGCGTCATCACCAGGTGCCCACCAAATGCAGGCCTTTTTTGCGTGATGTTGGCGTATAGCAACAGGGTGAGGTTTTGGATCTTCAGGTTTCATGAGCTTTCAAACATAAAAAACGAAAACTGGAAATGCTTTTAGCGCCATTTTCAGGCCAGCCAGAGGTTTTTATAAAATGCCTACGAAAGCGAATAGTTCCCTTTAATTTCACCATATGCATGCCATGGTGCTTTCATTGTTACACCTACAGCCAACAGTGTCATCCTGGGGATGTACCGGAGGTCACACAAATGAAGATAAATTGCTACTGAAAATGCATTTTTTATAACATGTGCGTAACACGATCGAAACAAGGGTTCAGTCGATCAAAAAGAAACCACCTGAACAGCCTGCGAAACAAAGAGGTGTTCACTGTCATTACTTCTTCCGTTCGTGATCGCTCCAAAGCGGGGCGAGTTAGTTTTGTTTTACATTAGATTTTCCTTTTAATGATTCAACAGTCGCAATATTCATGACATTTGATCAATATTCGGCATGGTCATCTAATAACTGGCGTCGATAGCATAACAAGTGACTTGTCGGAATCCGGCCCTGGTAAGACCTTGCATAATGCACGGTTCTTCCGGGCCCTGGGAGCATTCCGCATGTAGTGGTATCCATGAACAAAGTCACGTGCTTTTGTCATTTTCAAAGTAACGAGACGAAGTGCGCTGGAATCGGTGATATTCTGGGTATCCAGAACATGTAACATTGCTCATTTTACTCATATTAGTATTGTACTATGCATATACTGTTACGCATCTCACATTAAGCTAAAATGTATCCGCTTATTGTTGACAAAAAAATCTGCAAGAAATTGAATGATTTCAAAGAAGTTGAAGCATCACGTTTGGTATGTAAATGATATGTAAATACTCCAGCTTGCACCCACTGGTATTTCTTCCTCTTCTTTTCCTATTGCATTTGATTTGCATTGGTGTCTATTTTGAGTTTATGTTCAGCACGTATTTGCCAAGCATAAAAACATCTCACAATACGCGGATAAAGCAAATCCAAATACTGGACTATGAGAAAAAGTTACGGGCAGCTAAGATCGCTCAAAAACGGTGTGCAGTTGTTAGAAGAATGGTTACAGGTCATCAGGGCAGCACCTTGAGTCTGGCCCCCCTTGTTTCTCAGCCATTTCAGAACGAGGCCGATGACTTGACTGGAAACTGGACAGAAATGATCAAAAACCCCATTTCATCCCTGCAATAACTTCTGGTTATCTCCAGCGATGGCTGAGAAGATGTTTTCTTCTGGGCAGACTCGTTTGCATCGATTCCGGAACGTATTCGGTAGGTCATTTCGAGATATTGCTCGTATCTAGACTTACGTCCAATGTTCTACATAGCGCGCTGCTTTTCCATGGAATTATTTTTATCACTTCACAGCAATAACACACATTTTTATCACATATCCTTCCTAGCGATCTCATGCACAGCAACCTGTGGAAATGCTTAACTCACCATGGCCGTGTCTAATATTTTTCTTCTTCTTCCAGTGCCTTGATGTTTTGCTGCACAAAAACATTTATTCAGAACGAGCTTTTCACCGTAATCTGCGTTACGGCTTTAGTGTACTATTTATCGGGAACTGCGTTTAAGCTGATGGATTACAGATCAATGGAGGTAAGACATATTTTAATCTGGCACTTGTCTAGCTGGAAGGTTTCGTCTTCAATAGAATGTTGAACCCTGGTCTGATACATCGATGGTCCATATGCCGCCCGGTCCGTTGGAGCTTGTCCACCACTCTGCACACTTCAACTTTTCAAAAGACGGCCAACATGAAAAAAAAACAAGAGACAGACGACAGCACATGGGAGCCTCGACACGTCGGTGTAAAACGCATTAAAAAACATTTGGTGTCAAAATCTTTATATCGTAGTGAGGCCATCAAAGCAGCAATGTGGAAAAAATTGGCCTTTACATCGGCCTTTATGTGGCGGTATCCGCTTCACTAAAGCTGCATATCTCTATCCGCGTCTTTCTTTTTAAAAACCTGCATTCATCTTGTCTTGTCAGTGGCATTAACCCACCAACTGCGAGGGAGGGCGACATGGCGTCGAGAAATCGGTTGTAGGTCAGTGAACTCTGAAGGTATTTTTCAGGCAATATGTAAAACGATTAAAAATTCAGCTATGCAAAATTTCAGAGAGATTAAAGCCGCCTTTTTGACGCACCTTGCAAAAACATCAGCACCCCTTTTTGGCGATGGTTGAAGTGCGAGGGTTAAGAGGTCCAAAATAGTTAATAGTTTTCAACGGTGAAGAACGACTTAGACTAGTGCATACATGCAAAACAGGGTGTTCGATTACATCGCGAACCTTCTAAGTTCGATAAAAAGTCAAAAGTATTTATAGCCTAACTTCGTGATTTTGGCCTAGTATGACCTTAACCCAAGAAAGGACTGTACTATAAAGATCACTGACTTCATGGGTGACGTTCATGTATAAAATCTAGTAAGACTAAGACGTTTGCTATCCGATTAGGACCGTCGCCGTAACGTGATTTCTCGATGACATGGCCTCGAGAAAGAGGTTATAGGTCAGTGACCTGTCAAGGTATTGACGACCCCAAATTCTTAGACAATGTGTAAAATTGTTTATCACTCAACTATGCAAAATTTCAGAACGATCAGTCATTCTGGGACAACTTGAAAAAACCTCATGGAACTTGCATCTCCTGCACCGGCAAGGGTTAACCCCTAATGACGGATACTTACGGCCTTAAAAGACGCCTACTACTTATGCTGTCTGCTGCTTTGCACAACCATTACATCAATAAAGACCAGTTGGACTAGGAAACAGCAAAATCGCAAGCCATAATCTTTTTTTGCGTCATATTCACATGACCTTCATGGACTCCACAAAAAACAGAACGTGCAAAACTGGTACGACGACGGATGCTCCAGATTTCAGGACGATGCGCTGTCTGTTTTTCGAGTTATGCGGCGGAGAAAAAATGTGGTGTCTGACGAGAGCCGGAGGTTGAACCACAAGATGCTAAAGAATGCTAAAGAAATGCCCTGAACGTAGCCCTAGGACACCAAAGTCTTACGCCATGCCGCCAGGGCGGTCAATTACCCCTCGGCGTTAGTTTTTCCTAAATATTTTCCGATTGATGTCATCTACGTTTCTAGAACTCTCAGAACCTTTCCAAAAATGATCTGCGATTGCACAACGGTTTTAGGTTTTGCTGCTAAATTTGACCGTGGCTTCTTGAGATAAGGAATTAAATCTGGGATCACTGTCCCACAGCGCGTCGGAAGGCGCGTAACCAAGAAGTGCAACCTGACATGACCTCAGATGCAGACTTGTGCTTGATTCCGCTTGACTGGAATCGACTCTGACCCAATAACAAGGCAAATGACTCCGAATCCGAATCCAATGCCAAGCAACCAATTACAAATGGAATCGATTCAAAATCCAATTCCAATGTGGCTAAAACTGTCTGGTCCCGAATCCGAATCCGATTCAGACAAACAATGTAAATACAGTATAACCATAATATATTACAGATCAGAGTAATCAATAACAAATTATGTATATATATATGTATATATATGTATGTATATATACATCCATGCATCACATGCACATACACATATATGAATTAGATATTAATAATCAGGTAGGTAAATCTGCTGCTACCAGGTGTCAATTTAAACTCTTTGGGAGCAGCCATGGCCTTCCAATGTGGATCTGCCCCCTTACCGGTGTATTAGGCAGGTCCCCTCCCCCAATATTTTCTATCATTTTTAAAGAGGGGAAGAAAGCTTTTAAGATGGTAAATGATAACCAAACATTAAAAATGAAAATTAATGCCGATCAAAGTAACGCGGCTTAATCCGTTGACAAAACTCATTCGGGTGAACGTTTCATAGTTAGGCTATTGCTCTTCCTCCCCATCCGCACCCCCCCCCCCAATTTTTTTAACAAAACGTTGCCCTTGACTGCAGTTACCTAAACTATAAACTTCCATCACGACCACTCAGATTTCTCATTTGTGTCATGCTCTTTGTCCATTATTTATCTCACCTCACGCAGGACGCACTAGTCACAGATAAAGATTACTACACTTGGCATGAACCCAACAGTACTTAGCTCTGGCTAATTAACCTAGACTCAGCAGCTCTGCCAGTCTCTCGCGAGTCGACCTCATGTGCCACATTATCAACCGTT
This sequence comes from Capitulum mitella, assembly GCA_030062745.1. Taxonomy (NCBI): domain Eukaryota; kingdom Metazoa; phylum Arthropoda; class Thecostraca; order Pollicipedomorpha; family Pollicipedidae; genus Capitulum; species Capitulum mitella. Next base: position 1,218,105 of record CP099852.1, on the reverse strand, counting down.
GCCTAGCGTCACTAAAGCAAATACTACCTGAAGCGGAAGTTCACATCTGTGCAGCAGCTAGGCTAACTGTTTGTCGAGCAGTGCCTGCCCTGTTGCCGAAATGAATGACCACCTTGTTCAGGTGGAACTAAAACCTCAGACGGCCGAAGGGTTTTCCGGGACAGAACAGACCGACAGACAGACAGACAGACAGAACAAGGAAAGAGGAGAAGGATTAGGATCGAAGAAGGGGAAAGGACGTCCTCAACACAGACAGCCCGCGCAGCGGCACAACGTGGTTCGAGTTGGCGCGAGGTTGTTTGCATAAGAAGTATTGGTTATGATATCTAGCACTCAGCAACAGTAAATATTTGAATACGAATTGTTTTCATAAAAAAGAAAATTTTCATCGTTCTCATAATATCCACTTTGTAAAAATATTGAGCTTAGAAAATAATCATCACGCGGTACCTGAAAATAAGCACCGCGTTCCCGCACCATTTATAATGTACAGTTCTGGCGTTCTTGCAACATCCCTCAAGCCAATAAACATCGACATTCGTCACCAGGCAAATGCCCATGAGGCGGTGAAAGTCAATTGAGGCATGATAACACTGCCTAGTACGTACTAACTGTCAACCAGGGAACTGGTGTACCATTGATGTCTGTGTATCCTTTTCTTACTTTTTTGTCTTGCCTTGAGGCAAAAATCCTTTGATCTCATGCAAATTGTTCTATATTTTGGAGCACAGTCTCATTTCTAATTACCCGCTAACCTACCTGACAGACAATGTCCAGCCCATGCCAACATAAGTAAACAAACCATTGACATGAAGGTGCCCAAAACTGCTCTGAAAATGAAGCCTTTATTGTATCTACATGCATAGTTGTTAGTCGTTATATATATATTACATTTCAGACACTAAAGCAGTGGTAAGTTAAACTGATCAAAGCGGAATCGGTCGTTTTACCTTTTGATTCGCTTCCGATTCCAATGTTTCCACGGAATAACTGAATCAATTCTGAATCTGATTCAACACATCTCCCAAGTGAATCGATTCCGAATCCAATTCCGGGCCAATTGGAAGTGAATCCAAATTCGGCTCCGATTCCACTGGAATCGAGCACAAGTCTGCTCACATGACGTTCCGGCATCTTTCATTTGATCGCATTTCAAATACCTATGAAGAGAATATTTGAACCGTAGTCTAGTTTCTAAGACACTCAAAGCCACTAAAACAAAAAAAAAATGACGGTCGCCAAAGCTATGACGTAACCCATAACATGCCTCCATCTGCCCTGACTTGATGGGGATGTAACGTGATAAATATGTTGATGCGGTGGTTTTAGAAAGACCAAGAACAAGGCTGTCCATCGGTGCCATTAGCAGCCTCCAATCACCATTAATTTGGATTTTATGAGGAGCTCTTACATTAATCCCTCTCATGACGGCGTATGTGGCAAGAAAACCATGACGGGCAGGGTTAATGCTGGGTGCTTAATTCAGTGCTTCTCCGGGCCTGGTGATGCGTGGTAACGGACTTTTACATTTGAAATATGGGAACAACCTTGCATCTTCTTCAAACTAACCTTACCTTTTAAGTGAATGATTGCACTGATCTGACGCAATGTAAGAAGACGCTGGTGCATTCTCATCTGTCAGATCCGGTACAACTTGTTTCGCGCATGCAGATTAACAAAACGTGAAGCCGACGCGGTGCCTTTGTCAACGCGTTGGTCCAGTTTGCATAATTGTTTGTTCTTTCAGATATACAACCACACAGGATCGGCCAGTCAGGAAAGCCTTGAAATCGTTCTTTGTCCGATGCCTAGAGTGCACGTCGGCAGAATTCTTCATTTGGGCAAATACATCCATAATTACCTGTATTACGAGTTCACAAATAATTTTCTGAGAAGGTCTATTAAGGATGACAAAGCAATGCTGAAGTTGAAAACTGTCGTCAAATGCTTAATAAGGAAAAAGGAGATAAAACTAACAAATAGAATTGACGACATACTACACCACCTCGCTCATACAACAAGTTGCTGGGATTCGACAGAAAAAGAAAGGGGCCAAGCGGCTATACAAGTCGCATTAAGACGGTACGATCTTACTTGGAATAAAGATTTATTTAGAAGGTTTAGAATGCTAGATGAAAAGCTCATTGCTGAATACACGAAGATTTTTGAGCAAGCGTGGATGCTGCAGTTTGAAAACATGACTTTGCAGCAGTACATGGACGTACTGAGCATTAAACTGCAGAGGTACATCGATGATGAACAACATGACCATTCCTTCTCGGACGCGACTGGACCTCGCCAATCTCTCAGTGAAAGCACCATTGAAACCCGCTTTGCATCGTGCATGAGACATGTGCTACGAGACAGTGCAGATCCAGGCTTCCAACGCTCCGAGATGGTGTATGCCTTCAGGTAAGAAGAGACTTTAGGGGACTCGTACTCGATATAGTACTAATCCTCAGATTCCATAAACACATATCGCATCTAGCACTTCTCGCCTCTGAACGAGACCAACAGGTTTACTTTCACCGTCGTGATGTAAAAGTAATTGCCTTGATGAGCTCAGCGACAACTCACAGACCGTTCAAGATAGCATTTTGGGATCTTTCATGGCTTAGCCTTATTCCGTGCTGTTGCCCGCTACGTACGATGCTGTACTGGGGTGGGCAGTATCTGCCCCCCCCCCCTCCCGCGATCTCGAAAACTATTGGCCCGATTTCCTAGCGAAAAAACGGCGCTCGATAGCCCGTAGCGAAATCTACATGTCTTAAAAAAGAAATATCGAAAAAATTTGAAAAGGGGGCAACGGGTAGGAGTCAAAATGGCGTGGAAATGTGGGTTTACTTGACGAGTTTTCTGGCCACATTTTATGGCCCATTTTGTTCTTGATTCATGCCATTCTACTAAAGAATTGATAGGTCTGTCATATGTGTTAGGAAGAGGCTGATTTTCAGAATTCATAAGCGTATCCAGGACGCATTAAAAGGTGCATGTTCTTAGGAAATGCTAATTCATTCTACAGCATATCTTCAGTCTGGGGAGCTTATTTATGTTCGGGATATCTACGTATGACAATGACCGATAGGCAGATCAAGTTTCTAGAAAAAGTATGTTTCATGGTATTTTGAATTATTCTATATGGTAACTGAGTCACAGTTTCTCAGGGATAACAAGAAATAAAATGCGCCCTTTACATTGCCTTGGCGCCACCTGTGAACCTTCTTTTCGTTGAAATATACGACATTTGATCGTAATATATTTGGAGCTAACAAAATCAGTTGCACAGATCCAGATGTATGATAGGTCCACTGATGCGTTCCCAAAAACCGATGCCAGGAGACGCCCCTGAAAGCATATACAGATGAATTACATGCGTGAATTAGGATAGAGATGTCTACATCACACATTAACTTTGTTTTATTCATACCATAAGGCATACATTTTTAGGAATAACAAAATATAAATACCTCTTTACGATGCCTCTGGACAGCCACTGATCATTATTTTTCCCCCCTAAATACTTAAAAGTGTGCAGATTACAAACATTTCGATCATTTGAAATGTCAACAACATCATAAAGCAGTTCAAAATAGTACTTAACCAAGTCAAAGTGCGTGATCTCCAGAAAGGCGCCATATTCCTCAAACATGTTTCCCAAAAACGTGCCCTGCAACCAGCTCTTGAAGAGGTAAATTTCTGAAACTTTGTCACAACACGAAAAAACATTTTAGGAGAAGTCACCAAGTGCCGTAAGCAACCCCGAAACCCCGTGAATAGCGAGATGAAAACCGGAGAGGTGGCAGAATCTCCCCCCCCCCTCCAGCACAGAATAGGGTTAACACCCGCGCTGGTGGCCATCGGGGAAATACATGTACATGTGGGGGACATATTTTTTTGTTATGTCCTGATCTAACAGTAGTCTTCGTAATTATCTTACACCGCTCGGAATCCAAATGACCTACATTCAGTTAGTTTAAGTCATACGGGATCAGAAAGATGGAATATGTTGATCTTTTTCCTTCTTTAGAACTGCTGAATCGATCGCCATCAAAATGGGCGGAAGCTAGGTCTGTGTGATAGAATTATATAAGGCATATCGGAGTTAACTTAGGTCAGGTGAATGGAAGTCAACAAACGAGTATTTAATAATGAAAACAAATAAATCGAAATTTTGTACAAACGGACTACAGCGAACTCAGTCCAGTAAGTCGTTAATCTGCATGATAAAAAAGTGTATCCGTAAGTCAAGTAAAATACTTGGGCCATCTGAGGTTACATTAGGTCAATTCAGGATAACAAAATGCATTTGTATGCAATCTAACAAAGATGCCTCATTTGCAGAAGACAGAATGCTACTTGTGTACTTGTCTGCTTGAGCTTTGATGACTTGATTCGACCTAGCCTACCGTAATATAGTCAAAATCCCCACCAAATTCCATCGGGCCCCATTTATAAATAGTTGAATTTCCAATGACTGGCCTCGGCTGGACTCGGTTAACCAGACAGAGGTCACTTGTTTTTTCGAGGTAGGCATATTCATTCCGCAGACTTATTTCCCACAAAGCTGCGTTAAAAGCGGTTGAACGTTGAACAGATTTAAAGGAAAAAGACAGGAATAGTTCTTAATATCACCACCTGATATTGTCTGATCTTGCCTGACCTAGCCCAGGCTGCTTGTGCTTTTTGAATGCAAGTTTATCTCACAGGCTAACACCTCACAATTATTGTGCTCGGCAACAGTCGTAAAGTGCCCGTCCTATAGCTCGGGACGCGTGCGACCGTCCGTAGCCGACCATGGATTGGCCGCGCGATCAGCCTGCCGTCTTCGCCGGACTGTGACGGAAAAATTTACCGGCTGTAGTCGGTTTCAGCTCCCAGAAATCCATTTACAAAAATGAAGTTACTGTGACCAAAATTACGAATCGTAGTTTTTGCGTCTCACCAAACATAGAACGAGGGCTTTTTCTAATTATCGGAAAATCTGACGGCTGAAAGCACGAAAACATCAGCGACGTGCTTGACACTGGAAAGCGTTTTGATGAAATGCCTTACCATGACGTTTAAGTACTTGATTCCAAGATTTCTGTTTTGAAACTGTTTCTGCATTACCATTCTAAAATGTTCTCAATTATATTGTGTATTCGATACAATGCATTTTATTAATTTCTTCTGGTCATCCATGTTCTTTCTCTTTCGAGTGTTTGTTCATGTTTGGTTTATGGCAACTGTGCCAGAGAAGACTGACGGTTTTGATTAATGATGTATTCTTGTAAGACCTCATTTTTCTCCGTGTACACAAACACGATACTCAAGCCCGGCTCATAACGACGTTCGGCCGCCGGTCATCGGTCGGTCATCGGCCAAAATATGGCCAATCTCCGGCCACCGGTTCACACCATGGCCGTGACGGGTCGTCGGAGACTGACCAGATTTAGGTCAATGACCGGCCGATGTCAGGCGGTTGGAATGTCGTTCTGAACCGGGCTTGAGTCTTACATCGGTTAACTGAAAGAAACAAATGGAGCTTCTAGGGTCCTGCCCGGGCAAACGCTTTCTGCAGACCAATAACATCGCAGTCATTGAGCAACGGACCAATTTTCATCACAGGATGGCTTAATTCTTTGAATGCTATGCATTCGCATTCTTCAAGCGATAGCTTGCAACCTCTTTTGTCCACTCACTATCCCAAGAGATATGTTTTTGCTGTGAGACATATTTTTCTACTTTTATTTATTATTTTGTTATATATATATATTTTATTTATTATTTTTCTACTTTTTATTTTTGAACCAGTCGGTATTGGTAGTGTCATCACTCTTTCCTTCCATTGTTACTGGAATATATGAAAAGTAAGAAAACACAGAACACTGCTGGTAGACATATGGATATGAATATCATCTCCTGAAGCATCTTTTGAATAAGTTCAATTAATCTGCACAGTGCGTTAAGCCGAGATTATCAATTATCAATCGGAAATTGGGTTACGTTACAGAACTGACTGCAGCGAGGAGGAGATGAAGGCATTTCCTCGGGACAGTTTATGCCTACCCGCTGAAGACCTGTATATTGTAATTTACGTCACCTCAATGAATCACTTTACTGACGCATTGTCGGCCGCAACCATCGTACCCCTTCGGCTAGCCATAGACGCAGATTCAATTCTCCACGTCTCCGGTGAGTTATAACAGAAATGAATTACGGTGAGTACTGGTGAGTTACCTTTTATCCACTGGCTCATGTAAATCACACTTTGGCAGCCTTGGACCATAACTGTAGGAGATGTGGAGCAGTGGCAACACCAACTACAGGCGATTTTAAAACAACTTTTGGCGATCCATGCGAAGGAAATGTTCAGAGGCGTAAAGTAGTGCCAACTTTTAAAGTATTCCTAAGCCTCACCTAAGATGTCTCAGTTCTGACTGGATTTGAATCGCTGAATATGAAATGAATCTTTATGTATGTCATTCCGAACTCCTCTAATTACGTCTGACCCACTGACCACATTTTACTGGTTGCAGTGACGAAGAAAGAACACGGGCTGCAGGAATGCGAAGTCTATGGCCACAAGTCGTCTTATGTGACATGTGTGGAACAATGTTTAGTTGGCAATGTCCTTCTACACATCAAGTGCATTGTGCCCTGGATTGAGCGAAGAAGCAAGTATTTTCCGAAAGCTTCGAATCTGCCGTATTGCAACACATCAGAAGGTAAAGGATTTAGTAACTGCCTTGGAAAGTTACGATTTGTTAGAAAAGGACTGGGGATTATCTAATTAGTTATTCCCTTGCTTTCGGATATCGCGTGAGATGCCAGCTTTCAAAACGAAGCGAACTTCTGGCACGTTTATCCTCCACTCAGTGACTAGTTGTGGGCAGATTGGCCTGCCAGCTTGACCAGCACGACTGTCGCTTCATCTCCCATCATATCTCACATGCAATAATGGATGCTCGACTAATTTACGTCTAGGTTTCCATTGAAATCCGGTACAATGCGCGCATTTATACTTTCATAGGAGGCATGAAGTACTCAGTCACTTTGCCATTTTGACGCTGAAAACGACACAGCTGCGCGCAATGTAGCTTAAATCCGTTGGGCTTTGTTCGATTCGACACCGCTTCGAAATGGTTTATTGATTTATTCGGAGTGGTTTATTGACCTTAGAGAGGCCACTATGCATTCGGAAACGCTGATTTGGATAGTGACAGTATTTTCTATTCTCGTACATTGTCTAGATTCGTTCTAGGCCCCACAAGAGCACCTTATGGGCTAGGCCCCATAGGATCTAAAAGAACCTAGAATCCACTGACATGAACTCCTTTGAGTTTGCCTGTGTACCACCGGGGAGGAAAAAGGGTTAAACTGGATATCATCGTGATATCATCGTGCTCCCCGAGGACAAGCTACACGTTCATTTCGTTCGTCTCTCCATCACTCAGGTTTGGCACGTGCCGGGAGGGGGATCGCACTCGTATCAACCTTTTTCCCCCACCACCGCCCATACTGCGCAATGTGGCTAAATGTCCAATGCTGGTGAGGGTTAACGACTGTATTGTACGTAAAATAATGATTCCTCCGTGTCTGATCCGTGGGAGGATTGGTGCCTCAGAAACTGCATGTTCACCCTCATATGGCTTTCCAACGTATGGGCAATCCAACATTCTATTTCACGAAGCAAATACAAGTTCAGTCATGTGTAACTCTGTAACTCTACGGCATATGATGCTTTGATATGTTTCAGCCATACTCGCCACTTCTAAGGAAATAAGCCGCACATACGATAGTACGATCCACTCCAACTGTTCGACGCAGTGCAAAAAAGACTGCGGCGAACTCACCGTCTTGCCACGTCTCATGGGGTCAGTCTCGTCGCCCGAACCCAAGCTGATGGTGCTCATCTCCGACGAAATGCCCGTCTTCACCGAAGAGTACATGTACGGCGTGGGCCAGTTCGTCTCCGAGGTGATGGGCAGTCTCAGCTTCATAATCGGCGTGTCCGTGGTGGTGCTGTACGACTGGTTGCTTGGCGTCGCCCTCTGGATGATGGGCAAGCTGCCCTTCATCCCGGCCATGCCGCCGCTTCTGAAGCACGAGGTGTACACCGCCGGCATGTGCAGGTGGAAGCGAAAGTGTCCGTGCTGGCGACACCGCGGCGACGCCGACCTTGAAGCCGACGACGAAGCCGACGAGGAAGAGGACGTCATGACGGCGGAGGAGGACTCGATCCTGGCGGAGTCCTTCAAGACGCACCGCGGCAGTCGCCGCTGGACAGACCGCTCTTCGGTCGGGCAGCGACATCGGCTCGATTCCCAGGTCAGCCGGCACTCCCAGACGGACAGCAGTGAGCACTTCCCCGCCATCTCGGTGCGGCCCAGCGCCATGCACACGATGGCGTTGGCCCTCGGTGCCAGCAGCAGCGGCCGGGTCGCGGCCAGCAGACAGAGCCTCGCCCAGCGGAGGACCTCCCTGACGCCGGGCGAGAACGGCCATCCGCGGCGGCGCCCTCCGGCCTGATTCCGGAATCGCCCAGCGCCGGAGGTGTATCCGGTCTGAGGAGGCTGAGTCGGCTGTTCATGCAGCCAGCCAAGCAGCAGACAGACCAGGAGGCCCGTGACAAGCCCGAGGAAGAAGCCCCTCAGGAAGGGGAGCAGAAGACCCCGCGGCGGGTGACGCTGCTGGCGCCCGGGGTGGAGCAGGAGGCTGAAGCCCCGGCGGCCGAGCCGGCAGAAGACAAGACGACCGTGGCCAAGGCCACGCCCACAACGGGAAAGGCGAAGCCCACAGCGGCAAAGCGTTCTGCGGTCAAGGGGAAGGCGAGGGCCCTGCCCAGTCTGCTTCAGAAGCGGTTCTCCAGTCGGACGGTGGCGGCTCCAACGGCGGCTCCGGCTCCTGACCCGCCGGCGCACGGCGAGGACAGGCGGCCGGCGGTGCAGCTGCCCAGCCAGGGTGCCGACGACGACCCGCTGGCGAAGCTGAGGGAGCAGATGCTGCGCCTGGAGAGCGGCGAGTCCAAGGGCGAGATGGGCCGGCCGAGCCCGCCGAGCCCGCCGAGTCGACCGAGCCCGCCCGGCGGCCGGAGGGACACCAGACCGTCCGTCGCGTACCGCAGCAGACCGCGCAGGAAGACTGCGATCCGCCGCGTGAGCCAGGAGCCGCCGGAGCGCGTGGAGACGCCGGACAGCCTGGACGACGAGTCCGGCGACGATTAGCAGGCGCGCGCTTCACCTGAAACGATGCGTTTTGTGATGTTGTTTCCCTTTTTGGTCAGTACCTGTATCTGTTCCGTGCTCGGACAGGTCACCTGACCCGCTCCAGTCGTTTGCCACTGACGATTGTTTGTATCCGAGGGTACGTCAGGCCTGGTTCAGAGAGCATCCTTGAGCCTGTATGCAGTGTCTATTTCGCGCGCGTCCCGAGACTATCAAGATCAGGACCGCAATGAATATCAGAATGAACATGCGTGTTGCTATATGCTGTTTTTACGCTTGCAGAACCCTTCATCATAATATTTACATAACTTACAGACATCGGTCGCTGTGGTGTAGAATGTCATTTCCCAAATCAAACATAAGCATTCGAAATTCCGAACTCTAAGTTTATTTTTGCACGGCGTTTTCAGTGCCGTCACATACTACCTCACGGATAACGCCAGATGATGTCCAGTGTCGTCACATACTACCTCACGGATAACGCCAGATGATGTCCAGTGTCGTCACATACTACCTCACGGATAACGCCAGATGATGTCCAGTGCCGTCACATACTACCTCACGGATAACGCCAGGCACGTGACTGGTTTATCAGTCGGAAATGTTCATATTGCGCAGAGGTGATTGAACATGCCGCTAGAGAAGGAATTCAACGGCATGGCTTTCTTACGAACTGTTGGTGTAAGGTCACATTTGTAGTGTGATCCAGAACATGACATACGGCTTGACATAGGATACACATGACAGCAGATACAGCAGATACTCGCGTTACGTATCCAGATAGCCTTAGCAATTATTTCATTAGGATCCCTGCGGTAGTTGGCTGTAGTGCCATCGCATGGGAATAGTGGGTCGCAAGGCAGGCACAGCGGCAGTTTCATCAACCCTGAAGAATTAAGAATTTGACCCTCGCTAGACGTAAGCATTTTCACTTTCGCCTCCGATGAGAAAGAGCGATTTACAACTCCACGTTCATCCCCCTCGTCCGGCGAAGTTTAACGAGAATGCCTTGGTTCGCGTGGGAGGAAGCTGCCGCAAATGTAGCCCACCCTACAAACTTGCAGTACAGTCGCAAGTCCCATATCCCACATCCCATATCCCATATGATCCCATATCGCCATGTGCTAATGAGGGCATGGGAACTGTGCACGCCTGCCTGTTTTCTGCAATTGTATGAAGTCTTTTCAAAACCAAGGACGCAAAGCATCTTTCCTCTGCTCCCATTCGGGGTCCAGACCACGTGGCCAGACCTCTGAATCAGAGCACTGGTCTTCCTCCGGCCCTCTGACCACGTGCGCACATCACGTGGCCAGACCACCAATTCAGATCAGAGCCCTGACCTTCCTCCGCCACTGTACGGGGTCCGGGCCTCATGGCCAGGCGTCCAAAGCCAGAGTGCAGGAATTCGGACGGCCTCGCTCGGTGTTTGTCTTCGTGACGTCAGAGCCGGCCAGGCTCGAGCCGTCTTCAGAGCAGCCGTAAACAGACTCCTCCAGGGACGGCCGAGCGTGCAGGACGTCCGCCGGACTGTCAGGTGAGGCTGCGGGCGGCTCGGCCGGCAGAGGTGCCGACTGCGAGCTGATCACGCGTGCTGACAGCCGCCCGAACCGCTCAGCGACGGCTCCCGATCGCTGCTGTTGGCAAGGGCGCGGACGAGCGGCTTTTCGGGCGGGTTTCGGCGCGGTGTCGATCGTGAAATAAGCGGTGCCTGTTATGGAACGGCTTCAGCGAAATTAACAATCGCCTCGCCTTGATTTACGCTCGGCGGTGCGACCTCTGTCGCCATATTTGGCAGGGCCTCTGTTAAATAACCGTCCCGCGTCCCCAGCGGACGACATTGCTCCCCCAGTGGGAATAATCCTAATCGGCTGTAATGCTGCTTTGTGGTGGAAATCGCCTGAAGTGATCATGCGTAGCCTGCAAAAATCCTTGACATTTATCTTGTCCTCGTATACGTGTTCCTACTCTGACAGAATATAAAATAGAAGAGCCATCCCCCAATGAAAGGCAACAGCCGAGTATGACGTCTAGCTACGTTCTTATGGAAAAAGGGAACATTAAAACTGATAGAATAATGAATCCTTGGTACAAAATCGTTATTGGGAGAGGTCACTTACACTGAAACGGCCGCCGCCACAACCGTCACAGCAGCGATGGCGTATACACAAAATTCGCTGTTTTTTTTAACTATATTCCATGCTCCTGCCCAATTAAATGGACATCATATTGCGTCAGTCGTTGTAGACTGTCGGCTTTGAGACTTCGGAACACGCTCATGATAATATCAGAGCCAACCAAACAAGCAGATCATGACGTTACAAGTTAAAAGCTTTTACGTGTTTTAACATTACTGTAACATTTTGCACACGGCCGGCGTGACGCTCTGCACGACATTGACACGGATTTTCTTTCCGGAAGCATGTGGCAATTCAGTGTTATCACCAGCGCAAACACACGCACTTCTCATGCGTAACGAATGTGACGTGTGTTACAGCATTGTCTGATGAGTATTGCCTAGGATTAGATGCCCGTGGCAGGTTTGGTGAGGTATCTCTTCAGCCGTCCAAGAGGTAAGTGCAATATTTTCCCAATCATTCACAGACACAGCCAAGTCTGTTGTAACATCGTTGATCAGTTAAGCCTCATGGATTGGATGTGTAAACTAGCCCCGACCCCTCCTCTTGCTGGGGCCTTGCGGTCATGAACTGAATCTTCACTCGGTGCTCCTGTTCCACAAATCGCAGTACCGATGGTCCCTTAAGACCAATATATTGCTGGAGACGCGCAGGACGCAAGGCTTTCTGCATAGTGTGGTCAGGTCTTTAAACAGTTCAGTTCAGTCAGTTCAGTTATTCAGTCAAACCAGCGCAATGTTCTCAGTTACAGTGCGGCAACTAGCGCGACGTATCAGGGTTTCCAATGAAAACATCGACCACTGTGCCTCTGAAGAGTGCACTGGTTGACCGGCAGTGGCTCGCTGTTCGGCAGCCGTGCTGCAGTTGGGCCGGCGGTCCAGAGCGTGTGCCCCGCCGCCACGGAGCCCGGCCGGAGCGACAGTACCACGGGGCCGCCAGCGGTCACCAGCAGGAGCACCAGTTCGCCGGGATGAGGGTCAGGACGTTCGGTGTTCCACGCTTAGCGCTCATTTGCGCTCTAGGGGATTCAGGAGCTGAGGAACATCAGAAAAGTGTGTGGAGGGAGGCAAAGCCGGTTGTCCCTTAAGGCTAATGCCCGTTTTCAAACACGTCGGTTTTTGGTCATGCCCCCCCCCCCCGCCCCCACCGTTCTTACGCCTAGGAGGGCTTGCCATAGACCAGTAACCCAGAGAGTGCATCGTATGAAACACAACACAACTGGCAAAAATGTCAGATCACCGAACCTCGAAATTTTGCACCACTTTCTAATGCGCCAGGAAATTTTCTGACGTCTGTTTCATGTGAACTCGGACAAAACAGTACATTGCAGGCCTGAAAACTGCTCAGTTGACGCGCAAAGAAGGAACGCAGCTCAGTCAGATGTCGCCTAAATGATACGGTTTACGGACTGTATGCGCACCAATGACTAACAAACATGTAAATTGTTCGCAAATCAACGCGGCGCATAACGCTGATGAGACGCGAGCTATCAGCAACTAAGAATGGAAAAAAATGGATGTCCTCCTGCCATTCACTGCATCGATCTTAGGTTCAGGGTTTTCTGTTTAATAAAAGCAGTGGGAGGGTCGTTCACAGCGTCGAGACTGATCAAAAATCGTATGGGATACGCAACGCCGATTTATGGCGTTTTCGAGCCATGCGACTTCCATGGGCGTAACGTCATTATCTACAAAAGAAACATTGGACTTGTCCCCTTCAGTTCGTCTCCGGCGGAGCCCATGTGCATGTGACGTAATTTGAGCCCCTGTTAAGAACAAGTGTGACTGATCACAATCAACGGATGGCCAGGTGGTGGACTTGCGAAGCGACACGGTCACACGGCCAACGGCCGCCATGAGGCGAGCCATGGCGGAGGCAGACGTCGGCGATGACGTGTTCGGCGACGACCCAACTGTTCAAGGTCAGATGGAGGTAGCACAATGACGTCACTTACACTTGTAACATCGCGTGGCATTTGGTTATCATGGCATTTGCATTGTTTTTTTTGTGTTTTTATTAGTTGGTTTGGTGTAGCAACACTTGCCAAACGCGACGCTTAAGTTTCATTTAGGATGCCATGTAAAAATCCGCTTTTTTCCTGATGTCCTTAGTTATTTTCCAGTGAAGTTCGTTGGGCCCCGAATCTGTGAGGTGATTCCCCCCAGGTCTCGTAAAACTGCCTTCTGATTTGCTCGGTTCAAGTTGCAAACTGCTCCATGGGGATGCTCGACACAGTACGTACTTACAATCTCGAAATCCTCGCAGAGACAAAGTCAGGAAGCACCAGTTGGCTTCAATATCAAATAATGATAGATTTGCTCAACTCACCGTTAGCCCCTTTTTACAGTCTGGTTGTGGCTTTGTGATCAAAAGGAAAAACACTTACGTTTTTTTGGCATTGAGAAACTCAAATTAGACATGAAAAAGATGCGAAACTCTTAATTTTAGATATTCAGATTTTGTGATTTTAAATCAAACCAGAGATACCCGAAACATAAACCAACACATTTCACCTCCATCAGCTCCGCCAAAGAAAGATGTAAACGTAATATAAACCTACACATTTTACCCTCATCAGCTCCGTTTGAGAATGATGTAAACGTTTGCAATGTTTTATTCTACCTGGGAAATGACCAACAGGACGTCCGTTTGGAATGTGCTAGATACGCATCTGTCGAACTAAAAGCAATTTTTAATGCCCTAGACACGTGTCTAACTATGTTGGGTGTGGAATGTTGTGACCTGATAAGATTATATATAAAATATGCATATACATATGGATATATTAAGGACGTTGTGGTTTGTCTCTAGATTTTCGCAAAATTGTCAAAACATGCCTCTCTGAATCCTATTCCCGGAGGGCTGGCGGTACGGCCGATTCCCGGCAGGGGGGCGGATTCGGCCCCCTCCCCCACGAGATCTCGAGAATTACTGATCCGATTTCATCGCAACAAACCCCAATCGATTTGTCATGACGTTAATTACATTTTTATAAAAAGAAATTTTTGAAAATTTTAAAAAGCATGAATAAAAAGGGGGCGAAAAAGCCAAAATTGGAGAAAATTTTGGACTTCTGATAACTCCGTTGATTATGCACCGATTTTGATGAAATTCGCTTGAATCGAGAGATCATGGATGGGACTTTACCATAAGTACACATATTTGAAATTTTGAGAAAATTCATAAGCGTTCCCAGGATTTCAAAAATAGGAGGATTAGTTTTTCAACAGCTGAATGAACAAAAAAGGTAAAAGCGCTCTTTTGGCTTCTGCTTATCATGTTATGCTCAAGAAGTACAAATCGTATTACAATGTTTGTATAATGTTAGCATAGGCGGTGCCAGGGACATGAAAAAGGGGAAGCTGTCATGGTCACATGTTGTTCAGATTAACTGACCTTAAATGACCTCCAGTGACCTTGGAGTCACTTGGAGTGATCTCATGTGCATTTAATATTATCTGTAAACGTTTTCAATCATTTGAATCCAATCTATTTCAAACATTCCATTTTACGACTATTGTGATATAGGGTATGCGCAATGATATTTTAGGTCATAGCTGCGTGACTTGATCTGATATCAAGCTGAAACTTGATACAGAAGTAGAGGGCACCATTGTACATCTTGTATGTTTCGAGTTTGGCATTTGCAAAAATAGCGTCGAAATTATTACTATGAAACCTAATTTTGACTTTTGACCTTGACCTGACTTTGTAAAGTGACCTCAGATGAACAAAATTGTATTTCTGCGCTGCCCAACAACTTAGCTATACATTCATATAAAGCTTTAACCCTATTCTCGGCAGGGGGCTGAATTCGCCCCCCTCGTTTTTTTTTGCTTGCCAATCCCAGGCTTTTTGACGCAGCTTCACGCAATTTGGCCACATTTCCTGGGTTTTCTTTCTACGTACTGTGGCAAAATTTCGAAATTCTTTTCTGATCAGGGGCGGAGACAGGCATCGTTTTTAGGACGCACCTCGGGCCATTTTTGGCCCTGTCGAGGGTAAAAATGAAATGGCTGCCAAAAATTGTGTTTTTGACATAGAACTTAAAACTTTATATGGATATATAGCTAAATAGCTGGGCGACGTGTAAACATGCCTGAAAACGTTTACAGATAATACTAAATGCGCACGGAATTATTCAAAGTGAGCCCAAGGCACACTTGAGGTCATTTAAGGTAGGTCACAAGTTGATCTGAAGAGCATGTGACCATGACAGTTTCCCCTTTTTCATGCCAGTGGCACGGCCTATACTAACATTATGCAAACACTAATTCGACTTGTATTTCTTTAGCATAACATGACTAACAGAAGCCAAAAAAGTGTTTTTACTGTTTTTTGTTGATGCAGTTTTGAGAAAAAAAAATAATCCTTTATTTGAAACTCTGTGAACGCCTACGAATTTTTTTTTTCAAAATTTGACATGTGTGGACAAAAGATACAATTTCTGTTCATAAAGTCTCGATTCATGTCAATTTCATCGCAATCGGTCCATTAACAACAGAGTTATCACAAGTCCAAAAGCACCCGCCATTTTGATATTTTTGCCCTCTGTATCCACCCCTCTCAAAATTTTAAAAAACTTCTTTAAAAATGTGTATTTTTAGTCATGACAAATCGATTGCCGTTTGTTGCGATGAAATCGGAGGAGTAATTCTCGAGATCTCGGGGGACCGAATCCGCCCCCTCCCCCCTGCCGGGAATCGGTCATATCGTGTAAGCCTCTGGGAATAGGGTTAAGTTCTATCTTAAAAACGCTGTTTGACAGTCATTTTCCTTTTACCCTGAACAGGGCCGAAAATGGCCTGAGGTGCCTCCCAGAAACATTGCCTGACTCCGCCCCCAAGCAAAATAGAATTTCAAAATTTTGTCACAGCGCGTAGAAAGAATGGCTAGGAAAAGTCATGACGTTTCGTGAAGCTGCGTCAAAAAGTCTGGAACTGGCAAGCAAAAAACCCGAGGGGGAGCGGATTCAGCCCCCCCATGCCGGGAAATTATGAGAATGAGCAAAAATGGTGGACAGGAAGTCACCAGGTTTTATGTCTGTATTTCAAACAGTTTAGAAAGCGCCAGAGAACAGCCTCAAAGGGACGGAACCCGTCCCATTGCCTCTAACAGGAATAGGGTCGAACCCATTTCTTTGTTTTTCGTTTTTGCCTTTTTTCAAAATTTTGTCTTCTGTTTTCAGTCCTGGAGAAAAAAGTGGCCGACATGCTAGGGTTTGAATCGTCTTTGTTCGTGCCGTCCGGTACAATGGCCAACCTCATTTCCAGTGAGTATATGCGTAACCTGCTTGACGTTAATCACCAATTTTTTCGCGGTTGTGCGATTTTTATTTGCTTTAGCCTTCTCTGACCAAATAAAGAACCCAAAAAGTAACCAGAGATACATTTGGCGGTTTATAGTTCTCAAAACGGCCACGTGGTTGTCGTTTATAGGTTTCCCGTTCTTCTACGTTCTTCTGTCAGCGTTTACTGCACTTCTGAAGTCCACAAAGACTCGCAAATCAAAAGCGCGATGGAAAATACAGACTCACAATCTCTCATCGGTAGCTAATGCGAACGGCCCATCCGGCACACGGCTACGCGACTGCTTTCGTTTGTTTTCCGTTTCCTTATGACGATTCCATTGGGTATTGTAGCCCAGAGCTTGAAGGCTACCCAACAGAAACTGTTTTTTTTTTATTTTTTGGGGGAGCTGTCATGTGGACGTCATTAGGTGGTGGTCGTTCAGCTGGATTGTTTCGATATATTCAAGCACGGATACAGTGTAAGCGCACGGTGCCGCGTGTCCCCTGGCTACCTGTTCGTCTGTCTGTCGGCTTGTTCGTATGTCTGTCTGTCTGTTCGCCTGCCTGTCCGTCTGCCCCGCAGTCATGTGCCACTGCCAGGCTCGCGACAGCGAGATTCTCCTCGGAGACAGGTGTCACATCCACCTGTACGAGCAGGGAAGTTGCGCCTCTATCGCAGGTACCGCGCCAACATATGCACTCGAACGTGTTGACCCGCGCGCCAGGGTACAGGGACGCGGTCGGGCGTGGACGAGCCTGGGGCGACCCCTGGTCTGTCGGGAGCCACCATCGAAGTCAAGCTGCCGATATCTTTTGCCTGCTCGTCGCTGGCATGTTTTCTCCTAACTTGTGTTGTGACCAGGCGAGGTTATTACCTCATCAGGGACAGAAACAAAGGGGCCAAAGGACCATGCCCCTTTGGGGTTGCAGGCTAAACGTTTTTGTAGGTGCCAAAAAGGGGGATAAATATGAATTTCCGTAATACAGTGGCCGGAATTCGAAGAGTTTTCAGTTTTGAGGGCGGTTATATTTGTCCTGGCTCCCTTCTTCGCGAAATCCGGGCTACGCCGAATGATGAGCTGTCACCACCAGCTAATTTTGCGTTGTTCGGATGACAGTCATTGTTACTTGTTAACCGGCTTACGTCGGGATATTGTCCAGTTGGTCATCCTTCCCGGTACATTCTTCAGATATTCAGTCTGGCTTTTCTCAGTCGCTGACCCTTGAAACTCGTATCCGTCCAGATGTTCACCTTCATGCAACGCTCGGTTATTCACTGCGCCCGTCGCTTACTCGTCCGGCATGATTGCATGCTACACGAACATTCTTTCCGCTTTCATTCCGGTACTGGCGTTGGTGAGATCCATCCTCGTGTTTTGTTCAGGTTTCCACTCTTGTATTCCGTTCAGGCGTCCGCCTGACGTTCTGCTCACATGTCCACCCTTGTGTTCTGTTTAGGTGTCGTTTGTGGTCTGCTCAGGTGTCCACCCCCGGGCGCTACCGAACAACGCTGACGGCACCATCGACATCGACCTGCTCCGCAGCAAGATTCGCGGCGAGGACATCCACTGTCCGGTGACCCGGCTGATATGTATGGAGAACACACACAACTACTGCGGCGGCAAGGTGCTGCCGCTCGACTACATCGACAAGGTACCTTGGTGTTGTTTCGCACGGCTGCGGCCCTCTTCGCCTTGAAAAGGGCAGCCCGAGCGTCGCATCAGACCTGACGGACGGACGAGAACGCATACACGCACATCGGCAGGTTACTGCGGCGGTGAACTGTAAACTTTACGACTGACATGAAGGTGATGCGGCCAATGGCTGAAACAAAACCACTGACGGCAGAGCTATGGGCTGCCTTCCGCTGCCTCTTCCTGCTCTGGCTTTTGATTGTGATTGGTTTGTCTTCTGGCTCCGGCTTCGTGTGTGGCTTTGGGTTTCGACTATCGTTCCCGCCTTTGGCTCGGGTCCAGGTCAGACAGCTGACCATTTCTGAATATGAACTTGGTTATAGCCAGCTCTCCTGTGTAGATTCGGACCGGTATCAAGTCTTTCTGCGCCTGTCTTTGGGCTTGCGCAAACACGGAAGTTCCACACGATTGCACCACTGTTCCGGAGTCTTACAAATCACGTCACAAGTGGCACCCTGTTGCAGGTGGTCGCGCTGTCGCAGGAGGTAGGGATACCCCTGCACATGGACGGCGCCAGGCTGCCTAACGCCGCCGCCGCACTAGGTGAACTCCTGATGGTCGGCTGGCTTCATTGACATTGTATTGACAGACAGGCGCATCCTCCGACACTGAGGCTATTAACGTACTCCTCGCAGTGGACATGGTACGACTGGAGACGAGAAGGCCGCGACTTATGAGAAAGAGGATGGAGAAGGGTACAATGTTTATTGGTTGGGAGGTGAACCTGCGGTCTGTTAGGAGGCAGGATGAGTCGTCTGAGGCGCTTCGGCCACTAGGCGCTGCGCTGAGCAGGCTGGCAAACTCAGAAAGGAAGATAGGAAAGATGCAAAATTAATGCCAGTAAATGATACGATGGATGGTTGAGGCTGTCTGTCCGGCCCTCTTGGTACTTCAGAACTGGAACAGACGTGAGCGAGCTGACAGGTACTCCTGTTACATCCGGACCTCTGGGTACTTCAGAACTGGAACAGACGTGAGCGAGCTGACAGGTACTCCTGCTACATCCGGACCTCTGGGCTGCCTCAAGGGTGGGGGATGCTGGATTGCCGGAAATCAGGGCATCTGTGCGCCGCGGAGTCCTGGCTTCAAATCCGCTTCGAACTTAATTTTAGAGTGCGCCACGACGTACAGGATTCCAAGCTCTATGACGCAATAGACCCACGACGAAACTCGTTTTGAGCAGTGTGTTGAAACAATGGAGACTACCTGATGATTTAATCTCGCATTTGCCACTTCTGATAACACTTTCATGGTGTTCATATGGTGATGAATGCCTATGATGATGAATAGCTAGTTGCTCATGTTGTTGAAGTTCATGACGCCTCTTCCGGCACCAATACCTTATCTGTTTTTGAAATGCAAATATTTCGTGAAATATGGTAACACTAGATGTAAAGAGTGTCGTAACGTAATTTCGTACGGAAAATGAGACCACTGATAAGCATCTTAACACCCTCAAATCCTCTATCTGTGTCTGAGAATCAATAAATGATCATAGTCAACATAAATCATTTTGACTCTATGAGACATTTACAACTGACAACCAACCTTGACACCCTGAAATCAGAGTACCCATAAGAGCGAGAGCTTTCAACATCTGGAAAAAACATGCATGCTCCGTTCCCGAACGGACCGAGGCGACCATTGCGCCATCTATCAGGTTGGCGCCGCTGATTAGTTCCCATCTCCGCCGCCAGGCGTCCCGATGTCACGCATCCTGCGGGGGTTCGCCTCGAGCACGCTGTGCCTCAGCAAGTCGCTGTCTGCTCCGATCGGCTCACTAATCGCAGGCTCTGAGCAGTTCATCAGGCAGTAAGTTTGCCGTCATCCGCCCGTTCAACCGAAGACTTTCGATCTTCCAGAACACTATTCGTCCATTTCTCCAACGGAAAATTATTAGTCATTCAAGCAGTCGTGTATTTTGGATTCTCCATAGCATCTGAGTTTTCGGTGATTCTCTTCAGCTCCACGCAGCAAAAGCATTACATACTGGCGACCATGATGAATGAGATCACGCACGACAATGAACGTAAACACGCAGTCCAAAAACAAGCAGAGTGACAAAGACAACTCGTAAAATGTTGTGCCTAGCTAAGTAGCATGCTCTTTTGTGCTCTTTTGCATATGTATGTGGCTTTTGCTGAACGAATTGTGCAAAATACTGTAAATCCTGAAACGAACTATAAAGGATATTAAACCCACGTCCATTACCACAGACAGATATATTTATGTTCTGGAGTAAGCAGGATAAATAATTTAGCACTTTCCATTCAAAATAACAAACGTCAGTCCCATAGCAAGCGATCTCATGAGTTGTCGGTAAACAGGTAGCGATTTCGGCATTGAACGCTTTCCAGTGAATTCCTCTGAAATGGCCGCGAAGTTAAAGTGACGAACAAAGCAAAGTGTGTTAATCAGCACGGTGCCAACTAGCAACTGAAAAATGTTAAATGTATTCCAAATCCATAAAATTACGTTTTTGCAGTAGTGCAGCCTTTTAACTTTTGATGGAGCTTTCCCAGGAAAACTGCGTATTCTCGGTCGTCGGCAGAAAGACGCAGCGATGGAAGCCATGAAACCTGCATTTACTTGCCCTCATCTTCACAAAATACATTTGAAGGTCACCAGCTCAGTGTTGCTCAGTAGCCGAAATGCGGTTTTAAAGGTTTGACAGTGTAACCATTGCTTGCCATGGGAAAAATCATGTTTTTTCGTTCTTTTGGTCATAGAAATTGCGGTTGTGAACATTACGGTGAAATCGTAAGAATAGCACGGCAGACTAAATAACAAAAATCCCCCAAAAAGCTCTTTGATATTTTTCTTAATGTTCGTGTTAGCTTGATGTCATAGCTTATATTTATCAAACTCTGCCAAAACATGGCCAGAACAAAGATGTCGATAAAGCAGTCAAACGGTTAAAATGTTCGTGACGCCAACGTCGTACACGGTGTTGAAAGAAAGAGGTAAGGACAAAATGGTTTTAGAGCGGCGGGTGAAACATCGGAAGAGGTTCTTACTCGCTGAACCATTTTCAGGGTTCCAGCAGCGCCCGTGTGGAAACCATCTGTGCCCATGAACCGGTCGAAATTAACCGTCGTTCACTCGAGGGAGGGAATTGTCGAGGTTTTCAGATTTTCTAAACATAGAGTAAAAAACGAGCTAGAAGCTTAAAATTTTCAGCAGCTTTTAGTACATTATTTGTACATCTTGTGATAAAATTTCAAAACTGGGTCATGTCAAACCACTGACCCATTTGAACTTCAAGCAGCGCACGGCAAAAAAGCGTTTAAGAGTGGCAATAATTGTTAAAATGAGATATTGACAAACGAAAAATGCTACTCTAATTCCGAGCTCATTTTCTACAAAATATGCATTCTGAGTCTTTCGGGAAATTGTTTGACCTGGCCTCATATAACCTGAGAAGTAGCAAATCACCTTGTTTGACCCTTTGACCTGAAAATACTAACTCAAAGTCAATAAAGTGCATTCTTCATGAGATCGGACCGTCTTTAAATTGGTGTCAATCTCATCTTCGTAGCTCTCTTAGTTTTCGAGATCATAAGGAGTCCTCAATACCTTCCCCCCAGGTAAGTGAAGGGCGATTCGGGCGCCCGGGATTGCGCGGGTTGAACCCATTCAATGGGCGCAAGGGATGCAGAAATTGGTAAAGTTGTTAAACGTTGCCAAGGCGAGAGTAACCCTTCTTTTCCTACTAATGCTTGAAAACTAGTCGACTGATTCTGACCATAACGAGCAGTCTCATCTAAGATGGGGCCCAAGTCCTCGCGCGCTATGGTGGGCCTGGTGATCCTGAAGACTACGCATGAACCTTGGAGAAGAAAAATGGCAAGCGAGAAGAAAAATCACGGAAGAATGAGTGAGCTTCCTAAACATTTCGTGCGTCTATTACGTCCACCTTCTTGAGAAAAAGATCATGGGTGCGCCCTGAAAGTTACATAGTAACAGTGGACTATATATTATTCTGAAATCTGAGCGAACAGTCGGAGATCGTGCCACATCACAGACACTTGCGGCTCATCTATGAAGCCACGGTGGGCGTGCGTCTGGACTCAGGACATCCATTTTGCAAAAGGGGAGGCAGTCAGAATGTAAGAAGGCGGGCCGTAACTAACGACATCCATCGGACCAGTCCGATAACACAGACTGACTGGCGCTGAACCACGCGCCACGAGTAAAATCGAATCACTGAACTCGCGGCCTCAGAGCAAAACAGAACTCAAATCCTGTTTATCGCGGTCTTTTGACATTTACAACTGCTATTACTCAGCACGAAGATGCCTTTTCATTTATTTTTATTTTGTTACCAAACTTGGCGCGACAAGGGCCGTGCTGAACTCGCCTCTCGACCTTACCCCCAGCAGCGAATGTAGCTCTGCATCCTAGAGAAGTGCGTGATCTCTTACGCTGCATCATGCCGTCCATATCCTGCACTGCATTACACAGCCTGGCATCTATCTGCCATGAGGTGTCAATGGCCTCTGTGTCAGCTGGCTGACGGCGTGCTCTGCTGACCCCTGCTGACCCGCCCGTTGACCCCTGCTGACCGCTGCTGACCCCTGTTGACCCCTGCCGCCCCCAGCCGCCTGCAGCTGGTCCCGGTGATCATTAGCGATGGCCGCTGACTCCTATCGACCCCTCGTGACCCGTGGTGACCCCCGGTGACCTGCGACTCCGCAGGGCCCGGCGGACACGGAAGGCGCTCGGCGGCGGCATGCGCCAGGTGGGGGTAATCGCGGCGGCCGGCCTGGTCGCCCTGGAGACCATGTGTGACCGACTGGTGGACGACATCCTGCGGGCCAGGACGCTGGCCGAAGGTGAGCCATCTCCAGGATCGCACTCAGGCTTGGTTGAGGAGGAAATTTTCAGTCTGGGGCGCCCCGAGCTCGGATAATAATTTTTTTTTCGTCCTGTGTATTTTGCCGGCGTATGATGATGAAAGCTGGCTTTTGATGCCAATACCTTGTGTCAGGCCACATCGATTCGAGGCGAAACATTACGTTTCCTTGACGGTTTGCTACCGATCTACCAACCATTCAGAGGGCGATTCGAAACCCAACGTGCAATACCCGTTTACCTGACCTAGGGTCGGCATGAGGCTAAAAATCAATGTTGGTATGGAAACAGCATAGTAAAAGCATTGCACAAAGTTCGCACGTCGCCGGTGATCAGCTGTAGCCTATTCATCAGAAAAGCAAAAATGGCCATTTCGGCACTGCAGACATGGCTCGACCCGGAGGACACGGCCAACGAAAAGAGCGGTACAAAAATAGCTTTCATTGTAGAAAAACAGCCATCATATGGCATGTGTCGGAACGCTCTCCTGAATTTTGGAATGGCCAGGGAAGGGAAGGGGGGATACAGCTGGTCTGCTGCTGTCGCAGGCCGTGCTGGTAAAGATTCTTCGTACTGGAGAGTTAACGGATATTTTCAGATCGATTCTGGTTGAGCTGGCAATGTACTCTCTTATTGAATAATGTCAGATATCACATTGCAGCGTTTAGTCACGTCATCAGTGCATGTAAACAATTAATGTTGCATTTAGCCGTATTACCAGTGGTAGCCTGGTGGCAAAACGTCTCCGTTACGACCACGGCCAGTCTGTGTACGCTGCGAGGTGAGAAAATGAGGCTGCAGTTGAGCAATCCGGGTTGAAAATGCGAAATGTGGCCCGAAAATGGAGAGAACAAAGGTAAAAAGACTACATCTGACCGATATTAATGTTCCATGAGCGCAAAACTGGGTTTTGTATCATACGCTCTCACCGGGCCGCACTGTCTGCTGACGAGCGGCGCGGCCCGGAGATCTGCCGAGGCGTGTGACTGTGACTGTGACTGTGACTGTGATTGTGACTGTGCGGCGCCCGCCGGCAGTGATCAACGACTGCGGGCGGCCGGCGGTGTCCGTCGACCTGGCCAACCTGCACACCAACATCCTGCTGGTGGACCTGGACCCGGAGCTGATCCTGCCTCAGCAGTTTTGCGATCGCATGGAGCAGGTCAGGGGCGGGTGGGTCCTCCGGGACATGCCGTCGCTTGCTCGGCAACCTGTGGTTACAGGAAGCTGCTGAGGCCGCGCCGTGCGTCCACGACGCAAAATAAAGAAATGCGTGCGTGGAACGAAGCTACTTCCAGGCCCGATGACGTCAGGCTGGTTATGCGATGATTTCTTCGGCTGGTTCACTCGCTGATCAAGCAAAATGGCTACTCGCATATCCGATTATTATTCGATCACAAGTTCCTCCTCGGCCGGACCGGATCCGGCTCAGACTGCCGAGAAGTGCGTCCGCTGCAGGCAACACGTAGGGAGGATTTTGCACTGTAACGTTTATAGCTGGTGTTTTTGCCACGGCAATCTGTCACGTGTATATACCAGGTCGTGACGGATGCCAGGTCGTATTCGGATTTTATTAAGGCGCTGGGTGTAATGCTACAGGCATGACTTTTGTAGCCCGAGAAAAGAACGAAAACACTGCACCAGTTCACCATCTCCACCGCCTTTCCGGCAGTTAGAGCTATGTTCCTCTGCAGGCATTTTACTTTTACCCTGTGTTATGACATGGTGACCTATTAATGACAAAACCTACCGCCTTCCAAACAGGCGCCGCCAGAAGAGGTCGAAGAACTGGGCGAGGCGGTGGCGGCAAGAATGTGCCCCATGTCGTCGACCAACGTGCGCATCGTCCTCCACGCCGACGTGAGCGACGCGGACGTGGCGAAGGTGGCGCAGAAGCTGCGGTACGTCATCGGCCGCCTGGGAGCCAGCGGCCCGGCGGCCGGAGCTGGGAAAGCTCTGCAGAGGGCCAGCACGCTCGTCGTCGAATGACCGCCCAGCGTCTGGATTCGTAGGATTAGGTCGTAGCGGCGCAGTAGCGCTGTGTAGCGTGGGCCCGGGGCAGTGCAATCGTAGTCGTGTGGTGGGAGAGCGCGCCGGTCCGTGGTTGAATATCGATGACCGTACATCGATGAATGGCGTGGAACTGGGTGGTAAATGGCGCGGGGGATAACCATTCCGGAACTGAACAGAACGAACGTCTTACCTCAATTTAGATGTGTATATGGTCCATATATATCCATATATATATATATATATAGATGTCGTTGGTCGATGGTGTTCAGGCTGATGACTCGGTGGCACCTGGGCGCGGGACTGAGGCCTGTTGCCATTATCCACTGCACCGTCGTTGTTGAAATGGCTAATTCCGCAAGCAGTGGAAAACTGCAGAGACGTCAGCTACTGTACATGGATTCAAAGTTTAACAAACAGTGAGGGTCGGAGGTAATATCGCGCAAAAACCTGTCTTTGAGGGTACTCAAGGAGCGCAAAGAAATGTTGAAGAACTCGAGAGATTTCGGCAGCCAAACCGATTCAATCACAATAAAATTTAACGAGTGTTCAGAGTGAGTTAACTTAGTTCTTTCTATGACTGGCCTAGCTGCTCCAGGACGAATATTCTCGAAGTAGTTGTAAAGCACACGAAAAACACTGAATTTTGGTATGGTCTTCTAATGCCGTAGCAAATCAATCAGAAGTTAATCTGTGCAATCTCGCTTAATCTGAGACTCACTTCAGCAAAGCATTTCGTATTTTTCCTTTTTTTTGTTGAAGGTGCTCGTTCCGTGCGTGAAAAAAAAAAAAAATAAAAAAAAAGGGAAAGGAGCAAAAAAAAAAAAAAGTGAATAACGTGTTACCCAATGCTACAGATCAGAAAAACATGACAGGGAGAGATTCTGTCTACGGCACATGCTGCAAACTGAAACGAGATAACAAGCTGCTTTTCTGAATTCGGCTCAGAATCCATCCAGTACACAGCGGGTATTCTGCTTGTTCGTTTGGTTTTTGTCCGCTGACAGCGAGCTGAGAAGCAATCCAAATTTACTGGCAAAGTCGAGTTTATTTTCATCCCAGGCAACGCTCTCCTAAGTAATGGTAACTGGACGGGACAAAGTATGCTCCACTCTCTAAACTATACCATTGTCCCGAGGGCTGTCATGTCGGAGGTCACTCTGCTGTGGAACACTGTTCTGTGGAAATCAAATAAGCTCAGCGTGCTGGAAACGCAGTGAGCGCAGGCAACTACGCACATTGGAGGAAATCACCGCAATTCCTCCACGGTAGTCGGGCATTATCGTGGAAACTCTACTGTCACTTAATTTCGTCCAGTCGATGCCTTCTAATGATGAGCAATTTACCGCAATTATTGGCAAAATATGAAGCCAACAAAAGAACTGACAACAAAGCGGAACCGTACCCAATAATTGCACTCTGAACTGTAGTCCTACCAGCCACGGGCTTATGAATCACAATGATTGTTTTGGAGATTACAGGTCAGTTCCACGAGCTACGGAATATTTCAGCCCGGGCATGCGTATACTAGGGAAAACTGGCCGTTTTAAAACGCTGCATTTAAACCAAAAGGCCGACTGAGAGATGAGGGCCATTGCATGGTTCCGTGTATATACCTGCGGAAACTTCAGCAATGCACCATCAATTGCCATTAATCGCAATGATGGCCTTAACCCGTTCTTGACTGGAGGGCGTTTTTTTTGTGTTTCGCGAGCGCATGACCACAGCGTCTTGAGTTTCCACGGTCTTCTAAGCTTGTGCGAGTTCTGCGAAGACGTTGGAGGTCAGGACGTACTGGGATATCTCCGTAGTTCATTGAAGGCATTTCTTCTCTGCGACACCCCTGGCTTGTATTCCATGTAAACATGACCTGGACTGTCAGTACGGCACATTCTGACGTGTTAGGCCCTCCTATGCTATGTATTTTCACTTTTCGCCTACAGTGAAAACACGTACCAAATAACGAACTAAATAAATGTTCAGTGTTCACCAGGCAGTCGTCTAGCATGTTTACTGTCCCCTCCTCTTCCAGTCGCTGCTTCAGCACCCCAGTCAAGGCAAAAAACTGGGCAATGGGGAGGGGGGACAGGCATAACCTCGGTTACGCCGACTATTGCCGCCCGCGAGTGGCAAATATTCGGCCAGGTCCGCCTTGTAACTGCTCTGTCCGGCTCAAGTCACGGGGCACACAGCCACTCACAGAACGAAATCGGACGTCAGCAGACGCTGCTGATCGTTGTCGCACCGTGTCGGGCAGTGGTCCCGCTGCGTGAATCCCCGCTCCTCCCTCTGTTTCCCCGCTGCGACGCGCAAGTGACGGGTGTATCGGCATTTGAGTCCGTGACGGCAAGCGAGAGAACGAGCAAGTTTACGGGCGAGTGGGCTGGCAGGAGAGAGTAATACTGTTGGGCTGTGGACTGTTGGATTCTACAGCCAGGCACGGTGCTCAGCAGACTTCACGGAAACATAACAAGACATCTTGTGATGTTAGCAGTCATCAGACTGCTCGTGACCATCGTAAACCAACTCAACCATTATACCTGAATAATGCAGGTACAAGATCTTATCACGACGGATTTGGCAGACATTTCATTTCATCGCCCAACCTGCACTTGCCCTGCAAAACGTGAAGACGGAGCAACAAGCGCTGACATCAACACTGGACTCGCGCATGACTTTGACCTTGACCCGCCCTTTGGTCAGGCCAGCACCACCACCGGCCCAGAAGACTCCGGCCAGGGACGCACGCCCCGCCGCCTCCGCGGCAGGCGCGGATCGGGCGCCGAGGGTGCAGAGGCGGCCACACGTGGAGACCCGGCAGACATCGAGATCGAAACCTGCTTCTGGCACGGATCAGTCTTCAGTCGCTTCTACCGAAGATACAACCGCTGCGACATGGACCGCCGAGCTCGAACACTGACACAACTGTCCCGTCCGAAACCTGGCTGAAGCCGCGCGTGCCGGATAGCATGATCCTGTGCCTGGGTATCAGCTGGAGAGGGAGGACATCAGTTACGGCCTCGGTTACGGTGATGTGGGTTTTTTGATGCGCGACGGATTCGATCTCAGGAAAGTGACAAAACCAACAGCTACAAGGAATAACTCAAAATTTGAATCCCTGTGGACAAAGATCACGACTGCCCGCGACAGGTATATTACTTTATGTTTACTGTGTAGGCGACCTTCCGCCAGTATCGATCAATTTGCCGCTGACCCGGACGACCTAGAGGTGCAAATTCAGCATATGATAACCAACCATCATGGACTAGTGATTACATCAAGTGACCTGATCTGTGATCTCTGAAACATAAAGGGCAGCACAGCTGGTGTCCATCTGACTAGACGTCCGAACAAGTATTCTCTTAAACCATCAGCTACGTTGGATTTTCGCGTTCAGGTTGCAGTGTCGATGTACTCGTCATTAACAAGCCCACAGCCATTGTTCGCTCTAATGTAAAATGTTGCCACTTTAGCCCACATGACTTCACCCGTGCTTTTATTCGTGTTGGACAATGCCGCCCACCTCTGCCGTATGGCTACGGTAAGCGGTGCAGGCGGATGGATGTGGATGTTTTCATGAGCGATGTATCTACCGTGGACTGAACCACTGTTCTTAAAACCGATCACATTCGGCGTAAAAGTGACTGTTTTTTTCAAAATACGCTGCGCTTCATCGATGAACGCGCCCCGGTCCGCCGATACAGGATATAAGATCACCAATCGCCACAGACTGTAGCCTATGGTGATCGGTGATCTTCTACTGTACCGTCAAGAACATGAATGGCAGAAGCGCCTGCGATGCAGACGGCGTATCCATGTCTTCATTTCAGAAATGCTTCGACGCCATCTCTCATGTTACGCCTAGTGAACATTAGTTTAGAGACGAGTATTGTACTCCATTCTTCGAAGTTATTTATCGTCCAACCGATTTCCACAGCAGCCGGCGGACCACCCGATCCTTCAGGTTGTCGGCCTATCTCATTAGTTCCATGCACCTCCAAAATCACTGAATGTCGTGTACGTACGCAGGTCTGCTCATGTTCCACCAGCCGCCATCTTTTTTTTGGACAGCCAGCATTGTTTTCGGCGCCATCCTTCCACGGAAACCGCGCTGGTGTGCGTGATTGAGCCAATTCTGAACGCCATGGACAACGGCGAGATCTCTCTCTTGGCTGTTCTTGATTTGAGCAAATGTTTTGAAGTTAACGACCACACCAGTTAAAAAACTCGAGCTCTTTGGAACCAAATCAAAAGATGTCATGGTTTAATAGTATGCAATTGTTCAAAAGCTGCCCGGCGGACCATTTTCAGTGCGTGCGGCTAAATTCCTCTAGATCTGGATTCTAAAATAACTCGACCTCAACTTCAGCTCACAGTCAACGAAACAATCAAGGGAAAAAAATTCAAACTCTGAGAAATCACATAGCTGTGTATTAGGGCACATCTCTCGGGCCACTCCTGTTTTCAATCTTGCTACCGCCTGCTGCCACCTTCAGTTTTGCTACCGCCTCTGTAAGAGACAAACGTTTGAAATTTTGTCATAGTATATGAAAAACGCATAAAGGAAAAGTGGCCAAGTTTCTTGGAGCAGCTCTCAAAAGCCCAGAAATGGGAAGCGAAAAACTGGGGGGCTAGAATCTGCCCCCCCCCCCGCGCGGAATAACGTTAATGAATATTGCTGTCCTTCCGAACGATGTCAATAAGCCGTTAGAAATCAGGGATACCCGCAGTTATTGGTGAGTAGAGAGACTGAAAAATAAATCATCTTCCACCTGCCGTCCAGCCAGATTTCCCAAGACAAGGCCTTGGTGCATACCAGGCCCGTCGCCCGATTCCCGGCCGGGCGAGCAACCTAGTGTCGGCCGCGGATGACCCAAGTCCGCAGTGTCGCACTGCACGTGCAATTTACGCAGCAAGTTGTGGCATTTTTGCATTTGTTATCTTTGATGGTTTTCTGAAAGTTACTGAGTACGTTGGTGGCGTCTGTCTGATCTTATTTGTTGCAAGGAATCGTCCCGTCTTGTCTGCTCTGCTGCCACAGATACACAGCAAATGGTGCTCTTCCGGATGGACTCACGTACATAACGGAGTCAAGGCGCTGTCAGACCTCTCTCACAGCACAGTTGTTCACAGAGTACAACATCCATCCATAAGTCCGACATGCACTCTGTTGCCTGTCATTCTGCTTTTTCCGCCGTGCAGTACAGTCCTGAGGCACGCGTGCCGCGCGCACGGCCCCGGCGAGGTCGCGACACTCTGCGTCACACACGCGACAGCCGCGCTGACCAGACAGCGGCGCAGCCCCGGACCGCGGCGGCTCGACACGATAACAGGGCGGCGGCCGGCCGGGAGCCGGTGTTCCGGCCTGCCGGCGGGCCAAATGGCCGGTGGTGGCCGGCCGGCAGGTCTGTCATTTGGCGCTGGCCCCAGCGACGGCCGCGCAGCACAGCCGGCCGGCTGAGTCCGGCCAGCGCTGGTCCGGCGAGACAAGCCGGCGGCTCTCCCGACCGGCTGGCCGGCCGACATCATGCCAGCGCCGTCACGCCCATGTGGTGTGTAGATCTGTGCTGAATTCCGCCCCGGAGGTATCGATCCCGAGCCCGGCTTATGGCGAGCGCAATCGATTATGGTCCTGAATCAGCGCGGATTTCCGAAACTGGATTGACTTCGGTCCCGACTAAAAATGAAATGAGTCGATTTCGGAATCGATTCTAGTGAGATCATTTCTAAGAATGTTATATGCTTGCTCGCATAATATTCTACAAAAAGTAATAATAGCCCATCATTTTGTGGCCTGGTAAAATGTCATTCTAGATGTAAATACCTGGATACTTTTGTAAAGACGCATATGCGTGTTCCATGCACAGAAAGTATTTGGCTGAACGTTACTCCCACGCTATCAATAATATGTAGAATGCAGACCAAAAATGAGTACAATGCCACATCACACTACATGGGCTTTTATCAATTTTTTTCCATATAGAGAATCTGGTGTATCTAAATATCTCACATGTGGAGTTGTAAAGATGCCTTGACGCTACTTTCTTTTAAAGGATTCCGAGGTATTTCCATTGTTAACGGCTTGCAACTTTGAAGCCAAACTTTACCACTGATTCTAGTTCTGATTCCGTAGACAATCGTGTGATGCAACAATTCCGGCGTTTATAGTGGAACCGGTTCCAATTCTGACTGGCCGTAACGTAATCGATTCTGAAGTCAGTTCCGATTCCGCTGGGATGGAATCGAGGGCAAGTCTCGTCAGATGGCAGCCGACCATTTTCGGTTCAGTTACATAATATTTTCATAGCTCTTTGACACTGCATATTTGAAAGAAACGCTTCATGGATGCACTTAGATCGTTGTTTCCGCACATGAAGCTAGCAACGCTCATCGAAAATACAAATTATTGAGAAAAATGTGGTTCAAGTAACTTGCCCTCATTATTCATCCCGGCATAGCATGCAGCAGACTGTAGTAGCCTCCCCATTAGTCTGCATGCTTCCAACTGACCGATTTTCCCCTGCCCGCAGCCGCTAGAGCAACGCCATGTATATTTCCACCACCAGTTTTACCCCGACAGTATGAACGGACGGCGCGCGAGAAACAGGGCGGGGCGGGCGGTGACCGGACAGGAAGAGTTACCGCCAGCGCCGACACACGATACACATTCAGCCGGCGACGGTGTTTACAAGTGCGCCATGAACGCCCGCTCTCTGCGCCCGGCGCATTGCATCACCGCCGGTAAACGGTCTCCAATTACGGCCGCGGGGCCGTTAGGAGTCGGGCTGCCTCGTGCGCGGCTCTGGCAGCTCATTACGCGGCCTCCGAGCCGCGGATAAATCAGGCCGCGACAGCCGGCTCAGAGCGGGGCCCGCGGCAGGGGCAGAGGGGCACCGGCCGTCCCCCGGACTCCGGGGTCCCGCTCAGGCGGCCCTCGAAACGCACAGTGGAAGGTTTGGGAAGATACGTGGGTAGACAGGGAGAAAGAATTGTAGAAGAGCTGATCCTGTAATAGGTTTCGTCCCAGCGATGGAGGCTCTTTAGATGCCGCACAGCCCTACCAAGAACACCTGAGGATGTTATAAAAAAAGAATTAACATGAACGTCATGCCTTACCATCAGAATTTTTACACACGTGTCCGGTAGAAGGTCCCTGCGGTGAATGCGCTACCACTATGAATGCAGTTGTTCTCCATTGTGAAACCATCTGACCCCGGACTTGCTCCTGCGGACATGGGATGGCATACTATGGTGTGAACAGAGGATAAATCAGAACATCATATGTGGACGTGCAGGATATAATCCAATATGATATATTTCGATATCTGTCCCCGGATATCTGTAATTTCTGTATTTTGACCATATGTGCCAAAAATGTCCATCCCTCCAGCAACTGTTTTGAGCTGATCTTTGCAGACTAGTGGGCCAAAAGTGCAGGTGAATTTCTTGTAATTGGTAATTTCCGTCTGTTGAGTAACAGACGGAAAATACTACTAATGGTATAGTACAATGGGAGTAGATAAGCAACCTTTCGTCTTTCATGCCAGCTTTTCGTGGCGTTATAAGAACCGATTCGGCCTACGCTAGCATGTGTTGCCTGCTCTATATTCAACAGCATACCTTATCTGCTTACATATCTCCTGTCCCCGTTTCAAGATTAGAAGTCATAAACAAGGGAAATTTACTCACTGAACGACCTAATCTCAGATAAATAATGGGCTCCGCCTTCCCGTTACCCAGATATGAGTGGAGACCATGGATATGTGGCTGATCTAGCGTCTCCTGGTTGTCTCTGACTCAGGTTTTAATGGATAATAAAGAAGCCTTCTATATGCCGGAGTGGCCCTGGTTTTATATAAAAGCGTCCTGAAGCAAAACCATTCGAGTGAACCATTTCGGCGTTGGGCCATTTTATAGGCAATGTCCCTTGGTGCACACGTGTTTCGGAATGAGACAGCCAATTTGTAGCGTGAAATCTTAGAAAAGCCAATCTGGGATATGCATTTTGTCTCGAAATTCCACACTTACGGAACTTGAAAACGATTTCATGCAATGACGTCATGGAAAGGCGATCTGGCACTGTCAGGACGGTGATCCTGAATCACCTGGAAAGGATTTCTGATGGCAAAGATGTGGGAGGTGGGTAAGGTCAGCTTTTGCAGATTACATGCATGCATATATTCACGTATACATATACATACATATCTGGATGCGAGCTGTCCGATGGCAATCGAAGAAGAACGTTATGAGGGGCAAAAACACCTCCTCGTCCGACAAGAGTTCTAAAACGACAGTTAACTTACTCTGCTGTTTTATCTGTGAACAATGTTAGCTCTCGTCGTAATAAAGGATTTTCACCTAAGCCCTAGACTAGGGTAGTTCCAAACCACCTGGCCATTTCTTTGCTGATTGAGATCAAACGGCAAAGCATGAGCCTTTAGCTCGTTTTTTTCTGATTCTAATGATACCTTATTTAACCCTTTCAGATCACCTGGTGACATTTTACATTACAGCAAAAGCGATTGACACGTTCGTTGGCTGGCTTCGCTATCATCCTAATAGTGTATAATAGGGCTTGCCGCTTACTTCGTCAACTCAGAAGGCTGTCACGTCACTCATGAACAATGAACTGTCCGATCTCCAGCAGTATTGGTTGCGAAGAAGTCTGACCTTTGGAATATTTGGTTGACAATATTTGGCTTTTGGACGCGGATCGTCGTAAATTATTCCTGCCAGGGTGCTGTCGTGCATGACAGACCCAGTTACTAGGTGCACTCGATTTACTTTGCATGCCGCTTTGGTGATCTGATCCTGGTAATTGTTTCTACGTCCGATACAGAAGGTGAAAATATGGAATGCAACCATTTTGTTCTTTGCCCATCAGCGGTCCACCCATATTCTTATCATATGCACAGAGGGCGCTATGCGATGTGCTGCTTAATTTCTTTTGAGAGGATATCCATTTCGAGTCCCTGCGTGGGCAAGAAAGCCTTCTGAAACCAAGGCTGTGTCGAGTTTCTGACTACGCGGATCCTAGGTTTAGAGCCGCGCGTTCGTCATTTTATTTGGCTGTGAAGTGAGTCAGCGACTGCAGACGGCATGCTATTCTTTTTCACTACAAATCCGCGCGAGGACGTACAGAACTTCACCAAAGGGCCTATTACGGACAAACGGCAATAAAATACCACGCTTGTTTGGTTGATAAGGAGCACAAAAGAACGGACTACACGACGATGTGATTTTCGTTACAAAAAGTCAAGAGCCTCTGCGAGATATCGAAGTGGAATCGATAAGGGGTTCGAGAATGAGTGCATCGACTGCCTTCAGCGGGCGGCGCATCGCCGGAATCGTGCGCCGAAGCCGTTGGGCTTTCGATATGGACAAAAGATAATAAATCGAGCCACATCGGGGCGCTTTTCCGAGTCGCTGCGGTCTCTGGATTGCAAGCACCAAAACCCAATCTTCAAAGAACGTCCCAGAACAGCTTTTTTCATGCTGCCATGGTTCGCGCGTGGCTACTGCAGCTTACATTAGGCGTGCTGTGTGCTCTGCAATTGTCCGTTCTATTCTAGTTTCAAGTTGGTGCATCTCGAGGCGAGCCGACACGTGACTGCCGAGAAAGTTCGTCGTAAACGATGCGATGTTTGCGTTTCCCGTTTTATACGTTATCCCTATGGACAAAAAATCACCACTGGAGCGCGTAGCACGCGCCACCGGCGGGTCGCAGAGCAGATGCGCTGGTGGTACGCGAGACCTTTCGAACGTTGCACGGCACGTGCCGACCCGCTCGCCTGTTTGGGCGAGGGGCCGGAGCGAAGACTTCCCGGCAGACAGACAGAATGAAGGGCATGAAGACAGGAAGACAAACAGGCACACTGTGCTCAAATGATGTAGATTAGGGACTTTCTGCTTGCTTGGCTGAGCAAAGTTTATGAACACTGAACTGCTCGGTTTCCAAAAGCATCGGTTTCGAAGCAGTCTGACCTTTGGGGTCTTTGGTTGGGTTTAGGTTTGGGAGTCTGGTTCTCGTAAATGATGGTAAGGGTCTGATGTAAATGATGGTAAGGGTCTGATGTAAATGATGGTAAGGGTCTGATGTAAATGATGGTAAGGGTCTGATGTAAATGATGGTAAGGGTCTGATGTAAATGATGGTAAGGGTCTGATGTAAATGATGGTAAGGGTCCGACGGGTCCGGCGAGAGTTAACTGTCACATGCCCCGCTCTCATCAGCACCAAGGAAGAATCGTAGCTATGCTTGGCTCAGGCTTTCTTCACATTACAACATGTTTATTTATTTCCCTTCCATGGCGGGTTAGCCGAAGAGCGGCTCACGTGCCGGCCGGCGTTCAGCCGTCTCGGTGTGTGTGCTCTCAGCGTTAAATCTGCGCTAATTGAACGCCCTCGTAACATTTGTCGTCGAGATGGGCCTCCTCTGACGGAGTGCGCAACTCTCGGTTCCAAAGGTCGGGTCAGAGGTCAGAGGTCAATCCGAGCTTGATCACCAGTGTCGGGTTTGTCCGGAGGAGTGGTGGTGCAGCCCGCTCGGACTCCGGGAATGAGACAGCGGCAAAAGCCCAGTTTCCATGGCACAAACCGATCCGGATCCCCCTTCAGATCCCGATTTCAGAGGTCATGGAAACATCGCTTTTAGCAAACTGGATTGGATTTGAGAATCCGGATTGAAAAAGAAGATTTCAGGTGGAAATCCGGATTCCCCGTGAATTGGAAGCATATGGCAGTATTATGCATCGCATTTGTTTTCGTGTCCTGCGAAGGGGGAGCTAGCACCGAAATCAGTTTCTTGTCCGTTGGCGGCTTGTCGACAAAAGGTAAAAACGATACGTTGGCACTACAACGTTCTCAAAGCTCACACAGCACCATTCGGTTACAGCAAACTCAGTCCATTCGGCAATCTACTATGGAATACATTCTCGTACGCTCTGAAGGGAAATGTCACACACGCGCCATAATTGGCGGCTAATCCCAGATTTCCCGAGGTAGCCCGGACTCTGAAATCTCGACTGCAATCCGAATTTGCTGTGTATGGTCATGGGAACGCCACCTGAAATCCCGATTTCCCTCCCGAGGGAAATCCGACTTGTAATCCAATGCCATCATGGAAATGGAGCCAACGAGACTTCGGCAAACCAGGTTATTGTATGTTAGCAATATGATCGTGGGTCCAAAGGTACAACAGGTGCCATGAAAAAAAATAAAGAGAATTCCAGATTGCATGTTGATGTTTTAACGTTAAGCAAAATGGATATTTTGCATCAAAACAGGTATGCATGTCTCGTAAGTGCAAGTTTTTTTTCGCGCGTGGAATACCGTAGGAATTACGCGCTCATACCATCACCCTGCATCCGGCCCTGTGGCATGGACTCGGATCTGTCCCACTGGACCTGGATCTGGATCCACCCCGTACGGACATGGACTTCGATCTGCCTTCGTGGGCCTGAAGCTGAATCCGCTGTTATGGATCGGGGCGCAGGTCCACGAAGTTCGCCTAGACGCAGATCTGTCCCTGCAGCACTGGGCCCAGATCCACCCTCCGGCCCAAACCTCTATCCGATGCTGTGGAACGCCTGCCGACCGACCAAACAGCGTCGACTACGAGTGGCTCCCACACCGAGCCGCAACTTCACAAGACCCCAGAGAACACGGGCCATTGCGCGCCGCCGCCGCCGCCGCCGCCGCCGCCGATGGTTGTCACGCAGCGCAGTACCGGCAGCCGACTTTTAGCACTCCCGAGCGTGCTGTACGTCACCGGCGACGCGCCGCAACGCGTGCTGATGGACTCGGAGGGTCACGAGGTCTGCCGCCAGCGGCGGCCGGCACGCGCTCCAGTCTGCAGGTGAGCGGCCGTGCCTGGCGGCCGTCCTGGGACAGACAGCCATACCGAGCCGGTCTCGAGGCACGAGGCTGCGTGGTGTCCGCAGTGAGTTAGAACAGGCTCCTGCACTTAGTGTCCGGCTTAGGGCCGGGACCAGACGTGGGATTCCTCGAGCGCGGGGATCGGCGCTTGGTTTTCAGCTCTGCGTGGGGACCCGCGCTTTGCGTCAGTCTGGGGTAAGACGCGTTCTGTGCTTAAGACTAGGACAAAAACCCACACTTAGTGAGTCGTGGAGCAGGAGCACACATGGTGTGCTCTTGAGCGGGAGCACACATGGTGTGCGCGCTGGGGAGAGGTGATGTCGAGTCGGAATCATATTAAAAAAAAAAAGACAGGAGCCCGCATTTGATGCGCGTTTTGCGGTGAAGTCAGTACAGTCATCAAGATAAAAGTGGTGTTTCCTTTATAACAATAGGTAATCTCCTAGTTTTGCTTTCGTTGTGCTGCACTTTACATTTTCAGTGTTTGACGGGATATTTCCCCCTTTTGCAGTCTTTCAGGTATCTTAAACCGTTTGCTCAGAGCCGACCGAAAAAGTGGTGTCTACACTGAACCACATTCCTGCGGTGATTTTGGCTTTGAGATGATGGGTGCTTGCGTCCAGTGGTCATGACATGCGTCGAGTCAAAGTTGAAAGCATACCCGTGTCCACTGGACGGTAAGAAGACACTGTGCCGCAGCCAATCTAACCTTGTGTGACTAGTGTGACACTATACGGACCTTATATAGTGACAAATAGCAGGTAAAGATTGCGTTTTTCGAAGAGTTATTGAACTTAGAGGTTTCAGTCAGATGCCTCCGGCGTA
Source organism: Capitulum mitella (assembly GCA_030062745.1). Classification (NCBI taxonomy): domain Eukaryota; kingdom Metazoa; phylum Arthropoda; class Thecostraca; order Pollicipedomorpha; family Pollicipedidae; genus Capitulum; species Capitulum mitella. The sequence goes on along the minus strand of CP099852.1, from coordinate 1,180,215 downwards.
AACTGACCAGATTTCGTCTCGTCATAACCACTCAGGTGTCCCGGTGATGGCTTTTAAAGGACCTATGAACTGTGATAATAACTGCGGTTTCAGTCGTTCACGTTGCTTACAGAGCTAGAACTAGGCTCCGCTGCGCGGTTTTCAAGTTTTGCGTTTCGATTTTACGATTTTCATCTCGGTTTTGTGCTTTTTTGTCACCGGAATAATGTAAGGTTCACAACAATACACGGGCTGGCTCCACCACACAACACTCTGATGGAAAAACGCAAAGTCAAGGCAAGAAATCGCAAAAACGAACTGAAAAAGCAGACATTTATGGAGATAGAATGAAAAATCGGTAGATAAAAGTCTTAGTAATGTTGAAATGTTTAAACATTACTCCGATTTTCCATCACATTCACGTCGATTACGCTGATCACATTGCCCGGAACTTGAAGCCGCGTGGCATTAATTTTAAGGTACCTAGATTTTGAATGGATCTGGAGGACTGCAGGGGGAAGAGCTAGCTCCAAATTAATGGCTTAATGTTTAGAGTTGTAATTACCTTGGCTGGTTCGACGTGGTGGAGGGAGAGGAGCAAGTACCTGGAGAGCGCCTTGGGGGAGGCCTTTGCGGTTTTGCCGCTGTCTTCTCTATGAGTTCGTCAAAGTCGCAGACGTTCATTCTGGAATATCTTTGGTGAGCCGCTGGGCCCGACGCCCTCATCTCTTGCACGACTGCGCGGTATTCTCCACATTGATCTCGACGCATTAACATGGGACGCAGCCAGCAGGATCACTGCTTGTGCTGCATGTGCCGTTCCTCATCCCGCATCCATCACAGGAGCAGCAGGCGCAATAGGCGCGGTGCTCCAAAGCTGTATCAGCCTTAAAAATGCTTTATCCGGTTTCTGAACCGTAAATCCACGCACACTTCTCAGTTTAGGCCCAGCTACTCTACGTTCTAAGTCGACGAGGAGAAAGCCAAAGAACGCAAAGATAAAGAAACGCAAAATGGTGACTCAAAAGCGCAAGAGCGCCAAATCCAAAGGCGCAAAAGTGGGAAATCGTGAAGCGAAAATGTAAAAACGGAAAATCGCGATACGAAAAAGCGCGCAGTGGGGCCTGTGCTGAAGAACCTCTCAACTTTGCACCTGGTCAAGGTCAGGTCCCAAATCTTGTAATCATCGAACCACAGCTGTGACGGCTTTTTGCTCCTCGTAATGCGCCAACCATTCCTAGAACTTTGGCAAAACTGGGCATTTCCGGTCCTTTAAATCTTTTTTTCTCCGCTTCAGAGAACGACCTCGAGGTGTCCGCAGTCAACGCAGGGCTGCCACGCAGATGACCTGACAAACATCATTCGCCACCCGGCGACGGTGACGATCATAGCTGTGCGTGCGACCGACGTGGGCGTGTACGGCAGCCAAACACCCCATTACCCTTTGCCCCGTCACAGAGCCAAACAGCGCATTACGCCGTCACAGGGCAGACAGAGCAACGGCGCCGTGACCTGTCACGGGCACAAATGCAGAACGTTGGGTACGTGCCAAGGCGACCCCCAGCGTTCCAGCCGTTCTCTGACGTGCTGTTCGACATGTTGTTCAAACTCTGATGTGATGTCCGTTATCTGGCGTGTTGCTCGTTCTCTGGCTTGTTTGTTTGTTTGTTTCGTGACAGAAAGACCGATTAACTACTGTCAAACTGGCCTGGAGAATAAATTAAACTGAAGTGGAAAGAGGTTCTGCTATTTACTTGCGAGTCACTGAACAGACACTCACATACACGTTTAAGGCTGCAATGTCAGTTCAAAGTTTTCAATGCAATTAAAGAGACGACGTAGAAGGAATGGGTGGTCGCCTCCTGCAGCAGGGTGGGGGGGGGGACGGGCACTGATTGGCGGCTGCGCAGCGGAGGAGAGCACTGCGGTGACGCTGGGTTTTTGGACAATCGACCAGAAACTGTCTTACTGATGGTGCTACTCCGCGATTATCGCGCTCCGGCGGAGGGCCACGGGATAACAGGCGTCTGTGTGTAAAAAAGGTATGTCCCGGCCGCAGAGGCGCCAGTGCCACCTCCTTCTGCCGAGAGGGCTGGTGGCTGCTGGGCCAGGGGCGGACAAGTGGTTTTACCGTGTGGTTGTGGCGGCCCTTGGGATCATAGTCCCACGTCCGTTGGGCGTGAGAGGCGAGGGCCTTGGACACCAGTCGGGTCGCCTCAGGGAAGGCGGCCAGAGAGGTGACCGCTTTGCGCGCGGAACCGGTCGTCGCTGGCTCGTTCACCTTTGCCTTGCCCTGGATGTTGGCGTGACCGAGCACCCACAGGAGTCGAACTGCAAGGTCTGGTGAAAACGTGGAGCAGAGACGACGCTGGACACGAAAGAAAGAAGAGGCTGTGTGAAGTGGTTGCCGTGTTCTGAATCGCGAGAAGTGAAGATTTTCAATCGGAACAGACTACAGCCGAGGTAATGCGTATTGATTTTATATACCGGAGAGCCTATCGGATGGAGTAAAGCTCTGCCGAGAAAATAGGAGAAAAAGCAGGAAGATGGAAAGCCATCTGGGCCCGTCTTCAGCATGTGGCACCGACTCCACTCTCCGTTTTACAGCCATCAATATGGAAGAAAACGGAAGACGAATGGGCTGGTTTATCGGCGTCGAAGTGGGCAAGGATTTCTCCAGAGAGAGTTTGTATTTTTAATCGGTGAACAGAAAGTCAACCAAAGGCGGTGAGTGGTCCAGAAGGGGGAGGGAGAAGGCCTGGCAGCGATACGGAAGTCAGAAAAACGAAGTCCATACCTCTCCCGCAGAGGCGCGATATTTGGACTCCGGCCGGGGGCGCGGGGGAGGTGGCGGGCGTGGGTTCTCGTACCGATGTCGTTGAGCGATTGGAGGTCGATGGGACTGACTCTAAAACACACACTGACTGGGTGACTGACTTCCGCTTTGGTTTCCAAATAGTGCCTGGAAAGGGCAAGATGGGACTGCGTGCAAAAAGTGAGCATATTGGCATCGGTACGTAGTGCTATCGCGGATGACGTGCGAAACGCACCTGCAACAGTCCGCAGGACGGCATTCTGTATATTTACCAAGCGATTTTGGTTTGCAGGACTGATGTGGATGAAGATCAACGCATTGTGTTTGATCACGGAGCGGAGGAGACTGGTGCAAAACTGGAGGAGAGTTTCTCGATCAACTTCCCATTGGGTGGCTGATAATGCTCGAACAACATTCTAACGTTCTTGTCCACGCAACATCGTCCGTCCGTACGGAATAGACACGGTAGGAAAGGCGAGAGTCCAGTGTAAAACCAAGGAAGGACTGAGTACTATACTCTAGGATAAGTTCACCGTTGATATTGAGGACCTGAGCGAGGCCAGGCATTGGAAGAAGGCTTCTTGCAAAGACGACGCAGAAGGATTTGGACGGGTATGTCCAGTCCCCATCTCTGACACCAATCGACTATGTGCTAACTGTGTACCTAGCACTGTGAGAGTGCTAACTGTGTACCTTGGGCGGCTCTGTCCAGTGATGGGTGGCTGCACCGTACTGCGACGTCGTCAGCAAAGACAGAGAGGAAGGTGTGCAAGGAAAAAGAAGGGACGCTTGAGGCAATTTGGCTCATCATGACTGGGAAGAGGGTAGGAGCGATCACGCTTCCGCTGTGGGAGACGGTAAAGATTTTCGGTAGGTGATGAAAGGTACGTATAACAACGAACCTGGAAAGTGCGAGGTCTGGCGAAAACTTTGACAAAGACTGCCAAGTTGCCATGAATACCGATTTAATAAACCTGAACAGCAAAGCAGAGTGGTGAAATCCGTCGCAAGCGGCAACGAGATCAAGCAATACAGCGACTGTATGGTGTCTGCGTTAGAAGCCGGGCTGAATGGTGTTCGTGAGACGGAGGTTTTTGGCTGCGCTTCGGCCCCGGCGCAAGCCAGATGAAAATGGCTCCAGTTTTTCATTTGTTTCTAGGAAGTAACGGAGGCGCATGTTCACTGGTTTTTCGAACGGCTTTCCTGCGCAGCTTGCTGAAGAGACAGGACGATAACTTGCTGCGAGCTTTCGTGGCTTCCCTGGTTAAGTAAGTGCGACTACATAGCGTTTAGGCCAGTCTTGAGGAAAATCGCCTTCCGCCCAGGCCTGATTGAAGCATGCGAGGAACTTTTGCAGAGATCAGGGAGACAGGTGTCGAAAGAAATTATAGTGAATACTATAATTTCTTAATTATAATTAATAAATTAGAAATTATGGTGGTCTGACATAAGTATGTCTGGATTTAGAGATCGCCCATGTCAGTTCAGGAAGAGTGAAGGGATGTTATGATCTTTCGTAGAGCTAAGGGAGAAATATTTCGAATGAAGCAGGGTGGAGGAACGATAAAGCGGCACCGAGTAGTAACTGTAAACAGAGGAGGAGAGCGCGTAGTGGTTGGCAAAGATACAAACACATGGTTTGGTTCTGAGTAGGCAGTCATTAACAGTTAAGTGGGGAAAAGAACGAATGGGACCACGTTTTTTTGCGCATGATTCTGTGATGCGCCAGATGTGAGCCAGAGGAGTAGAATTATTACATGTGAAGATAAAGGCACGCCAAGAGGCATTTCTGCTCGGAGAAGTACGGCCCCACATTGGCGGCTAGCCCCTAAGAAAGAAAGATGAATTTTGGTATAGATGAATAGCTGATAGATCCGAAGACCTCGTTTCCGCTTGGCAGTCGCGTGGGCACGCTCCGAGGTCCACCATGAAGTGACGTGTTTGCGTCGGGCAGGGCGAGAAGTGGGAATGGAAGATTCGGTAGCCTGGAAGATGATGGACAGAAGAGCGGGGACCTCGCGGGAGGAAATCCCTGGACGTGTCGGCATCTCGCTTGACGGCCTCCTTGAACCTGTCCCAGTCTGCGTGCTTTAAGGACCGGGCCAGAATACGAACAGGCCGAAGGAGAGCTTGGCGTACACGTCAGGAAGAACTGGACTGAGAAGTGATCACCAAACGTCGGATCGGAGTCAACGGCGCCCTGGAACCATGCGACCAGACAAGGGGAAACGACAGGGAGGTCGACTGCAGAAAATGTCTGATGAGAGGAGGAGACGTACGTTGGGACGCCGCCAATTAACACGCTCATTGGATGGGGGAGGTTTTCGTGCCCCCACCTGTTTTTCCTAAATATCTCGAGAACGGATTGGTGCTGGTTGCTGCTACTTTGTGACATTTATGGCAATTGAATAACTCGTTGAATGACGCAGAAAAATCGCAAATCGGCCGGCGACAAGGACGGTTGTCGCTGACAAATGGGAACTTTGTGAAAGAACTAGCGTTCTGCTTAAGACTACCGTTTGAACATAATCAGGCGATTTCATTCGGGCATAAGTGATGACGTATCAAGACTACAGCCAAAATTAATAGGGTCAAGGTCATCAAAGGTCAACGTCAAACAGCCTGTGACCTGTCCAGATTTGCTTTGCAACATGTAAGTATGTATGAAATATGCATTCAAAGACCCTAATAAAAACATGTGTGGCACACTGATACGCTTACATACACCAAAGTCAGTGAAGGTCAAAGTCATGAAAGGTCAAGGTCAAATACCTTGTGACTTGGTCCAGATTTGCCCTGCGACATGTCGATTTGTATGAAATATGCATTCAAAGACCCTAATAAAAACACGTGTGCGCACATCGATACGCATACACATATACCAGTCATTTCAGGTCAAGATCATCAAAGGTCAAGGGCAACTTTTTTGTGGCCTGGTCCAGATTTGCTCTGCAATATGCCCATTGTAGTTGTATTAAAGTCCTTCTGAGCGTTCTAGGCAGCAAGCAACGCAAGCACATACACAGCCACGCCCGTCCCCCCGCTGCCACTGCGCGCTCTGCCCTCCGGAGATGCTCTCTCACTGCAGCCGCGCCGGCCGCCGAGAGCTCAGATGTCACATATGTACCTCGCTGGCAGGAGCAAGCTAGCGAGACAGGTCAACCAGAAACTTCCCACACGACATTATCATAATACACCCATTTGTATGGAATATGCATTCAAGGACCATATTAAAACTCGTTTGGCACATTGATAGTAACATGTATATACATATATACATATACATACATACTTAATTATAAACGCTGAAAGTGACCAAATGTTCCGATGTTGGCTACCTTCACTGAAAACACGCCAAAAGATACATGTTGCGCCCTCATTTACTCTCAAACTGTCCCGTGTTGATCGAAATCTAATCTGCAAAAGACGAAAAAATGACGTCATAGGTCAATGATCTGACATGACCTCAACCCAGAATCCTCAGTCAAGACGTCAAATGAATGTGAGTTGTCGTATTCCACGTTTGAACGGCCAAACAAACACCATTTTCCCGTTTCGTTCGAAAAATTGTGCGGAATGGCCTGTATGGGCCGAGAAAGCGTCCAAAGTCGAGTTTTTGATCCCATTTGACCTTGAAGATATCAACCTAGGGTCATAAAAATTGCACACAACGTCAATCGTCAGAGTCTCAACCTGTCCACAAAATTTCATGTCTCTAGCTCTTGCCGTTTCCGAGACCGGAGGGGGGCACTTTTAAACCCTCATTCCAGTGCGCGTTAGTGCGAAACCCCCTTCCACTGTGCAGCTTAAGAAGACCAGATCCGGATGCGAGAGGGGGAGTTAATGTCGGAGCCACGGGGACTGGCGTCGTCCGAGCCCCAGAGAGGATGATGGACGTTGAGGCCTCTTAAGAGGAGGAATGGACCATGGGAAGAGACCTGATGGAGTGGAGCGCGGAAGTCGGAAATGTTAAAATCTTTTACTGTGGGACGGATATACACCGAGAAGACAGTGACTGATTTATTATTTGAAAAAACTCCGCTGCTACGGCATTCAAAGACAATGTGACAGGGGGAGTGCAATGGATGAGTGCGTCAGAACTGTAGAGACTCACGCCCCCACGGCGTGAGCCCGAGTTTCCGTTATGGGTGAAAAGGGAGTACCCGGGAACAGAGATGTTGTAGACGTCATCGTCTCTGAAATGTGCTTCTTGAACGGACGCTAGAAGCGGGAAAGGTCTGTTGTTGTAACGGTTGAAATCACGACTTTTGGAAACGAGAGTGCAGACAATCCAGTGCAGGGGAAAGGGATTTAGAGGGGAAGTCATCGGGCGTGGGAGCTTCGGTTCGCGAGCGGACCCAGGGCCACGGGATCTAGGATCCAGGATCCAGGGCGACGGACAGCCGTGTCGGGGGTCGGTGCGGGACGCCGGGGTCGCGGAGATAACGCCGGAACACTGTGACGAGGTAGCCGCCGGGTTGAGTTCGGAGAGGTGGACGGCGACAGGGACGACGACTGCCGGAAAAAGAAGTACATCGGCACTGGAGCGCTCAGACGCCGTGCCCGAGGGTCGCCGAGGAGGAGCTGCGGACTCTCGGTGAGTAGCGGACAGGGAGGACGCGCTGCGCTGCTGACGAACTGCCGGGGCGGTCCGCAGGATCGGGGCCGTCAGCGGCCTGGCCGGGGCGGATGCTGATTTTCCTTCTGTAGAGCCGGGCATGCCCGGCCGACCTGCTCTCAGCCCGGTCCGCAGGAGCGGAGATCGGTTTCAGAGCAGGTGGGGTGGGCCCGCAAGACGCCGCCGGAGGCGGTGGTCTGTCCGAGCGACTGGCTGTCAGGCTGGTGTCCCTGAGCAGCAGACAGTGGCGCGACCGGCGGTCAGGCTGATGCCCCTGAGCAGCAGACAGTGGCGCCTCGAGGGCGTGACTGGGCCCCGCTGGTGCCCCTGAGCAGCAGACAGTGGCGCCTCGAGGGCATCACTGGGCCCCGGAGCCCCACCAATTTCGGTTTGTGTAACCAAGTTTTGCTAAACGTAATGTGTCTTAACAGCAAAACTGCACATATAAGTCACTTTTTTGGATTACACCCAATGTCATGGTAAAAGTAAAGGCAATTTGAAGACTTGGTTGTTGTAACAATTTTTCTAACCCCAAAAATTCTCTGGTTCTAGAGATGTTTGAAGTAAAATTGTAAAAAGTTCGTATAAATATCTTCATCTGTAGAACGGTCCCACTGTTCAGCCGTTCTAGGCCGAGTCGGACGTACTCAGGCAAAGGCGTGTGACATGCCCAAGGTCTTCTCACTTTCAACAATGGGAGTATTTCGCTAAATGACATTCTTTATCAGTAATGTGACTCGATACTTCCCATGAAAAAGTCAGTGCAAGTGACAAACAATGCAGATTGGCATCTGGTGTTTCTTGGAATCCCTATATGATACCGCCAACTCTGATTGCTCTAGAACTCCTGACACCACCGGTTTACGCCCCTCGTTTGACGACGTTACCGTCTCTCATTGGTTGGCACACGTCAGTTTTGCACCTCCTGGCCCAGATCGTTCCCGTTTGTAGGGAGTATAAACAGCGTTCCGCTCGTCGTACAGAGACATTTGTGATTTTGAAGGCATAGTGGAAGGATCTCCGTATAGTGTGGGTGCCGGTATGGGTGTTTCGTGAATAACTGAAGTGAATAGAAGTTGGACTTAGAAGATTTCCTTCTTGACTGACTCGAGAGAAAGACTGGTACGAGCGAGGTCGTCACTAATTAATTATCACACAGGAAGTTAGAAATCTGCTACAGTTATCTCTAGCTGGCTGACATCTTCCTTCCATATGAATACCAACTAGGCATATAGCCAAGATTTTCTTCAGGGATAAGGGTCGAGTGTCAAACTTTGCCATATGCGACCAACATATGACAAAATTTAAAAGAAAAAGAAGTAGTTTTATGTGACTGACGTCATATTTAACGCAAACGAAAAAACATATAACGTTTGCTTTTGCATTATATGTATGATCCATATTCCGGCGATGGTTCCATATTCCTGCGGAATCGCTTAGTATCTAGTTTAGACAGCTTCGCTCAGAGTGGAAGGCCATGGCCCCTCTAGCCTCCCCCCCCCCTTTTGGCTTCGTGGCTGATACTGAATGTATTTAAATGGAAGCGTGTTGGTCTTGCGAAAAACGTTGGCCTCTTTAGACCAGCTTTAGAAACTCTTTTTTGTAGAGAGCAGCAGATGTTGCAGCCAAATGTAGCATCTGTTGTCTAATGGCGTATACAGGTCATCGTAGATCATCCAAGGTTATCTTAAGCCAGTGACTTAGAAAATCTGGGACTGGCTAAAAATGCCGGCTTGAATGCGTTAAATCGTTTTTTTTTATTGATATCCACCACAAAATCTAATTTAGGCATATCGTAGTATTGTAGGCTCATCACCCCGCGGCCGGTGCCGCTCCTCCCGTCGGAGCGAAAGTCAGACCTTCGCTGCATTCCGCCCTCTTTTGATGACAGAAAGGATAAATTACGCCAACGCTTTCCAGAGATAAAAAGCAACGTGTTTCCCACCCGTAGCTCATGACCTCAGTTTGCACCCTCGACAACCCCGCAAGTGAGTGTAAGCTTACTTAATATGCTTGTAGCCTTGCAAAACGTACGATTTTGAGCCGATTAATATATATCTTACAGTGAGTGAGCTTCACACAGTGAGGCAGAAATGAGAGCGTTGGAAACCAGCCTTGAAAATGGTGCACGAAAACGGCTGACATGGTTCCCGTTATGACTTCGTACCTCGTTACCATGGCAACGTAGAGGAAAAATGCTTCACCATAAGATGCGGAAAGGACGCTTCAGAGTGTACACCAAGTTTCAGACGGATAAAACAAACCTCAGGGGTATAGGACGTTATCCTCGGGAAACCTCAGGGGGTTGCATCAGCCCTGCCCCCCCGCCCCCCCCTATACTGGCGGGTGTTAAGATGCAACAAACTATGAACCAGCGGGGAGGAATCCATCATAACATTTAGATAACGGGTGTGTGAGACGGCATTTGTCTTCGATAAAAATCCGGCTTTGGCCTCAGCAACATTTTTGGAAAAGCTCTACCCATGGTGGCACGTACTTTCCTCGGGAGAAGAAGCCCCGGACAGTGCGCAGATGTGTCGTTAATAAACAGAACTTGACACTGTGTCATTACGCTTCAAACAAGTCGGGAAATGTGTTGAGCGTGCATATCACATGGGCCTCCGAAGATTACGCAGCCTCGAGGAGGTGCGTATATTTGTCGCACCCTGGAGCTGAACAGCTAAAGAGCCAAAGTCAGAGACACAGTTTTCGGCTTATTTTGACGCATCTTTCAAGCATTTCGAGTGAAAGCGTCGTGACTGTAGATCGATATTGTGCGGTTCAGATAAGGTCAGATAAGCCAAAGTTTTTTTTCGGAGCGCCCGCTGCCAAAAACGCTTAGACATTGTGCGCGCTGCAAGGGACGAGCAAATCACATTAAAGCAATTTTAAGAACTGCAGTAGATGCATAATAAAGCTTTCCACAACTGGATGCAAACATAAGAGACTTGCTTGCCGCAGAGAAGTATTAATCAGAGGTAAGAATACGTTTTGGGGACGATTTTACCGATGTCATCGCCAGCGCCGGTTACCGCCTGTCTGTTTTATTCAGCTAACGTGATCCATCAATTACGTTATGAAAATCAGCTGCCTTGCGCGAAAGAAAATGCTTTTGAGTATATTGTTAACAAAGTCAACCTTCTGGGTTAAATTTCATAGACGCAACATCCTTGTCACTGCCGGCTGCTGCAGCGACTGCGCGCCGGTGGATCCCATTCAAATGACGCCTTTATTCTTGTAATAAGTTTTTTTTCTTGAAAATGTTCGCAAATATCTAAATTTGAAAGGGGATCGGCGGCGATGTAAAACATGCAATTCGGAAGTGCTCTGGACGTCTTATGGCTGACAGAGGGACGACATCGTCCTGCTCTGACGTTCTCTTTTTTTCGCACTACACTCGCTCTTCACTCGCACTACGCCACGCAGCTTCATCCTGTCATTCTGCTGCTCAGTGTTTGATCCTAAAGGTCGTCGTTATTAGGGCAGATATATCTCGCTTCTGACGCTGACTGATCAACGGGGTCAGTGTTTTTGTTACTTACGAGACTGCTGGCTACATCGTTACGAATAAAGGGAAAAAATCGACCTTGAGTCCATCATAGCCCAGAATCGAAAGAACAGGCGGGTGCTAAGTGGATTGGCGCATTTTTTTAATTTTTGGAAATAGATACTGATCAAAGCTTTTCCAGCGATTTGCTTCACTGGAGACACGTACAGTGGTTTTGTCTTACAAACCTGAACAATATTTAGACGTCGCGCATCGATCTTCAAAATGTTAACCTTTGGTCAAATTGAGCCCATTAGTAACATTTTGTTTAATTGAGATAACTGAACATGTAGCCATATTTTCGAAGTCCACTCAATGAAAAAGGCCGTCTCATGTACCTCCCAAGTTTGTACAGCACTCGGTTTGGAAGTCACACCCACCTAGAAGCTGACCCGTGTTCGACTCGGGCCAACACAGGTCGTACAGCGCATGCGCACACGCCGAGTCAATCTCGCACACGACAAACGTACATGTTCCTGATCTAATGCCGAAAAACAAGATATCTCTCTTGAAACGACCAGGAAATGACATGGTGCTGCTGTTAACACAGGAGCGATGAACATGTATTTGCTGAAATCATTTGTGAGGTGCGCCGTCCTCGTAACCCCTTGACTACAAGGCGTTCGCGCCTCCGCACCGCGAGCGGCTCGTGTTACAGGTGCCGGCGGCGGCGCGGCGTCAATCGGCCGGCGGCTCGTGTTACAGGTGCCGGCGGCGGCGCGGCGTCAATCGGCCGGGGAGTCTGACTGGGGCTCGGGGAGACCGGTGGACCTCAAAGCAGCAGGCAGGAGTAACGAGACAAATACGTAGGCGAGACCCCACAGTAATGATGGGTAGAGGGGTATAGAGTGAGGTGTGCCGCCCTGGTATTCCCCTGGAGCTGAACGCGCGTCCGGCGGCGGCGGCCCGCGGCTTCAGTTTTCTTCTCGCGTCAGTCGAGTTTTGCGAGCTCTTCTTTTGGGGTGGTGTCTGTATGGGCCTGTGGAAACAGCTAAGGCGATTGGTCCTTGTATGATGAGTGCAGCGTTTACAATGGATAAACTGACACTAACCAGGAGTGGGAAGACTACAGGCTATTGATTCGGCGAAAGAGCAACGTGTGAAGGCACTAATAACAGGTTCTCCGAGCTTAGCCACCGACGTATCCTTAATTGGTCAGCCGTCTTCCTCGATTGGTGGTGCCAGATTGCCAACCACGCGCCAGGTTCTCCAGCACTTCCTCGAATGCCAATCAAGGAGCTTTTGACAAGAAGGACGTGTTAAAAGCCAGGTTGGAAAATGTTCTGAAGATTTGGAATACGGTGCGTGTAAAGACGGTCAAGAGACAAAATTGCGGAAGAAAGCTTGAATTACCGCGGGAAGAATGGTGCGCGCAGCAGACGAGCAGGAAGAAAGAGTCAATGGCGCACTAAATTGTTGTTTTTAGGGTTGCCGTTTTCTCTTGGCAAGGAACATTTTGTCGTTCCAATTCACTGTCGCTTGACGCGGGCCCTATTGGTCCTTGTAAAACTGTATATCTTCCTTCTTAGTGTAGTCTGAGAGCAGTCGGTCTCTTGACATTTCTTCAATGGCATCAGGAGATCTGATGTTCCATAGCTTGTCCAGACTTTCCGAAAATTTCTCCTTACCTTTACCTACGTCTCCCGTTCTTCGCTTGCGTTCCTACAGCGGACTTCACTCTTCCCTTAGTAATTCAAGCTTTCTTTCGCAATTCAGTTCTTGACCGTCTTTGAACGTCCAAACATTTTCCAACCTGGCTTTCAACGCGGCCGTCTCGTCAGAAGCCCCCTGATTGGCGGGCATTGAGGACTGGAGAACTTGGCGCGTGTTTGGCAATCTGGCGCCAACAGTCGGGGAAGACGACTGACCAATTAAGGATACGTTCGTGGCTGACATCACAGAAGGTGACGCTGTTGTTGGTGCTCTCACACGTTGCTCTTTCGCCGAATCGATAGCATTTAGAGTCATCCCACTCCTGGCTGCTGCCGGTTTATGCGGTGTAAACCCTACAAACGGAAACTACGACTCATTAGACCCCACTCCACACAAAGACATCGGGAAAACTCGACTGACGCCGGCAGAAAATTGACGCCGCGGGCCGCCGCCGCCGGACGCGCGTTCAGCTCCGGGGAAATATCAGGACGGCACACCTCGCTCTATACCCCTCTACCCATCATGACTGTGAGATCATGACTACTTACTTCTCCCACTGCTCCTACCTACTACTCTGAGGTCCACCGGTCTCCACCGGTCTTCCCCAGCCCCACTCAGACCTCCCCGCCCGATTGACGCCGCCGCCGCCGCCGCCGCCGCCGCCGCCGCCGGCACCAGCAACACGGGCCGCGCGCAGCGCACAGAGGCGCGTGTAGCCGCGGGGAATGACGAGCACACCTCACAAATAATTTCGGTAAATATATGCTCAACGCTCTTGTTGTCCTGTTGCAATAGTAGCACCGTGTCAACTCCTGGTCGTTTCAAGAGACGATATTCTTGCTTTTCGACACTTGGTCAGGTACATGTGCGTGCGTCGAACATAAGTCACCTTCTAGGTGAGTGTGACGTCTAAAGCCCCTACAGACTTAATAAGTACGTGAGACGGTCTCTATCGTCAAGAGGATTCAGAAACATGGTTACATGATAAAGTGCGTCAATTAAGTACGAAACTGCTAATGGGCCCAGTTTGACGAAAAAAATAGCATTTTCAAGGTCGATGCGCAGCCCCTCCATGTTGTTCAGTTTTGTCGAAAGTCGCTGTATGTGCTTCTAATGAGCAAAATCACTAGAAAATCTTTGGTCAGCTAGAATTTAAAAAGCCGTCAAAAATGCGCCACTCTAGTGCAGAGGGAGCGGATGATTTCCTTGTGCACTGGCCCTTACCCCTCGTAGACACTCGCTTCCAGTCTGCAGAAGCCCTGGGCTGGAACGCCTTGATTGCCGAATCCAATCCGCCATTTCTCCGCGTGGAGTTCGACATACAAATCCACTCAGGGCTCTAATCATCACTAACTGCGGCTCGAACGGCAGAAAGCGCCGCGTCCCGACCCAGCAGGAGGAGCGCCGGTCCGACCGCCCAGAGCAGCTGCTCGGCCCTGGCTCGGACGATGGACACCACCAGACCACAGCGGACACCGGACCACCTCCACACCACCAGACCACAGCAGACACCGGACCACCTCCACACCACCAGACTATAACAGACACTGGACCACCTCCACACCACCAGACGACAGCAGACACCGGACCACCTCCACACCACCAGACCACAGCAGACACCGGACCACCTCCACACCACCAGACTATAACAGACACCGGACCACCTCCACACCACCAGACTACAGCAGACACCGGACCACCTCCACACCACCAGACTACAGCGGACACCGGACCACCTCCACACCACCAGACTACAGCGGACACCGGACCACCTCCACACCACCAGACTACAGCGGACACCGGACCACCTCCACACCACCAGACTATAACAGACACCGGACCACCTCCACACCACCAGACTACAGCGGACACCGGACCACCTCCACACCACCAGACTACAGCGGACACCGGACCACCTCCACACCACCAGACGACAGCGGACACCGGACCACCTCCACACCACCAGACTACAGCGGACACCGGACCACCTCCACACCACCAGACTACAGCGGACACCGGACCACCTCCACACCACCAGACTATAACAGACACCGGACCACCTCCACACCACCAGACTACAGCGGACACCGGACCACCTCCACACCACCAGACTACAGCAGACACCGGACCACCTCCACACCACCAGACTATAACAGACACCGGACCACCTCAGCACCATCCGAGAGACGGCTTCTTCAGAAATGCACGACTCCATCGCACTGATATCGGTGTCCGGCAGGCTTCGCAGCTACGGCAGCAGAGGCCGCCAAGATCGACATCTTGGAGCGAGCTGAAGTGGACGGTGATGTGTTTTTCTCTTCTACCCTGCGTCTCAATAACTTGGCGCCGAAGAGATTCCAGCGTCATTCAAACGCGCCGCCGCTACCACGAAATGATTTCTTATTGCCGCTGTCCTCACCATGACTGAGAAGGATATTTTGTCGAAACCCGACATGACATGATGAAGGTTGATTGAATGATGGTTGATGAAGGAAGGTCCTTTGGTCCTCCGCCGCAAACATTTCACTCATGCGACTCTATATTGTTTGGGTCTGTACCGCGAAATGATGATATACGTATGTGAGCCATAAGACGAAACGCTAATAATCATGGTATGAGTGTCAAAAGGCAAAACATCCCCTGCAATATGATATCTACGAATATT
Organism: Capitulum mitella; assembly: GCA_030062745.1. NCBI lineage: Eukaryota > Metazoa > Arthropoda > Thecostraca > Pollicipedomorpha > Pollicipedidae > Capitulum > Capitulum mitella. The sequence continues at coordinate 1,164,938 of CP099852.1, read as the reverse complement.
ACGAAAGCACAAACGCCCTCTTCACGCCAGGCCAAGCCAGGTCATGCCCTAGGTGCATTCCTGTCATGAACTGATTTTTGCCACGATTAGGTGAGGCACAAAGTGCCTGAACCCTATTCCCGGCAGGGGGGGATGAATCCGCCCTTCCTCGGGGTTTTTTGCTTGCCAATTCCAGGTCTTTTAACGCAGCTTTACGAAACTTGGTCATTTTCTTAGCTATTCTTTCTACGTACTGTGACAAGATTTCGAAATTCTCTCTTGCTCAGGGACGGAGCCAGGCAACGTTTTTGGGAGCCACCTCAGGCCAATTTTGGTCCTGTTGAGGTTAAAAGGAAAATGACTACCAAAAATAGCCTTTTTAAGATAAAACTTAAAACCTTATATGGATCCATAGCTCAATAGTTGGACAACGTGAAATTACAATTTTGCTCATCTGAGGTCACTTTGCAAGGTCAGGTCAAAGTCAAAAGTAAAAATTTCCTTTTATAGTAATAATTTCGGTGCTATTTTTTGGAATGCCAAACCCGGCATACGTATGACGTCGAAGTGGGCCCTTTACTTGTGGTTCGAGTTTCAGCTTGATATCAGGTCGGGTCACGGAGCTATGACCTAAAATGTCAGTACGCGTGCCCAATATCACAATAGACGTAAAATGGAATTTTCGAAATAGAGTGAGTTCAAATGATTGAAAACCTTTATAGATAATATTAAATGCACACGAGATCATTCCGAGTAACCCCAAGGTCACCAGAGGTCATTTAAGGTCAAAGGTCACAAGTTGATCTGAAGAGCATATGACCATGACAGTTCCCCTTTTTTCTTATCCCTGGCACCGCCTATGCTAACATTATACAAACATTGTAATACGATTTGTGCTTGTTTAGCATGACATGACTAGCAGAAGCCGAAAAAGTGCCTTTGCCTTTTTCATTAATTCAGTTTTTGAAAAACTAATCCTCCTATTTTTGAAACCCCTGTGAACGCCTATGAATTTCCCCAAAATTTCAAATGTATGTATCAACGGTAAAAGTCCTATCCATAATCTCTCGACTCATGTCAGTTCCATTGAAATTGGTCCATAAACAACAGAGTTATAAGAAGTCCAAAAGTACCTCCATTCCGAAGTTTTTGCCCCTCTGTATCGATCCATTTCAAAATTTTGAAAGTTTCTTTTGTAAAAGTGCAGTTCACGTCATGGCAATCGATTGCCGTTTGTTGCGATAAAATCGGGTTTGTAGTTCTCGAGATCTCAGGGGGGCCGCATCCCCCCCTGCCGGGAATCGGCCATACCATCTACCCCTCCGGGAATAGGGTTAAACTCATGTCATTAGAGAAAAAACGAAAATAGATGAATTCATCCTACATTTCAGCCACGGTCATTCCTAAGGAAGATTTTTCGTTCCAAAAAGACAGCCTTCCGACGTTGACGTGTACAAAAATTGTGTTGTCCGCACAGGAAACGTGTATCTATCAATCAAACACCATCATATAACGATTCGGTACACAAAAAGAAACACATGGAACACTACCATATAACGATTGGTTATATGATGATGTCCCATTGTGATAGATGCACGTTTCCTGCACCGACACTGTTAGCTTTTGTATGCTTTAACCCTATTCCCGGAGGGCTAGACGGTATGGTCGATTCCCGGCAGGGGGGGGGCGGATTCGACCTCCCCCTGAGATCTCGAGAACTACAAATCCGATTTCAACGCAACAAACGGCAATCGATTTGGCATGACGTAAACTACATTTTAATAAAAAATCAAAATTTTGAAGTGTGGATACAGGGAGGGGTATTTTTGGACTTCTTATAACTCCATTGTTTATGGACCGATTTCGATGAAACTGACATGAATCGAGAGATTATCGATAGGACTTTTACCATGGGTACACAAATCTGAAATTTTGAGAAAATTCATGGGCGTTCACAGGGTTTCAAAAATAGGCGGATTAGTTTTCTAACAACAGAATGAACAAAAAAGTCAGAAACACTTTTTTGGCTTCTGCTAGTCATGTTATGCTAAAGAAGTACAAATCGCATTACAATGTTTGTATAATGTTGGCATAGGCGGTGCCAGGGACATGAAAAAGGGGGAACTGTCATGGTCACACGTTCTTCAGATCAACTTGTGACCTTTAACCTTAAATGACCTCCAGTGACCTTGGGGTCACTTGGAATGATCTCGTATGCATTTAAGATTATCTGTGAACGTTTCCAATCATTTGAATTCACTTTTTTCAAAAAAAAAACATTTTATGGCTATTGCGATATAGGATACGCGCACTAACATTTTGGGCCATAGCTCCGTGACCCGACCTGATATCAAGCTGAAACTTGGTACACAAGTAGAGGGCACCGTTCTACGTGATGTGTATTCCGGGTTTGACATTTAAAAAACCGGCGCCGAAAAAAATGCAAAAAAAACTAATTTTAACTTTTGACCTTGACCTGACCTTGTTGAGTGACCTCAGATGAACAAAGTTACATCTGCACATTGCCCAGCTATAATGTTTTAAGTTCTATCTTAAAAACGCTGTTTTTGGCAGACATTTTCCTTTTACCCCCAACAAGACCAAAAATGGCATGAGGTGCCTCCCAAAAATTTTGCCTGGTTCCGCCCGTGAGCAAAATAAAATTTTGAAATTTTGTCACGGCACGTAGAAAGAATAGCTAGGAAAAGTCACCAAGTTTCGTGAAGCTGCGTTAAAAAACCTGGAATTGGCAAGCAAAAAACCGGAGGAGGGGCGGATTCAGCCCCCCCTGCCGGGAATAGGGTTAATGTCGATTTGTTGTCACTTTGGGAAAAGCTAGCCCGAGGAAGCCCGTAGCCGAAAATTAGGATGAATTAATCTGTTTTCGTTTCTGTTCTTATATGAGCCTGAAGTCATTTGTACCCTGCCTAACTGCAACAAGAATGCTCAGTACAGCACTAGATTACATTTAGATTTCCATCTTACGCTTATGTTATTTGTACCTTGTCTAACTGTAACAGCGATGCTCGTTTCATCGCTATAGTATATTTAGATTTTCACCACTGCAGTCTGAGGACCTTACGTGTTCTGGGCACGTCAGCTCTTGTCCTTTCATTGGAATTCTGCCCGTCTCACAGGGGACACGTTGAATATAATGCAGCTCCGCATAGGCCTCCACCTAGTTAAGAACAAAACCAAACCTTCCCTACAAAATAAAGAACATTCCGAACTTCTTCAAATGATCAGACTTTTGAAGGCAATCGTGCATAAATTTACGGTCGTATCTCGAGCGGCATCAGCAAAATTTTCAACTCTTCCTCGTAGGAGACGCTTCCCGCACCTATGTTTCGAAACACTGGCACCAGCCCCTCCCCTTCTCCCGAAACATTTTCGGCAACCGAACAAATGTACAGCAAATATATGGTCTGCGCCTGCGTGTTGATTTATAGCTTGAGGACACTATTTAGGATTAGGATTATGCCAAGGATTCTGACAGAAACAATACACTGTCGTAATTTTCCACGCCTTGGAAGCAGCATGCCTCAAAACCGCAGCACATGGCCAAAAGTTCAAAAGAACAGTTTGCTTGCGCAAAGTGCAGCAATTAAACGTACTTTTGCCTATCAGCAACCGCAATGTTGTGAGCCCTTCGCCGCAAACGTGGTCTTGTGATTCCATGTTGCTTGGGTCTATACCACGAAACGATGACATACGTATGTGTGCTATAAGGCGAAAGGCCAATAATACTGGTATGAGTGTTGAAGGCCGGAACATTCCCTGCAATATAACAACCTCTGCAAATATCACCAAACTCCGACCGACCTCGCCACGCCAGGCCAAGTCAGCTCACGCCCCGCGCGCAGCCGGGGCACTAAGCACCAGCCAATCGGCATTCAGTGCTCGGCAGCAGCTCCGCACCGGAACACGGTCCAGCGGTGGACACGGACGTCCACACGGTGGACGGTGAGGAAAGACCCACGAAATGGACGAATCGTGCAACACTGCGGAGAACTGACTGATGAACGATTGCCGATGACTATGACTTATTATATATATATATATATATTAAGTATATGTATATATAAGTATATGTATACTTATATATACATATACTTAAACATATACTTATTAGTATATATGCATATACTTAATAAGTATATACTTATTATATATATAACAAGTTTATATTTATATATATGATCCATTATGATCATCATATATCATATGATGATGATCTATTATACGCTTTTGCTGTCCGGGAGGTCGGTTAAGACATGGCATCAAACCTACATCAGTGCCAAGATCGCAGAGTAAGTCACGTTAGTCCGCCTGGCGTTTCGAGGTCGGCCCATGAAATAAGAGATGGTGGTTTCGAGCTGCTGATCCAGCGTCGCCCTTCATTTTGGAAGATTACAAAGTGGAACCATAAGGAAACAAATATGAATCAATGAACCTCACTTTACGGCCCTCGACAGAATTCACGCCCTCACGGCCCCGGCCATGCCGCCTGACATCTTCACTCTAAGGGCGCCGCGCGCAGCTGTTCCGGCCCATCCCGGCAATCGGCCCTCTGTCCGCCCCCGCCCAGCCTGTTCAGACCGAATGTCCTGCCGGGTATCCTGGCGACGGCGGCGGCCGCGGCGGCGGCGGCGGGCCGGGGCAGGCGCCGTGGCCGCAGTAGGGCGGCGTCGGCCGCCGCGCGAGGAGCGAGACATGGTGCAGACGGTGGTGGACGTGCGGCTGACGGTGTCGGTGGCGGCTGCGCTGCTGGTCGGTGCTGTGATTGGTGGCCTGGTCGGGCACTACTCGGTGCCAAGCAGTGACCCGGTCAGTCGCGATTTGCTCCCGTTTGCAGGCGTGATTTGCTCCCGTCTGTCCGTGCTTTGCCGGTCCACTCGCACGGTGTTAGACCGGACTCAGTTTCAGGAGGGAGTAGTCTTGTTTGGTTTTTTTGGTCGTGTCTGCGTGGGTGTTGGTTAAGCTCTCTCGACCAGTTGTGACCACTTCGGAGCAATGGGATTAGTATGAGTGACGCGGTAATGGTGTCGGGATGACAGAAAAAACAACGCAATTTGAGCGTCACAATAACGAGAATGAATGTCGCAAGGAACGAAACAGCTGTTATCGTTCTCAGCCTGAATCAAAGTACGTAACCCTCTTGAAAGCATTTCCCCCTTCAGTCGTATGCAGCTTTTAAAGCAGAGTTCTCTCTCCCAGCAGCTGGTATAACGCAGCGTTACGGCGCCAGTCATGACGCCCACGCTACCCACCAGTTACCGGTGTCTGAACGGTAGCCCAATCGCTGTTTGCTAAGACTGCCGTTTGATCGCCGGAGCCGCTCCAGCGCTTCAGAAAGCTCCAGAACATCGTTTTAACAGAGCATCAGAACTAACAACGCGATCAATGGCGAGCAAACGTGGTCAGCTGCGAAACGTATCATTTTCAATAAATTCTCCACCTGTAATGTAAGGGAATGAGGAATAGGCAGACTTTGCATTGCCCGCTGCTCATTTAATTATTTATTTGTTAAGCATCCCTTTGGGGCGTGTTTGAACACGTTGGGAATTTCATTCGTATAAAATGGACATCATACACCTACTATTCTCCAATCACTGTCCGCAATCAATGGTTAATCGTTGAAGAACCGACACCCAGTGCCAGATGGACGGGAAGCCAGATTTGTTTTCTGATCTCTAATAAAACAAAAATTATTTCCTCATAGTTCCAGCAACTCCGTTGATGTTTCGACTGTGTTACGATTCTGAAGCACCAGCTCTCAGTGTCGTGACCTGTCTTATGGCCATAATGTCTTGACTCTATGCTCGAAGGCCGCAAAGCTACTTTAGTCTGCAAATAGCGTTTTGGCCGGCCCAGGTCGCTAAATCCGTTTTCTCTGCTAGTATTAGTTAAGTCTCACTAGGCGCATTGCTACCTCTGTAATTAATTAGAGGCGCCCATCACTGGCAGAAACCACTCAGTTATACCTTGAAACATGATGCAATACAAAAACGCTTATCTTAATTCAGTTGGACACATCAGCCAAGCATTACGAACACCTGTCGAAACAGGTAGCTAACCCATGAACCGCACGTTGTTACGGAGGGATTGCAGAGCAGCAATCAAGCCGGAATGTGCGACAAACATGCGTGGTGCCGCTTTGGTCGGGTGGTTTCTCTTTAACCCTATTCCCGGCAGGGGGGCGGAATCCGCCCCCCCTCGAGTTTTTTGCTTGCCAATTCTAGGGTTTTTAGCGCAGCTTCACGAAACTTGGTGACTTTTCCTAGCTATTTTTTCTACGTGCCGTGACAAAATTTCAAAATTCTATTTTGCTCAGGGGCGGAGCCAGGCAACGTTTTTGGGAGGCACCTCATGCCATTTTTAGCCATGTTGAGGGTAAAAGGAAAATGTCTGCCAAAAACAGAGTTTTAAAGCTAGAACTTAAAACTTTACATGGATGTATAGCTAAATAGTTGGGCAATGTGTAGATATGATTTTGTTTATCTGAGGTCATTTTACAAGGTCAGGTCAAGGTCAAAAGCCAAAATTTGTTTTTTTCACTATAATTTCGGCGCCATTTTTTCAAATGCAAAACCCGGAATACATATGACGTAGAAGGGTGCCCTCTACTTGCGTACAAAGTTTCAGCTTGATATCGGGTCGGATCACGGAGATATGACCTAAAATGTCAATGCGCGTACCCTATATCGCAATAGCCATAAAACGAAATTTTTGAAATAGAGTGAATTCAAATGATTGAAAACGTTTAAAGTTAATATTAAATGCACACGAGATCATTCCAAGTGACCCCAAGGGCACTGGAGGTCATTTAAGGTCAAAGGTCACAAGTTGATCTGAGAAACGTGTGACCATGACAGTTCCCCCTTTTTCATGTCCCTGGCACTGCCTATGCTAACATTATACAAACATTGTAATGCGATTTGTACTTCTTTAGTATAACATGACTAGCAGAAGCCAAAAAAGGGTGTTTGCCTCTTTTGTTCATTTAGTTGTTAGAAAACTAATCCGCCTATTTTTGAAACCCTGTGAACGCCCATGAATTTTCTCAAAATTTCAGATTTGCGGGCCCATGGTAAAAGCCCTATCCATAATCTTTCGATTCATGCCAGTTTCATCGAAATCGGTCCATAAACAACGGAGTTATAAGAAGGCCAAAAGTACCCCCCATTTTGACATTTTTACCCCCCTGTATCCACAAATTTCAAAATTTTGAAAATTTCTTTTCATAAAAATGTAGTTCACGTCACGGCAAATTGATTGCCGTTTGTTGCGATGAAATCGGACAAGTAGTTCTCGAGATCTCAGGGGGGGCCGAATCCGCCCCCCCCCTGCCGGGAATCGGCCATACCGTCTAGCCCTCCGGGAATAGGGTTAACGGGAAGATGGTAGGGAACTGGGAACGGCCCCCTTCCCCTGCCTCATGCAGTTCGGCTGATGAATAATTGGTTACATCAGGCTGTATGGATGGGAATAACTCAAAAATGGTTGTCCTTCAGCGCTGCTTGACCTCTACGAAATGCAGCACGAAAAATCCACACTTCACGAAGAAAAGGTGAACAGATATGATATATATGATATCATAAGATAATCCCATAATATAAGATAATACAACATAATAATAAGATAAATCCCATGATAAGACAAGAAAGATTTAAACGGTAATAAACACTACGCAGGCTAAAACAGATAATACACCTTACGGGGTGTATGACGAGGGAGTCCTACTTCCTTGCTGTAAATTTTGACAGATATTTTAACAATGTATGGTACATTACTTTTCCTGTACGCATTTTGCATTAAACGCCGATAATTATCGATCTAGTTCACTGTTTTACATCCCCGAGAGATCGCAAGTATAAATGCCACGCCTGCTCGTCATATTAACCGGTGTCATCGATGGGCCTTTGAAAAACAATGGTAAAAAATAGGCCTAAGGTGAATACATTACACTCGAAATAGTTCCGTGGATGAAAGGGCTTCCAGGCTAACTCTATGTACGAACTGAAATGCAGAACGTTTAACCCGCGCCCGACTTTCGGTCGCCTCTATGCACGCCCGACTGGGGGGAGGTTGACCGTCCCCCTCTAACTCACGAACGGTTTGTCACACGACAAAAGTAAGCACACCGTTGGAAAGCTCGTGACGAAGAGAGCTCGAAAGTGATCTCATTTTCTAGTTTTGGATATAATGTAAGCCATACACGCCCTATATATGATTTCCCATAGCCGTCTGCATGAGACCGAGAAATGGCCTGGATCTCAAGGCCTGTGACTAATAGTCTAGATAAAAGCGCCAGCGGACAGATAAAAGTCCGCAGATGCCGATGCAGGTCTAATTTCTCTTATTTGTTTAACACATGCGCGGAAACGTTGAGTTAAAGTCACGGCGATTTTCGCAAGCCTGCACGGCGGGCGCCGCAGACAGACGCGGTGTGAAATCAACGGGAGCTTAATTTAGCGTTCCTTTATTTTCGCGAAATATGCCTTTTCATGTGTCGTTTCTTGATTCTAGTGGTTACTGTGGTGTTTTTTTTTGTGCTTAAATATTGAAAAAAATTGGTACTTCAATCAATCTACACCACCACTGGCGGAGTTTATTCGCGACAGCCTGTTTCCAAAATCTGCAATTTTATGAAACGTTTTTTCAACTTCTTGGTGTTATTCGCAACTGTGTGAGCCAGTTCTGACATTTTATACCAGATCTGAGTCATTCATCGCTGATTATGATGGCACTGCATTTTGACTCATAACAGTTATTCGTGACCTGACCTCAGTTCAGTGGTCGGAGGTCATTGATACTTTGACCATGGAAGGCGAATGGATATCTGGATCTCCCGACACTTAAAATTTTAAAAAATCCGTCGATTCTAGAAAAAAACAACGACATGTGTTGCAAATAGGTTTGGCCTTAGGTCAATGGCGCGAACATTTCCGAAAAATCTGAGAGAGTTGATTTGTTGCATTTGTCAAAATCTCTAACCCTTGAAAGTTTTATTGTGATATCACGTTTTGCGAAAAGTTACAGGACGTTGTACTTTTTTGGACATAGGCCCACATGGCTTGACCTAGGTCAAGGGCCTTGCTTGATCTGAGGTCAAAAAATTGGTACAAGGTGTAAAAAAATGATCAAGCAAAAGGAACACATTCGTGCCGATGCGTTCGTTCGTTCTCTCGCAATCTCGGAAAAACCTCAAGGGGCGGCCAATCCCCCGCAGTCGGGGGCGGATTAAGAATTTGGCTATCTTCTAGCAAAAAACATCATGATTCGGTGTCCAGTGACTGCGAAGTCATTAAACGCCATGAAAAGCAAAGGCCGGGCCGGACCGGGCCGCTCAAATTAATTTTGTTCTTCTAGATGAAGTATCCTTTTCGGCCTGCAGTCTCTCTGGATGGTCCTGAAATATAGGTATGTTTATTTCTGTTGCTCTCCTGCCGCTTTTCATGCGCTTTAGATGCCGATTCGAGTGCGTTTGTTCTGTAAATGAGCCTCCGTACGCGCTAATGAGGCAGACGAGAATCGTGTAAACATGAATCAAAAGCATAGCCTAAGATAGGTCTTGCATTTCAAGCCTTGTTTTGGTATGCGCCGGGGAGGTATTTTTGTGTTTCTCACGTTAAATAACTCGATGTGACAGTGAGCATGCCCTTTTTGGTGTGGCAATAAGGACTTCCGCTGCTTGTAAGACAAGAAAAAATTCACCTATTTGTCTCGATCTGCATTAGCTTTGATTTTGTTCCCCACTTTAAAAAATCGATGGAAATTGACGTAGCTGGCGAAAGGAAAATGTGAAAAACTCTGCCATAGCTTAAATCGTCGTCGCCATTTTTCGCGTTTTGTCTATGTGGCATCAATAAATAGCCTAATTTCCCCAAAACTGAGAACCACATGCCTTCTGCCCCACAAAGCCCGTCAAGATACGAATGTCATGCAGGTTTTTTGTTGTGCTTTATGCAATAGCTGCGTCTCATAAAGTCCAGTGTGTCCTGTACATATTGCACCCATGTATTGTTGCCCGTTTCATTATCTGTGCTCAGTGACGCCGATCCAGCGCTGGCCGAAAGGGCCGTGGCGTGGCGCTGGCCGAGGCGGGTCCGCTGGCCGTGGCGGCGGCCGAGCCGGGCTCTGACCGGGCCGCCGCCAATCGGTCGACTTTGGCTCCGAACCGTCGGACGGCTAACGTCGATTCCCCGCCCGCTTTATTGAATTCGGGCGGACGCCTACCGCCGGGGCCGGTCGGGGCGATCCGGACGCTCCAGGCCGGGCTCTGCGGACACCTGTGGACACCTGTGGACACCTGTGGACGCGGTAACCCTGAACGCGAAGCCCTGGAAGACGCCGTCTGAGGCGGCGATTGGCGGATGGTTGGGATAACTCGGAGCGTCATGTGTTCGGCGTTTGGTATTCGTTTATTAGGTGGCGTCCACAAAAGAAGTCCAGATCACAGCCAGCCGGGGCATAAGAAATAAAAGCACAGGGACCCCGGAGCAAAGGTCACGTCACTCAGGCAGACGGCGCCGCGTCGCGTCGGTTCTACAGGTCCCAGGCTGCAGCGGCTCTGTAGGGGAGAAGCCGTTGCATGTTCGCCAGCCTCACGCGTGGCAAGTGCGAGGCACCCGTACCGGCGACGGCGGCTCGCGTTTGGCGCCGAGAGCAAGACGCACGAGTCATGTACATTTTTCGGGGAAGGCGGAGAAATTTTGAACAGGAAGAGCTCTCTGCACGTTCGCAAGGTCGTAATTTGTCACCGAATCCCAGGAACCGTTTCACCCAGACGTCCGGGGAGCATTGTTTATGTGATCCCTTCGGCCAAGGCCCGTCACCAGTCCTACGGCGCAGTTGATTTCACACTGTGCTCTTTTCTAGGAAGCAATCAACAGCACCACCCCATATCAGTGACGTCTCGTGGTCTGACAAACTCATGGGGCACAGCGCAAGCGTAGCACCAAACTGTCTTAGATATGGCTGTCTGTGTTATATACGTTGTCCGTTCAACCTTAAATGATATTCGACCCTTTTCAACTCGACGTACATGTAAAGGAAACGAAACGTTACATGACGCTAGAGCGAACTGGGCATCCACTCGAACCCGCGCCATGAAAAAAGTCAGAATACGAATGTCTGCGGGTGAAGCAGGGATGGAGATACGGCGCGGCGTGGAGCATCTTTGCGGACATATTCCGTGCTAGGTTGATGAATGCGGGAACAACAGGGGACATATTATTCCAGTGTAATCGTACATTCAATTTTATGAACGGTATTATAACCACATTAAATATGATTTTAATTTCACATTTCCCGATATTTTCGGGATACAGTACAAACTGTGGGGAAAATGTGGGCATGGACAAGGTGCTAAATCGCCTTGGAAGTGAGATGACTGTGGATCTTGCACAGAGATGGAAGAACTGCGAACGGTAAAAGCAACGCGACTGTCATAAGTGAGGCGAGGGTCAAGCAGAACACGCAGAACTTTGGTCGTTTTGGCCAGCTGAAGACGAGATGTATTAATTTCGATCTAGTCTGCTGTCTTTTAGAGGCCGGCGTGTCGGATAACATAAAACTGGTTATATCCCAATTCATCTAGACTGTCAGATTTAACCCGTCCCCGACTGGGGGGCAGTTGACCGCCCCCCCCGAGGTTTTTCTGGGATTGCGAGAGAACGAACAAACACAGAGTCACCAAACTTTGTGTATCTTTTGCTCCATCAATTTTACATCTTGTGTCAAAATTTTGACCTCAGGTCAGGTCAGATGCCTGACCTAGGCCAGGTCAAACAGACCTATGTCAAAAAAGGTTTAGCGTCCTCTAACTTTTTCGCAAAAAAAGACATCTCAATAATACTTTCAGAGATTAGTGATCGTGATAGATGCAACAAATCTGCTATCTCGGATTTTTCGGAATTTTCCGGGTCATTGACCTAAGGTCAAGCCCATTTTTAAGACATATCGCCGTTTTTTTCGGAAATTGACGGAATATTCCATAACATTTTTAGTGTGGAGTGAAGCAGACATCTGGTTACCGTCATTGGGCAAAGTATCAGTGACTTCCAGCCATTGACCTGAGGTCAGGTCACGAATAACTGTAGTGGGCCAAAATGTACCACCGTCAAAATCGACGATGAATTACTCAGAATGGGTAGAAAATGGCAGAACTAGCTTGCGCAGACGTAATTAATACCAGGAACCTCAAAAAGTTTGAAAAAGTAGCATATTTTGGAAATAAGCAGGCTCTCGCGAATAAAGCTCCGCCAACGTTGTAGATTGGCAATTAATCAATTTTTCCAAAATTTAAGCATGAGAAACCATCACAAGAATCACAAAGATCAATAAAATTGACAAAGATCGTCTTTTTTTCGCGAAAATAAAGGAACGCCAAAATTAGTTCCCGTCAATATGGTACCGCATACGGCCGCGGCGCACACTGACGGCTGACGGGAGAATTACGTTGTCTTTAACTCAACGTTTCGGCGTATATATTGAACAAATCTGGGGAAATTAGACGTGTATCGGCATCCGCGGACATTTACTTGTGCGCTGGTGCCTTTACCTATGCGTTATTGGTCACAGCCCTTGAAATTCAGGCCAATTCTCGGTCTCATGCAGTCGGCTATGAGCAAACATATATAGGGCGTAAATTGGCTTAAATATTATCTAAAACTAAAAATGAGACCAGTTTCGAGCTCTACTCGTCACAGGCTTTCCAACGGTATGCTTATTTTTATCGTGCGACCAACCGTTCGCGAGTTAGAGGGGGGCAGTCAACTGCCCCCCCCCCCAGTCGCCGATGTTCGGGACGGACCGACGGTCGTGCGCGGGTTAAACCAGATCTTGAGATTGTGTATGGACTGCTGGATACGTGATTTGAGTTCGCTGAGACCATTTTTTTTTGTCGGGAAGGAAGAATGCAACAACCGAGTGTCTTCACCATAAGGCAAAAGTCGGCCGTGTCTTAAAAAGCAAAGAAGATCGTCCTGCAATCGAAATAATGTGGCTGGCCGTCGGCAGCGCATTGCAACAACCCAGAACCACCCGGGGGTGGAGGAAGAAGTGGTGAGACTCCGACCTTGACCCGGGAACAAAAAAATGCTGTTAAGCTTATTCAGCTTTGAGTCTCGCATCCTGATCTCGCCTCTGCTCACAGAGCCAAACACAGTGTCGGATGGCAGATGTTCATCATTCAGCATAGCACCGTGGCATGCGCTGCGGGCTGATCCGTTACAGTTGACGGGAACAGAGCGAGGTTTGGGTTTGTGGACTTGTTGTTCCAAATAGAAATTACGCGTCAACAGGCAGTGCAAGACGCCATGCTCAGCCTGTGGCTGCGCAGACTCAGCAAACTGAGCGCAAGTCACGGCGGCCCCATATCGCCGAGCCATGCCGGGGGCGGTTCCAGATTGACTGAGATTAGGCAGGCTGTCCAGGACCTGTTCGAGTGTCCCCAGGGTGCGCTCGGTGCGGAGACGAGAGTCGTGCCAATCAGTGCCGTGATGCAGGGCGGTGATGAGGCGGTGATTGACGCGATAGAGCCGGAGCCAGCGGGGTGGAGGAGATATAGGGTCTCTCCCCCCCTGCCTGGGTGATACCTCTTGCCGAATCTACCCCCCCGCCGCAGGACATCGGTAAATGCCGTGCCTAGGCCGGTTTACTCCTTGCCGATGCGTGAACTTAATATTACGGCGCCTCGTTTTACGAAAAGGCAACGTTGGTAATTTTTCTCAAAAAGTGATATATGCTTTGAAGTCACCCCATTAAACTAACGGCTGAGCACTGTAAAACTGGGAAACGTTTAAGCAAATCTATGGTAAAATTTAGCCGAAGTGTTTCCAAGTTTTTTTTGCACGAAACGCACAAAAATTCGCTCTTAATATTCCAACAATATTCTAATAATATTCTAACCTGATCTCCGACTTTATCAAAAATAACCCCATTCTCACAAAAATCGACATCGCAAAACTCTATCAACCACACGGTCTGCTTACATCTACCACATGCTGCTTCACAAATTGCGTTGCTCGGATGGGCTCGAGGAAATGTCGAACATGCAAGGAAAGAAAAAAAACGGAAGAAAATGACCCGTACCTCGCGAACCCAACTGGTCCGCGCTGCAGACGACCAAACCGGCATGTCTCGGCATTTTCTTTCCCGAAAATCTGAGATTGTCCAAACGTATGTATGCTGCGATGCTGCGAAAAAAATGAGTGACATGCTGCAAGAGAATTAAGGCTCCCAGAGCCACCATATCTCAGCAAGAGACCCAGGAGACCCAATTTCGCAAACTGTCTCGTGGACCAGTGAGACGTACCAGAGACGTGGAGGTGCTCATGGATGGCAAGTCAAATTTTACCTATAGTGGAAGCCAGATGCCAGCTAAGGCCGGCTTGTACCCCAGGAGCGGTCGTGCCAAACCACGTCAAATGCAAGGCGGAAAGTGAGTTTCCGCGGGAACCTTTTGTCTGGGTGGCTGTGAGTCCCAGGGGTGTGATGCGTCCAGCCACCATGTCAAGCAAAAACGGTCACGGTCATGCGGTCATGTTTGCCGGAAGAGGTGCCTGCGCGAGGTCCCAGTGCCGTTCTGTTCTGGCTGGTGCTCGTTATCTCGCTGGCGCTCATTACACCGGCCAGACGTCAGATCTCTTGGAGGACGCGGGGATAACTCGTCGTTACCCGTGGCAGGAATCCTGCGGCCTCCAGTTCCCTACACTGCGCCTTCGGCGAAAACCCAGAACGAGCCTTTTTCCGATACGGACCTTTTCTGCGATACGAACCTTATGTTAACGAACCCTTGGCTACGAGCATTTTTCTTACGATTTTTTGGCTACGAACCTTTTTCTTTCGAACCCTGTACCCTACGAACCTTTTTTCCTACGAGCCTCTCCCATACGAACCTTTTACAGCACGAACTTTTTGCATTACGAACCTTTTCCGACAGGAACATTGTACCACACGAACCTTTTATCATACGAATCTTATGCATACGAACTTTTGGTTACGAACGCCTTTCCATACGAACCACTGATTTACGAGCATTGGGGCGGTTACCGTCAGCGCGCGTGCGCCCTGCAGGCAGCAGGGGACTTGCATCGTAGATCCAGCGAGTCCAGCTGAAGGAGCATGAAACTTAGAGTACGTTACTTGATTTTCGTGTTTATAGATCGAAAACTTGGCATGTAACATGGTGGGTTACTTTTTCCGACTTTGCAGTTCTCACCCGTCAGATCCATACAGGACGATTTTCCGGTATCTTTGCAGCAGAGAAATGCTCCGTGTATTCGCCTCGGCATTCCGTAAACGTAAAACCGTAAATCTTTCAAAACGCCAAGGCGTAGAAGTCGTTCGAAAGACAAGAATAAAAGAGCCAAGCGCAAAATGATATTTCCCTGAAGACCTGCAGCCACACGGGACATTACTCCCCATCTGCCGAGCCTTTTGCAGCAGGTGCGGGTGGCACCAGAGGCGTGCCGAGGCCTGTCGTCCGGCGGCCATTCGGCCAGGCCCCTCTGTCTGGGGGTCGCCGCCAGCCTGGTGGCCACGGCGACCCTTCGGCACGTCGCGTATTGGCCGAACATCTCTTATCACGCCCGTCTTTTCCTGGGACAGAGGACAGCGTCGGCACCGCATTTCCGGAGCACGACGGTCACGTGGCTGGCCGAGGACGCCGCCGATGACGTTCGGTCGGGCTCTCCATGAGCCACGTGACTGGGGGAGCGGAGAGGGGGACGCATGGTGGGAACGCACGACGGAATGCGCAGCCTGCCGACGAAGTCGTAATTTGACGGTCGCTTCGCTGTAGCTAGTGTGAGTTCTCAAAAGAATAACCTGCCATCGCCAGTACTAACATAGTTTACGCTCAGGAAACACTCGCCTCCACTGACATAGAGAGCTTGCACTTCTGGTTTGTTTCTCGTTTACGAGACCGTGCTCGAACTTTGTATCTTCCCTGAACCTCGACGAACTCTGAACCCGATGGGAAGGGTCCAGATTTCATGGATGTTTTTATCATCATGATCACAGGTGCATTCAAAATCATTGGAAATAGTCATTCCATTGGGTACTACGTTAAATTATCAGGTCTTTGTGTGCTCAGGCAACATCGGGAGTGCTGAGACAGCCACAGATGGTCATCTTTAAGAGATACATGTGTACATATGATTAATAAAACCAACCAAAACGCTATTGGATTGTTCACTGCAGCACACGATGTGTGTTAGCATGCAATTGCTTGTCCGACCAACGTCTGGCGTCGAATATATCTTGGTAACAGTTGATATTCAGCCAAATATCTCCCGGGGCGTCTCCAACAGCCTTTTCTCTCGCTCGGCCTTCTTTTGAAGATCGATGCACTAATAGACTCAAGACGGAAGATGTCTGAGAAGAAAGAAATTGCCCGTCAAAGCAGTTTTCAGACCGCTGATCGATGGACTTGCTACCCACAGGGTTTCCATCAACCAAGTTAAACTTGAGAGCGCAGTTTAAACTTGTTCGAATAGTTGCACGCAGCGCTCTATTATGCTTTGCAAAAAGCATGAGATGTATGCAGAGTATTTTTACGAACGCCGAATGCCAGATTTGATTCCCAACTTATGTCTCATGTAAATCTGTGCTCGTGCTCAATTATTAGCTCATTCGGAAGCGCACTGTAGCCCAATAATCTACTGGATTCTGGATTGCGGAGGCTGTTTTAGCGTGGGATTTGGGTGAGTGTAACCTCTTTTTTATTGCAGTTCTAAACTGAACATTGCTGTTGCAGTTCGGTAAGGTACAAACAGGGTTTAGCTCATGATATCAGAAAAAAGCGGAAACAAACTAGTTTACCCTATATTTCGGTCATGGATATTCCTCAAGGATAGTTCTTCCAAAAAGATAACACTCCGACACTATATTGCTTCAGGCACCGAATCAGATCAATCTGGGATTTTTTCGCATCACCAGGGCCGTGATATATGGGCTTCCAGAGCAGGAAAAACCGATTGCGATTAAGTATATATATATATATATATATATATATATATATATATATATATATATATATGCGCGTGTAAGATGAGACATCGGGGTAAAGGAATGTAAGATGGATATGATATTAGAATAAGTCCAAATATTTCGGCACTCCTAAATATTCCAGGAAAGAAAATAAACTGCATACGATGTTTAACGCAAGGCTTTCACATTTTTTACATTGGGCCTAAACCCAAATAGTTTCCGGGTCGGAATCGGATTCCCGAAATGTCTGGATCAGCCATGCTTGTCTGGATTCCCTCTGATTTGTTGCATTGTCTGCGGCGAGCTCGATCCATACCTGCATCTTGCCTTACACCTCTCGTCGACTCAAGCACGAGCTTGTCACAGATCGCTTCACCAGTCTCAGAGATTAGTTCAGACACGGTTCGCCGTTTCGTCTGAGTCTTAATTGGGCGGGGAATCGCCTGAGGCGCTCGACATGTTTTTCATCGACATCGACATCGACAGGGCAGCGGCGGTTGACTGCATTTTCGCAATGTTTTTTTCCGCTGATCATTTAGGACCGCTATGAGCATCACCAAAACCGTGTGAACAGGGTCCTTTGAGAGTCGTTCCGTGGACGGTTGGGATTTAAAACGGTTTGAACTTGGCAGTTCCGCTGTCTCTATGCGGGCTGCAAAATTGAACGCGAAAAAAGTCATGTACAACTGACCTAAGCTGCAGTGTCGTAAAATCCACTGCTTTCATTTATTTCGCCATCGTGCTGGTGAAAGCTACATGCCTTCAGGCGAGGGGCCCTCACCCGGGTTATGTCCCGGCCTCCCTTCTGTGCGAGGACCACCTTCCTGCGCAGTCCTTCGTGAGAACGACGTCTTACCTGGCTGAGGTGCTCGGCTGGGATGCTCGGCCGCGCCTCCCCGCGTCACGGACCAGTGCAGCCGACGCCTGAGGCGATCACCACCGCCCGCTCCTGTGCACCGGGGACAGTTGTGCGCTGCCCGCCGTCAGCTGAGCTGACGAAGCCGATGCGAGCCCACACGCCGCACGGGCCCGGCTCCGCGAGCTGCGACGGCGGCTCG
Source organism: Capitulum mitella (assembly GCA_030062745.1). NCBI lineage: Eukaryota > Metazoa > Arthropoda > Thecostraca > Pollicipedomorpha > Pollicipedidae > Capitulum > Capitulum mitella. The sequence goes on along the minus strand of CP099852.1, from coordinate 1,146,903 downwards.
TCGGTCGTCGGAACGTCTTTCCGCCGGCCGCCGCAGCGTTATCTCCGCTCTGCCGCGTGCCGCAGCAACAGCCGGACAGAGGACGCCCAGAACAAAGGGAGCACGTGAGCACCCTCTCTCGCGCGCGAGCACGGAGACAGCCTTCCAATCGCCAGCAGGGGGGGGGGAGGAAGAGCCTCCGAACACGTGCGGGGACGAACGAAGTTCTCGCTCACGGATGCCGAAGGAAAGAGAGGCCCTCCCCGGCCACTCATCCGCACGCAGTAAAACTCACCACGCACGAAAAATTCAAAGGCCCAAGAGACTACGTGCTCTGTCCCAAACTAAACCAATATGCTGGTGCCAGACGACCGACTGACGTGGACCGGCCGACGGGATACGCACGGCTTCACTTTTGACTTCTGACCTGAGCCCACGACGCCGTGTCTCCTAGGCCATAATATATATATATATATATATATATATATATATATATATATATATATATATATATATATATATATATATATATGGCCTAGGCTTACATCCACTCCATCAAGCTCAAATATTCAGTCAAAAACCTGGAAGCTTAGTTGTGCACACACCCTATGCTGCTTCCCACACGCACACATCAACACACACTCACACAAATATATGTATATATGTACACACACACACATATATATATATGTATGTACGTGTATATATATATATAAATATACATATAGGTGTGTGTGTGTGTGTGCTGATGTGTGCGTGTGGGAAGCGACATAGGGTGTGAGTACAACTGACCTTCCAGATTTTTGACTGAATATTTGAGCTTGATGGAGTGGATGTCCCAAACTACAGTGAGTGCAGTGAGTTTAGGTCTTTGTTTTGGTATGCTGGATTGGGCAGTGCTTTGGGAGGGCCACTACATTTGTCATGTCTTGCTGTTTTTCCCACAAAATTCACATGTGAGGTGTACTGAAGCAATGCGGCCAAGGAACACGGGGTTAGGTTGAACACCTGCGCGATGCTCAGAAATCTGTGCACTGACAATGGACGCGATTTGCACTCGCAAACCATTTGCTCATGATTTGGCTCAGTGAGTGAAGTCACTTCCCAGGGAGGTAAACAACATCTCTAACTCAATGGACGCAGCTAAGGAGGGGCCTGGGTATGTGCTGCCTAAAACGTCAAGGTCAGCGGGCCGGTGGTGATAAGTAATTGAAGTGCAGTCGGTTTCCTGTTTTGGAGAGGCCCTGCTGATGAAGGGTTTCAACCTGACTAGTGAATGAATGTCTGCCTAGTCGAATGCATGCCTGCCTGGTCGAAATGAATCTGACTACAATACATGTATTACTACACTACAATCTGGCAAAGGGGACCCGGGGGCCGCCCACCAGGCCCACATTTTTTGTGAAAATCATTGCACATCGTCTTCCCAGGCAGGCAGATTTCGTTTGACATCGGTTCACACCGAGCTCCCGGCCCTCCCTTAAAAAAACCGTGGCTGCACCCCTGGGCTGCACCATTACATGACGCATACGCTTCAGACTAATAATTAGACTCATGGCCAAAACTGATGCTAAGGTTCCCCAGATTTAGACCAATTTTCCGATCGTTAGTTTTCTTTCAAAGCATGCCAGTGTGCAATACTACGATGCGGGTGGTATTTTGGACGTTCTGCTTCCTGTTTCAAGCATGCCTTTTGATTTTGTGTTGTCATTGCATTGGAAAAATTATCTGATTCCAATCGGATAGTGTCAAAATATTCGTATGAACCTTCCGTACCAATCCCATTTTTTGGTGTGGAGTCTTCCACACCAAAAATATACAAAGTTACGCCCTTGCCCATATCTCACTTTTTTCACACCGCATTTCTGGGTGTGAAAAGTAGCGTGTTTTTCGCTGTAGTTCATGGCCGTGGCCAACAACACCCTCAATAATGCCGGCAGTGAGTATACGCGTACCAAAGATATGTATGACTTTACAGATCATAACATTTTGAACTGATTGAGTTGCATTCTGTTACATTTGTGCACTCCAGCCGTCTTACAGCGAGATAAAAATGAGACCGTTGTCAACCGGCCGCGTTAACGCAAGGGAACGGCTGATGTGGTTCCTGTTATTACGCAATAACTCGTTAAGATGGCAACGTGGACGAAGATGTTTACATCTCAAGATACAGAAAGGATTTCCCGGAGAGGCGTAGGAACGGCGGAGGCAATGGCTTTCACTTTTGGGAAGATTCCCACTTTTGGGGAAATTCAACACTAGCCCTATGGAAAAAAGTCTTTGCTCCCCCCCCCCCCACCCTTACTCACATACTTTTTTCTGGATACTCCTACGTCCCTGCCCCAGGTGATATCCCAAGCTTCAAGTGGATCAAATAAACTCTCAGGTAATTGGCCTCCTAAAACTCGGGGGCGGTGCATCAGCCACCACCCCTTTCCTACTGGCGGGGGTCAAAACGCTCGGCAACCTTCCTGCTTTCAAAAACAGGTTGCCTGCTTTTAAAAACAAGCTGGATGATCACCGTCATCAGCGAGCAATCCGTTCCATGCGTTGGTGTTCCGTCCTAAATCCAGAGCACGAATGCAAATGCGAACGCGAGGAAGTCGCAGCTGGTGAGGCGAGAATCCTCCCGGTCTGTTTCGCGAGGCAGCGTTTCTTTCAGGGACTGTCGTGTCATGTTTTATTCTTAATGGAAAAATCATGGGCTAAATTGCTTTCACAAGCTATTCTGGCTTGCTCCATCATAACGCCCCGCATGAGAAGATGCAATTTATTTAACATCACAACGTCACAGCATGTGTCGCTGAACTACCAGTAAAGGACACGAGAGGATGCGATGCCAAATTGCTCGTCACCTTATTGTGCCGTTTGATAGCGATGTGGTAGAACACCTTGTTTGCCGATGACGATCACGTCCTGCTGCGTTCCTCTTCAAAATGGGCAGCAGATTTTGGCGTTTTTCCGCGTATTTATTCCCAGTTAAGGCGTATGACAACATAACCGGATATCTGTTGATCTATTTCAGCTTTTCGCGCCCAAGGAATTTCACGTTTTAACGTAACGCGGGCTATTGTTCGCTGTCACTACTACGTGGCTTAAAGTGTCTTAAAGTGAAAAATATCGTACCCAGAATAGTTATTTGGACTTATGCCGGCAAAATATTCTGCAAGCTACAATACTGTGGGTGAAAATGAAAAACTCCTAAACAACTCTTTTGGCGACAGGTTCATGATTCGATGGCTGGTGGTTGCAAAGTTATTGATGCCGTGAGCGTTATCGCTGGTTTGGACCAAGTTGACTGGTACTGATGCTGAAATGAGGTCTACTCGGCCAACGGCTTAGTTCCTAAGAACCCTTTCACCCTACTTCCATGTGGTGGATTTTGCTTAAGATACATGTGGAAAAGCCGATTCGGTACTTCCCCGTCCTCCCCATCTTCCCTCTCATTCTCCTTTTCCGATCCTAGTCCTTTGTTACACCACTATGCACCACATCTAAGTGCCACTTTCCTTAGTTTCTTCATCCCGTAGTGATTTAATGCATCGAAGCGTCTCTAACCAAATAACCGTTCAGATTTCGATACAGTGTATTGTACTGTATTCTATTACAGTCGTGAGACTGTCCACTTGGCATAGTGGCTACTCCGTCCCAAGCACAAGGTCAAAATTCACACAGACACAAATTCACAAACATATGCTACCATACACATCGCAAAGGCACTCACAATCTTAATCCGCCATCGACTGGAACGGCATCCAATGTGTACAAAAGGCAGAAAAGCGCCAAATTTCAGAGTGATGGTCGAAAAGACTCCTGTAGTGACGGGGAAACGCCGCAAGAAAACATCATTCAGCCAGTTTCTCCTAGCACGAAACGTCGGCACAGCCAGACAGCTCAATGGTCAATGGTACCTTTTCATCAGTGCCTTACAAGGAGAAAAAAAATCAACAGAAACACGCGTCCGGGTAAAATCCTTTGACTGTAATTGGTTTTGGGCCAGTCATCCTCAGAGATTACAAAAATCCAAAAACTCGATTGAAACTGTTTGAACATATGACATCGCCGTTTCCGTTCTTCTCAAAAATTTCATTAGAAGGCCCGGACAGCTCAGTTATCGGAGCACAACCTGGTAAAACCCTGTCAATCTCTCCATCGCTTCGGTGACGACCTCTTCACAAAAATTCGATGTTCCAGAACGTGCCAACCACGTTGCCGTCCGAGGCGCAGTGCGTGCTGCGGCCGGCCGCGGCCGGCGCCAGCGTCAGGGGCACCATCAGCTTCAGGAGATCGGGCGGCAGCATCAGTCTCTCCGGCATCATCACCGGTGAGGGGAGCGGCACCAATGGGTTCCGCGGCACAGTGCAACGCTTCATGTCCTGGTTCCATCACCAGTCCCCCAGGGCGCGTGCTGGGATCAGGTGCCGTTTCACACGGAATTCGGCGAACACATCGGACAACCAACGTCCGAGAAACGCGAATTATTTGTCCGCCATCTTCTTAGACAAGCGAAAGGAAATGATGCGCACGTTCCTGTCGATGGATTTTAACTTCTAGAAGTTAGCCAACAGAAGTTGGCAAACTTCTTGGCATAGCCGGGATCTGGTGCCATTCTGGGGCTGCACTGACTTCGGATAATGAAGATCGTTTGGGGACGCAAACTCTTCGAGGAATTTCCCCGAGTCTTCGATGAAGCGACCACCTGATTATGTGTTCCCTTTTACCACCTGGTAAATAGTTAATCCACCAGCTCGCAAAATCAGCCCGATTGTTCATCCCTGCAGGGATGGACTCGTGCGGGATGCCTCACCGAACACCCGTCAGGGTCTCGCTGTTCACAAAACAGCACGAGCGTTTTTTCAGGTCTCAGCCAGGGAAAACACGGCTTTCATGTGCACCAGAAGGGCAGCACGGCTGACAACTGCAAAGCGGCCGGCGGCCACTTCAACCCGTTCGGTGAGCCTACTCTGGCCCCTACAGCGCCCTGGACCCCTGTCGCATTACGGCGTCAGCAGGCGGCGATCTGTGGGGACGGTTTGTTCCCCCGTGTTTCTTCCTTTCCGCTGTCTTTACGAACAGGAGCCGGCCTTCTCTGAGCCCTTATAACCACGGATGTTTACTGATTCTGCGTATCCCAACGCAAATGAGGGTACGTTGGCAAGAGCCCGTAGCGTAGCCAGGATTTTCGTAAGAGGGGAAGGGGTCAAGGTGAGCATAAAAAATGTTTAATATTTCTCTTACCATTTGTGTTGCAAGCATGGGAAACGTGGTGAATTTTATCCGGTTAAATAGCACACCTGGGAAATCGCATTGCATTTCATTTTTTTCTTTTAAACAAATAATCTATGACATTGGCCAATTTTCTGGAAACCTCTCATCCTCTGGGGGTCAAATGACTCCGCTGGCCATCTCTGTCTATGCTGCTGGCAAGCACCGACCTGAACTGGCCTGGTCAAAATTAATATAATTTATCATAGCCTGACACAGCCTGAACCGATGCCCAGCCCCGCCCCATTTGACGGCATCTCCAGTGTGACCTCTTCCGCTCTGACCTGATTCCGTCCTTGACAAAATGTCGTTTGACCCCGCGTTGGTGTTGATGTGATTTGACCCATCTCTAACCTGCTCAGACACAAATTAAGGTCCATCTTGGTGTACCATGACGTACTTGGCCTGACCTCACTTCTAGGCCGACCATGTCTAATCTCCGGCCTGGCATGACATGACCCCAGTTCTGCTCTGACCTGACTTGACTTTATATCAGACCTGATCTGACCTGCAGGTAAAGCGCACGGCGCCCCGGCAGCCTCAGTACGGCACGTGGGCGACCTCGGCAACATCATTGCCGACGCCAACCAGCTGGCCAACATTAACATCACTGACAGCCACATCAAGGTCGGTCTAAGGTCCTGTTGTGACCTTGGCATTTGAGTCGTGGTCCCGACGGCCCCCCGCAGAACCAGCGGTGTGTTAAAGGGAGGCCATGTCTGTCGTCTGCAGCTCTGCAGGAGAACTGGCGAAGGCTGCGTTTTAGGTGCTCTTGCGATTGCGGAAATATGAAGGCAGAAGTCTGCTTGCGAACACAGGCTTACCCAGACCGGTAATTCGTGACCTTTTCCTTTGTTAGCGGCAGTTTTGGAACGCATCTTTTGCTGTTTCGCTGCGCCAGCTTGTCGTTGACAGAGTCGTGTCAGTCACCTCATCCATTTCCTTCATGTGAACGGGTCTTTGTCCAAGTCTCAGATTTCCGCTGTGACGCATCATGGATCGGGAGTTTTTGGAACTAGCCGATAAAAGTATGAGCAGAACGCCTGCACAGGATGCAACCGACATTCCGCGTCCTCTTCGTGGATGATGGATCGCGAAGATCTGCTCCGCTGCAGGCATTTACCGTCGTCCATTCGTCTTCGTAGCGCCTTAGATGGCTACAGTTCGTTCTTGCAGGCGTCAGTTCGTTTCCCAGTTCCTGCATTCGCCTGCGGGCCTGACGTCTTTTGCATCCCAGCTGATGGTCTGAATCTGGTGGTTTGTTGGGCCCCCAGTTGCCACGGCCGACCCCAAGTCTGGCTTCTCGCTGTGCCCTCAGTTCGCCTCAGTACTAGTTGTGATGCCCAAGTTCGCGCCGTGAAGTGGTGTTGCACCCCTTTTTCGCGTCGCTACGTATCGTTGCGCGCCCAGTTTACGCAGTGACGCGTTGTTGTTCCCCCAGTTCGTGCCTTCACGCGCTGTTGTGTCCCCAGTTCGTGCTGTATCGTGCTGTTGTGTCCCCAGTTCGTGCTGTATCGTGCTGTTGTGTCCCCAGTTCGTGCTGTATCGTGCTGTCCGATTTCGCGCCCGGACGTGGCGTGGTGCCCTCAGTTCACGCGGCGACGTGTTATGGCGCCCTCAGCTCGCGCTGTGGTCCGTTATTGCGCCCCGGCCGCGTTGTGGCGCGCTGTCGTGCCCCGGGAGGTGACGTCTCGTTCCGTCGGCAGTTCGCCGGGGACGCCAACATCATGGGCCGGGCGATCGTCATTCACGCCGGCGAGGACGACCTCGGCCTGGGCGGCCAGAGCGACAGCAAGACGACCGGCCACGCCGGCGCCCGGCTCGCCTGCTGCGTCATCGGCGTCACCAACTGACGACGCCACCGGCAGCGTCAGACGTTCACGTCGTCGGCACGATCTGTTAATGACTTCGCCCGCTGATGTCATCACCAGTCCCGCGATCATGACGCCGCCTGCGTCGTGAAATATGGTGATCATCATCGTGTGACGGCCGCCCTGAATCCGCTGGTGATGCGATCCGGCAAGCTGTCGTCAGCTGAGAACGCCGTCATGTGAAGACGTCATCCACTGATGGTGTCAACTGAACAGTCCACACGTTAGAGGCACGGCCGCTGGGAGTCAGCGCGCGAACAGTGCTCGAGCCACGAGTGAGGCTCGTGGCAGTCTCGGACGCAGTCTGCACGAGCTGTGTGCCGTCATCGCAGTGGCTTTTGGACGCGACGGGGGCTTGAAAGACCTGAATGCATGTTTGAGGTTCTCGATTTCCGGTCTGTGACGTTTGAATGGTTTTCATCCGACGATTTCACTGCGGAGCCGGTGGTCGCGATACTGGTGAGGGTGTTTTCGAGCTCTGGACCAGGTATTTGAAATACGGTAGGTGTTGGTCGTAGGATGGTGGTCATCTTTAAAGTTCCGGCGTAGCTAGAATTGTTTTCGACCCGTTGCACTATAACAATGTCAAACTGTCTCCTACGACAGCATGGGCTGAAGAGATTCCTTTCAAGTAAATAACCGTTGCTTTTAGGAAGGTGACTTGCTGCTGTTTTCTCTAATCATGTTATGAACTGCAATTCCTGCCATTACGGAGGGTTCTGTTTTTTGCTGAAAACGGAGATTCTGTTTTTCTCTGAACTCTGAAATAACATCGCTGAAACACGTGGGGAGAGAAAACGTGTAGGTGAAATGCCAATAACAGAAAAAGAGGACAATACTGTACATGTGTTTCCAGGTGTGTTAATAGCCGGCTTTAACAAGACGTGGTGTTCGCTTCTTTTCGTGTCTTCATTAGCTGTTTCGGCATGGTCATTACGTGTTTATCTCGCTAGCTGGAATGACAGCACTGTTCGTTTTTCTGCAGTCCGTGCAGAACTTCTTTTGGTTTCTGTAATATGGGCTGAGACGTCACTTGCAAAAACGAGCTAATACATCTGGCCTGTACATTGACACATTAACCCGCTCCCGACTGGGGAAGGGCAATTGACTGCCCCCCTGAGGTTTTTCTAGGATTGCGAGAGAACGAACAAACACGGAGTCACCAAACTTTGTGTACCTTTTGCTCCATCAATTTTACATCTCGTGTCAAAATTTTGACCTCAAGTCTTGTCAGGTGCCTGCCGTAGATCACGTCAAACAGACCTATGTCAAAAAAAGTTTAGCGCTCTCTAACTGTTTCGCAAAACAAGATATCTCAATGATACTTTTAGGGATTAGTGGTCGTGATAGATGCAACAAATCTGCTATCTCAGATTTTTCGGAATTTTCCGGGTCATTGACCTAAGGTCAAGCCCATTTTTAAAACATATCGCGTTTTTTTTCGGAAACTGACGGAATATTCCATAACATTTTTAGTGTTGAGTGAAGCAGACATCTAGTTGCCGTCATTGGACAAAGTATCAGTGACTTCCAGCCATTGACCTGAGGTCAGGTCGAATAACTGTAGTGGGCCAAAATTACCACCGTCAAAATCGACCATGAATTACTCAGAATGGGTAGAAAATGGCAGAACTAGCTTGCATAGACGTAATTAATACCAGCAACCTCAAAAAGTTTGAAAAAGTAGCATATTTTGGAAATAAACAGGCTCTCGCGAGTAAAGTTCCGTCAACTTTGTAGATTGGTAACTAATCGAGTTTTCCAAAATTTAAGCGTGAAAAAACATAATAAAAACCACAAAGATCAGTAAAATTGACATAGATCGCCTTTTTTCGCGAAAATAAAGGAACGCTAAGTCAATACTTGGTCTCATGCAATCACCAATGCAAAATATTAGGGCGTAAATTGCTTGCATATTATCTAAAACTAAAAAATGAGACCAGTCTCGAGCTCTACTCGTCACAAGCTTTCCAACGCTATGCTTATTTTTATCGTGCGACCAACCGTTCGTGAGTTAGAGGGGGGCAGTCAACTGCCCCCCCCCCCAGTCGCCCATGTTTGAGACGGACCGACGATCGTGCGCGAGTTGACACAAGAGCCTCAGATGTCTTTAACCCAAACATCCTCTCGCCGGAACATAGGGTAAACATTCACAACCAAACGCTGAAGCCATAGGTTTTCAAGTCTTATGAAGACAACATTGGTTTGAGGAAATCCCTTGCGTGATCAGCACGGCAAACCAGCGACGACAATGGACCCGATACTCCGTTAAACAAAATGTTGCATTAAACAGCAGTTAAGGGGAGACGGAGAGCAGACCCGTAGCCAAGAGTTTCCTGAGGAGGAGGGTGGGGGCAAATGTTGAATTTTGTCATGTACCACTGGCATATGACGAAAGTTATAGCAAAAAGCAGCAGTTTCATGTAATTTACCTCACATTAAACGCACGGGAAAACATATAATGTTCGTTTTTGCGATATATATATATATATATATATATATGATCACTATTTCGTATTCCTGCAAAATCGCTACACATCTAGTGTACACCGCTTGGCTCGGGGGGGGGGGGCACAGCCCCATGCCCCTCCGACTACGTCCCTGGAAGAGGGTTTGATCGTTTGCATACAACGTTTGGTCCTGATGCACAACCCAAAATTAAATAAAAACAAAAAAAAAAAAATAGAAAGGCAAACAGGCGCCGCAAATGTCCCATTGAACAGCATTCAAGGGTACACAGAACACACAGAAGACAGAACACAGAAGGCTTGATCGTTTGCATGCATCATTTGGTCCGGGTGTGCAACCGAAGATCAAAAATAAAATTACACAGAAGACACCGGAAATGTTCCATTAAACAGCAGTTTGGGATGGACATGAGATTTGATCGTCCAAATACGTCATGTGGTCCTGGGTCGAATAAATGAGCAAAGTGCTAAAATCAGGATGGGGTTGGCTAGCTTTGTGAAAAACTCTCCCGCCAGGCTATGTTACTGAAATATGAGCTCTGTCACCAAGATACGTTACTGAGATATAAATTCTGTCACCAGGACACGTTACTAAGACGTTACACTGAGTCATCAGGATATGTTACTTAGACATAAATTCTGTCTCCAGGATACGTTACTAAGATATGCAATCCGTGATCAGGATAAGTTACTGAGATATAAACCATCGGCGCGGAGTTTGTTTCTTAAGATAACAATATAGACTGGGAAGACGAATTAAAGTGTCCTCCGCAGAGACAGCTGAATTCCTTTGGAACTCTTTTCGAATCTCGGGAAGTCGCTGTGTTTGTCGTGGGAGAAGGAATATACATCAGAAAAATCCTTACATATTCTGACGTATTCTCCGAGTTTTGTGTACACAGAACTCGGGAGAATATGCAGACAAATGACCGACGGTTTGGGCTCATGAGAAATAAAAAGTAGCTTTGGTGTGTACAGGTGCACCTGACGCTAAAGTGCGACGAACATAGAGTGAGTCATAATTTGTATACGTCAGATATGCCGTGACACACCAGCGCATGTTGTTGCTTGGTCTTTTTCTCTTCAAATGTACAGCTGCATATGAGCCTTCATGTTTCGATTTTTATGTAAGCAGAGCGCTCTTGTTTGTTGTAAAATCATGGTTCGTTGAGTTTTAGCGTCACCCTTCTCCTGACAGCCTGCCTCAAAATGTGCATAACGGTGATGTTCTAATGAAATGAGCCCAAGACTTGACAATTCTGTTTCGGTAAACTAGTCGCCGGAGAGCACGGAACACATCCCGGCTAAACACCAACCCCAGACAGCACGGAACACATCCAAGCTGAACACCAGCCTCAGCATTCAATTTGCTGTTGCGTTATGTATTCATCTGTCGCCATGATATCGATGTCCTAGTCGAGATCATCATACTTCATCGGGGTATTCACAACAGCGCCCATCGCCTGACGTAGTGACGGTGGACCTGTGCGATTGAAGACTGCTATCTTCGACACGCCCAAGAAATTAATTTGTTATCAAATGTCAGTAGCAGCGCAGCGCTTGGAAACCAACGGGAAAAACGAAATCCTTTTCTTTCCATACACCAGCATACGGATAATGCTGCATTTCCCTGGGTTGGGGGAGGGGGTGGCAGCTTGCAGCATATTCCAGTAACCTTGATTCAGTATAAATTTTTACATGGCATCAATGTCAGCGGCTAACAAGTGGGTAACGATCTTGAAATAGACTTCTGGTATGAAATTGCCGAGACCAGATTCTGAAAGAGGACATTTTTCTTATTTCGAACATACGAGTACCAACCAGCAATTTTCGTTTCCGAGAGATGTTTTGTCTTTTGGTGCATCTTGAAACTCAGCCTCGGAAAAATTCAGCTCCAGGGAAAATTCGAAAGTGACCCCACCCCACAATCCACATGCTGGACGAAAGATAGTCGAAGGATCTAATACGAAAAAGCTCACGTTATGCCCCAGGAAGTCTTCTTTAGCAACGACGATCGATTCCAGCTCTAAATACGAGGACACGGGCTAAAAATTCCCTCATCTTGAAGCGACATTCCGGAAAGTGCAGACAAAAATGGAAACAAAGATGCATAAATGGGTGTAGGCGTTGGCACATTTTCGTGGCGAGGCGCCGTGCAATCAGCAACTCGGTAGCCTTGCAGCCTCTTTATGTGTCTCCATCGGGGGAAGCGAGTGACGAAAGGGTGTCAAGACTGGTCTGTGCTGTAACAGCGATGCGACAGACTGCCAACGACAGCGTTCGAAACCTCGTGTAGCCCGGTTTACAGCCACACTTCATTCGTTGGCTGTGACAAAAGTTTGCGAATGAAATATACAGCAAAGCGATGGAGACGACGGAAACGTATCTCGTGTTATTTTGCATATCCTCTGCTGACGGAGACAGTGCGACGTGGGACCCAAATGGACTCTGCTGTGGGCTGCCCAGTTGAAGCCATTCAGAAATGGTGTTGCGAACACCGATGAGAACGTGTATCCAGTCTAACCGGCCAGCCCGATTAGCGGACGTTGTAAGCCAAATTGAGTAGTGACCTACGGAAACATTTTTGTATTTCTCCACGTTATTTAGTCAATATCGACCTAATGGTCCAAAATTCGTTGCCAGAGCTGCTATGATCGCAATGAAAATTAATCTGTTCAGTGCTCACAGTGGCGCACAGCTGAAACGGCCTGTGATTGGTTGTGACGTCACGGAATCACTAGCGGCCGGCCGGTCCGGCCGAACCATGACGTTTACCATGGCGGAAAAGGTCACTCCAGGTTTTTTGGCTGCAGTTCTTGAATCATCAGAGATGAAACCGCGAAACTTGGTGACCATTGTTAATGCCCTTTCTGACACACGTTGGAATAAATACACGATCTCAGTGCATCAAGCACCGGCTCTTAAAGGGGAATTAGGGAGGCGCAGTTTAACCCGGCCACGACTGGTAGTCGGCGCCGATCACGCTGGACGGGGGGGGGGCAGTTGACCGCCCGCCTCCAACTGACGGATGGCTGGTCGCACGATGAAAATAGGCACACAGTTGAAAAGCTCGTAACAAGTAGAGCTCAAAACTGGTCTCATTTTTAGTTTTGAATAACATGTAAGCCATTTGCGCCCTATACATGTTTTCTCATAGCCGACTGCATGAAACCGAGAAGCGGCCTGGATCTCAAAGGCTGCGACTAATAAAGCCTAGGTAAAGACACCAATGAACAGGGAAAAGTCCGCAGGTACCGATATTTCTCTGGTTTGATTAACATATACGCCGAAACGTTGAGTTAAAGACACGGCGATTTTCGCGCCGACTGCCGGAGGGCACCATAACCGACGGGGTTTGACATTAACTGGGACTAATCTTAGCGCATCTTTATTTTTGCGATATAGGCCTTTCCAAATAATATTTCTTGATCCTAGTGGCTTTTTTGATGGTTTCTCATGCTTAGATTTTGGAAAAACTCATTAATTGTCAATCTACACAACTTTCGGAGCTTCAATCGCGAGTGACTGTTTATTTGCAAGATGTACAGTTTTTGGATACTTTCTGATCTTGGTAGTACTCGCAACCGAGCGAGCCTCAAAAACCTCACAGGGGCGGTCAACCGTCCCCTAGTCGGGGACAGGTTATATTAAAATGTAGCTTCAAAGTTCGAGAGCCTAAACTAATTATGCCAAGTAGTAGCAAAATTGCCATTTCCTATGGAACGTCAGTTATCCCGTGGACCCTCCCAGTGTCTAAGGGCCGACACAAAGCCATCCCCCAGTAAGCTCGTAGCGCCAATGCCAATGCTACGTTAACCCTCGCTAGTCAAGGGAGGATCGCTGGTACAATCTCCACCGGTTTTTTACGTGGTAGATGCTGAACCGGCTGGTCGAATGGACCAGTATTTTGGCCACTTAGTTTTGGTTATTTCTTCACAGCCCGGAAAGCCTCAGTCCGATGTCATGCCAGGTTACTGAGCTGTGACGTCGTGCTCTCGAGGGCTTGCAGGTCACGAACCCCGCAAAACCGCGCCGCGCTAAATAGTGTTTTCGAGGTGGTTTCAGATCAGACTGTTGTTTGCTAGCGGTTCAAGGGTTATCAACCGGTATGAGACGACCTTTTATACCCATTGCAAGATTCAAATCACGGTGACATTAAGGTTGAGGTCACATCGGGTCACATTTGCGTGAAAACCGGTCTACTGTCACTCTCCTTTCAAAGTGTGTTTAGAAGCATCGTATGGTTTTATCGGAACTTGGTTTGTTTGTGGCAGTTACAAGATCATTCAAGATAAAGGCTATGTCAGGTCAAGTTCCGGAATTCGTCTTAAGTGAAAGAACTTGATTTTTTACCATGCAACGAAACTGCTGCGACACAGTGCAAGATCGGTTCAAGATCATTCGGGGTCAAGCTCGGCATGACCTTGCATGACCCCATGTGATCTCCGACCACTTGGACATCATTATGGTCTGTGTGGACCTTATAAAACGTTTCCTCGTGAGTGCCTGAATGAACCGTGCAAATCACGTCAAAACTGGATTTGACCTCGTTTGATCTAATTTGATAGGTCATCCGTGATAGATATCTTAAAATGACCTAAGTTAAAGTTGAAGAGAACAATTAAGACTATCAAATGTTCCTGCTAGCACATCAGGTATGGAAACGCGTGGGGGGTAGCGACAACCCCTTCCCCTCCTAGATTAGAGAGGATGGTGGAAACCAAAGCTGGTGAGGTTTAGTCATTACTTACATGATTAAACAGTCACGGCACTCACTTCACGTGTGCTGGGCATCTTACCTCAGTGCCCGGGCATCTACTTCAGTGCACTGTTTTAGCCCCCTGTGCTGAGAATGCTGACTAATGAGAGCCCCCCAATACTTTCTGAGTGTCCTGGTCAAGGCCACGTACCCGGAGTTCTGCAAGCAGAATGTAAATTTGGTCGAGTGGCCGCAGGGGAAAGTGCCCTGATTACGCACGGTTCCTTCTAACACACGAACGCAAGGAAATCATACGCAGGTGGCACTCTAGACCAGCGGCAGCCAGCTGACTGTGCCCCACTAGCGTCTCTGCCTTTTTTCCACCACGTGGGCAACGCTAAAGAAGGTTAGTTCTGTCTCAGCTGGAATGGGATAACTTTGTTCATAACGTTTATTCCAATACCTTCTTCAAAAAATATTGTTCTTATTTGCACACCTCCAGACAGAAGGCTTTTAAACATGGCGAAATATCGCCCGGCCCTTCAGCCGTGCGGCACTGGGACCAGAAAAGCCTGCTCTCCGTGCCTTCTAATGCTATTAGTACCCAGAATGCAGCATTCACTTTGCATGAAGGTTAAATATCACGGGTGCGTGATAAGAGACCGTGTTCCCAAAAGCGCTCATCGCTGCGCTTGCTAACCCCGCACAGTCGTCCGCCGACATCGGTGACGGTGGTGGGCACACACTTTTGATCAGAATTTCTTCAGATGGCTTAAAGGGACTCCATGATTTCCGTAAGGGTCTATTTACAATCGCACCGGCAAAGGCTGCTGCGGTTCTGGGTTCGGACCTAACGGCTGATTGGTCGATAGGCAATGACAATTTCGACCACTTCTGACACCAAGTTTGCGTGTTTGCTGGGAGTTCGCGTTTTACGGCTCCCTTTGGATGGGGAGCATACCGATTGTGCCCCCTGGGTTTTTTACTAAGACTGGATGTCACTGGACTGATTTGATGAGGAAGGGGTCGTTTTGACCTTTCACTTATGGTATGGTACCTACTCATAATGTATTCGTAAACGGTTATCAGCACTAATGTCAGAGCATCAGCAGTTTATAATTTGTTGGACATATATACTTCTTTTCATTTACTTTCTAACGCTCCGCGTGTGCGCATCCTCCCCTAAGTGTGAGTCAAGTTCTTGAACCATAGACCTCATCGCATTGCTGGAAATCCCGAGCAGGCGGAGAGGTGGGCGGGGTGGAAGGTTTATTTTGTGAATGGAAGTCCCTATGACGGCAGGAGGTGTTTACACCGCTCCTGATTTCATGCTCTACTAATGTTTACGTCTTTGGCACTGTACATTGCACGAAGTACCCTGCATTGCACATATGTTTGCCCCGACCCAGTTGTGTTTTGGTTGACGGATGTCCAATCCTGTCTGACTCGTCTCGATTCCTTTTCCTTTCTTTCAGGCCATTCCTCCTCACGTTCCTAGCATGAAAAAGCCTAAGATGAAGTGGACAACGGAGGGGCTGCGGGGAGCTGTTACTGCCGTAAGGCACATCGCCTAAGTCTCCGCAAGGCCAGCAAGGCCCACAATGCTCCGGTGAGAACACGGAGAGACCACCTGCGAGCTGAGCTGCGGCACAAGCCGGGGAGACCTCCTGTCCTGTCTGAGGAAGAAGACGCCACCCTCGCATCCTGGCCGGCAGGATGCGAGGGTAGGAGAGATTGGCTACGGGCTAACCACAAACGAGATTCGCACATCGGGATTCCATTGCTGTGAAAAAATGGTAAGACAACTCCGTTTACCAGCGGAAAAGCCGGCAGATAACAGTTTCGTTGGTTCATGAAGCGTACGTCCGAGCTGTCCATTCCACAAGCAGAGAAGTTTTACGTCGCGAGGGGCAAAAGGTTAACAGGGTTGTCGTCAAGAGCTGTACTGACCTGCTCGAAGAGAGATCACGAAGGAAAACTCGCTGCTTCACAGACCAGAAGCAGTCTAAAACGAAGACGAGTCGGGTGCAAATTGGATTGGAAAGCTGCCTCACGTGGTGCATGTAAGGGGGACAAGCGTGTCTTCCGGCACGTTCCTGCAGAGAAAGCGAGAATCGTAGCCGTTATGGTGGCAGGCAACGCGGTCGGATCCTACATCCCGCCTTCCATGGTGTATAGAGGTGCCCACAAGCAGCCGCGCTACAGTCACTACTTGCTCCCTGCAAGGGAAGTTGCCAACTCTGACAGCGGCTGCTTCAATTGCGGCATGTTCTGGGACTGGCTGGGTCATTTTCGGCGATTTCGTCCCGCTGGCCGCGCGCTCCTGACTGTGGGCGGCCACTGAAGCCACGTGTCGGAGGAGATAGCTGATAATCGAAGAACTTGGCATTGAGCTATTGCGCTTGCCGTCCGGCACAACGCACGTGCTGCAGACAATGAGCAAGAGTTTTTTTCAGCCCAGTCAAGAAACACTTCGACGAGGAACTGCGCTACTTCAGAAGAATGAATCCAGGACGGAAGCTCGCGAAGAGGCCGGCCTTCGAAAATCTGTCCTCACCTGCGTATAACCGTTCGGCGAAGATGTCTGCTCTCGTCAGTGGCTTTAAGGCCACTGGTGTGTACCCATCAGACATGCCCAACATCGACGACAACACGTTCTTGGCGACTGAGGCAAGCGAACGTCCAGTAAGGTCAGTCAGTGAGCCAGATGCGATGGAAGCGCTGTTCGTTGATGAGATGCCGGTGACGCCTCTTCAGCATCTCGACCAGGATGCCGAAGTCGAAGGCACAGATGTGAGACAAGGACTTGGACAAAGTGCAGCAATCACGCGTCTTTCAAATGGACAATCCGAGACCGACCTCAGTACCAGCTTTGCCGAGACGGCGCCAACACCCCGGACGTCAGCGAATGCGCAGGCCGTTCCGTTGAAAAGGGGGCTGTTTGCTGAAAGGGGACTGCGAAGAAGAAGAGCAAAAGTGGTGGCCTAGAAAAGATGGCGGGAAAAATACGGCGGCACTCTCGTCTGATATCTGATGTACTGAAGCATCTATGTTCTCATAATCTTGGAGATCGCACAGTGTGTTTGGTGTTCCATTCATGTCAGGCGTCACGTAGCATCATTGCGCTGATGCTAGCAGAGCTAGGCGCAGCTAGGCTTAACGCTGAACTAGGCCTCTGGCCGACTTCATGATCCGTGAAGTTATAGAGAACGTCGCAGACCTTTACATGTAATGTAAGGGTCAGCTTGACCTCAAATGAATAGCGCTAAGACGAAGAAGTTGTTTCTTGCTTTCTGTGTTGGCAATGATGGCAAACATACTCTGTATGGCCAAACAAATACACTCTGCAAAGGGTATCGTTTCTGAATGAAGTTTATGGATGGAATGCCCCGTGTTTTCGCCTTGCTGGAAAAATATCAAGGCTTTTCAGGATAAGCGTCAGCCTATGGGCTGGGTATGCAGTGAAGTTTGCGTGTCGCAGATAATACATGAAAGGTGTGCGTCATTGGGAGTTCTGGGAGTGCACCTTTTGGAAGCCTGTTCCTAAAAACGCATGAATGTAATTTTTTGGACAATGCTTCTCCTTGCCAAGCAGAGATGTCTTCGGCCTTCTTATTTTAGGATTAGATGGACAATGAATTGTACTACGTAATGGCAAGGTTGCAACCTTTGTAACTGAGCCATTTAGCAACAATTGTGATGTGATCATTAGGTGTGAGCAATAAGGCCACTTTCCCCTATGCCAGTGGCAATGGGCTCCACCATAGGGAGAAACGGGGGGATGTATCCCCCAACCATCTGACTGTAGGAGGATCATACCCCCCGATAACTGCTGGATGTGGACTCCAATATTTATACCCGAAAAGCTTATGGTGGAGTTGGATATTGCAAAAAAACGTGTACTCTATTTACTGTTTTTCCTTCCTGCTGTTGAATTTGGCAGTAAGTGGTGACTACATTGATTTCAAAAAATGACGCCATCCGATTCAGGACTACGCATGGGCACCTGTATACTAACGCTCGTGCGACGGCCACTGGATCAAGACGGATTGTAAGAGGTGCCTTCAGTAAGAATGTGTTCCTATCCCCTGCCATCAGGTATTGCCCAATAATAATAAATTTAGATGCTGGAAAATACGGAAACTTGTGTTTCTTTTTCCACATCGTTTGCTAAAAATGGACCAGCAAGAAACTCACGAAGTCACGGTGATAGGCTTTTGAACAATATACGATTTGGCATCATCTCGTCATTCGAGATCATTACCCGTGACAATGGCATTACAAGAAGCGACATCACAAGATTAGGCGCATCACAAGGTGCACCTTATCTTGCAGATAACCACAGTAAACTCATCTTGGCGGTTAAATCTTTGTCAGTTTTCTTAACCCGCCCCCGACAAGGTGGCAGTTGACGGTCCCCCCTGAGGTTTTTCTAAGATTGCTAAGATAAGATCTAAGATTTCTAAGTTTCAGAGAACGAACCAACACAGAGCTACGAAACTCTGAGTATCTTTTGCTTGAGTATTTTTACCTGTTTGTAAAAATAAAAGTTTTGATCTTAGGTCAGGTCAGGTGCCTGATTTAGGTCAGGTCAAACGGAGCTATGTCAAAAAAAGTTTAGCGCCCTCTAACTTTTTCTGAAAAAGAGATATCACAATAATACGTTCAGGGGTTGGTGATCTTGCTAAATGCAACAAGTCTGCTATATCAGATTTTTCGGAGTTTTCCGGGTCATTGATATAAGGTCAAGCCCATTTTCAAGACATGTCGTCGTTTTTCCGGGAATTGACCGAATATTTCAAAACATTTTTAGTGTGGAGCGAAGCAGACATTTAGTTACCGTCATTGGGCAAAACATCAATGACTGTTGAAGCCTTTGACCTGAGGTCAGGTCACGAATAACTGCTGTGAGCCAAAATGTACCGCCGTCAAAATCAGCGATGAATTACTCAGAATGGGTAGGAAATGGCAGAACTGGTTTGCCCAGACGTAAGTAAGACCAGGAACTTCGAGAAGTTGGAAAAAATTGCATAGTTTGGAAACAAACAAGCTCTCGCGAATAAAACTCCGCCAGTTGTGTAGATTGGTAATTAATGAATTGTTCCAAAATTTAAGCAAGAAACGCTATCACAAGAGCCACTAAGATCAATAAAATTTACATGGATAGGCTTTTTTCGCGAAAATAAAGGAAAGCTAAAATTAGTTCCCATCAATTTCTTACTGTGTGCGGCTGCGCCCCACTCCCACAGCCGGCGCGAGAATTGCCGTGTCTTTAACTCGACGTTTCGGCGTATATATTGAACAGATCCGGGAAATTAGATGTGTATCGGCATTTGCAGACCTTTACTTGTGCCCTGGTACCTTTACCTATGCGTTATTAGTCACAGCCCTTGAGATTCAGGCCGTTTCTCAGTCTCATGCAGTCGGCTATGAGAAAACATATATAGGACGTAAATTGCTTACACATTATCGAAAACTAAAAAATGGAGACCAGTTTCGAGCTCTACTCGTCACAAGCTTTCCAACAGTGTGCTTATTTTTATCGTGCGACCAACCGTTCGTGAGTTAGAGGGGGCGGCCAACTGCCCCCCCCCCCCCAGTCGAGCGTGATCGTGGCGGACCGACGGTCGTGCGCGGGTCAAAGAAAGCCTCGATGTCAGAAAACTTAAGCTTAGAGACAGGAGTAGGTGTAGGACAGGTTAGCTTGGTCAGGCAAGGTATTATCAGGTTTGGATATGCAGTTAAAAGCTGCCAACAGACACAGATTGTACGTAATCTGGTAAGCGGTTCGTGGCTTGCTCAGCCGTCAGTTAACGTCTTCCTTCTGTTAGTTGAAGCCAGCTCGTATAACACTGGCTTCAGTGATCTTGTCTGGAACAGTTCAAGAATTTTAACATTAGCACTGCATGGCATTGCATAGTTAATAATGAGTTAAGAATGGGAGATTGCCTCCCCCTCTTCCCCCGCTTCAACTCCAGTTGTGGCAGATTTGGGTGAGATCTCGTTGGGACATTGGTGGGAAGGGCAGCAGTTTGGAGCGAACGTTCAACATCTGGGGACAGCTCTTGGCATTTTGCAAAAATGGGACTTTGCGATGTTCCGTCGCTCCGTTAATATTAACAACTTCGTTTAATCTGTAATTTCCGAAATCGAATAGGGGAGGGCATAACGTGTCGGGTTTACCTCCGAATCCAGTTATCCTCCGGCGCTGGGTCGGGTCAAGCGTCGCGGTAGCCTGATGGTTGAGGAGCCGGACAATAGATCCCGTGCGCGGTAGGAACCGAGTTCGAGTCCCGGAGCGGGCACCTGTATTTGGCCCGAGACCTAAAAGGTCAGCCAGGCGCGTGCCAGCCGCGTTAAGGAGTTGCACGGCTCGGAAAAGACCCTCCAGCGTCATTTGGTTCGGCACCTAGAGAGAAACCACTCCATATGTATGTGTATATGTGTGTATATATATATATGATTAAAAAGGATTGCTAATTCTGCATTGACAAGCTTTTCAATGCATCGCTCGAGGTTTCTAGCTTTTGACTTCGCAGTATCTTTTAGGCTAAAAGTTGTTCGTACAAAATCATTGATAGATTCGTTGATATCTTACGAATCTGACGTTTCGACATCAAATTCTATCATCGAGGTAAATTAAAGGACACATATTTCCAGATTCCAGGTTTTAAACAGAAGATACACAGCTATATCATTGTTATATATTTATGCTGGAGCGCTGTAATAATGTTCATAACAACCTCAGACGCTTATGTGACCTGAATCGCAATTTTCAAGTTAATTTTGTCATACAGAAGGCTTCGGAACAAGCAGACGTGTTTTTTTTACGGCCTTTGAGGTGGAGTTTCACCTCGGGCTTCGGGCTCGAAGCCGAGATCAACATCGCCAGTTAGTCTTGGAAGATATCACCCTGAAGAAGGATGGGAATGGAGATGAATGTCCGAGATGTTCCGAAAGATCCACAGAACTCGGAAAGGCCAGAGCGACGTTCGAAGGCACACGCATAAGCTCTTTTGTTGATGTGACAAAGCCCCCGAGAAATGCCGTGTGGAAACGAACAAGGGACCACGGGTCGCATTGTCCAAGAAAACCAGACGCCATACTACGCGGGTTTCGAGCAGAGTGATTGTGCGGTGATGGCATGTGATGTGGAAGAGTTTCCATGGGCAAAAACGAGCTAGGGTCAGTCATGGAAACCGCCGCAGCGATGATCAGTATTCCAGGAAAGATCACTGATCAGAGCGGCCGAAGGACGCGTTCGAGCGCCTGCCTGATGCCTACCTTAGTAATGATCCCTACCTTAGTAAGGGTCCCTACCTTAGTAATCTAAATCCCTACCTTAATAATGAAATAGATACAGACTAGGGGTTACCGCTTACGTCGTTAAGCAAGGTTCATGAACCATGAGCTACCCGGTTTCCAAAAATTTAGGTTTCAAAACAGTCTGATCTTTGGGATCTTTGGTTAGTTTTGGCTTTTGACCGCGGATGATCATAAATGACGGTAATGTGCTTCTTGCTGGACGCTCCCGTCCATGGCGAACCCCATTTCTAAATGCCCTTGATTTTATTTTGCATTTTTCTTTTATGTTCTGATCTTGGTGACGGTTTCTACGTCCGACACAAAAGGTGAAAAACATGGAGAATAACGAGCATTCTTCTTCAAAGCATGTGGGACGCGCGATGCGCTGTCCAAATTCTTTTGAAAGGATATCTATTTCTTATCACTGTCTTTGGGAGGCCAAGACGCCTTCTGAACCGAGGCCACTGTGACAGCGATACGCACTGAGGTCTTAACTAGGCGGACCCTAGGTTTTGAGGAGCGCTTGTGCTATTCATTTTCTTTGGCTAGCGTGTGACTGCAGCCGGCATCAGTTCTTTTTCGCGATAAATCCGCGTTAGGATATGCAGGAGTTTACCAAATGATCTATTACAGACATACTACAACAAAATACGGTGATTTCTAGGTTGATATGGGGTACAAAAGAACGGGCTACACACTGACGTGATTTTCATTGCAAAAAGTCAAAAGTTTCAAGGCGATGTTAAAATGGAATCGATAATGGGCTCGGGAATGAGTTCCTTGTCTGTTTCCAGACGGCGTGGCACCCGAACCGTGGCTAGAAGCCTTTGGGCTGCCGGTACGAACAAAAGACGGTACATGGAGCTACAGCGTGACTCTTTTTCTGAGTCGCTGCGATCTCTGGATCGCCAGCACCACACCTAATTCTGGAAATGTCCGGAAACAGCTTTTTTCACATTGCCGTCGCTTGCGCGTGGCACGTGCCGCACGCATTGAAACGTGTTTTGTGCCACGCGATTGCTCATTCAGTTGTTTTTCCAATATGACGCGTCTCGAGGCGATCTGACCCGTGGCTTCCGAGAAATCTCGCCGAGACTGAAACAATATTTGACGCTATTTGCCTTTCACGTTTTACTTGTTATCCCTATGGGCTAAAAATCGCCCTTGAAGAGCGCAGCACGCGCCAACGACGGGTCGCTGAGCGACGAAAATGAGCGAATTTTCTGGTGGCGCGCGGGACGGTGCACTTTCTTTCGGTGCACGGCACGTGTACACGTTTTCGAACGGCAAGGCTCGTGCCGATCCTCCAATCCGTTTGAGTCCTGGATCGGAGCAAAGCTTTGTTTCCAAACAGACAGAGAGGCAGAAAGAAAGACAGACACACGTTACTCAGAGTATATAGATAGATTCAATCACAAATACAGTCACATCAACGGCTCTTAACGCCCGCCATCCAGTGACTCTAGGGTTGTTCACGAGTTTAAATGTTTAGGGTTTGAGCAAATTCATTGACAAATTTACGTTCCCAAACGTAGAGGCGTCGCCTATCCTTGCTTCTCCGAAGAATGTCAGTGTACATTTTTTAACCCAAATGGTACTGGGGAGATAAAAGCTACAAACCTCGAACGACGCATTAACAAGCTTGATGATGCAGAGTTAGTGTCTCTTTTCAATCAAACATATGTAAAAGAAAATATTCCGTCAAGATACACGGGCATGTATACATATATACATGTATGAAGTCCTGACCGTCGCTCGTAATATATGATATTGAATTAAATTGCAAGTTGCATCGCATCTTCGCTGAAATATAAGCTCGTTTTAGCCATACAGTGCTGTAAAAAAACGATCCAGCACCTATAAAATCCAAGTCCGATGAGTTCGGCCGAAATTCTGTACTTTTCTAGTCCGCTAGATTGGCTTCTGGCGCTATCTTTGCTGTACTCCCCAATCGAAATGACGTGACGGATTCCCTGCCAGTGACATATGACAAAATTTTACATTTCCCCCTTCCCCTGAGGAAAATGCTGGTTACATGTCCGATCTATGCTCTCTCGTCTCGGCGCCGCTGGCGGTTTCAGGGCCTCTGATCGACCTCCAGGAGGGAGTGGTCACCCCCTTCGCTCTCCCCTTGGACACGTCACTGTGCATGAGGCGTTGTGAAATGTGTAGGAAATCTGGACTTGGGGCGCGAAAATAATATTTGTTTGGAAATAGCGATATTAGGGGTTGTCCGAAAATTATGTAGTGCTTGTGGTAGGTGCGCGGTGGAAAGGCCAGTGTTCATCCTAGTAGTCATTTTTATTTTAATCCGTATCATCATCAATATGAATCATTACCGACCACTATCAAAACGAACCAAATATGAATTAAACTCGCATTCGCTGTCGTCCTAATAAGAAAGAATCTTTGTGACGTCATGTCCATTCAGCTCACAATTGGTCATCGTTCTGGGCTACCACACCGTGACCAATTGTGGGTCCGATTGGACATGACGTCACAAAGATTCTTTGTCGTCTAGGTGACAGCGAATGCATCCTTACTGTGACGCCCTATGCGGGATATGTTGCGCATCTGTGACAGATTTCTTGAGTGCTTTGTCCTGTGTTGTACTTCCGTTCCGATTCCCTTGGGGTGGGTCCGGTCATCTGATCTGCGGTGAGAGTACGGTCCGTATCGTTGTTGGGATACTATGTTTATTGCGTTGGTTTGCGGGTGTGTTCGAATCGTGTAATATTGTGTCCTTGATGCGGTTAAGTGTAAAGTCATGGAAATGGTCCCGAAGATCACAAGTTCGGAATGACTGTCTGTCAGCCTGCTGTGGCAACCTGACATTTTACAGTCGGAACGTGGCCTTTGCCTGGAAGTCCTGTCTCTCATGAGAGTAAAATGTAACACCGTCAGCTTTGGAGATGGTTTGATTGTCCTGGGCATGCTGTGACTGCAGTATGTCTGGATTTCTGGCATTTCCGGTATTGCTAAAGATTTCACCATGTTTTGGCGACCATATCAACTTGTTTTTAGTTGATTGCACAGCTAAATGTGAACAGCTTCTAAAAGTGCCTTTTTTGTTGATAAATAACAACATTTGAATTGAAATGATGGCTTCCATCAATAACAGGTGTGGACTTAAATTATGAAGAATTGTAGCACAATGCCAGTGATGCATTAGGCCACTAGTGTTGGCTGCAAAAAACAACCTTAATAAAGCCAAATGGGACAGAATGGCTGAATTTGTTGGCAAGTTGTACAGGGGTTCTGATGGCAGTACTGAGGCATCTGTGCATCATTTCCAAACTTTTTTTGAGTCATATCTTTGACATTATCTCATTGACTTAAAACATTTCTACTACAGTTGTCCACCTTCAGGTTTTCAGAAATGGCATGTTTAATCACCACTTGTGGGCTGAGTAAAGCCCAGTTAACAAGTCATGTCTGTGTTTATAGTAGCACAGTTAAATCCACACCACATGCTGTTCTGAGATGGCATTTGCCTGTGTGAGCAAACTTTTGTACACACAAATGATGAATACTTCCATCATTTTTGGTGGTGTAGTTTTTTATTGCCATAATCCAGATGTTGTGGTGAGCCAATTTAAGCCAGATGGAGCAAATTTCATTGACATTTGCCAAAACATGTTTGAATTTTTTTGGGATCCAACATGACTCCCACTACCCAGCATTCCATCTGACACTGAATGCCCCTTATTACGGGCACTATCTGTCGTGCTTTGTGTCCTGTGGACTTGCGCTAAGAATGTGCCTGATTCAATGCTGATATGTTATTGCACATGGAGGAACACACACCTGAATTCTGGTTTTTGCAGCCAGTAATTATAAATGCTGATTACAGTTCTGTTCAATAATGCAAAAGTCATTATATGATAAACATGTCTTAAGTTTTGGTTTTGGAGGATGCTGGAATGGTTTCATGGCCTAATGCAAGCATCACTTAAGATGCTCTGCATTACCAATGGTCTGTAAATCACTGTAATGTTTGTGAGTATTGAAGTGAACTGATTCTTTGAAAAATATGGTGGAATTTTGGATCTATGGAATGCATGCACTGCAACCAAAATGAGCCCAGTTTTAAGTGTAAGCATATGATGCTGTGAAATGTATGAGCTGACCTGAAGCTTCCCACACTGACATGACTCAACATTCACATTCACACATTCCACCACCTGTAATTTTTCACAGATTTTGTTTGTCATAAATTGGTCAGGTAAATTGCCTTCTCATTCATGACTGGGATTGGTGGTCCTGTTCATTGGCATCTTTAAATAGGATTGGCACAAGATGTCAGTGCAATTTTGATATATGGATAAGAATGCTCACAGGATGGAATGCCCAGGACCTCCAGACATTAACTTCTCTGCCTCTCTGATTCATGTCACTCTTCCCATTTGACTCACAGAGTGCAGACAGTGAAAGCAGATGCCAGTGTGAGCAGCAGGAGAGACCAGTCAGCACCACCCACCTCTCTCAGCCACCATGAAGCCATCCATCGTCGCCGACGAGATGTTCCCGGACAACGCCGCCAACCAGTTCATGGACGTGTCTATGGAGGAGGTAGGTTAGGCAGAGAGCATATTTTTGTGTTAGCGAGTTGGTGTGCACTCTTGGAGGTGCTTCAGCTGCCAGTCAGAGCAGCTGGAAATTTTTGTTTTGAATGCAGTTTGCAGAGAATGCAGGGCATTGTAAGAAGAGACGTGTCTGGGTCAGAAAATGGCTCCCAAGATCCAGATCCTGGATCCCAAATCCAAGATTCAGGTCTACCCAGGAAGAGTGTCTTCCATTTTATCAAAAGACCCATTGTGATCCAAGGTGTAGCCTCTTATTTTATCAAAAGATTCAGTAGAACCAACGATGCAGGATCCGGTTTGCCAAAAGAAGTAGGGGCACCTATCTTGGGTATGGGACCGAAAGGGCCACCCGGTGGCGGGACGGCCGTGTTGCGGGATTTGTGTGGGATGATAACGGTCCTTCGGCGCTACCTGGTTTGGTGCGTGGAAACAATAGCTGTCTTTGAGAACTCTTGGGTGACGGTGTCAAAACTCGCACAACCAGCTCGGCTTAATATAGCCAGCGCTACCCACTTCAGCGTGCTAGGGCTAAGTATATAGATAGAAGTGTATTTAGTGGACTTTGATTTTCAAATAGTGCAAAGTCGTTTTTGTGTAAATGTTTCTACCACAGTTTTTATGTGCAGTTGACCAGTCAACTTTTCAGTTCATGTATAGGGTGGCCTGAAAGACCCAAAGTCCTCATGGGTCTGAGGTCCACATCCTGGCTTTATCAAAGATCAGGATCTCATCTAAGAATGGCCACAATTTTTGCCAGCAGATCCACAAGCATGTGTGATCCAAATCCGAATCCAGTTTTTTTTAATCCACTGGGATCCAAAATATGTCAGTGATGTTGGCACATCTGCACAGTGTCCTGAAATTACTTTTGGCTAGAGTGGAGATGGATGTCAGTATGCCTCTGGGAGGTAAAAAAGGAATATTTTAACTCTGTTGTGATTTACATAAAAAAAAAATTTCATCAAAAGTTTGACTATTCTCCCTCTCACTGATACCCTATTGTTATTATTGTTGTTTTTACTGAAGAGTACTGGGACGACTGGCATCACATCTTCCCATTGCCTGTTACTCATGGTTATGCATGAGTAGCAGGCAGTGTTGCTGTGCTGCAGGTTCAGTGGCCATCACTGTATTAGGTACTGTTCCTGACTCCAGACGAACCCTGACACCCATCACTGTATTAGGTACTGTTCCTGACTCCAGACGAACCCTGACACCCATCACTGTATTAGGTACTGCTCCTGACTCCAGACGAACCCTGACACCCATCACTGTATTAGGTACTGCTCCTGACTCCAGACGAACCCTGATACCCAGAGATCCTGCTGCCATAAATGTATTACCAGCTAAGGAAGACTAAGTGCAGAATGCGAACGTGTTCATCATTAACGTCTTCCAAACTGGTACTCCACAGCAC
Organism: Capitulum mitella; assembly: GCA_030062745.1. Lineage (NCBI taxonomy): Eukaryota > Metazoa > Arthropoda > Thecostraca > Pollicipedomorpha > Pollicipedidae > Capitulum > Capitulum mitella. The sequence continues at coordinate 1,119,313 of CP099852.1, read as the reverse complement.
GCAGTCTTCGGCGGCACAAATCAAGGTGCATATAATTACCGGAATACTCTAAACTTGCATCTCGCAGCTAAAAGACTCATGCTGCGGTTGGACAGTTGAAACACAGTAGCGGCATGTGCCAAACGACGCAGCAGTCATCACGCACGTAGATCCTGATCACATGACAGTGGACTTAGACTAATGCGAACCTCGAATGTAGGCGAAAAAAATTAACTAATGCGGACTCCGAGTGCAGGCGAATGGATGGGGATGATAGGCCAGCGGCACGCAGTACATGTCTGACGACACACAGTAAGCCAAGGTTGAACACACCACGCGCTCTTTGGCGGCACGAGTCAAGACTCATATGATTACCGGCGCTAAATTTACGCCTCACAACGAAGGGCCTCATGCCGCGGTTCGAAAGTTGATGCAGTAGCTGTATGTGCCGAATGGCGCGACAGTCAACGCAAACGTTTGGCCAGATAGCGGTGTACTGCGAATGTACAAACTTAGAAATTCTAAGTATTTATTCCATCCAACTTAAAAGTTTTATGTTGGAATGAAGGTGAATGGATGACAGGCGAGGAGTACACAATACACAACAGTAGGCGACACACAGCAAGCCAGTGTGCAGCAGAGCACACACCGTTCGGCAGCACACAACGTGCATAAGATTGTACTACCCTAATCAGCAAACATGAACCTGAACTTTCTACCAAGCTTATTGAGTCGCTGGACCGTCAGGGACTGTCCTCCATGGACTGTCTTTTAGGCTGGGACGGAGGGGCGTCAGCCATCGGTCTGCCACCGCGGAGGACGGGAAAACTGGAGGGGTACGGCGTTCTCGATAAAGAATACCTCTTTCTAGGCGCGGCCCTCCTCATTTCTCTTCCTCTCATCGAACTTACCCGCAAACCGACCCTCGCTAACCGTCTTCATGGCCTTCTCCACCCTTTCTGCCTATCTGACTGGGATCGCGACAATATCAGACATGTCTCAGCCACCTCCACGACATTTCCTATGCCCGTGTGGAGCCCCGCTGAAATGTTTTGAAAGGTCTGCAGGACCTGTTCGTGACACCATGTCCGCACCCCTGCATCATCCGCTGGCAGCCACGTCGAACCATACTGGTCAGCCTTGGTGCAGACACGTTCCATGAAAGTTCTGAACTAGCTGGCCGGGCTGTCGCCATCTCCGCACGGGTACGCCAGGAAGCCGGAGAGCACCCTGGGTTACGACACTGACTAGCTCTATGTCGAAGTATCTAAGCCTAAGCCATGCAAAACTCCTTGCTTACATTATGCCTTTGGTTCAGCTTTCGGGTCTTTCTTTTTGCCAAATATTTCATTCCTTTGTGGCAATCAAGGTCCTGGGCCGTTATGACGAAGCCAAAAACACTTCGTTTATATTTATGGACTTTTCGAATATTGTAAGTTTTTTGAAACATGTCATTTGATACTGTAGGACGTCGAAGATTTTTCCTTTTTTGATTATCATTCGGAAACCATATTCAACTGTCTCAGTTCAGGCTGAATGCAAAGTGGGTTTTGGGTTGGCCATTATTTCTGACTCCTTCCGAAGAGGCGTCAAGTTTTTTCGTCCCTGCCAAATTGGTAGCAAGATATCGCAAATCCGCACGGCTTCTCTTGTAACGCATAAATGCAGAGGAAATCACGAGGCTTTCGTGTATCGGACGTGAGCAATGTTTTGGAGCGTCAAAGGTTGACGTGGAGGTACATAAATACTGTCAAAAGTCTTTTTGCATGCGTTTGAACAGAATCTGAGGTGAAGTCATGATCGTGAGAGAGGTAAAAAATAATATTGCTGAGTGTGTATTTCCACTCAAAATTAAGAATTTCAGGTCACTGCGTCTGCATGCAAGGCTACCAGAGGATCTCTTTCTGTATTTTTTTCTCTGTGAGTTGTTTCTCTGCCAGAAGCGAGGAAGGAGTAAGATGGTTGAGGTGCCATTTCATGTGGCAATTGGTCGATGGACGATTAGAGACAGAGTTAGTTTTAGTAGTCTTATTATTCGTGTTTGTTCTCTGGTGAAAAGTTGAAATACCCTTTCTGTGGTAGTGATAGTTGACTCTTGTAAGCTTATTATTGCGCATTTTCTACATGAACATATGCCACTGCCACTGCAATCATCCATGAAGCGTGCTTAAGCACGCTTCTTTGCAAGTTTGTCGCGTGCTTCAGTAGTTAAATCGTGCATTTTAAGCGCTTAAGTTGTACACACACACACACACACACACACACACACACACACACACACACACACACACACACACACACACACACACACACACACACACACACACACACACACACACACACACACACACACACACACACACACACACACACACACACACACACACACACACACACACACACACACACACACACACACACACACACACACACACACACACACACACACACACACACACACACACACACACACACACACACACACACACACACACACACACACACACACACACACACACACACACACACACACACACACACACACACACACACACACACACACACACACACACACACACACACACACACACACACACACACACACACACACACACACACACACACACACACACACACACACACACACACACACACACACACACACACACACACACACACACACACACACACACACACACACACCCACACACACACACACACACACACACACACACACACACACACACACACACACACACACACACACACACACACACACACACACACACACACACACACACACACACACACACACACACACACACACACACACACACACACACACACACACACACACACACACACACACACACACACACACACACACACACACACACACACACACACACACACACACACACACACACACACACACACACACACACACACACACACACACACACACACACACACACACACACACACACACACACACACACACACACACACACACACACACACACACACACACACACACACACACACACACACACACACACACACACACACACACACACACACCACCCCCCCCCCCCCCCCCCCCCCCCCCCCCCCCCCCCCCCCCCCCCCCCCCCACACACACCACACACACACACACACACACACACACACACACACACACACACACACACACTAAATGTAAACTGTGCTTTAGAAGTGTATATTCAGCATGCAGTCCTGCTCTTCCTTGTTTTAACCTTTCCCTTAGACACCTTCCGACCCATCTCCGTCCGTGATGCACTTCCGCCAGTAAACCTGCCACGGTGTGCCCCGTCCGAGCGTGCGCCGCGTTCACCTCATGTCACCGACCGGCGGCCTGGCGTGGCCCGCAGGTCTCCGGCATGGACCGCAGCGGCATCCTGGACCTGACCGGCAACGAGAAAGTCGTGCACGCCGACTTCCCCAACAGTGAGTGGCCGTCGGCAGCGCACTGCGTCCCGCTGCCTGGGCGGACAGGAGGCTGTCGTGGGGCGGAGGGTTGTTCGTGTTGGTCCCGCCGAGGACCGTGGTAGGGCGGAACAGTGCAGCCGCAGGTCACGGGACAGAATGGCTGAGGAGCGAGATGTGTTGGTTTCTTGGCTGGGGTGCTTCCTGTATCGCTAGTCCCGCAGTTCCCGATCTGTATCATTCAGCTTGTCTCTTAGTTGGCAGCTGCCTGAGATGCAGTTTATTGCTTCCATCTTTAAAGGAGTCTTATCTCAAGAACTTTGAAAGGTTATGCGAAACGAAATTTTGCTCACGGAACTGTAAAATATTTTCGAGTGCATCATTTAATGGACTGGGGAGATACGCATTACCTAGTAGCTTGAGCAATAATAGTCCTTTGTAGATTTTCGTTTTCACCCTGGGTTGTGTGCGGGGCCGGCGACTCTCCTGACGCCATGACACCCGCCCGTCCACAGACTTTGGCGACCTCTTTGACGACGACGACCTGGAATGAAGTCCCGCCCACTCCCGGTGACGTCATTCGCCCACCGGCTGCTCCCGGCCCGCGGATTGGTCGACGCGTCGGCGCGCCCACGTGCGTGTTCTCCCGCTGTGACCGGAATTACAGGGGCTCAGACAGCTGACCAAATCGCGTTTTAATCGAGACGGAGGAGCGGAGGCGCTCCGTGGCGAGACAAAGACGCTGCCGCGGCCACGTACGCTGATCTTTTAGAAGCTCGCGAAAGCCCTCTGGCGGACGGCACTGCGCTCCGCCGGCGATTTAACGACGCTCCCGCCGCGAGTCGGACCGGTTTTCGCGGCTCGTCTCGGGCGGCGGGCAGGGCGCGCCGCGTCTGACCCCTCGGTCGCCGCCGGCCGGGCCGCCCCCGGTCGTCGTCCGTCCCCCGGCTCCGGCGGCCGCCGCTCGGAGGGCAGCAGCTCGTCAGCGACGACGCGCGGCCCGGCCGCGATGTCGGCGCCGGAGCCGATCGAGGTGGTGCAGACGGCCGAGTACTACATCCTGGTGCGCGGCGAGCACAGCCTGTGGTGGCGGCGCGCCGACGGGGCCGTCTCGGCCGGCTCGGCCTGGGACCTGGCCGCCGCCGCGCGGCCCGCCTGCCTCGGCGTCTGCCAGGCGCTGGTCGGCCGGCTGCAGGCGGTCGTCGGCGGGCCGCACCACCTGCTCCTGGTCCGCGAGTCGGCGCCGGTCGGCCACCTCCCGTCCGGTCACGTGGTGCGCAAGGTGACGCGCGTGGCGCACCTGCCGCTGACGCCGGCGCCACCGCCGGACGCAGCGGACTGCCAGCTGGAGCCGTGCGCGAAGCACGCGGGCGTGGCGCCGGCGGCGGAGGCGCGTGCCGGCCTGGCGCGCACGTGGGGGCTCATGAAGACGGTGACGGCGGCCACGGTGACGGCGGCGCAGTCGGCTGGCGCACAGGTGAAGGAGCGCGTACCTGGCCTGCGGCGCGCGCCTGCCGCCAGCCCCGTGCTCGACGACGTGCTCAAGCTGTTCAACGACGCGGACGCGTTCTACTTCAGCGAGGGCGGCGACCTGAGCAACTCGCTGCAGCGGCGGCTGGACGGCGCGCCGCCGGACGTGCGTTTCGTCTGGAACTGGCCGATCACGGAGCCGCTGCGCGCGCTGCCGGCGCCGGCCGCCGCCGCCTGGCTGCAGCCGCTCGTGCAGGGCTTCGTGCACGTGAGCGAGCTGGCGGCCGGCGGCGGCGAGGACGCGCTGCCGGCGCCGCTGCGGCTGACGCTGATCTCGCGCCGCAGCCGGCTGCGCGCCGGCACGCGCTACCGCCGCCGCGGCGTCGACGAGAACGGCGACGTGGCGAACTACGTGGAGACGGAACAGGTGGTCTCGTGCGGCGGCCACCACCTGAGCCTGGTGCAGGTGCGCGGCTCAGTGCCCGTGTTCTGGGCGCAGCCCGGCTACAAGTATCGGCCGCCGCCGCGGCTCGAGCGGGACCCGGCCGAGACGCAGGCGGCGTTCGCGCGCCACATCAACGCCGAGCTGGGGCGCTTCGACGCCGTGCACGCGGTCAGCCTGCTCGACCTCGCCGGCCGCGAGCGCGTGCTGGCGGACGCGTACCTCGACCACGCGCTCGTCTTCGACAGCGAGCAGCTGACGTTCACCGCGTTCGACTTCCACGAGCACTGCCGCGGCCTGCACTTCGAGAACGTTTCGCTGCTGCTGGCGGCCGCGGCCGACGAGCTGCGCGCCGCCGGCTTCGCGTGGGCCGACGAGCGCGGCCTGCTCTGCCGCCAGCGGGCCGTCTTCCGCACCAGTTGCATGGACTGCCTGGACCGCACGAACGTCGTGCAGACGGCGCTGGGCCGCGCCGCGCTCTGCGCCCAGCTGGCGAAGCTCGGCTTCACGTCGGGCGCCGGCCTGCCGGCGCCGCTGCGCGCGCCCTTCCAGCGCATGTGGGCGGACACGGGCGACGCGCTGAGTCGCCAGTACGCCGGCACGGGCGCGCTCAAGGCCGACTTCACGCGCACCGGCGAACGGCGCTGGACGGGGCTAATGCGGGACGGCGTGAACTCGGCGAGCCGCTACTACCTGAACCGGTTCCGCGACGCGGCGCGCCAGGCGGCCATCGACGCGTCGCTCGGCCAGCCGGCGGCCGGCGTCGAGCCGCTGGACGAGCCGGACGAGCCGGACGAGCCGGAGGAGGCGGCCGCCGTGGAGCGCGTCCGCCAGCTGCTGCTCGACTGCCAGCGCCTGCTGCTGCCGGAGTCGGCCGTCGTGCTCGGCGCGTGGGCGCTGATTGACGCAGACCCTGACACGGGCGACGCCGCCGAGCAGGAGATGGACACGATGCTCGTGCTCACCACCGACTCGTACTACGTGGCCTGCTACGACGACGACACGGACCGCATCGTGTCGTACCAGCGCGTGCCGCTGGCCGACCTGCAGGCGCTGGAGCTGGGCCCGCTGGAGGCGTCCCGGCTGTCACGCTCGCCGCGGCCGCCCTGCCTGCGGCTCTGGTACGAGATCGGCGGCGAGGCCGGCTTCTTCCACCAGCTGCGCGCCACGCCGCTGCGCTTCTTCAACAACGTGCCGGTCAGCGCCGGCTCGACCGAGGAGCGGGTCGAGACGCTGCGCGCGCTGGCGGCGGCGCTGGCCGGCGCCTGCGAGGCGGCCGGCCACCAGGTGCCGCTGTCGGAAGGCCGGCTGGACCGGCGCCGCTCGCGGGCGGCGCTGGCCTCGTCGCGCCGCGGCCGCGCCGCGCTCCGCTGGCTCGACGAGCCGCAGGAGACGCTCCGCTCGGCCGGCTCGCGCGCCGTCAACAGCGTCACGGCGTGGCTGCCGCCGCGGCTGCGGCTGTGGGATGCCGAGCGGCCCCGCCCGGCCGGCCGCCGACGGCGGACAGTCGGTCACCGAGCGCAACTCGCCGGCCGAGCGGCCGCCGCCGGAGAGCGGCGACATGCTCATGGACAGCGCCGGCATCATCGCCCGCTCGGCGAGGCCGACGGCAGCGGCGCCGGCCGTCGAGACCAACGGCGAACTGCCGGAGCCGGCCGGGCCGGGAGGCGGAGCCGGCCCCGGCGGCCGCCGAGCCTGAAGCCGGGTCTGAACTGGCCGGAGGGCCGACCGACGCGCCTGCTCCGGCCGCGCCGCCGCCGGCCGCCAGCCCGGTGCCCGAGATCACGGTGAGCGGCGGCCAGCGGCCGGCCGGCGGGCTCTCGCTGCTGGGCTCGGCGCTGTCCCCGTTGGCCAGCCCGGCGCGCGACACCGTGCTGGTCGGTTTCTCGCGGCTGGCGCGCGGCGTGCAGCGCCTGGGCGGCGCCGGCGCCGGCGCTGACCTGAGGCCGTCGGCCGTCCGCAAACTGGAGCTGAGCGAGCTGCTGCGCGACCGCATCGCCGCCTCGCGCACCCGCGTCACCCTGCTGTAGAGCCGGCCAGTCGTGTTGCTGCAGGACGGTGGTGAACGAACGTCAGGGTCACGGCTCGCAGCGTTGCTCTAGGAACCGCGTTGTGGTCGTCTGTTTGGGGAACGGTCTTGAAGGACGCTGAGTCGCCAGTAACGGAGAGCGTCCCGCTGGAGGTTGCAATCTGGAGATTGGGTGTCGTCAAGAGGCAGAGGTTGTCGCCTGTTGAGGGGCCAGGTTGTCGCAAGAAAGACGCTGGACTTTGCTTCCTAAAGAACGGTGGGATCTCTGTCTGTTTGTCCTAGTCGGTGGCAGACTTGTACGTCGTATTGAGACTGCCTCTTCCCAGTGGTACGTGAGTCAGGCTGGCACCTCATGTAGGGAGATACAGAGCCAAACTGAGACCTGAACCAAAGATGCCACTGCGCTGGCGCGGCGACCGCAGTGGCGACCGTTTCCCAGGCGCTGGGCCAGTTAGGGCTGATTATTCACTAGGAACGGGCCAGACAAACGTTTTGACAGACGGGTCGGTGTAGATGGTTTGTGGTCTTCGCACGTTGCGACCGTCACGATAGGCAGCGTCGATTGTTTGGTGACTTCCGTCGGCGTGGAGGCGGCAGTCGGAAATTGTAGCGTGCACGTTCTAGTTCGTGATGTTAACACCCAGAACTGTTCCGCGCACGAACTCCCCGCACAACGTGGGGCATGGGCAACTGAAAGCCAGCCACGAGGATTATGGCTGGAAACTGAGTTACCTCGGACCGAACACAGCCTAACGGACAGCATAATCGATGTCTAGCCAGCGCGCCGACCGCGTGCCGTCGATGTGTACCCGAGAGTATTGCGCTCGTTGCGGCAAACTGTGTTAGAGCGCGTCGCAGGATGTCGTATTTGTGCCCCGGACGCGGTAACCTCGTGCGGCCAGTGGTGCGTTGTCAGTATTTCACGGCGCTGCCGAAAAGCCGCCGGCCAGTGTTGCCGAGGGAGGAGGGATTGCCACGGGAGACGCTGCCGCGTCCGTTTGGCGGGAGTCGGTGCGTCCTGTCTGGTCTGTCCAGTAGAACGGTGTCAGCGGCAGCAGCAGTGTCGTCGGCGCCCGTGCGGTGTACTTAACGGGCGGCCGGGCCGTGGCGAATCTCGGTGCTTCGTTTCCTCGTTTGAGGCGCGTTCCGGTGGTAAGCCGATTGTTAGCTGGTCGTCTGATCTCGCCAAGAACGTTCCTGCGGCTTGTACTTTGCCGCCCGAGGGGTTTCGTCCCGTCGGAGTCATTCCCGCGAGTCAAGACCAACAAAGGACTTGACTCAACAGCGTCCCAGGCAGCACCCAGACGGCGTACTCGCCACGGTGGCGTCCGGAGTCTGCCGATGTCGGCCGGCTCCGAGGGGGCGCCACTCTTGGTCGTCTGCGCTCATGCGGTAATGCTTCTCCTCGTTTCGCGCACGCGCAAAGAGTATGCTAGCTTGTCTCGTATGCTTAGTCTATGCATATGTGTTGTTTTGCTTGTTGAGAATACAGATGCAGATGCACGCCGTTCAGTATGCATCTTGCCGGTGAAGGTTCCGGCCATGCGCCGGTGGCGTGTTAATGGAGAAGAGTGGAACTTCTCCAAATTAATGTTGATGCAAATGCCAGTTTCTGGTCCATTCTCTTCATGCAGCGCCACGGGCGGGGTGTTAATTTCTTCGAAGATGGCTGTGCTCGTCGGGTTTCATCGATGATGGTGTGCCTGTGGTGCGGCCGTTCTGAGGTTAATGCGCCAAACTGACGTTATGGCATGAGTGGCGGGTACATAGCCAGCTTCGTGATGCAGGAGACGGAGGAAACCAACACGAAAATATTGGCGCCTGAGATCATAGCCCACGAAGAGAACATTCTGGACCAATCAGTTTCGGGGGAGTCAGGAACATGCTTCAAACGCTGGGGCAGATAAAACTCGCGACGATAAAATGTTCAGACGTTTTCCTCAAGACGTGAGAAAACGCCTGGCAAGGCGCCGGGAAATCAGGAACGATAGCCGCTTTTCCAAACAGACCCAGTTCGTTTGCAGTGTTTATTGATCGTGCGCGGACAGACCCAGTGAGCGTTCAGAGCACGGCAACGAGCCGCACCCACCAGGGCGGCAGCGCTCTGAGGGCGGTGACTGTCTCGCCGGTGGCTGCTGCGCCCCAGAACACCACAACACGGCACGACCGTGGTCACTATCCTACAACAGGACTATCAGCCAGAGCAGAGAACGCCGGAGATCACGGAGAATTTTCGGCACGAGGCGGCGAAGCGACGAAATCTGGAGCTGATGGAGCCCCAGGGGCGACAGCACGTGTCTGTCTCGATACCCGGATAATAGTCCCGGCACCAACACGCTGTGAAACGCAAAGCGTACCCAGCCCTGAAATGGGCACTGCGCCTTGTATTGACAGCTGGCAATGTAGAGAGCGATGCAACGATGAGCGATGGTGGGAGTGCACTACGACATTTTCTACACTAGTACCGTGTAAGCTACGAACGAAAATAAATAGTGCGCATGTTCCACACACTGCTGTAGTGAACTGCAATCAGACAGTACCCTGTGACGCACCGAGAAATGTCGTGACAAGTGACAACGCAGCCGTCCTTGTCTGCTAATGCCAATAAGTCAACCACTCAGATGACAACTCTAGGTACGTAACGCAATAACTACAACAAAAAAATCTGGCATGTTCCCTTTTGTACGTGACGTATGGTGCGATGTTCACATCCGCCGGTAAGGTATAGACGTCGTCGGGATGTCTGATTCACGACATTTACGATCGAATCACAAGGACTTGTGAAAATGATCGGAACAGTTTCACTAAAGTTCGTGTTCTCAGAATGATCGTTGAGGTACCTGCGATCATTCAGAGATGTTCCAGGCAGCCCCATGGATCATATGCAAGGGAATCTGTTTCGAAAATTTTCCAAATCGTTTCCAGCACATCGACCGCAAATCATAGCATTGCAAAGTTAAGCCCTTAGATTTCGCCAACAACAGTCATTGCAAGACTGGGTGCAGCACTGTTGTGAAAATCGAAAAGGCGTCACAGCCACCTGAAAGTGAACCTTCATGGAAAACATGACCTCAGATCTTTGTAACAGAGTTAAGAGCAATAATTACCAGGACATCACATTCCAGACGATCATGAAGCTTCACCATAAATGTGGACATAATTGCACAAAATTTGAATGCTTTCACATTCAAAGAGTTCCACAAAAATGTAAAAAAGTTATTTGTACTAAGCACACGGCGGAATGTGATAAGTATAACAAATCCATTGCGAAGTGCAAAGTCTCCAAAACGATCACATTTTCTACCAATATACAGCACACCAAAAAACATATCTCGTCTTGTAGAAAATTTAACTAGGTCAATCCTTTATGGTTCACAAGCATCAAGCATCCTACCTATACATATTCAGTGCTCAAAAACAACTCGTCGCGCTTTACAGCAGTCTGTGAGTAATCCTGTAAAGTTTCCCACCTTGAAAGCTGAGTCTGCAAAGCAATACCAACCTAAAGCACCTACAACACTTCTCGCTCCCGGAACGTCGAACTCGAAGTATTCGGCACAGGGCTGCCATCTATAACAGTGTCGTAGCGCCACCTATACCGTCGGCGGCGGCTTGGCGTTCTTCCCGCTCCCGGGGGGCGCGGCGGCGGCCGGCTCGGTGGCGCCATCTTCCTTCACGTGCAGATGCACGTCGTTGGTGGCGAGCGGCGAGGCGGCGTCGGCGGGGCGGCGGGGCGCGGCCGGGTTGCGCGCGGGCCGCGGCCGCCGGTGCACCTCGGGCGTGAGGCCCGACTCCGTGTCCCTCACCAGGCGGCCGCCGCTCTTCGACCGCGCCAGCCGGCCGGCCACGTACTGCTGCAGCGAGTCCTCCTCGCGCTTGGCCAGCACGCGGTTGATGAGCGTCAGCACGCCGCCGAGCGCGACGAAGAAGGTGCCCGTGCCGACCAGGTCGTACGCCTCGGCCGTCTCCATGTAGCCGGGGATCATGGCCGTGATGACCATCAGGAAGCCGATGAAGAGGAACACCAGGCCGATGTGGAAGAGCGTGATGCCGAACACGATGCCGGTGGGCGCGCCCAGCCGGCGGCGGCCGGGCGACGGAGGCCGCGGCGGCTCCTGGCCGGCGGCTCCTGGCGGCTCCTGGCCGGGGACGCCCTGGAGCGAGGCGGTCGTGTTCCGCCTCTGCTGCTGCGCCTCCAGCCGGCTGCGCTGGCGGCGCAGCGCGGCGCCCTGGACGCCTCGCATGCTGGCCGGCGAGGGGCGGGCGCGGCCGCCGCCCCGGCCTCACCTGGGGACAGGCGCGCCGTCAGTCGGCCGCTCGGTGCCGGCTGGGGGAGGAGGGTAGGCAACAGACTCACGAGCTGCAATAGAGCCAGAGATAGAGCCAGCAATAGGGCCAGAAACAGGAAGGGAAGAGAGAGAGGGGATAGGAAACAGAAAGGGGAAGGAAGGAATATAGGTGGGCAAAGAAGAGGAGAGCGTGTTAGCGAAGTGGTATTGGCTCATAATGACGTTGAACACAAGTTTGCTCTGATGTCCACATGAGTAGCTGACAGATTTTTCGACAGCCTCAGCTGCCTTTTTCTTGAACCGTGCAGACTTGTTTGCAACCACTTGGTGGCCTTTATGCAACTAATGGCGAGAAAAGATAAATTATGTGCATTTGTGACAACATTGACTTATAAATTTAGTTCGTCAAGCATCTTACGTTCTTCTTATTCTCTGTTGCTGAATAGTACTTGTCGCGAATGAAGGAAATCGACGACTTTTGATAAAAACTTCCGTGAATGGTCGAAACCTTTCGCAGGATTTCGCCAACCGGCAGTCATTTGGACATTCTTTCCACTCGTAACAAAAATCGAGGCCCCTTTTTCTCGCGAAGCGGAAACAGCTGTCGTTTGTCGCGGACACAAAAACGTGCTCGATGTAAGTGTTCACCAGCCCAGATGCGGCGTGTTCGGCGCCGAACAGCTGGGAGCCAAACGGGAGTCCTGGATGACCCACGGCGGATGGGCTGTGCGGCGGCTGGTCGTCGCCTACCGTCCGCGATGCCACAGGCTGATTACAGCTAGTGCTTTCATAACAGCTTTTCATACTTTCAGGCAGCTAGCCGTCCCCTCACATATACAGGAATGTCATGTTTGCAGAGCCGCTGCAGTACATGACCAGGCCCATTTACATTATGAACTTTCCATCCTCGTTACGTGGGTTACGCAGGTTAAAACCAGCCCGGCTAAGAAAAACAATGGATTCACCTTTGCATGGAGCAAAGAATGCTGGCAAACAAAAGAGAAGATTGGTCCACACATGGGTAGCAGGAAAACAATTAAAATGATAGACAATCGATGATGGATTAAAATGCATCAAGTTAAGTGTGCCAATCAAATACAAAATACGTCAAACGGCTGAATTGCTTTTGGAGATTATTAGGTCGTCCAACCAAGTTGGACTGCTGAACTTGACACAAGGTAAATCACAAACAAGTGAAAAATACAGAAAAAGACACGAGGAAAAAGAGATGAAAAATAGTTCTGGCCCCTTTTGGAAAGAAAGAGCACCTAGGATGAAAACCTTTGGTATGAGCCGAACTGAACACAAAACGGAGGGAAAGGTGAGCAGAGGAGAGAGAAAATGAACAGGCTGACATCAGACTGGGACAATGGCTTCTGCCGCGTCCGTCGACGCTCGCGCTGTGGCCGCCCGAGGCCGGCGCGGTGAGCCCGCGGGCGCGAACGGCAGCAGGCTGGCCGACGGCGCGTCTTGTAATGAGCAGAGTAAATAAATCGGAGAGTGGATCGTGCGACGGAGCAGGCAACGCGACGGCAAGGTGGAGACAGCCCAAAGACTGGCTGGTCCCGCTGGTTGCAAAATATTGCGAAAATTGTATCAAGGCATTAATGGAGGAAAATGATACGACTAACAAAATAATCAAGTATAATGAGCGTGCAGATCAAAATGAGAAGTCCGCATAAAAATTTAATGGGAATGCAGTTCACGTTACTCGCCATACATCCCAAAGGTGCCTTATTGCTTCTGGCCGGTTAGGCGCCTGAATGGTCGAGTCCGGTGAACGAATAAATAAATGGATGAATGGCCAAATCCAGAACTGTGGTTGAATAACACCACGCTTTTTATGTGTCTTGGCAATTGTCAAAATCATCGCTAAGCATTAGCTTAACGATGCTTAAGATCGTTAAGCTGCCTGTTAAGCTATGTGTCGCCATCTAAACATCGCCATCCAAACACCTCGATCTTTCCCAAACGCAGATGAAGAATATACTTCGTTGTTCACCTACATGTGTATTTGAAACCTAACCTGGAGGAAGCGGCTTTGATATGTTCCTGTCATGAAATCGCTTAGAACAGAAAGAGCTCGTGAGTAAAGAAAATTTTAAGCGCTATACGGCAGTAATCAAGCGAAATAGAATAATCCGAACCTCCATCGGCAGCGTCAGAAACTAATTACCGAACTGCATTTAAGCACGGATTTATATGTGACGTTGGCGTGACAAGGAAACATTAGGAGCTCAGACACTGGTGGCAATGGCATTAAAGGAAAAACTTAGCCACATCCTCTGTTTTACTTTTAATGGAATTTTACGAACTCAGTGAGTTCCAGGGATCAGTTGCAAAGTAGGAGTTTTTGTCAATTGCTTTTGATTCGCATAGGGGCCTTTTATTCCCATTTTGACCCATGTTTTTCTTAGTATATTTAGCTGCAGTTTGTGAAAAATCCCGCATCATTGCTAGTTCCTCTTCGATCCTGCTGCCAAAGTATGGATTCCGTGGAGAAAGCATGTCAAGCAGTATGATTTCATAACAATCGATAAATAGATAAAAATATAAATGATGATCATTTCAGAATTACGCGAGACATTTTTTTTCTTTTTTTTCACTTCTTTTTCAGGTTTTTGTCTGTAACAACAGGGAGAAGAGATCTTGATTTCTTTGAATGTGGTTCGATAGATGCAAGGAGAATTTCGATGCCGAAAATCGGCGAAAAACATCATGAGACTGTTACACAGCTGGCAGCGTGCACAACTCGGTTCCTTTCCCTTTCGCACTCTGATTCCCGCGTGCCCACATCGTATCTCTTCCACCTGCGTCCGCGTCGAGGCTAAACGCATGGGTGCTGTTCACCTACCTCAACACGCTGGCCGGCCGGCGTCCGTGGGCGCACGGTCGCCAACACGTTCACTGTTCAGCCGGCCGGGCGTCCTGCACGCGTCGCCTCCCGTCCCAGTGGCGACGCTGCAGCTGCCCTTCAGGAGTGAGCTGCGGGCCAGCTCCGTAGGTGATGCAGGGGGCTCCGGCTGTGCCCAGAGGTGCTCCGGTTGGGATCGGCCGTTCCCCCGTCGACAGCGTCGAAACGCTGGACCGGGCGCATCGATCGACTCAGGGGCTTTCAAACAGCGGCCGGCCGGCGCAGCCTGGGGCTCTCAAACTCGGCCGAACATCTCAGCTGCAAAGCCCCTGAGCCCACTCACCCAATGACACTAAAAAGCTAAATACGCCGTCTCATTTAGTGTTAATCGTTCAACGAACACTGCTGAGTCCTCCTCACTCAGCAGAGCCGACAGATTTCTGAGCCAACTCCATCAGCGGCGCACGAACGAACTGCTGACACGGCCTCTGCACTGGTGTTCATACTTCATCGAACTGCCCCAGCCATAGCTGATGGACATGAAGGCGATTACACACTCCTCTACCCAAAACAGTAACCAAGTGAGCGGGTCCAGCAGGGGACGTTGAAACATTGTCACACACTCTCATCGCTGTCGTCTGTTTCCTTACGGAACACATAGAGAACTAGCTGAACGACTCATCTGGAGCAGGATGAGCGTGAAGCAGGTGAAGCTAGTCAGGCGTCCCTGCGCTCACCAGTTCGTCTCCCGACCCATTGCTTCCTAAGCATGCCATGCATATCACATGAGCCAGTGAATCCGGTTGTGTTAATTTAAGACACTTGGGTTATACTGCGAAGTATGGATGTTGCAGGTCACTGATCATGTCGCGGTCCAATGCACGGGTTTCGGGATCGAACGTGAGCCCAGAAACACCAACCCTCTGCGTCAGCAGCCGATGAAAGACCCTTTACATCGAAGACCAATAAGAGGCTATGCTCGGTTGAACACCTGCTGTCTGATCCCTTCCCAATCCTTCACCCAGTTTCTCAATGTCAACTACTACGGACATCGTGGTTCTAGGACATGTTCTGCACCCGAATCCATCCCTGCTATGGCTAGTGAATACCGCTGAGTTGACCTACATTCCAGTGTCAAACCTTTCATCTGCGATCCCTGCGATACCTTTCATCTGCGAGATGAGCTTCTGGACCTGTTTCTCTATCCACACCCGCAGAGCGTTGTTCTGTCGTTCAGACGTCCGAGATCTAAAGCAGGTCTCTAATTTACAGGGCTAACGCCATTTTGTCGTCAGAAACAGACGTCCGTGCACGTTTAAGACTCTGAGAAACGCGCATATTTGAAAGGATGAAAAACAGCGCCTCCACCCAATAAATGTTTTTAGTAAGCACTCGTTAAAAGGCCGTCTCCGGCAGCCTTCGCTCGATGTGAAGTCCCTTTTTCCCGTTTTTCCCCCGTTTTTGGAATGAGTCACCCGTTTGGAAGAGATCATCGTCAAATCGTTGAACTTACAGCTTTCGTTTAGAACTGTCATAATAATCCCAAAATATTTCAGTCACAATGGAACAACGACATAGAGAGATGAAGGAATCTGTCCAATATTATTTCATTCCTTTAACCATCTTAAGTTAGAAATCAGTAGCTGTCGACAAAACTAAACAAAAGTTCAAACAACGACAAATTACACAGATGTCTTGAACAATTCATAAGAGAATTTCTTTGAAGGCAACATTGGCAATATACTCATCGTCTTTTTGGCCAGTCTCGAGCTTGAAGACTGACAGGTTTCAACTCTGCTGAGGGCCACGTGACATTGGCTATGCATAAACTGAAGCAATATCGTATTATAATAAGTAATATTATGCCATTTTAGGAAGTAAATAAGATACAATGTCATGAAAACTTGGCTAATTAAACACTTACCTTCAAGCTGTTAGATTCTAGACTTAAAAAACCGTCAGAACACTTCGTTTTCGTCTAACACGTTAAAAACACGTCACTTATTCAGCCGGCAGCGAGCGTGAGTGGAATTTTCTATGGCCAGGTAAATTTATTTCATTAGGCCAGAAATGAGTCAGAACTCGGGAAGCGACGGCCCGATTACACTTCAAATTGTTTTATTCTTCAAGTTCGAGCATTGTAACAGTACCTCACTCCAACAAAATTCCTCCACGATGCGCCGTTTTCGCTACGTTACAGTAACAAACAAACAAACATACAAAAGTCGGATCATTTTAAAATATGTCAAGCTTCCACTTCGTTGACTGGCGTTTGCAAGGAAGCTGAAGGTAGGAGCACCAGGGTTTCCAAACGCGTGCGTCATGGTGGTTGATAACATTGCCTTCGAGCGTCTTTTCCTCGTAAACATCGTTATTCCTCTGGCAAAATGTCATATTTTTCAGACGAATGCCCTCCGGCGCAGGGGCGTGGTGGGCACTGGCGGCGCGCCGTCTGTTTGGCTGCCTGTCTGTGTTTTCCTGGATCGCTTGCTCCCGTTTCCGAGAGCAGCGCGCGGGAAATCCCGAACTAGCGGCACGTGACACCGACCGCCGTGAAATCGCGCCGGCCGAGCTGGCGGAACGGAGCACGACGGCGCACACGATGACGTCACAGCCGTTTTCGCGCCGGTAGCAAACCGGTCTGAATTACGAGCCGCCGCCGCCGCCGCAGCAGCAGCAGCAGCAGTGGGAGCAGGGGGCAGCGATAGCGTCCAAACCGAGAGCTCTCCCTGCCTGCTCAGATATTGTAACGTATTGTACAGGTATGGGGAGTGCCGAGCCGACCAACTTGATGGCCGAGCCGATACTGTTGAGCTGCCCGCACGTTGAGGGACTGTATCAAGGTTACGAAGATTAAAGTGGCTTGACACAAATGACACTTATCTTTAAAGCCTGAACTCTCACTCGTCGCGTTGCGACGTCCCCGGTTCTTGGAAGTGCTTACCGGCCGATCCTGTTTTCAGATCTGGGATTCTGAAAATCCACCCAATTTTAGTCCCGTCATGATTATGCCTACCGTGGCGATTAGCGCTGCATTATTGGGTCACGTTAAACAAAAGCCTCTCTAGCATCGAAAGTTTCTTGTCCTTGGATCAGCAGCGACCTGACGTCAAATCAACGTCACTCCCATGCTCAGCACCGGTTACCTTCATTGTCCAGAATGCTCATTGGGCTCGTTTTGATGATAGCTAATTGCTACTTTTTCAATATTTGTTACTGTTAAATTTTTGGTGAATCATTTCGTCCGTGCATTCCAGAAGCAAAGGCTCGAGCCACTTTGCACAAAACCAAAGTGTGCGCGATTTTTGCCGTAATGCCTCTGCATCATAAACAGCGAGTCAAGGTTCATCCCGCCGAAAAGAGCAACAGGACAAATTCTATTGTGATATAGGCTTAACGGTAAGAAGTTCACAAACGCCAAATCTGGTACCAACATAGCCTCCCCTCTCGCAGCAATTTATGACAAACCCTTGAAATCCAAGTACGCGAGAACGACAGCACCTGTTCAGAAGTGCAGATTGCCGCCGCCTGTGTCCGGCAGCTCTAGAGCTCCAGCCCGTCATGGTTATTCTACGGGCCCAACGTAGCTTTTCTACCTTTGCGTTATAAGTTCATATCATAACAGCCCGCCAACCTTGAGCTGCAGCCTCTCATCAGTCGGCTTAGCAGGCGGAAACTCGCCGACTACAGATGAAAGCAAATTTGTTGAAAAGTGAAGGACAGACGGTCGAGGCTCGGGACTAGACAGTGACTGACCAGACAGTCGAAGTCCAGGAATCAGACAGCGACTGTCAGACAGTCGAAGTGCGGGGACCAGACAGTGACTGACCGAACAGTCGAAGTCCAGAAATCAGACAGCGACCGTCAGACGGTCGAGGTTCGGGAACCAGACAGTGACTTGTCAGACAGTCGAGGTCACCGCTGTTGCTGCAGCCGCTTCACAACGCTCCGCTTGAATGGGGGGGGCTTTGATTGTGCAGAATACCAAGGCCAAGGCTGAAAATTGACAGCCAACAGCAGTAATTACTCACCTATAACTGCCACCCGTCTTTTGTGGACATGAAATGGTAAACGGGCACCACACCGGATAGTACGCGGCTCTGAAGGTGGGTGGAGAGGTTTGCTGTTTTTACGGGTGCAGGTAAAACACAACGTCTCGCTGCCTGGAATTCTGGAGAATACTGCGCATTCCAAAGGTCACGCGCGGCCGTAAGCTGACAAGTCACGCCAGCAGCGTAGTCCTTTGCCGAATCCCAGCCCCCTCGTAGGCATCCGCGGAGCATTCGCTGCGGCGCAAACCTTGAAGACGCAGTCAGCCCGAGCTCGAATCTCCCTCACACCGTGGGGCATCTGCAGGACGCACTCTTGTGGGATTTCAAAGCCCGCGGCTTCCGCTTCTCTCCGCCGCGTCACGCGGGCTTTCTCGCGCAGCTCGCGATCCTGCAGAGCGGCGGCCGGGATTTTGCGGCCGCTGCAGTCAGGTCACGTCTCCGTGAGGAGCTGGGCCGTCTGATTTCTTCTGCATACAAAGCGTCGCGTCGGCGCTGCAGTTGGCCGGCCAGAGGGCAGGAGCCGAGGCGCGCCGGCGGCGGCTCCGGTCCAGTGCGCCTGTCCCGGTGCCGTCCGTCGAGTGGATGACGTCGCGCGCTCCTCTCTCGGTACCCTTGAACGCGCCCTCGAAATCGGAGCACAGGCTTTCCCGCTGGTCTGCCTGCAGCCAGGAGGTGCAAGGCCTGCTGGGAGAGAGAGAGAGAGAGAGCGAGAGAGAGAGAGAGAGGGAGAGAGAGAGACAGAGAGAGAGAGGGGGGAGAGGGAGAGGGGGAGAGAGAGGTAGACAGACAGACAGACAGACCCTACTGCAGATTTTTGAAACCAACGTCCCAATTTCCCAGGAAAGCTGCCGTGTTGTCCTTCAAGTTTAGGACTTCGGTGGATCTTGTCGCAGTGCAGACGCGATGCAATCACGACTGCAAACCAGTTTGCTGCATATGAGTGCTGAGACTCGCCAGGATTCTGCCAACTTATCATAGCCGTCGGACAATGCTCTTGCCGGTAAGAACGATTTCAAATTGCTGAGCCGCCCCAGAGATGTGCCATTGCTAACAGCAAACAATTGCCTCATTCCTCATAGATATTTTTGCACAGCGGGAGATTTCCGAAATGTATTGGAAGGGTCTCAGAGGGATGCAGGCACGCAATCGAGATTTTCCTGAATGGGGGAATGTCAAATTCTGTCATATGCCACTTGCATATGGCAAAATTTGTAGGTAAAACGACAATTTCATGCAATTAACCTAATATTTGACGCACAGCAAAAACAAACAGTGTTGCTTTTGTGGCATATATATGGTCACTATTCCATATTCCTGTGAAATCTAGTGTATACGGCTAAATATCTAGTGTAGACCGCTAAGCTCGGGGGAGAAGGGCCAGGACCACATGTCGCCCTGGGCTAAGTGCCTGCGATAATGCTTTATGCTATATATATATATATATATATATATATATATATATATATATATATACGCTCTAATATTTGAAGGGATTTCCACCCATATTTTCATTGGTGTTTCACGACAGGCCTTCAAATTATAATTATGTATTTTATGCCATCTCCAAGTGCAACGGAATTAGTAAGGTCTGGACAGTGCACCTTTTTAGACCGATGACTGAGAAAAGCAGTGTAGCAAATACAAATCGCACTGTGCCATACCCAACTCGGCTCCACATAACTCAGCTCAGTGAACTGACTGGTCTTGCAGTCACAGCCTTCAGCGCCAGCGTTGACACGTGTACGGCGGTTTCTGATGACGCGCCGGGGGTTCGGCACCGCATCCTGTTCTGCGGTAGCCGTGTATCTCCGGGATTGGCGGCCGCCCGGAGCGGTGCATTTTGCCGCAGCTGACCGCGGCCGCCGGCAGGACCGGCTGCAGACCGCACACGGCCGCGCCCCCCGGCGCCCGACCAGAGGGTCCAGCATCCAGCCAGCCGGCTCAAAACGAGGAAATGTCGGCCCACTGTTCCCGCCGCCGTGATGTCATCGTGACGTCACCGGGACGTCCAGGCGACGCTGCTGTTGCCGAGCATTGGGCGCGCTGGTAAGTCCGCGCCCGCTCTCCGCGGCCGCCGCCGCCGCCGCCGCCGAGCTCTTATAAACGGCCGCCGGCGCGGCGGCCGCCAGTCAGCTCTCCGCCGCCAGAGATGCGCCTGCTCTACGTAAGTGGGGGCGCGGGCAGGAGGTCGGGTCCTCGAGGCGGCGGCGGCCTCCTGGCCGTCGACGGCGGAGTGGTGCCGCCGAGGCCGGCTGGTGTCGCACCTGTGTCTGGCCGGGTGGTCAGTGGTGTCGGGCTGGTGTACCTGTCCAGTGCACCTGCTGTGAAGCCAGCGTGGTTTCACAGAGACCGGCTGGTGCAGTGCTGTGCACGTCCCGGCTCGTGGTCTGAGTGGTGCCGGGACGTTCGGCGGGTGTCGCACCTATCCTGTGGTCAGTTTACCTCCGGGCCCCTCCGCTGTTCCCCAAATCTCGCGCGTGGCGCCTGCAGGAGAAGTGGGCCGCGGCGGCCGCAGCGCCAGAGTCCCGGCCATGGTCGTCAGTGACGGCCGGTCTGACCGCAGGCGGAGAGACGCGGTCGGCGCAAAACGAGACGCTGACTGAGCACCAGAGCCACCTGGACTCTTCTGATCCGACCAACATGAACAGAGGACCACCCGAAATTCGTGCTGGCCCGTCCTGGCTGAGACTTCCACCTCTCCAGCGTTCGCTGCCGCCTGCGCCTTCACACCTCTGTCCAGCTGTGACGGTCCGACCCGCACCGTGGGGCGACCCGGGTCGACGCTCGACCCCGCCCACGGGCCGCGCCGTCACGCGTCACTGACGCTGCGTCGTGACGCTGTTGCAGGTCGCCTGTTTGTCCGCGCTGGCCGGGTGGGCAGCGGCGGACGTGTGTGTCCCCCTGCTGGAGTGCAAGTCGCTGCTGGAGTCGGAGCCCACCGCCAATCCGTTCGCCGCCGACCGGCTATGCACGCTCAAGGACGGGTCGGACGGCGTGCTGTGCGGCTCCAGCGGGTTCGACCTCGGCAACAGGTGAGCCGCACAGCGCCGCTGAACCGCAGAACAACAGCAGAACATGGCTGCCATTCCGAATCGGGAAACAGGGGGATCTCTATGAAATAACCGACTCCTTCATTCCCCGTTCCCGCAGTGCAGCTCGATCTCATTTGTTTGAAAAATGCGATGAAAGTTTACGACGGCAAAGTATGCAACACAGCAAAGCGTTTTAACAGCAAAAGGGTGTAACAGTTGTCGCAAACTATTGGCCTTTGGCAGCTCCCACTGAAGCACCCTAAGTCATTTCTCCGACGGCTCTTGCCGCCGCAGCAGGTTCCCCGGGCCCCCTCTGACGGCTGTCACCGCCGCAGCAGGTTCCCCGGGCCCCCTCTGACGGCTGTCACCGCCGCAGCAGGTTCCCCGGGCCCCCTCCGACGGCTGTCACCGCCGCGGCAGGTTCCCCGGGCCCCCTCTGACGGCTGTCACTGCGCGGTTTCCCGGTCCCCTCTGTCGGCAGGTTCCCCGGGCCCCCTCTGACGGCTGTCACCGCCGCAGCAGGTTCCCCGGGCCCCCTCTGACGGCTGTCACCGCCGCGGCAGGTTTCCCGGGTCCCCTCTGACGGCTGTCACCGCCGCAGCAGGTTTCCCGGGTCCCCTCTGACGGCTGTCACCGCCGCAGCAGGTTTCCCGGGTCCCCTCTGACGGCCGGCGGTGCCCGACAGGTCCCCCGGTCCCCTCTGACGGCTGTCACCGCCGCAGCAGGTTCCCCGGGCCCCCTCCGACGGCTGTCACCGCCGCGGCAGGTTCCCCGGGCCCCCTCTGACGGCTGTCACCGCGGCAGCAGGTTTCCCGGGTCCCCTCTGACGGTCGGCGGTGCCCGACAGGTTCGGCGGGCCCCAGGCGGCTCAGGCAGCCTCGCCGGCGGTCTTTTTCCCCGGCCAGACGTCCGCCAGTAAGAACGTGTTCGACGTGCAGCCGCTGAAGAGTCGCTTCAAGGAACAGCAGGAGCTGGTGATCAGCAACGCCGTGCAGGTGAGGGCGACGGGTGTCCGCCGACACTCGCACGGGGCTGCTGGCCCAGGAGGATCGAGGATTACTGCGCCGCGCTGCTGGGATATCTGGCGCGGTGAACGAAACCAGTAGACTTGATAGGCGTGACTCGGCCCGGGAGCAAACTCTGTCGTGTTCGAGCTGCGCGTTACTTGTGTGAAGGGCAGCTAATGTCTCTTGTCCGCCGTCTGGCAGCCAGTACGGCTTTCAGCAGATAAGCTTGCCCTTTGAACGGCTCCGACTGAATCGCGACTGATTCGCGCCGAAGGCGTCCAAACTTGCTGGACGCTGAGTCCAGGACGAGCTGGAGGGGCGACTGACGAGCGCTCTTCTCCGCAGGCGTCCCAGGTGGTGGAGGGCGCCAGGAAGGCGCTGCAGGACGTGCAGCGGACCG
The DNA here is from genome assembly GCA_030062745.1 of Capitulum mitella. Classification (NCBI taxonomy): domain Eukaryota; kingdom Metazoa; phylum Arthropoda; class Thecostraca; order Pollicipedomorpha; family Pollicipedidae; genus Capitulum; species Capitulum mitella. Next base: position 1,096,312 of record CP099852.1, on the reverse strand, counting down.
TGCAGCAGCTGGCGCAGAGCGGCGCCAACCAGGCGCGCGCCAGCTCGCCCGAGAGCTTGCAGCTGCTGTTTTCGCGGCCGCAGTCGGACGAGGCCGAGCTGTCGGCGCGCTCGTCGCTGCAGTCGGTGCAGGTGCTGACCGACCTGAATCAGCTGCGCGCCGTCGGCACGAAGCCGTTCAGCGCCGAGGCGCCGCTGTTCGGCGTGGGCCTGCAGGATCGCGCCAACTTCCCGGCCTTCCCCGTGCAGGGCGACGACCGCATCCCCGGCTGCGAGCTGCCAGAGAAGCCGTCGTGCGCCGGCGCCGAGCAGTTCCGGCGCCACAACGGCGAGTGCAACAACCTGGCCGAGCCGCGGCTGGGCCGCGCGCAGACGGCCTTCTCGCGTTTCTTCCCGGCGGAGTACGAGGACGGCATCTTCGAGCCGCGCCAGGTCGGCGTGAGCGGGCCGCTGCCGTCGGCGCGGCTCGTCAGCCAGCGCGTCGTGAGCACGTCGCCGCGTGACGACGGCTTCCGCTCGCTGTCGGTGATGCTGTTCGGCCAGTTCATCAACCACGACATGATCTCGACGGCCGCGTTCACGCTGCCCGGCGGCGGCGGCCTCTCCTGTTGCAACCGCGACAACACGTTCCCGGCCGAGCCGCTGCACCCCATCGGCTGCATCCCGATCCGCGTGCCTGACGACGACCCGTTCTACGCGCAATTCGGCCGCACGTGCATGAGCCAGGTGCGCTCGCTGCCGGCGCCGTTCGAGAACTGCATCGCCGGCCCGACCAGCCAGCTGAACCAGGTGTCGCAGTTCCTCGACCTGTCGACCGTGTACGGCAGCAGCAAGGAGCAGGCGGACGCGCTGCGCACCTTTACCGGCGGCCTCCTGAAGACCAGCGAGGGCGACCTGCTGCCCAAGCGGGGCCGCAGGTTCTTCTCGGGCGAGGGCCGTAACGGCGAGAACCCCGGCCTGACCTTCATGCACACCGTGTGGACGCGCGAGCACAACCGGGTGGCGCGCGTGCTGGCCGGCCGGCACCCCGACTGGGACGACGAGCGCGTGTACCAGGAGGCGCGCCGCATCGTCATCGGCGAGTACCAGAACATCGTCTACAACGAGTACCTGCCGACCGTGCTCGGCTTCCGGTACACGCGCGAGCACGGCCTGGACCCGGAGTTCGGCCACTCCTTCAGCTACTCAGAACAGGTGGACCCGCGCATCACCTCCGAGTTCTCCACGGCCGCCTTCCGGTTCGGCCACTCGCAGGTCAGTCGCCGCGCGGCGGTCCCGTCGGCGACGCTGACACGCGGAGACCCGGGTTTCCGACGGTTACTGCATGTGTCACTAGTAGGCTGCGGGTCGCTACATAGGCCTCAGGTTAAAGTTGAGAAGTTTTGGTGCTGCACTGGCAACACTAAGATAACGCAAGAGACACCAGCCATGCTGACGAGAGCCGGCCACGGTCCTGGTGTTCTCACGGGCCCAACTGCGCGGGCCGAGACAGACCGCGTGTTCACGGCCAGTCCGTCCGCTGACAATGCGCCAAAGCTCGGCAAAAGCGGAATCCTGCTCTGCGCAGTTGCAAAATGTTTACGCCGCGGTCGTTACCCAATGGCTGGGCAATGCTATCTGACTGATTACTGGGGCTTTGAGGTGCACCAGCTTCGTGGTCATATGGCGCCGACTGGGTAACGCCGTGCGCTGCCGACAGCCGTACACTACAAAAGCGACTGAAACCCGGCTTAATCTGTGGTCGATTCTGACGCCGTCAGTTTGCCACGCTCGCTGACGGCTGCATCGTCCCCCGGCAGGTCCAGGACGCCTTCATCCTGCGCAGCGAGACGGGCCGCATCCTGCAGACGCTCGCCATGGAGGACTCGTTCTTCCGCACGGACCTGCTCGAACAGTCGGGCGCCATGGCGCAGCTGGCGCGCAGCCTCACGCGCCAGAAGCCGCGCTCCGTCGACAACACCTTCTCGCCGTCCGTGCACGAGAAGCTGTTCGCGCAGGGCGCTCCGTCGGGGCTGGACCTGATCTCGCTGAACATCAACCGCGGCCGGGACCACGGCCTGCCGGCCTACGTCACCGCGCTCGAGAACTGCATCGAACGCACGATCGAGGGCGAGTGGGACGGCCTGGCGCCGTTCTTCGAGCCGCAGGTGCTGCAGAAAGCTGCGCTCCGTCTACAGCAGCATCTACGACATCGACTTGTACATCGGCGGCGTGTCCGAGAAGCGGAAGCCTGGCGCGCTGGTCGGCGAGGTCTTCCAGTGCATCATCGGCGAACAGTTCTTCGCCGTCAGATACGGAGACAGGTGAGCGCTTAGGTTCCGGTGCAAACCAGATGCAGTTCACGTGGCATGCGAAGTTTTAGAATGCTAGCGAGGTCTTTTTCTCCATTACATCATTCCATTGCTGTCACATCATACCATTTCCACTTTAAAACGAGAACTGGTGCAGACAACGTCCGGTAAGCAGCGAGCCAGAACGTGCTGCCATCGCGCCCTGGTGGATTCAGAGGCGGACAGCACTCCTGTGTGTGTGACGGTTAGTGTGTTGTGACACGTTGGTGTCTCAGGGTGGACACCTGTATTTGGCCTGGGATCAAAAGGTTTAGCCGTTTGCGGGAGTGGCTGCGGCGCGGAGGTGCGCGGCTCGATATGGTCAGAATCGAATACCAGAAAACGCCGCATACCGATGCGGCGTTTTCTGCAAAGCCACTCCATATTTGGAAACATTTGGATGGTTGGGTCAGGGTCCACGGAACAAACTCGGTTTAAGAGAACTTCTGATTCAAACGCCAAAAACGTCACTCTAAAACGTCCGAGATAAAAAAAAATCGGTAATAAAAGGCGCAAGAATTAAAATAAGCGTAAATAAAAACAAACATATTAGCAGGACTCATGTGAATATAAGTCACGGCGATTCCTTGATGGGAAATTAGCTTTAGAAGTTGCGACGTACCGAGTATTCGAATCATTCTTCGATGGTTTACCTCCATATAACGGAGGCGTTACTGGCGCCAGAACTTAAAAGCGCAACTTTCTTCGACAGGTTCTTCTACGACAACGGCGACCTGCCCAGCAGCATGTCGTTCAACCAGGTACGGGAGATCCAGCAGTCGAGCTGGGCGCGAATCCTGTGCGACAACATCGAGGGGCTGGAGGCCATGCAGCCGCTGGCACTGTGGCAGCCGTCGGTCTTCTTCAACAGCCTCAGGCGGTGCAACTCGTTCGCCATCCCGACGGTGGATCTCAGCGTCTTCTAGGAGGACGCGCGTGTTCGCGGCGGCGCCCCCTGGCGGAGGAGAGGGGCGGCGAGAGGCGGGCTCCCTGGCGGAGGAGAGGGGCGGCGAGAGGCGGGCTCCCAGGCGGAGGAGAGGGGCGGCGAGAGGCGGGCTCCCTGGCGGAGGAGAGGGGCGGCGAGAGGCGGGCTCCCTGGCGGAGGAGAGGGGCGGCGAGAGGCGGGCTCCCTGGCGGAGGAGAGGGGCGGCGAGAGGCGGGCTCCCTGGCGGAGGAGAGGGGCGGCGAGAGGCGGGCTCCCAGGCGGAGGAGAGGGGCGGCGAGAGGCGGGCTCCCTGGCGGAGGAGAGGGGCGGCGAGAGGCGGGCGTCCTCGGCCGCGTCTCGGCTTGTCCGCGGGCGGGCGGTCGGCGCGAGCGGAGAACAGGCGCGCCGACGAACGAGCGCGGCCGGACAGTCGTCGCGTCTCGCGGGACTGGCCGTGCGGCGCCGGCCCGCTGTGAGGGGCCCGCTGCGGCCGGCCAGTTGCCGGGCCCGTCCGGCGAGAGGCGAGTCCCGGGGACAGGTCGCGGCGGTCGCGTGCCGATGGTCGGCGGCGCCTCTGCGGGTGCAGTTGCCGCGCGAGGCCCGCGGCCGCGTGCCGCCTCGGCCGTTACGCGGCGTTGCGTCGCGTTACGAGGCGTTACGTGACGTTACGTGATGTGCGCTGAGAGTTCCCCGCGGCCCACCGCCTGTCATGAGCGCTGATGAGGGCAGGAATCGAGAACAAAGAGATTCCGTCGCCTGGTGTTCGGAACGAGCGCCTCTGCTCAGCTGACTGCGATGTGATTATGAGCTGTGGTCGAATGTGCTGCTTGGAAGCCAGTGAATGAATAAACCCATGAGTGTGATTTCACTTGTTTATGCACGAAGAATGCATGAGAGGCGGCCTTGTTTAACCCTCGCTGGCCGGTCTCTGAATCCACTTTCGCCGATCCGGGAGTTCATGAGAACCCCCAAAATCCTGAGAACTTTAGGTCCCACGGAAAAAGAAAAAACACCTTTGGAAAGCCTTTGTTGAAACTAGAAAAAAAGCACTCAGGATTACTTCAATTGGACCAATATTGAGGTCACCAGATGTCATTTTAGGTAAAATCACTTGTTGACATTTTTTTGGTCGGAAAACTGTGATAATTAAGTCCCTTACGTGCCCCAAAGAGAATCAATGTAAACAGAAGACCGTGTGTATCAATTTGGTGCCGTAAAGAGCGATCGGGGTCAGATGTGGCGATTTCAAACGAGACTGATCATGAAGGAGAAATTTCGTCTTTGTAGGGCCAACAGTACTGTTTTCCATCATTACAAAAGACCAGGCGCGATATTTTGTGTTCTTTTGAGGGAGACACGTGCCCCCTGAATGTTTATTTCAGCCCCCAATGCTGATTTCAGCCCCCGCAATGTTGAAGTGGCGCCCACAATGCTATGCTGGGACCCAATGTTGAAATGACAGTTCGGGGAGTGGGACGATGGGCAGAGGCGGAGCCAGGGGGTCAGTTAAGATTTATCGTTAAGAAACCCCTGGCCAGCCAGAGGAGCCCCTGAATGGAGACTCATCGGTCACCGTCTCAACCTCAGGTGGGTCCCAAATGGGATACTCTGCTTTTTTAACCTGAGGGGTTCTAGATGCAGTCAGGGGTTCCGGCTAGATCGAATGGGTCCTGAGGCGGCAAGAGGAGCCCCTGCAAAGCAGAGGGCCCCTGAGACTGCCAAAAAAGTCATAGGGGCCTCTGAGAGGGAAAAAACTATAAGAGGGCATTCAAAACGACTCGGGGTTCGTGGACCACCAGAGGGCCCGCGAGCTCCTGGCACGGAAAAGATCCCCCAGACTGCCAATGAGGCCCCCGAAACGCCAAAAAAGGCCCCTGGATACTACTAGAGAGGCCCTAATACTGCCAGATTTCATTCAACAGAGTACGACCCCCGCCAGCCATGGTAACCAACGGAGACGTTCAGAGGACCCATGATGCTGAACAGGGGTCCTGAGAGCGCTAAAAGATCTGCTACTGTCATACGGCCCCTGAGATGGCAAAATGTTTCGGGGACGACAAAAATGACCCGGAGATGAGCCCAAGATGCGAAAAAAAACAACAAAACCGGACGGCAAGAAGTCAGTTTTTCTGTTTTTGTTTCTCCGTTTTGTTTTTCCCTACGACAATAGGGAACCCACTAAGATTACAAGAGAAGGGCCTTTGAGACTGTTAACTAGCACTCTCTAGTAATAGGGACCCTTGAGGCGACCACAGGGCCCTTAAAAGTACTAAACCCCGAGACATCCAGATAGCTCCTGAAACGAGCAAGGGACCTGGAGAATTGCCAAAGGCGCCTCTGTCAAGGCAGGGAGCGACTTATAGAGGGCCTTGTTCAGAGGCGCAACCATGCGGGGCCCGGGGGCCCGATCCCCCACCCTTAGGCCGGCATTTCTTGTGGAAACCAGGGCCCGGCAGACGGCCCGAAACCATCAAAAGTGCCCTGTGGCGGTCAGAGGGAATCTAACCTAACGCAGCCCGAGCTGGCAAAAACGTCTCCAGAAACTACAAGGAGGCTGGGAGACTCCTGGGCCATCCCTGGGCAAATGATCAAAAACTGTCAGATGCGTAAAAGGGTTTTTAAACACAGGATGGTACGCAGCCGTTTAAAATCCCGCCATGTTTGCCATATTTCGGTTATTTTGTACGGCAACAAAACGCGAGATTTTCTCAAACAAGGTGACGCGCTTGAATTTTTCCGGTTACTTTATATGGCATACGGCCCGTGTTTCTTTATATGGTAACAAACGCAAAATTACTTCATTTTCCCTGAACCTGGGCAGACCCAAATTTTTCACATCTGAAAAGCAAAAAAAATGGGGGCCGGGCGGAAGGGCGGCCATGCTGACTATCCCCCCCCCCACCCGCTTTGGCGACATCCTGGATCCGTCCCTGATCTGATGAGGCATCTTGTAGCTTGATCACGCGGCGTTAATACTTAGTAAGCAAATTCAAGTTACAGAAATATTTCCTCACCCGGCTAAGAAAATCTTCTGAAAGTCTGGGAGCTCTGTCAAAATAATTGTGGCCCCCTCAAAAGCTTGAGGGGCCCCACAGCATGTCCCAATGGATCCTGCAGAGGAATCCAATGGGCCTTGCCCTAGGTTTTCGAGGCTCTCCTCAAGCATTCTTAGAGGCGTCGAAACATCAACGCACATCTATCGATCTATTTCCGTATTTTGCGCTCAAGCAATTCGAAGTTCAAACGGCACGCTAGGCCATTATATTTTTTACTTCGTGAGCAGTTCCATATAACGTCATAAATGGCAAACGTAAAATAGGAATGTATTTGGATATGTAGATATATATAGATGTACATAAGAACGAAAGAAACTAAACATCCCCAGCATTTTTTTACAGAAGAAATGAAAAACTGACGTCGGTTAATGCAAAGTGCTCTAAATCCGTTGGAAAACTCACGTTTGGGGAGGGAGTTAGTTCAAAGGATTTGTTCACGCAAGTCACACAGGCAACGGGCGGCGGGCGCGAACGCAACCGTGCAGAGGGAAGGCATGGGTTTGGTTCTAATCGTTTGGGGCCATATGAAGTGTGTTCACACTGGAAACAAACCTAGTATTTTATGGGTTCAAATTAGGCCAGCCTAGGCCAAATGGGATATATGATGATATATATGTCAAATGAGATAAGGTCAACCTTGACAAATAAGCTCCTGTCACATATTAGATTTTCCGGAGAACATGTAACTACCCATAAGCATTCCAAGACTGTAAACCAAAGCATTGCACTCGGTTGCCGGTCTGAAAATTCGATATGAAAAGTGACGTGACCCCAGGTCAGGGATCAAAAGGCACAGTTACGTACGCAAGTGGCCTGAGAAGCATCAGGGTGCATATCTAAGCTTCAAAACCTCTGGGCTAGTGTTATAATCTCAACAAGGAACATGAAAAACGCCGAATGTTCAGCTGACCTAAAGTCAGTAACCTGCTAATTTCCGAAAAATTGGAGCCAGGAAAATTTGTATTCCTTTCATGTTCTGTCAACATGCCAAGTTCCATGTCAACCGATACCGTCCACAAAGTGCTACGCCAGTGTTCGTTTTGAAACATGGTCTTACTCGACCTGCCCTAGGTCAATGACCCGAGGTCGCCCTAGTTAAGTAATTCATACAAGGCGTAAAATTATGTATGCCAAAGGTGTCTCAAGTTTCGTGCCTTTGCGCCTTTTCGTTTTTTTTCGCAAGCCTCAGAAAACCGGAGAGGGCTCTCATAAACACCCCTTCCGACTGACGAATTTTAGGCAGCTGTTTCTTCCTCAGGCATCAATAATCAGCTGAACGCTATATCGGACATTTTCTGCGTAACAACATTTCAAAGGCGAAATATTTCGAACGGTGGGCCCCGCGTCTGTAAGCCCTGCAGACCTCTGCACTGCAGACCTCTGAAGCCGAGTTCAATCGCCGCAAATATTTATCATGATCAGCGGTTTTATCATGTGCCAGAGCCAGCTGAGAGATCCAGCAATAAACAAACCGTCTCGTGGGAAGCGTGTTGCCGGGAAGCTGGTTGGCATCCGGCTGATGCTGTATATATGTCGTGCAGGCTTGCTCCGGCTGAGCATGTGCAAAGGCACGTCCACATTTGCAGCGAAAATCTGGCTCCGATTGATTATATTCTGTTAGCCGCGTTCTGAACCCACCACCGACTCCTGTCTTGAGCCCACCACCGACCCCTGTCGTTCTGACCCCACCACCGTCTCCTGTCTTGAACCCACCACCCACCCCTACCGTTCTGACGCCACCAACGACTCCTGTCTTGAGCCCACCACCGACCCCTGCCGTCCAGAACCCACCACCGATTCCTGTCTCGAGCCCACCACAGACCCCTGCCGTCCTGAGCCCACCACAGACCCTCCCCTCCTGCAACGACATATCTAAGGGAAATTCGGGTGACGCACATCGTAGTGCATGACATCGACAGTGATGACAAACAAGACACAGGTTCAAGGGAGGATCTTCAGGGACGCATACCCTCCGCGCGGCTTTTTACGTGCTTTTATCAAACTGCGGTTTGTCGGCTGTTGTGCGGAAAGGAAGGTGTGGAAGCAGGACGCTGCAATATTTGAGCTCACTCAGTTTTACACAGCGCGAAATCGTACGCGAAAAGACGAATTCATTGTCTCTAGTACGCCTCCGGTACTTATGTTTATGTCCAGTCATAAGTCTGCGCACGATGCAGCATGGATAAACGTACGAATACGAACTGGGGTGGTAATGCGTAACTCTGATTGTAGGGGACCGGGGACGAGTTCCCGTGGAATGAAAAAACTCATCAGATTCCGACCACTTGATTTTCATGTTTAACCTTATTCTGTCCTCTTGCTCCGTGGGTACGATTCTGTGCGGGAGAGGGCAAATTCTGTCCCCCCATGTGGTTCCGAAAACTATTAGTCCGATTTCCTAGCGGAAAACGACGCTCGATAGCTCGCAGCGTGATCTACATTTTCAAGTAAGGAAACGCTGAAAGTTTTGGAAGGGAAGTCAAAATTAGGGTATGAATAGGGATTTACTTATACAACCTTCCTGGCAACATTTTATGGCCGATTTTATTTTACTTCATGTCATTCTACCCACATTTGACAGCTCCATCACACGTATAAAAAAGACGTCGACTTCCAAAATGTATAGGTTTATACAGGACACATGGAAAAAGGTATACGCTTCGGAAAATGTAATTGATTCTGCAACATATTTTCAGTTTGGCGAGGATATCTGTGTTCGGAAAACATTTACTTATGTGTCACACGCTGAATAACATACATATGACAAATGTTCATGGGCTGATTCAGTCACTAGAAAAAGTGAGGTAACTTTTTACATGGTAAACTACTGGTAAATGGTCATCGCATTAGGAATTATTGTGAATGTTATTTTGTAACGTGCTTAGAGTCTGCATTTTGGGATTATAACTGCACCACATTTTGCAATGATGGAATCATAGACGTAGCCAGGGTAACTAAAAAGAAATACTTTTGGAACACATTAGGTTTTTTGCCATGTAGTCTGAATCTGGTGGCATTATGGATGTGAAGACAACATTTACATATGTGTCACGTAGTATATTACGCTGACATTTCAAGCATTCATAGGCGGATCTGGGTACCGGAAAAGCGGGTTCACTAACTGCATGGTGATATCTCTGTTTTATTCCCTACATCGAGTCATAATTTTCCTGAAATAAGAAGAAATAACGCACCCTGGGTGCATTACCCTCGAGCCGCTTTTATTTTCACTTAAGTATACGGCATCTGATCGTAACATATATGGAACTGACAAGACGAGTCGGACAGATCCAGATATCCGTTAGGACTAGTAAAGATGTTTTTGGACAAAAAATACCCCCCAAAACTGATGCCTGGAGACGCCCCTGGCATCATGTAAAGGAGAATTATATGCGTAAATTAGGAAATATATGGCTATATCACACATTAGTCTTATTTATACAATGAGTCGTAATTCTTAGAAATAAAAAAATGCGAATACCCCGTTTGTATATCCCTGGATCCGCAATTGAACAAAACAGCTGAAAGCGTGCAGGTTTCATATATCCCAATCATTCGAACTTTCTGCGTCATTATAAAGGACACCAAAATAATACCTGACACGACAAAGTGCGCAGTCTCCAGAAAGCCCGATGTTCCTCAGACATGCCTCCCAAAAACGTGTCCTGCATCCGCCTCTGGAGGAGGGAAATTTTTTAAAGTTTGGCACAACATGTAAAAAAAAACTCTAGGAAAAGCCACCACCTTTCGTGAAGCAATGCCCAAAAGCCCGGGAATGGCCAGCGAAAAATCGGAGTGGGGCAGAATCTGTCTCGCCCACGCAGCGAATTAAGTGAAAGAGATTTTCCCTTCAGTTACGCCGCAGTCAGAGAGTCCATTAGTTCGTGAGTTTCGTCAATCACCATCACGTTTGAAGCTGTCGGCATGGCCGAGATGTTTTGGCCTGACGTGACCCCTGGTCGGCATGACCAGGGGTGGTGTGTTTTTTTCTCTCTTCTCGTCTGAAGAATTCGATGTGTCGCCTGAAGATGTGCCGGATCGCCCGTTCCGTGACAGTGTAATGACGTTTCGATGTAACGCAACCGGCCCAGCCTTAGCCGGGCTGAACCCAGTGCGCTGAAGCGGTGGTGGCTGATTTCGTAGCGCTGCATACGCTGCTTGTGCACAGGACTCTGTTGGCTTAGCTTCGGCGCACCGGGCAGGGAAGCTCTTGTTGAAGAGATGCAAACGGGGCATATGAACCTCAGGATCGCTTTCTGTGAGGCAGGCGTAACGTGGTTACATCTTTTCTGTCAACGGTCAGGCCTCAGAAATCCAAGGACCAGCGGACGGCGTCGCGTCCAGACGGCCGACAACCGGCCAGACCCCCACGCCGTCCCCTCCTCGCCCTCACAGGTGTGGGTAGACGCCAGCCGGCACGGAAAAACGTCTCGGCGTCGGGTCAGAACGACTCGGCACGCAGTTACGACCGTCTCAGTACCGGCCGGCCACACACTCGTTCTCCGGCACTCAAAAACACGGTCGCTGCTGAGGACAGGTGGGAGCCACGCGCGTCAGAACGCCGCCTGTTGGTCATCTGACGCCCGATTAAGGGCCCGTGCGCCGGGGCATACAAAGGAATCCGGCGAGCGGACTCGACCGAAATCCTCCAGACGGCTGCTGACCAGCAGGCGGCCCGCCAAACGACGTCAGATTCCGGCAGAAATCAGAAATCACCGCCGCGGGACCGACGAATTCGGCCGACGATGGGCCGTGAGAAGCGACGAAATCACAGCACAGCTGCGGCCGGCCGGAAGCCGTTGAGCCGGGCGGCGGAAAAGACATCATCCCGGCGACAACACGACCCGGCAAACACAAACCGATTCGGCACGCAGTTATGGCCATCACAGCACCAGCCGGAGACGCATCTAGTCATGGGAACAAAGAGGCCCAGGGCGCGCAGGTGTCGGGTCGAAACCATCGGACGGAACGCCTGGCGGCGTCAACACAGTCCCGGCATCACAAGAGGAAGCGCAAACGACCGCGGAACAAAAAACATCCCCATAGGATTGTAAGAATCCCGCGAAAAATCGTCGGCTGCTCACGGCAAATGCAGCGCGGCGTCCATGACAACAAGCCATTGGTCATGGCGAGGATGATGGGTGATTCAAGTCAGCCAGGCTGGGGTGGAAAGGCCGTCACTGCAGGTAAGAACCCACCGGCGCGGTGGGAAAGGGGCGGGCGGCCATGTTGATAACTGCGATTCTTTACACCTATCAGAAGATCAGGGACACCCGCCCTCGGCTAGACCACGAGGCGAAGACAAGCGAGAGGAGGGAAGGCGGGACCAGACAGGCTGCAGCCGGAACCAGAGCCGACGTCCGAGGCGGCGCAGGAACGAAACAAGACTGGCTCGGGCCGTGTAAGCGGGCGGTTCTGCCCGGGAGCGGTCCGCCGCTCCGCGTTTGGCGGAGCGGCGGCGAGCTGGGCTGAGTCTGATCACCGTAGCCTCAGCCGGCGTTCTTGGCCGGCGGCGGCCGGGGCCGGCAGCCCCTGGGCCAACGCCCTTTGAAGGTCAAGAGTCACCGGCCTCCAAGACTGATGAGAGATCCAGTCTACGGCCGTTGCAGCGCAAGTAAGCTCACGGATTTCCCTCGGACTTACCAGCCCATCCATCTTCCGCCCGACTAACCCGTTCATGACGTGGTCCGCGAGCATTAACCTGGTCTGTGCCTCTCCGTGGGAGCTTTTTTGCGGCTGCCCCTGGGGAAGACCTAATTACCTCCGAGCCAACAGCTGCCCATGACGGCATGCTGACGGTGAGTAAGACCCGTGTGGCGGAGCGTAGGTGTGTGACGGTACCCGGCGCACCGCGATGTATGTGTGCTCTTTGGATAGGCTGTATTTAAGGGTAGAGCTAGGGCGTTTGTGTCCGATTGCCGGCGGCGGTGGCGGTGGACGACCATTGCGTGTTATTCTTTGGTGTAGGTTGTGGTGTAGTTTGACTAACAATAAAGGGCGAAGGGTATGGACCCCAGAGTCCGAGAGGGCAGAAACGCACACCGAAAACGACGGAGACGAGGTCAGTTTAGAGTTCAGTTGACTGCTAGACTGGTGTCCGATTTTGGTCCAATTCATACTGTCTAGGTGCCTCATTGATACCGGAGTTATTGCCTGCACGGGTTCAATGACTTTGCGATGTATGACGATAACGTACTGATGGCTTCATGCCGGTCTTCAAGCCGAGTTGACGGTTGGCTTGATATTAAACTTTGTCGGTTCTCATTGTTCAAATGCTTTAATGCGACAAAATTTCCAGCCCGTGCTGTTTGAATTATCTCAGACTGAGTCACGACGTTTAACTGATGGATTTAGGCCGGTCTTGAAAACCGAGCCAGAGCTTCAGCCGGAATCGATATTCAGTCAGGTTCACATCGGTCTGGTATTTCCAAGCTTTGGCAAGATTTGTGATCCGCGACTTTCGACGGTTAAATGGTTTTCCGAATATTTAAATGGTTTTGCGTCGCGACGCTGCTCCGATCGCTCAGGAAGTCGCAGCATCTCTCCGTTCGTTAGCATGAAACCAGACCACATGGAAAACACCATGCAGATCAATGTAGGCCATATGTAACTCCCCCGCTTAACTCTGTACCCCCCATCGGGTAAGTCTGCACAAAACGCGCAGTATTGGCTTCAGGAAACCGTTGTGATTGGACGATCCGGTCATGTATCGGACGCATATTTTCTTTCTCTGGCAGATTCCGTAGCCAAGGAAAGTATGCTTTGTGTCCCAAGGCAGCAAAATTATCGCAGCGTTCTCTACCGTCGTGTTTAGACCGCGTCAGCAGGGACGTCGATTTCTGTACATGATTGGGGGGCCGAGCCGAGGGCCCGACAACCTAACCTCTTCCCAAATGTGGGTTTCTCAACGGCTTTAGTCCACTTCAGTTTGACCAACAGAAATTTACAAATTTTCTGTTAATATTTATCAGTTACAAAATTGCATTTTTCCCGAGGCATAATGGTATCCATCTATATATATATGTGTATATATATATATATATATATATATATACATATATAGAAGATAGATAGATACATCGCTTTAGACTTTATTCTTTGCTTTCTGCCTATCTCTTATCTACTGCGGCCGTTTTTCGTTGTTATTGCTCATTTTCCTTTAAAACTGGCAGAAAATATTGGGAGGTCCAAACCAACCACAGGGGCCCAAATCAATGCGGGATGGGCCAGAGCACTCTCAAAAGAGTACAAATCGACAACCCTGCTCGTTAGGTTATGTTAATGACCTCATTCTTTCGCTGTCTCACCTGTGTTTGAGCTCGGATGTCGTAAAACGTTTGATTGTTTTAAGACGGAATGTTTTCGTCAGCCGAGGATGGTTAGCTCATTAAAATCCGTATACTCGGTCCACATCGCAGTAAATTCTAGGCTATATTGCTCTGGTATCGGACGAATTTTCATCTACAGCAGGACGTTAAAAATAAAGTTATTTCGGACGTTTCATGGACAAAAGATAGCATTGTTAGGTTTAACCAGGTTTAAGAAAGCATGCGTTTACCACTCTCGTTAAAACCACCAGTCAGTTCAAAATCGAGAGAAAATTTGTCTTGGGTTTCTTCAAAGTGTTGCCAGGAACGTTCGTCATAGGTTCAAATAAGTTCGATAGGCAAATTAGCCGGGAAAACTGTCTAACGTTGTACCTAACGAGCGTATGTTACAGCGATCATTTTAGGCTAAAGATGTCCAGTCAACCTTAATGTTCGTTTATTTTTGCGTATTTGGAGGCAGAGACATGGTGGCGTAAATTGGGAAACTGTTTAGCGAAAAGGAACTTTCGACACTAGGATGATTTGCCGAAATTGACGTCATATGGCTCTCATTTCTGGATTTGTTGGAAAAGCTTCAGGTCCAAGCGGTGAACGGATACTTTACCGAATTTATGGTTTATCACGCGCTCTGATTCTGCTGAATAGTGTCTATTTCGTGATGTACGAAGCGAACCGCGCAGTTACTGGAATCATCGGCAAATTGGCATTAATGGAAATCACCCCAAAGTTTGTAAAATTACTCTAAAGTTTCGGCTCGCAGAGGTTGGCGTTGGTCGGGAACTAATCACCGTATTATTTTCTAGTAAAAATAACATTAATTGACCTGAGCAAAGTCAAGGAGGACGTCCCGACTGCAGCATCACGAGCGGGTTTTAACGAGGTGCTCTATTCGGGGCTTTCGCAATGGTCACGCGGCGCGAATTTCGACGTACGGCGATGCGCGCACAGCCGGCCGCCTGGCGCGACGGCTGACGTCACAGTGACGAGAACAGCGCAGTGTTCCCGTCCCAGGCGCGGGGGGACAGCCGAGCGGCGACCGGCCCGACGGCGGGCCGCCCGGGTTATAACTGACGGCTGACGTCAAGGAGCGTGATCCGCAGAATGGCTCTGCGTGCAGCGTCACGGCCTGCGGACCGCGAGGCCGAATCACGGGGCGCATGGCTGCGACCGGCCGCGGAGAGATGACAGACGATCATTGTCGTCGTGTAGTGACTGCGTTTTGCACATGGGATCTTGGTAAATGCCGCGAGTCTTTGCAGCTGGTCACTGCAGAAAAGCGCCCGCCATGGTGATATGGCTGCCCCGCACCCAGCTTAGGACATCAGCTGATTAACCAACGGACAAATCTCCAGAGTTGTCCCGTTCCCCCGAGGGAAAGCTCTGTCGTCATGCGAAGCGCCGGAGATCGTCTGGACGGAGTTCCCGCCAACCAAAAAAGAAAAACAGGTGACAATTAGCGCCTCCCCGTTCGGGCTGTGTACGGCTTGAGACTATTCGTATGCAGCGGCTCTGCCGTGGGGACGCCTGCCTGACACCGACGGATGCAGGCCACGGAATGGTAGACATGAAAGTAGTTTCAGTACAACAGCCTCAATGGGGGAATCCGTTTTTATTCAGCTCTGGATCTCATTACATGGAGGGAGAGCTGATGGACTGCGGGACATATGGCGGAAACCTTGACGAAATGTCTCGAGGAAATGGTGATTCGCAGGAAAGCTTGGTAACGTGGTCAAGCAAAAGAACGGTACATCGCGACACCCGGTGGGGGGCCGAGGACCCAGCCAGGACTGAGGACCCCTGCTCGCGAGGAGAGGAGCAAATAAAGCAGCCAAGAGGGGTCAGGGACAGACCAAAGAGCAAACGACCCGGTACCTGTCAAGGGCGATGATGAAGTCACTTTCACCGGGGCTAGGGCCGATAAGTGTGCTCAGACTGGAGGTGCGTCTCTCTCGTTTAGATACCGACTGAGACCCCTCGATGCACGGCTTCACCAGAGACAAGGACCGTCAGAAAAGTGTCCCAGTTACTCCAGGGACAGGGACAGGGAACCGGGTTGCGGTGCATTCAATGTTTTCTGCAGATCCAGAGTCCGTCAGGTGGGAAGAAACTCTTAATGGCTGAGAATTTGGGGATCTGATCATTTACTCTGCTTCGTTGAAATTCGTTGCTTTTGCTAAGGCCGCACCGCTGGAGGGAAAAGAGGCCAGAAGGAGACTTTTTTTATGACAAAGGACGGACAGTGACGCATTTAATGCGAAGACAACTGACAGGGGGATTAGGGTCCAGCGGTAGCTGCCTGGTCTTGAGCGGGATAGGAATTGGTTGGCGTTGGGCCACGGAAGTAAATAAATTTCCACTCAGCCATGGGAGGGACCCAGCTCCTAAATATTACACCCACACCGTTGGAAAGACCCATTTGCCTGTTACTGTCTGGTAACCTAAAGTGACCGGATGTCTGTGGAGGGCAGGGGTCCATCCGTCAATCCATCCTACCAGCCAGATGTTCTCCGCTCTCCCTCCTTGGATAAATCCTTCCCGTGAGCAGGAACTGTCTATATGACTGATCGTTATTTGCAAGGCCTCCGACGACAAAGCCTGGTGTTGACAGGAAGCGCTGACCATCCGCAGGCCGATAGTATGCGACGCCTCCAAGTCACGGCAGGCGACGGCTCCTTTCAGACGGGAGTGGGAGCGGCCACAGCTGCGTCTGGCAGGTGCGGTACCGTCCCGGGGACACGAGCGCACCTGGCGGGTCCCGGGACGCTTTCCGGCGACATCCGCATCAATTTGGCCTTTTTGCACAACGCTGCAGAATGTTGCACAATGCTTCAAGGGCCACTGTCTCGACAACGGTCGGTCGGAGCGCCGAGCGGACGTCGCCGGCGTACTCGTGAAATTGAAAGCCAACAGGAGAACTCCGAGTTCCCGTGATTCAAAATATCGCAATGTTGCACGAACAGACGGCAACAACAGCTGCACGTCACACAGGTTGTCGGAGTAGGTCATTCCTTTTTGAGGAACATTCCCATGTCCATGCATTCGTCTGCGTACCTACGCAGGTTGGCGCGCCTGCATCTTGCTCGGGTACGGTCTCCAGAGAACCGTGGTAAAGACGACAAACAACAGGCGCGGCGAGTGCACGTGAAGTTCCTCGGCGGTTCTGGCCGGCGCTTCCAGTTGTAAGGATTTACGCTGTGTTGAAAAAAAAACGTTGGAAATATTTTCCTGTGCGATAGCTGAGTCCAATGCGCCAGCCACTGAAGCACAGCAAAAAGCGAAGAATTCGGTGCATTCACTTTTTTCCTCCGTTTCGGTACGAACTGATGTTGCATTTGGAGCATTTGCCTTTCTCACCAGAATGCACATTCGTACTCCAGGCCAAGCTCCCTCCAAGGTTAAGGAAACAGTCCCTCATACTCTGAAGGTTGTGGAGGACGCGTTGCCTACGTCCCCCACGATGTGACCGTCCCTGAACACCGGCCTCCGAGCATCTCAGCCCGGGAATCGTGAGGGCAGTCGCCGCCTGCGGCCGCCGCAGCAGACGCCGCAGACCGCGACAGCTGAGAGACAGGCGCAGATCCAGGGGGGGGGGAACGATGGAGATGATCGACCCCCAACCCACCCCGAGGCCAGAGAAGGAGTCTCACGAGACGGGCCCCGAAGGGACCCGTATGAGCTTTGCGGGGTCTTTGTGAAAATGTGACGGGTTCTTCGTGAAGACAGAGGGCGTCTGGGAGGGTTAGATGACCAATCAGACGCACAGAAGGGCCCCTTGAGCTCCCAAACGGCCCCTGAAACCACAATAGGGTCCCAACACAGCCGATTGTTCCTGAGACCGTCAGAAGGGTCACAGTTGGCCCTTGAGACGGCCAAGATGAGGACCGAGCCCCTAGGATGGCACAGCGGTCCCTGGAATGTCCTAGGGGTCCTGAGTGGGTTTCACAGACCTGTGTGAAAAGCTGAGGGTTCCTAATGCAGTTAGAGGGCCTCCGGTTAATAAGACCCTGGGACGGCAAGATGGTCCCTAAAATGGGTCAAAAGACCCCTGAAACTCTCCAAGGGCCCCTGGGACCGCAAGAGGGGCCCCCTGAACAGGGGTTCATCAGTGACCTTCTCAACCTCGAGAAGGACCCCAAATGGGCGACTCTGTTGTTTTTGAAAAACCTGAGGGATTCTTGATGCAGTCAGGGGGCTCCAGGAAGACCAGTTGCTTCTGATACGGCGAGATGGACCCTCTGTCCCCTGAGACCGCCAAAAAGGTCCAAAAAAGGGACCGCTGGGGTCCTCTGCGAGGCAAAGGCGGTAAGAAAACCTCTGAGAGGAAATGGGAACCCTGGACGGCCAGAGGGCCCCCGAGCATGTTGAGGCGGGCTCCTGGTCCTGAAAAGCCCCACATCAGACTTCTAGTGAGGCTCCTGAAGCGCCAGCAAAGGCCACTGATACGACTAGAGGACCCTAAGACTGCCAGAAGTATCCCATGTTACACAGGAAGATCCCTGATACAGACATGGGGAATACATGGGGAATAGGGAGGGCCCATGACAGTTCAGGGGCTCCCTGAAATCGCCAAAGGGTCTTTTGTAACGACCTAGATGGTCTTTGAGACAGCAAAAATGTTCCCAGGAGACGACATTAGGGGCAGCTAGGACAACAGGGAATCCACTGAGACTGCTAATGAGGTACCTTTGAGATTGTTGACTATCAGTGTCTAGCAATAGGGGGCCACTGAGACGACGAGGGGGGCCCCTGAGACTAAGCCTTGATACGTCCAGGCAGGTACTGAAACGGCCAAAGGACCAAGAGCATTACCAAAGACGCCTCTGTCACGGCAGAGAGAGGCTTATAGAGGATCCTTGTTACTGCCTGTGGGGCTTCTTAGAGGGCAAAAATCCCCCAGGGATAAGAGGGAACTCGAGATGACCTAAGTGCTTCTGACTCTGCCAGATGGGTCCCATGCCTATGTGCCCGATGTTTCCCTAAAACTACCAAAGGAGCGTCTGAGAGGCCCCGGGGGAGATGTGAAACTGTAAATGGAACCTGAGGCCACTAGAGGCCCCTGACACGGCAGACGGCACGATACCACCAAAAAGCCAGAAAAAAAATATCGAGAAGCTACGAGGGATAGAGAAGGTCTTGGACCAAATGCAGCCACATTTCCAATAGAGGGAAGGACTCAGCCCCTTAAAACCACACAACTTTTGCCATATTTCGGCCACTTTGCAAGGAAACAAAACGCAAAATTTTGCCAGGTAAGAGACGCTCCTGTCCACTTCAGCCTTGCTTCTCCCGTTGCGAGCTGATTGCAACGACTTGTGCCACGGTCTCAGAACTATTCTCTGGGCCTCCTTTTTTCCTACGTGCTTGATTATAACGAGCACGCTCCCTTTTGTCCCCTGTGCTTGATTATAACGAGCACGCTCCCTTTCCTCCCCTGTGCTTGATTATAACGAGCACGCTCCCCTTCCTCTCCTGTGCTTGATTATAACGAGCGCGCTCCTCTTTCTCTCCCGTTCTTGTTTATAACGAGGCCCCCTTCTCTGTCTCATCTATCCGATTGGTCCTAACGATCGGGTATCTAGAAACCTTTTCCTTCAGTCACTTGGATTCTCCGGCTGCCGCCCTCGCCCTCAATCATGCCGCCTGGTGATTTGCAAATGCCTCTGTCACGGAATGATGCAGCCGTAGGTGTTGGCATTGAGGGTTATTTTGCCGTGGTTGCTGAGCCGTTTATATTTGGCCGTTTAACCCTATTCCCGGCAGGGGGGGGGCCCCCCTCCCCCCCCTTTTTTTTTTTCCTTTCCAATTCCTTTTTCTAAACTCAACAAAAATACTTTTTCTTCCTTCTCCCTTCTTTCCCCCCCCCCCAAAATTAAAAATTTATTTTATTATAAACAAGACAAAAAAAAAAAAAAAAAATTTTTTTTAAGCCCTTTTTTTTTTTTTTTAAAAAAAAAGGAAAAAAAAAAAAAAAAAAAAAAAAAAAAAAAAAAAAAAAAAAAAAAAAAAAAAAAAAAAAAAAAAAATAAAAAAAAAAATTTTATAAATTTTTTTTTTTTTATCTGAAGTCACTTTACAAGGTAGGTAAGGTCAAAAGTAAATTTGTTTTTTCGCAATAATTTCGGGCGTTTTTTCAAATGCCAAACCCGGAATATATATCACGTAGAAGATGCCTGTACTTGTGTACCAAGTTTCAGCTTGATATCAGGTCGGGTCACGGAGCTATGACCTAAAATGTCAGTGCGCGTACCCTATATCGCAAAAGCCAAAAAATGAATTTTTTGGAATAGAGTGAATTTAATCGATTAAAAACGTTTACAGATAATATTGAATGCACACGACATATTCCAGGTGACCCCAAGGTCACTGGAGGTCATTTAAGGTAAGGTACAGTTGATCTGAAGAACGTGTGACCATGACAGTTCCTTTTTATGTTCCTGGCACCGCCTATGCTAACATTATACAAACATTGTAATGCGATTTGTACTTCTTTGGCATAACATGACTAGCAGAAGCTAAAAAAGTGTTTTGGCCTCTTTTGTTCATTCCGTTATTAGAAAACTAAACCCCCCTTTTTTTAAACCCCAAAAAACCCAAAAATTTTTTTTTAATATTTTAGATTGTACCCATGGTAAAGCCCTATCCATAATCTCTCGATTGATGCCAGATTCATCGAAATCGGTCCATAAACAACGGAGTTATAAGAAGTCCAAAAGTACCCCCATTTTGACATTTTTGCCCCCTGTATTCCAAATTTCAAATTTTGAAAATTTCTTTTTATCAAAATGTAGTTCACGTCACGGCAAATCGATTGCCGTTTGTTGCGATGAAATCGGATAAGTAGTTCTCAGATCTCAGGGGCCGAATCCCCCCCTGCCGGGAATCGGCCATACCGTCTAGCCCTCCGGGAATAGGGTTAATATGCGCTGCTGAATAAACTATGCTAAGAACTTATTCCGTGAAGTGGGTGGCACTAACGGATCGTTGGGGACCCCACGGGCTATGTTCTTAACAGTATGGTAAAAACTGGAAAATTACATCACATATTTCAGCCTGAGCCCGAACAGATCAACGTTTTTTGAAGTCTGAAAAGCAGGAAAATAGGTGGCCCGGCCGGGAGGGGCTGCGCACAGAACATTCGCCCCCTCTCCCCCGTCCTCGATCCGCCCTGCCGAGAGAAGGCGGTCAGAGGCAGCCAGCAGTGGCGCTCGGCAGACCGCAGTCGTGCACAGGGTCCCCGGAGAAACACGGCAGCTGGCGATGCCCGGAATTTCCAGCATCGCCGGCTGGATTGCGTCAAAATCACTACGGTTTTACCAGTCTCCTCTCACGACTTTTCATGGAACAGCCATCAAGGACATTTCGTGTCCATATCTTGACGGTTACCCGGATTGCAGGACCCTCAAAATGTCAGATGTCGCGCCCGGCTGGGTTTAGCAGTCGAAATGGTAGAATCCAGGACGATGACAGGCGGGCGGTGTGTACTGCCTACTGGAGTAGTGTAGCCAGGCGGGGGAAGAGTTCTGACGCAGGCACGTCGCCAGGGGGGGGCATGGGGCCATGCCCCCAGAGCCAAGCGGTCTGTACTAAATATTTAGCGATTTCGAAGGAATGCATAATAGTAATCATATACATGCCATACGCCAGGGCATATGTCAAAATTTGACATTCCCCCCCCCCCCACCCGAGGAAAATTCTGACTTCGTGCCTGCTCCAAGGTGCCAGCTGACCGCCCACGGGTGCCGAGGTTTGAACAATTGGCTGTAATTGCGAAGTTTGTTTTTGGACAATAGTTAAGTAGGGTAGTTTTGCTTTCCAAGTCTCCAGGTAAATTTTACATTTCATGGGGCAAATTTTCCCATGTTCGAAATCAAAAGTGTAGCCAGGATTTTGCCGAGGGGGCAAGTTGGAGCAGGGGGCCCTCGTAGCCAATGGGGGCCCTCGTAACCAAGGGGACCCATGCGGTTAAAATCACATCATGGCGTAAAACGACGGTTGGTGACGACGAAAAAAACGACTGTTCCTGCACCTATTAGGTCGGCAGGAACGTCTCCACAGGCAAGTAGGGACACTTTTACACTCCAGCGTGCCCCTTTACACACCGGTGAGAAGTCTCCCTGTTGGCCAGGTGGGGAGTTTTTTACAGACGGAAAGGAGACCCCTCCGGAGATCTGTCGGTCTCTAGAGATAGTGAAAATAGTGGCAGTGTGATAGACTCACACTATCCAACACTGGAGATAGTGGAGACAGTGATAGTGTCGTGGCCTCACATTATCCAGAACGCTGGGAACAGTGGAGATAGTGATGGTGTGATAGCCCCACACGGTCCAAAACACTGGGGACAGTGGGGATAGTGATCGTGTGATAGCCCCACACTATCCAAAGCACCGGGGTCTTCGGCTCCAGGAGTGCCCGGAGCGCCAGGGGCCCATTTGGCCCCCAGGAGGGGCATGGCCCCTTTTGCCCCCCCCCCCTGGCTACGCCATTGTTTGAAATCAAATGGTAGGAGCAGTACTAAGACTTTAGTTTACCCCTGTCCCCTCCCCTCACCGTTCGGCAAATCCTGACTACGCAACTGGTGCATTGCACAGCGCGTGCACTGTACGGCCGGCGATTTAGCGCCCGTACAGACCGAAGCGTGGCCAGGTGCGGGCAGCAGAACCGCCTCTCGAGGAAAACAACCCGGACAGCAGACGAGACCAGCGTGCCAATGCCGCCGTGAGAGGCTTGCTGGCTCAAGGATGACGACGGGTTCGCGCACCCAAGGTCAGGGGAGTTCCAGTGTGCTCAGGTGCCCACGGCTGAGGAGTGGGCCGGTCTGTTTACGTAAACCACTGGAGACAGCCAGTCATTGCCTTCTCCTTTCGTTTGAATTTTCATGTTAAATTTAAATCCAATTTAATGTGAGTGAACGGAAGACAGCTATTCATTAATCCACCACATCGGAGGGACAACAGATGAAGCGAACTGAATCCGAGCACCCCAAATCAAGTGCAGCCCCCAGCGAATACGGGGTGTGAAATCCCCTATCGTGAACCCGTCCCTCCGAATCGTTTTTTTTTTCTTTTTAGTTTTTCCTTCGTCGTAAGCCATATGTCGAAGGACAACATACGCTTCTTTCAAAATCCCACTTCCTGCCTGAACTATAAAAGTTGCCATATCGTAATGAATCAACGTGACAGCTTCAATCCTCCGTTAACGGAGAAGCGTTTAACCCCCAGGCATTTATACGATATCTCCAAAACGAATAAAATTGGCGTCCTGAAACTTCCAGCACCTTTCCTTAAGTCAGTTGTGCACATAATGACAAACGTTTGGAAACGAAGTCATCTTAGGTCGCATCCTAAAGACGTCATAAAGATGATCGCGTTTTGCGATTCGACCTCCAATTTAACTTCGCCGCAATACTGACAGTGCTTTTACAATGTATGGTGACTATGGCTTACGTTTCATGTAAGCATTACCTGAGAGTTCAATATGGAGCACACCTTACCCCATGCCAGGTCA
Organism: Capitulum mitella; assembly: GCA_030062745.1. Lineage (NCBI taxonomy): Eukaryota > Metazoa > Arthropoda > Thecostraca > Pollicipedomorpha > Pollicipedidae > Capitulum > Capitulum mitella. Next base: position 1,073,170 of record CP099852.1, on the reverse strand, counting down.
TCCTAGGTGAAATATGCATTTTGCACGTACCGGGTCCACTGGGAATACATTTAAGAAAAGAAACTAAATTAACCGATTTTTGGATACGGCCAGGTAGATAATAGAATTATCTTGCAACGTACTGCACGTACAGCTTACTCAGCAGTTTGCTGCAGCAGTGCAACATTTCTGGATTTTGGCCTTTGGCGGTTTTATGAAGATCTTAGCTTAGCGAATAAATTGCCGGCATCTGTTTGACGTTCTGGGTGATTGGTGTCGAGATATCAGCCTTTGCAATGTTCTGTGTAAACTCGGCCTGTGCAACATTCGGTGAAAGTGTGCAACATGGGACAAACTGACTTCACTAGCGTGTTCATGCTACTCCAAGTTCGAAATTGCGGATGTTGTAATATTGCATGCATACGGTAATCGGGATCAATGCTTTTTCTTGTGCCCAAAGCTCCTTCTATGTGCCTTTTTAGACCCTCCATGTCAAATGAACCAGAACACGTGTTCTGCGTGCCTAGTTACCACGAACGCCAAATAGGATCCAGTCTGTAACTTTGATCTTTGATGACCCTGGGTCAGGTATCATCAGAATATGAGATCAATCTGTCAAGGACCTATTGCCATGCAAGCTTTAGTCCCGGTCTGTTTTCATTGCGATTAGGAAACTCTGAACAAAAGGGTCATTTCTTGATGTTTAACCTGACCTGTGGCGTCACCAGTGACCTAAAAGTAAATGATAAATGTGTAAGTCACCGGACTGCACAGTCGGATGCTGTCGACTGCCGTTTGAATCAACTGAATCGAGCGATTGGTTCTCGAGATAGACGAGAGGGGGCGTTAAACGACCCCCCAATGGATATCAGGTAGCGAAGTACCCTAATCAGTGCCGGGTTAATTTAAGAAATAAATCCCACAAAGAACTGGAGAGATACCACAGATTTCCGAACCACTCTGAATGCGAACTCGAAATCCAGCTCTTGGAAAAACCAAGACTAAGCAAACGTGACAAACTCACGTTGAACATGAAAAATACCTCTCCCGCAAAAAAACAAGCTGTTCTTGGAGTTATTATCCTGTGCATGTCAAATGCAGCTTCGTTGTTTCTTGAAGCAGTTTGATTTTGAATACTTTCCTGATCTGAATGGAACTGGATCCATTGCTAAATGATCATGGTTATGGAAAAAACAATTTGATTCTGAAGAACCATAGGTGTTGAAGATGGATGCTTCTGCAGAAGCATCCACCACGATTCTCCATAGGCACCGGGGGCCCGCCCCCTCCCCCCAGGCCCGCAGTTTTTCCGAAAACGATTGCACGTCATCTTGCCGGCAGGCGGTTTTCGCATGATTTCAGTTCATCCTGAACCCCGGGCCCTCTCACCCCTCCCCCCCTTAAGAAAATCCTGTCTGCGCCCCTGCAAGCCTCTATCCATGGGCGGGAGCCATTTCACCAACCAGGACCCCTACGTCAGTCACATACTCCACCGTGCATCGATCAGGGGCACATTCCGAGGACAGCGCGGATATCGCATCTCAGAGAGACCGGGCCGTCCGGAACTTAGTGGTTCTCAGTTGGGCCTCTAAGAGCCTGGAAAATGGAAAGTCACGGCATGTCCCGCCTGGGATTATGTCCCAACCGATTATGCCTCTCAACCTGCATCCTTCAGAAATACTCCGACCGTGCTGGTGGTGTTTTACCATATTCCGGGATCCTGTGCCGGCTGGGATATTCCACGACAAATTGACACGTCAAAGGCGCGGTTGTCCACCCTCGGATTTTGGCCGAAATTAGTGAACAGGGTTTTCGTACGCCCTAGATCCAACTGTGCGGATTTTAATTCAATGAAGTCAACGGTTCTCAAGAGTTGTGCCCTCCGGCTTCTGACGAGGTCACGTGTAAGGCTTTGTTCGGTGGCCGATAACTATGTAAAATGTTCGAAATCTAAATATCAGGAAATTTTTGAGCTTGCAAACGTTCAAGAAAACGGTTACTGTTCAGACTTTTTTATACGATAACTAACAAAGGCTATGATATGACTTTAGGTCACTTGACCTGAAGTGGCCTCTATGCCCGTAAAAATGTTAAATTTTGTTTGGCCAGAATGAAAGGTTTATGTTATATGTTGGTTTATATAAATATTTATAAAATATTGAATTTAATTTAAAATAATTATATATAAAAATATAAATATTGGTTCATATATAAAGGCCATATGTTGGTTTACATATGGCAGATATTAGAAATAACGTTTTCGTTGCAAATGCTCAAATGAGAGCGCAAATTTTACCACCTTTGAAGGTTCTCGAGACCCCGCCCCAAAATCTCGAGAAATAACAGAGCTACGGCGATGAGAGTGACGCCAATCCAAATCTCGTACATGCCATGAAGAATGAATGCATATTTATTGACTCTGGCTTAATATTGTAGGGTCAGGGGTGAAACAGGATCATATCAAGACGGCAAAAAATATGTGGGCAATTAAAGCAAATATGGAGGTCCTGTAAATCCATGTTGGCTAACGAGCAGTCCAAAAAGAGTCAGAATCAGAAAAAACGTAATTGTCATTAAGATATCAGGGGTGTCGCTTTGTATTCTTTTCAGAGGGTGCTGGCCCACCCAATGCTGGTCTGGGCCCACCCAATGCTGGTCTGCGCCCACCCAATGCTGGTCTGCGCCCACCCAATGCTGGTCTGCGCCCACCCAATATTTTCTGCCGGCTTTCAAGGGAAATAAATTATAGTAACGAGAAATACCGCCGCAACAGACAAGAGAAAGACAGAAAGTAAATAATAAAGGCTAAAGCGATGTATCTATCTTTCTATCCTATATATATATATATATATATATATATGTATATATATATATTTGTACACATGGGGAGAAATGCATTTTTTCATTTGATAAATAGTAACAAAAAAGCTTATGAATTTTCGTTGGTCAAAATAAAATGGGTTAGATCCGTCAAGAAACCCACGTTTGCGGAGAAGTTAGGTTGTCAGGCCTTTGGCTCGGTCTCCAATTGTTTACAAAAATCGACGCCTCTGCAAGATATTCTTTACACCTCAGGTCATGTCAGGCCAGGTCAACACACATTGGAACACAACAGTGATTTGTGTCGCAACTGACATTTAAATAGTCACTTGAAGCATACTTCTTGGAATCACCTATGCGAACGTTTGGTCACGCGTGAAAAAAACTCGCAGAAAACAACATAGGTCACCTACGGCCATATCAGGTCAACTGAGGTCACGTATTACAACATTCGTATTCCAAGGTCGAGTAAAGCAGTGAATGTAAAAAAACGCAGTTTGATCTCTGTTATCATACTGATGTGTTTTTGAATGGCATGGAAGTCGTCAAGGGAAGGTCAGGTCAGGTCAGATCAAGGACGACAGTAGGCATGATGTATTTGTCTCGTTCGAAAGCGAACGCCGTGACTGCGTAATTTCTCGAACGAAACAGGCACATTTTGCCTGCTATCGTCCTTAACATGACCTGACTTGACCTGCCCTTGACTTCCATGTCGTTTAAGAACACATAAGCATGATTATAGCGATCATGATCATATATATGATCATGTATGGTAGCATTTTGCACCGCATTTGTTTTGGTGTCCGTGCGAAGGGAGAGCTAGTGCCGAAGTCAATTTCTTGTCTGTTGTCAGCTCGTTGACAAAAACGATAAATTACGGCGCTCTGAAATCTCACGAAACAGCAGTCTCCCACAACAACTCAGTTTATTCGGGAATCCATTATGGAATGGTTTGTTTGTGAGTTAGGGCACACAGCCTCTTGGGCTCAGGTGTCCAAAGTCTTGGGTCAAGTCTTGTGTCTCGTCGGGCGTCAGCCAGTCGTCTCACTATGGAATGGATTACCGTACGCTCTGAAGGGAAATGTCACACGCGCCATAACTGGCGGCGAATCCCAGATCTACCGAGCTACTCCGGATTCGGAAAACTCGAATTTAATCCGGATTTACTGAGTACGGTCAAGGAAACGCCACCTGAAACCTCCATTTGCCTCCCGAGGGAAATCCGATTTGTAATCCAGTCCTGTGGCGGGAACGGGGCTGATACCTCAGAAAATAATAATTTTTCTGCAGCACAGTTCAGGTAAATCCCTGGGATTTACAGTTCCACATCCTGTCAATGGTGGTATCACCAGCCACAAAGAGGGGAGAGGGAGGGGGTGTTCGTCATAATTGTTGATCACGCTTGGATCAGATATTGTCACATCCAATACATCCCCAAAATGTGTTAGCAGTCCATCTAGGAACCGTCAGACATGATGCGTCCTCTTTGTACCTTTACGAATCGTCACGGTCTTTTGTGGCGAATTACGGTGACCCACATATTCTGATGTCGCATGACAATAAAAATCACACACCGACAGTGGTACCAGGAACTCTGATTGGTGCATCTGTCGTGCAACTGAATTGTAAGTGCTTGTCTTGATCATGTTAAATGTACGAGGAGGAGCACCTTTAGTCCAGATCCGCGGGTAAGCAGAACATGCCAGGTGGCACGTGGCAAAAAACGTTGCAAATGTGGCGTCTCGTTCATCAACCACTGGTCAGTATTACTGGGGAACAAACTCGTTTTGGGGAGGTTGGACGTGACCCGGAAAATCACGTGAGGCAAGATTTGACGTGTGGCGTAGTCCGAGTACGTGCCATTCGTGTAGAAGAGAGTGCGGCGGAGGAGCATAGAGTACGTGCCGTTCGTTTAGAAGAGAGTGCGGCGGAGGAGCATAGAGTACGTGCCGTTCGTTTAGAAGAGAGTGCGGCGGAGGGCGTGTTTTTGAAGAGAGGGGTGCGTTCGTTTAGAAGAGAGTGCGGCGGAGGAGCATCGAGTACGTGCCGTTCGTTTAGAAGAGAGTGCGGCGGAGGAGCATAGAGTACGTGCCGTTCGTTTAGAAGAGAGTGCGGCGGAGGAGCATAGAGTACGTGCCGTTCGTTTTGTTTTAAGGACGCGAGCACGTTTAGAGACAGCCTTCGCGTGGCCGTGCAACATCAATTCTATGCACTGTTGTATTTTGTCTACATTATTCACTTGACCTGGCGTGACCCGTCATCCTAGAACCTTTTCCAAGCGAGCCAAATTTTCAAAGCACTCAATCCTTCATCCTTCAGGGTCGAGACAAAAATCACTCAGAACTACAGAACCTCAGCAATCCGATCGCTGACGTAAGGCACCATACGGCGTCGTATATTGTGGATTTCTTAACACGCTTTCATCGAACAGATCGTCACTGCAAATGCCAGATACCATAAAGATCGCAGTACCGAACACATCGAAGATGACAATGCTATGTACCATTAAGATCGCCGAATGTGCACGAAAATACCCAACATCTGAAAAACCGAGAAAAAACTTCCGTTCCCCTTGCCGTTGATGAGCACCGTGCCACGTCCTGAAGTTGAGTTTGTTTGTCGAGGAATTCTCAGTCGGCACCCGCACTTCGGAATCGGCCCGGCAGCTCACAGAAGAGCTTCGTCAGCTCTGCGTGTCGGTGTCGTCGTCCATCTCTGTGGCCGCTCCCGTATCCTCAGCATTCTCCTGAGACCGACAGGAGAATACAGCCGCTCAGTACGGCAAGGAAGCAGCCTCACCACGGGGAGGACAGAGTGCCAGATCCGCAAGATGAAGGCTGTTCGACTTTGAATTTGAATTTGATTTGATTTTTTCACTTGAACTTCTTTTGTCTCACTGTCCTTTCATCCAACTCCTTCCAATCAATACTAAATCCAACTGAAATTCACTCCAGATCGCGTCCTCCGAAAGGCCCTTCCCAAGAAGTAAAACAACGGAACGCTTGCGCCAGACAGCAAAGACAACGGCGTGCATAACTCAGAGCCGGGGGGGGGGGGAGTCCACCAAACCACAACAGCGCAGCAGTCACGGGTCGCCGAACAGGGTCGGACCGCAGCCCTCTGGAGGACGTCACCAGGGGACGAGCATCATCAACTGATCCCACTGAAGGACGCCAGGACCACCTCTAACCCGCCCGCCCGACGACCACCACCAGAGGACGACCGCCGCCAGCTCACCGGTTTGACGGCGGTCAGGCACACGCCGTTCTCGACGGTGCCCGTCTGCCCGCCGGCGCCCGCGCAGACCAGCGCGAGCAGCGCGCGCGGCGGCGCGGCGCGGTACAGCCGCCGCAGCCGCTTGTCCAGCTGGCGGACGTGGGCGCGCACCTTCTCGGCCGGCCGCGACCAGTGGAGACGGTCCCGCAGCTCCATGTGGCAGAGGGTCAGGTCGGCCGAGCTCATGGCCGCGCACGACTGGTCGCAGGCCTGCCGGGCACACACACCGGTCACAGCAGGCACAGGCCACGGCCAGGTCAGGTCACGGCGCGTGCAGGCCGGCTGCATCAGGTCGACCCAGGCCCGATACGGCCAGACAATCGGTCCTAGCAGACGAAATCACTCACCAGCCCTCACTCATGAACATACTGTAATACCGAGAACAGGGCTGACTAATCCTTACAAAAAAGGGGAATATCCCACTTTTTCTGAAATAGTTTCAGCACCCTTGGTCCCCATGTTTTGAAGACTGGTCCCTCCTCCACCCGACGGTCCCTTCTCCACCTGAAGGCCGCACTCGCTTGAGTCGTTCCCCCACCTGACGGCCCCTCGCTACCTGACGGTCCCCCTCCTGACGGTCCCTGCTCCAACTGACGGCCCCTTACTCACCTGTCGGTTGCTTGTTACGGTCTGCAGCGTCAGTGATGGGTGGTTGGTCGTCTCGCACGCCACGCGGTAAATGTCTGCCCCCGGCCCTGAGGCGACGATAGCCGCTGTGCAGGTCAAGGTCAAAGGTCAACAGTCATCCACAGGAGTCGCAGATGGCCAGAGGCGACGGCAAACATGACGGACGAAGGAAAGTAATAAACCGGGGCGGCGGAACGAGCAGTGTGGCCGTCCTCACGGGGCGGCGTGGTGTGGTGGTTATCACACTCGCCTGGTGGCCGAAAGGTCCCCGGTTCGATTCCGAGTAACAGCTACCTTTCGCTGTCCCTCGAGACAACCGGCGTGAGAGGCTGCGACGCGAAATGACCTCGACAATCGAGAGAGTCGTTAAACAACCCAGTAACTCACCCACCCGTCCTCAAATCGCATAACGCCGTATCACCGCAGCCGTCCTCGCATCCCAATCCCGCCCCAGACTCACTGGTGACGCCGACCTCGTCCATGCGGCTGAGCAGGCTGGTGTAGTAGCCGTCCATGTTGACGGCCGCCGGCATTTCGTCGTCGTCGGCCGGCTCCGGACCGGCGCCGTTCATGGCGGGCACGTAGCCGCCCTGCGCCGCGTCACCGTACGTGTAGCCGCGGGTGAGCTTCCGCTGCACGAGGCGCAGCGAGGCCAGCGCGTCCTCGGTCGCGTCGTGGCCCGTGGCGTCGTTCTGGGCGGCGGAGGGATGGCATAACAGATCAGGCATACATACTATATACTATATACTATATACATATACTATATACATCGGGCGGGAAGGAGCCGCTCGGAGGCCGGGAGGTCTCCGAGAGGTCTGTGAGGGGTCTGCAGAAAGGCCGAGATGTCTGCGGAATCACCGCCGACGATAGCGTAGACACGCAGGCTGAGACTGCGGGGGAGATGACGGCGTACATGGCGAGGTCTACTCCACAACAAAGAGCACCACCAACGCCGCAGCCGCGGTGGAATTCTACGCTCCATTGGCAGGCGGGTCCAGTGGTCTCCCCGAGAGAGCTGAACCGCACCACGGTAGCGGCCAAAGATCGAACAAAGCACACCAAACGAAACACCGCAGACCGGGCGGCGTCCGGCCGGGGCCGTAATCGGGGCCCAAAACGTCTCGTCGAGTCACCGCTAATCGCGCGGACCGGGCAGAATTCAAGCAGCCTGCTCGAACCGCATTCCCAGCACGGCCCCGGTCCCGCCTCCACGGCGGCCACCACCGGCCGCAGACCGGGCCGTCACAGCCGACCGCACAGGAGAACGGCAGCCGCCGGCCGCCGGTCGGCCGGTCGGCCGGCGCGCAGGACGCGGAACACGGCCCGGCGGCTCGCCCCTCGAGCCAGCGCCGGGCGGCCACTCACCTGGATCGTCTCCCCGAGGAACATGTACGACAGCAGCGACAGCTTGGTCTTGCGGTGCCGCACGCCCGTGATGTTGAAGATGACGCTGGTGTCGATGATGTACGGGTGCATCATCTGGCGTCGGCAGAGGGTCAGACACGACACGAGCCCCGGTGACACATAAAACAACGGGTCAGGCTCCACTACGGCTTTTAGCATACGCGCTTCGATCCACGACGCTGCCGCTGGCATACAGCACGCAGCGAACCGTCGGAAGTGGACAGGCGAATGGAACTGGGGTTCATTCCATGCCGAATCTGCTGTGCTGGCCTTGATTCAGGCATCAAAGCGGAACTCAATCTGACGCAATTTTTCCCAGCGTACCAAACGAGACCGCATTAATTTACGCGCCCTTACAGACGAGACGTGGTCATCTCAAGGCCCGGATGACCCTCTCTGTTTTGCGCCAAACAGCGCCAGCGCCCTATGAGTGTCGAGCCTCGGCGATCGGTGTCAATCACCGTGTGTCATCCGAGTACGTTTTCAAAGACCCACGGGCACGACCTTGTCCACGTCCGATTCGGCCGTTCCTCCGCGCGATCTGGTTCCCCAGTCAACATCCAGCACGCCACGCGGTCGGCGGTGACGGCACTGCTCGTTCGCAGCTGACAACCGACGACCACTGAAGCCACCGCGTGTCAAAACACCGGCCCAGTGACGGTGCCCGCCCCTCGGGCCGCGGCCGCGATGAAGAGCAGAGGATCTCACCTGCAGCGCGCGCAGGTCGTTGTTGAAGCTCTGGCCGATCAAGATGGCGTCCGCCGGCAGGAGGTCCCTCAGCTCCCGCTGCACGTCCGCCAGACGAGTCGTCACGCCCTGCCGTCACGGCGTCACGTCACGTCACGATGTACATCCTCCAGGGGAGCTGTCACTCTCTGCCGTCACATCGCCACGCCAAACAACGCCGCACGCCCTCCAGAGGAATGCTCACTTCCTCACATCACAACGCCTCCCTCCGGCCGATAACGGTGCTGAAGCAAGCATGCCGATTCCTGGCGTCACGTAAGTAGCGCACACCGCCAGGTCACGTAACCAGCCCACTCTTCCACACGTCACGTAACCTCTCCACTCGTCCAAAAGCCACGTAACCACCTCACAACTGCACAGCCAGGTAACCACCTTGCACGTCCAAGCATCAGCATCACACTTCCCGTCACGTAACAATCCCACACTTCCTGTCACGTAACAATCCCACACTTCCTGTCACGTAACAATCCCACACTTCCTGTCACGTAACAATCCCACACTTCCTGTCACGTAACAATCCCACACTTCCTGTCACGTAACAATCCCACACTTCCTGTCACGTAACAATCCCACACTTCCTGTCACGTAACAATCCCACACTTGCCGTCACGTAACAATCCCACACTTCCTGTCACGTAACAATCCCACACTTCCTGTCACGTAACCAACCCAGTCTTTCAGAACTCCAAAAAGAATGTCACGTGAAAAAGCCACTATCGGTAAGAACGAAGAATACGCCAGTCTATATGTTGTGCATGGCTGAGAAACTATCATGCAAAGAATGAAAGATCCTAGAGAGAAAACCAGAAAACTTCCATGGAGGTAGACGCAGCGACGCAGCCGGGTGCCGGGTCTGCCCTGACCTCCAGCATGACCGGGTACCGGGTCCGATCTGACCTCCAGCATGACCGGGTACCGGGTCCGATCTGACCTCGGTAGAGGGTCTATTCTGACCTGAAGCCGCTCGGCGGTGATGCCGGAGTAGCGGGTCAGGTAGTCGGTGATGGCGTTGTCCGGCCGCACCAGCGTGCCGTACACCAGCTCCTCGGACTCGTCCAGGACGGAGATGCTGGTCAGCTCGCTGCCCTCGCGCGTCAGGCACATCTCGCAGTCGACGGCAAACATCGGCGACTGGTCCGTCACCTGGCGACAAGTCCTGGGGCGTCACGCTCTAGGCTGGCCCATCACTTCGGACCTCACGCTCTGGGTCAGCCCGTCACCCGGGACGTCACCCTCTGGGCCGGCCCATCACCTGGAGCGTCACGCTCTGGGCTGGTCCGTCACCTGGGGCGTCACGCTCTGGGCCGGCCCATCACCTGGAGCGTCACGCTCTGGGCTGGTCCGTCACCTGGGGCGTCACGCTCTGGGCTGGCCCGTCACCTGGAGCGTCACGCTCTGGACTGGCCCGTCACCTGGGGCGTCACCCTCTGGGCTGGTCCGTCACCTGGAGCGTCACGCTCTGGGTCAGCCCGTCACCTGGAGCGTCACGCTCTGGGCTGGCCCATCACCTGGGGCGTCACGCTCTGGGCTGGCCCGTCACCTGGGGCGTCACGCTCTGGGCTGGTCCGTCACCTGGGGCGTCACGCTCTGGGCTGGTCCGTCACTTGTGGACAGTCCCGGGACGTCACACTCTGGGCTGGCCCATCACTTCGCACGTCTGTACGCCAGAAATACGACAACGCAACGCCGGCATTATACACCATTCTCAAAAGCAAGGCCCTGACGATGGCCGTCCGCCGCCGTTCACATCCGCACGGCTGCGGGCCGCACCGACCGCGGCCGGCGGCGGCGGACGGTCCGCCGCGCCGCGCCCGCTCACCGGCCGGTACTTGTCCTTGGTGGGCACGAAGTGACGGAACGGCCGGCTGTACTGGCCGGCGCCGGGCAGCGGGTAGCCCTCGTCCATCAGCTGCGAGATGTCCAGCAGAAGGCGGGTGCGGCCGATGGCGGCCGGCCGCGGCAGCGCCTGCGGCAGTGCGGCCGCGCCCGCCGGCGCCGCGTCGCCCCACTGGCGCTGGATCAGGCCCGCCTGCACGGCGCCGTCCAGACTGCCCACACCTGCGGCGGGGACGGGGAGGGGTCACTGACACTGCAGCGGGGCAGGGGAGGGGTCACTGACACTGCAGCGGGGCAGGGGAGGGGTCACTGACACTGCAGCGGGGCAGGGGAGAGGTCACTGACACTACGGCGGGGCAGGGGAGGGGTCACTGACACTGCAGCGGGGCAGGGGAGGGGTCACTGACACTGCAGCGGGGCAGGGGAGGGGTCACTGACACTGCAGCGGAGCAGGGGAGGGGTCACTGACACTGCAGCGGGGCAGGGGAGGGGTCACTGACACTGCAGCGGGGCAGGGGAGGGGTCACTGACACTGCAGCGGGGCAGGGGAGGTGTCTGACACTGCAGCGGAGCGGGGAGAGGTCACTGACACTGCAGCGGGGCAGGGGAGAGGTCACTGACACTGCAGCGGAGCGGGGGAGAGGTCACTGACACTGCAGCGGAGCAGGGGAGGGGTCACTGACACTGCAGCGGGGCAGGGGAGAGGTCACTGACACTGCAGCGGAGCGGGGGAGAGGTCACTGACACTGCAGCGGAGCGGGGGAGAGGTCACTGACACTGCAGCGGAGTGGGGGAGAGGTCACTGACACTATTGAGTACACAATGACTACACAATGACTGAGGGGGTTAGTAATCAGCTGCGCTCTAATGCAACATTTATAAGACATGGAACTGGGAAATGTCAAAAAACGCTGATTTAGCCGTCTCTGTCGATGGCCCACACAGAAATGCAAAACCCGTTTTTAATCCCTCACTGCACTCTTTAGTAGGCGCACGGCCGATCACGGCGCAGTCAGAGGCAGCTCCTGGCCTCCGCTCGGCTATAACAGCCGGCCAGTCGGGCGGAGGCTGGCAGGACTCACGCTTAACCAGCCGGTGTTTCTGCGTCATGCTCAGCGGCACGTTCAGGATCTCCTCGGCCACGCTGGTGCCGTAGTGGGCCGGAGAGATGAGCTCCGTCTGAGGGCACCAGTCCAGGTCAGGTCAGGACAGATGGCATCAGGTCAGGTCAAGTCGGACCGGGTCAGGTCAGGCTGGGGTAGGTCCGATCATGGCAGGTCGGGCCACGTGAGGTCAGGCGAGGCACGACGTCAGGCCAGGTGGAATAAAAAACAAGGTCGGGTGGCGCCGGGTTTATTCAGAATGGAACAGGACCGGCCAGGACAGGTCAGGCCCGTCCTGGCCTTGTCCAAAGACACAAGGCCAGGACACGTCAGGCAACATGAGACGAAGAGATGTGGGATGCAATCAGGTCAGGTCCGGTCAGGTCAGACCAGATCAGATCATGTCTGCTAGGCTCACCTCAGTCCAAGTTTTACCATATATATAGGCACAGTATGTCAGATCAGGAGAGGCCACAGCGGGTCACAGAAATCGGTGATAAGGACGCAAGGCCACTGCGTGGCCAAAGATGAGATGGATCGTCCCGAGGCACGGTGATGTCAGTGTTGGATTCTCGTCTCAAACAACATTTTCGTGACAATAAACAGACCGCCACATGAGAATGGTTATCGACCGGTGATCGACCACAAAAAAAAACGATCCAGCCATCGACCAGCCGAAATGAAAAACCTATGCTATTACTACTGGCTTTTCTATTTCGGTATACCACGTGGTCACACTAAACTCTCCACGAAGTGGCCCAAAAATGACTAAAAATGTCAGCTTGGAGCTGGTAATTTCTCGCCGGTGAGCCCGTTCCAACGGAAAGCAAGTTAGCCTTGGACCCCCCACGCCTGGCGAAGGCGGCTTAAGGTCTGCTGACTCAAGGTCTGTCACGTCTGACACTGGAGGCTTCAGATCAGTCGAATCTGCCAGTGGCGGCTACAGGGCAGCCGGTCCCGGCGGCCGCCGGACGGCTGCCTCCGTGGTCGGACGCGGTCGGCAATCCCTCACCTGGTGCGGGAACAGGGTCAGCGTGGACTGCATCAGGCCGGCGTGCGCCTGCAGGTCCCGCAGCGACAGGCCGTCCACCACCACGGCCAGCGTGCGCGACACCCGGTCGGCGTTCACCAGGTTACACCACCTGCCGGCCGCACGGACACCGCGCCGCTGCGTCAGGTCCGGGGACACGCAGGACGGACAATGGAAACGGCGCGCGAGCAGCGCCGCCTCTGACGGCGCCAAACGCCCTGCTCCCTCTGAAGGGAGCACGTGGCGGCGGTTTCTGTGCTATTTATCGACTGTCAGTCATTTCGCGTCGCAATTTCTCACGTCGGTTGTCGCAGAGGACGGCAAAATGTCGCTATTACCCGGGCCAGCACCGGAGACCTCTCGGCCAAGCTCGTACGGCGAGCACGGTAAACACACGACCGCAGTGCCCGACCTGACCGCGGACCCAGCGCGGCCGCCGACCGACCTGGTGGACCACGGCGCGTGGTCGGGCACCACGGCGTTCAGCAGCAGCGTCTGCACGTCCCGCATGAAGATCGGCGTCCGGCTGTGGGCGGCCATCAGCAGCGAGGCGTGGTCTCCGGTGGCCGACAGCTGGAACTCGGGCACGCGCTGCCCGCCGCCGCCAGGTCAGACACGGCCGAGTCACGCTAACAGGCGCACGGGTAGAGAGGGGAGACGGGAACGGCAGAGCAAGTCTGATGGATACACGCCATACACGACCATCTGCACCATGCCTAAAACTGCCCAAGTCGACATAAATACACACTGCATAGAACAAGGAGAAAGGACACGCAGAGACCAGTTCCACGAGGTCTAATGCAGCGGTGGGGCTCAGTAACGTTGTACTGGGTGAGATTGGCGAGGCCAGGGAAGGGCGGCATGATCCACGAAACCACACAGCTTAAAATCAGCTGACAACAGTGAGCCCAGAACGACTGCCAGAATAAACTCGACGACGTGTTTGGCCCAAAACAATGATCAGATGCACGTGCACTCACGGGGGAACAGAGCGTGCTGAAACTCACCATTTTCCTTCGTTTTCTTCGCACAGCGTTCCTCATTTCCTTGTAGTCCTCGACAACCGGTGCTGCCACCTCCTGAGATAGCAGAACAGAAAGCAGTCATCAGAGTCGTGCAGCAGATGTCACACTGTGACTCAGAGTTAGTTCAGAAGCTGTTCAGAGTCTGGCTCCGAACCGGCTTCTGTAGCCGTCAGAATCTGTGAGTCAGAGGCAGCTCTGCGGCTGTCGGAGTGTGCGAGTCAGAGTCGGTTCTGCCGCCGTCAGAATGGCCGCTGTCCTGGTGTGGTAATCAGGAGTCGTTCCGCTGAGTCTGTCGTGCGACAGGCGCCGGATTCCAGTCCCCGAGTGGGTACCTTTGTTCGGCCCACGACGGCCTGAGACATGAGCTGCACGACACGATGTAAACTTTGCAGCGCCATGTTTGACGCCCGGAGGAAAATTACTCTACATAAGCAATCATTTGGGCAGCAATCCCAGTTTAGCATCATGGCTCACACATAATGGCATAATAGGTTTAGCATAATAGCTTAAACGCATGTCAGCGAAATTAAAACAAGATCTGCGAGTGATCTGCACATAGATCCGCTTCCTGGCTGATATAAAATAGTCCTGAACTCCACTGCAGCTCAATATCATAGCACTTCATTTGCACTGAAGTTGCATCTTAATCTGGCATTAGCTGGGATATTTTGCCGCCGTCCAGTTACTGAAGCGTCACACCCCCCCCCCCTCCTCCATCCCGAGAACCACTGGTGGGATTTCGCTGGTTAAAACGGCAAGTGATAGCCCGTTACTCTGAACCCATACAAGTTGCTTATTTCAAAGTCAATGATAACGTCACAGACCAGGTTAAACCCAACAACTGACGATGATAAATCGATGATATGATGATAAAAGCTTCAGAATCACAGTTGGAGGCAAGTAAAATTACATGCCTTCTTTCACAACGACCAACGAATTGTATTTTCCAACTCGTGACCAAAGGTCAATATGGGTTGTGAAAACAAACGATGGCGAAGCCTGACCTTAGCAATACCAGCTGGCTTTTGATGATCTGACCAAACATTTTTTGCCAAAACTCATAATGCCCCCCAGTCACTCAGGATTAACAATGCGCACATCCGCCAACATCACATTAAAACTAAACCACCTAAACTACCAAAAACAACCAAACAACCAAAGTCAAGCTTAGACCACCAAAACATCAAACAAAACACCAATCGACAGCCCTAAGCCAACTGGACGAGTGATCTCCCTGGCCGTGATATTTTGGGCCACAGATTAGGCTCCCAGGACAGGACGTCAATGTGAATGTCTCATTACGCCGCCGTGCAACACCGCCCAGCCCCCCGCCCCCCGCGGGTGGTACTGACCTGCGACGTTTCCTCCGCTGAGGGGGTCTCCAGCCGGGACCGTTTCCCCGGCGGTGGCGCCACCTGGCCACTTTCAGCCGCCTGCGACACACGCATCAGGCCACACGGAGGTATGCGTTCACAACGCGCGCGAATTTACAGACCACAGAAAGTTTTCCAGACACAGATTTTCAAACCAATCTTCCCAAAACTTCAACCAGGTCTAGTGCTCCACGTTCTGCACCGTCTCACCGCAGTGTGACCAGATTCACGTTGAACTGTGGGGGTGATTGAACTGTGTGGTGTGGGGGTGATCACGATTCTGTGACGGTGACGGCTCTTTCCTCACGTTTTCTCTTTCGACCAGAGGGTAGGTTTCCAACAAGCTAGCTGCGGACTACCTCGAATTAAGTGCTACCATGCAAAAAAGCGAATATTCTGGTCTCATACATGAAGTAAAACTGCTAAACACTCATCACCATGATATGAAAGTCGGCTGCGCCTTTCACGGCACCGACAGCGCCGACCGCACCTTGGCATCCTCCCTGTTCCTGTCGTTACATAAACAGAGGTCCAGAAGAGCCTTTATCTTCCGCCGCTTGCGTTCCTGGCGGCTGAGCGCCCGCACTGTGACGACCTTCGGAGCCTCGACCTCTGCCGAGCACACAAACGGAGCGAAGTCAGCTGGCCTTCTAGCAGGCACTGCGCCTTTTTCCACGCAGTTGGTTAGCACAAGTATTCCGAGTGGTTACTTCCAATACTGGATGCATGGTTGCAGCGTAGTGGTTACTGATCTGGTGAAGTCTAACCCAATCTCCCGAGCAATGATTGCATGCATCTTGGCTCCCACATATACAAAGGTCTCATGATAATGGCGGCCACTCCAGTAACACACAGGTGGCATTGGTGGTGCCAAATGCTGTCAATGGCTTATGACGACTGGGGGTGCCAAACGGATTCATCCGGCTCAAAAGCCCTCCGCCTGTCAAAAGTGTTTTATCACCAGAAACTGGTAAGGCTGTTGGACTTACACGACAGCAACGGGTGCCACTGGACTCATTTAATGTAAAACGTCATTCAACCAATTACAGCTGCAGAAATTCCTTGCCTGGCCACATCAAATGCCAAAGTTTGGGAGAAACGAGCAAATCTGATGCTCCGAGCAACAGCCACAAAATACGGAAATCAGCTGTCCGTGGCGCCGGGAGCTAGGGACATGACAACAGTTCTGTCGGAGGCGTCTCCGTACCGGTCTGGCTAGACGGCGCTGGACTCTGCTGACCTGCATTTGTCTCACTGTCATTTGCACTGGCAGAACCATTGCTGACTGCTTCTGCAGCTGGCCTGAAATCAAAAGCATATTGTAGATATGCACAGCACAGAAATCAGGCACAGCACAAAACAAAAGAAACAAGCATAAAACCATCTTTTTGGAGACATTACAAGAGATGTAAAACTGGACACATGGATATGAGCTCAGCTTCTTCCATGGTGACCTCACATGAGTTTAGATGACCTAAGGTCATTTCACAACATGAAAGCATCTTGGTGCAATTATGGGCAGCAAAATCGACTTCAGTGCCTATTTTTTCCAACCCAGGGATCATCAAAATGGGTTTCAAACTCATTTCTGCTGGTCTATTCAAAATGTGAGCTGACCTGGTCTCATGACTCTTCATGTGGGTCAACAACATTTATCATGTTTAGTGACCTCCTTGACCCAGGAAATGTATTTCAGCTTCTATCATGGTAACCTTGCATGACCTCAGGTGACTTAAGGTCACTTCACAGCTTGGAAGCATCTTGATGCAATTTTGGACCACAAAATTGATCCCAGTGCCCATTTTTATCCTCGGGCTCACCTGACCTCATAATCTGTCATGTGGGTTAACACTCTGCTATGTTTGATGACTTCACTGGCTCAAAAACCAATTTCAGGCACCAATAAGCTGAAGAAACCGTTCAAAACCACTAGAAATAGGAAAATACAGCAGATAATGAACCCCTCACACCAATGACTTTGACAACGTCGAGACAGCAGAATTCCGAGGAATGTCCTCAACTACTAACCCTGAAAGTTTTAAATTAATGCATTGTGTGGCACAGTTTGTAGAAGACTTAAAAAAGCAATGTTGATACTTTTATGTGACCTAGGTCAGTGACCTGACATGGCCAGAAGTTGACAATTACACAGTACACACACAAGAGATGTTGGAAAAGGTATCAAAAAGTTCAGCATGCTGTGCACATTTTTTTCTATTACCAGAAGTTCCTGGGGGCATCAAAATGCCTCCTCCCATTTGGGCGAGGGCTAGCATTGCCAGTGAAGTACAGTACAGCCAGAAATAAGACAACACAACAGTAAACATTCAGGGGCAGAGTCATACCATACAGAATAATGAGGAATCTTCACACTTACTTGCCATCTTTCTCTATTTTAACATCCTTCTTAAGAGAGTTTGGAGCAGCCAGGAAGAACAATGGATTGTGCTGAAAAAAACATGATCATTACTTCTTTCTCTTTAGCTTGTTGCCACACAGTAACAGAAACAACACTTGCTGAAAAGACAATGCCTGTTCAATATCACACAGCATTGCAAGGTGGGTAAGCTACACACTGTCCCAAACAAATCATCTGAAACTTCTTTACCTGGTCCCATAAATAAAGAAACCATCAGAAATTTGCAAATCTATTACTGGAATATATTTATGGACAAGAAAACAATCTTCCAATAATCCTTAATTATAACCCATGACTGGGGTACTTTGTCAACTTCCATGGACTGAGGAAGGAGGCTTTGTAACACCCCCATCTATCCTGAGAGCAAATCAGCTGATTTGGTTGACTCAGTTGGCAACTGGCAGTGTTGAATGTTGCAGTCCAGTGACATACATTTTTTGACTTGGGGTCAATCATGATGTCACAGGTCAGGTCAAACACAAAAAAGTGGCCATTTTCTCCAGAGTTGCATTATCACAATGAAAAGTAGAAAAAAGACTAAAGTTTGCAAGGTAATATGTTCCAGGTAGGTACTGCCTGGAATTATTACCATGCCTGGAACTGATTACCATGCAAGGTAATCAGTTTAAACTCATTTTCTAAGTGTCACCTGATCCAAGGTCCTCCAAGGTCAAGGGCAGCCTCCATTATAATGTGCCAGGAGGTACATGTTACCTGGCCCATTTGACAATGGGATTCTAAAAAATGCACTTTCGAAAAGCCTTGGGGATGAGAAAAAACAAAATGGCCCCAACTGACATGCAAATGTGACCTTGCAATGTTTTCTCATTTCAAACTCAGACTACCATGAGCATTGTAATGACCTCTGTCTGACATCTTTGGATTGCCCCACAAGTCACTTTGTCCATATTGTGCATTTACACAGAATGTTGCACAACATTGCAAAGGCCAATATCTCTTAGCAGACATTATCCATAACATCACAAAGATACCCCTACTTTAATTGCTATGCTGAAATCTGGCTAAAGCAACCATAGGCCAAACCTTGAAAAATATTGCAATGTTGCAAGAAACTACTCTGTAAGCTGTATATACACTTTGTTACAAGAAAATCTCATAATCCAGCTGACTAAATCCAAAAGATCAGTTTAGCTGGTTCCCTTTCTAAAATGGTATTCTCACTGCATCCCAAAGATGAAAAATTCATATTTGACCTCAGATGGCCTAGCATGAGCTCAAGCATGCTCCACACTGAACTCATAGGTCATGCTGATATGTGATGCATGCCACAGCCACCATACATTACAAAAGCACTAACAACATGGCAGTCAAGTAAAATCAAACATCAAGCTGTAAAACAGGGTCATCTTTATGACATCATTTGAACATGACCTAAGACACCCCATTCCTGAATTTCTGTATCTGAAGAACTGATGATCAACCTTACCCTAACCTAACCTAACCTAACCTAACCCAACCCAACCCAACCCAACCCATCTCAACTCAACTCAACTCAACTCAACTCAACTCAACTCAACTCAACTCAACCCAACCCAACCCAACCCAACCCAACCAAACCAAACCTAGCCTAACCTAGCATATTTAGACATGCAACCTAATCTCTGTTAAAAAGAGGCAAGTCCAACTACACCCTTTATCAGCCTATGGCCTCTAGTATCCTATACTGTGAGTTGTGATTGCATCACATACCTGTGAATGTCCCTTTATCAGCCTGCAGCCTCTAGTATCATTTATTAATGTCATCAAATGTTATGCAGTACATAGGGCATCCTTGGAGCAAAGGCAGTGTAAACAGGATGGTACCATGCTTATGATGAAATAAAACCCCATTCCCTTCAAAAACCATACTGTTAGTGTCATCATTTTTCCTTTCATAGGAAAGTACATATGCTCTTCTGCATGTCATATATACCAAAAGTGGTCTGTAACAATAAATATGTGACATACTGCTGAGATATACAAAAAAAAAATCATCTGGAGTGTTAAATGTTCTTCAGCCAATGAAAAGCTAAGTTGGTAATTGGCTACTGGCTATTTCTTAGAAAATAATGTCATGCAAATGGAGCAGCACCTGCCTATTTTTTGGTATGACAAAGATAGTCCTACAGCTTTACATAACAAGGAAAAATTATTGCTCCAGTTGACACAAAAGAGCCTTACCCGCAAAGCCGCCTGCAACAGTGAGCACTCTGACATACTCTTTCAGGGGCTCTCCCTGAAAACGCTGGGATTACGAGTTCAGGGGCAAGGGGCAGCTAACAAGAACGAGCCAACTGAGCTAACCGATGAACCAGTTTGTTTTTTTTTTTGTTTGTTCGTTATGGGATCAGGACACACGGCCCCTTGGCCAGGTGCCCAAAACCCTGTCAAGTCGTATTTCTTGTCAGGCGTCTGTCAGTCGTCTGCGATGAAGAACCGGCGTGCTTCTGCCATCCGCTATATATGTCTCAAAGGCGTCATTTACATAAACAAACACATTTTGTTTTGTTATAGAGCCCTCTCACTGGTCACAATCCGCTGCCTTAAATTTGCCGTTGGGAACAGTCGGAAGCGAACATACGTCAGCGAGTATTATCATGGTCACATTCCGTTGACAGCCTGTCTGACATTGCCGTGCTGCAAGCCCTAATGGGAGTTGTAGCGCAGGAACTTCCCACAGTAGGGGGGGGGGGGGGGCAAAGAGGCACTGGGTCAGTTCTTTCCAGTCAACTTGCATAGGGTTAATATGAAATTTCAAAAAAATGGGGGCAAAGCCTCTCTTCCCCCACTTCCGCACCCTTGCCCTAGCGATGTAACTTCACCAAATAATTTACGGGGATATAAATGCCGTTTAAAAGTTGTTCTTTCTGGCATCGCATGGAACAATGGCATGGCAATGTCTTTTCTCCGAGTTGCATTCTAGTTCCATGCCTTTGGCCAACCCTGGACCCTTTTTAGGACGAGCCAGTACCTTTCACCAGCGTAGCCAAAAGCGCCCCCCCCCCCAGGCCTGCATTTTTGTGCAAACCACTGCACATCTTTCCAGTAGTACGCGGTTTTCGTGTGATTTCACTTCACACTGGGCTCCTTCCCCTCCCCCCTTAAGGAAATCCGTGGTGCCTTTCCTCAGCTCCGCTCACGGAAGCTGACCTGTCTGAGAAGCGTTGGCACTGCATGCGTTTTTTCCCCTTTTTGCTGAGAGACGGACGGAGGCGTCCGTGGCTCCTTCTGATTTCATTGCCCCAGGGAGTTGGGACTCCTCTGCTTGGATTGCACCGTCCCACCAGGGCCCGTGTCCCAGGCCAGGCTGGATGCCCTGGTGGAGTATGAATGGGGACAGCCCAGGGACGTAGCCAAGGGGGAGCTATGGGGGCATGGCTCCCCCACCCCCAAGCGGTTTATACTAGATACATGGCGATTTCGCATGAATACGTAATAGTGACCATATAATGTTGCAAAAACAAACATTATATATTTTCCTGTGCATTAAGTACGACAAAAATTGTTTAAAATTCCTGCCTTTCCTTGCAAATTTCGTCATATGCCCGTGGCATATGACGAAATTTGGCAAATGCCCCCTCCCCCTCCGAGAAAAATCCTGGCAACGTGCCTGGGACAGCCTCGGATCCTGCGACCCAAGTCAACCTGCGAAGACAAATTTTCAGGAGCGGTCCTGCAAACTTCTCGTGCTGGCCTGCTTCACATATGCAGTCATAAAAATGCAAGTTACCATTGTTGATGGCCATCATTTGTTTGACGTTTTCATTTCCAAAAGTTGATGGGTCAAAGCAGACATCTGTACAGTATTATAGGTGTAGGAACGTCCCAGAAAGTGGGGGTGCCGGAGCAAATTTTGAAATCGATTCTTTTTATGCATCGCCATAGGGTTAATGTTCAGCATCTTCTGAAAGTGGGGGCGCCGTGGCACCCACGAACCTCCCCCCTCCGGTTACCACGCCTATGGACGGTGTCTACCGTCTGGCGGCCCGGGGAAACATTGACGCTGCCGTGCGGCTAGTTGGGAGCGTCGTGTCAGCGGACGGCGGAGGTGATTCGCGACCCCGGGTCGGCTCGAGCTTCCACGGCCTTCTGGATACGTCTCCGCTGTCAGCCGACCCAGAGTCCCGTGTTCCGCCGATTGGCGGAGGGGGTCTGGTGACGTGGTAGCTCCCGGTCGTTGTGTGTCCGGCAAATGCAGGCCGAGCCTGCGAGACGAAGTTTCATTGAACTAGACCCGGACCGGTTTAGACATGCAGGACAATCGTGACGCGATTCACCGGCAGTTGTTTCCGCACGTCAATTTCCATGTGTTGCACAGGCGCGGCCAGGGGGGACAGGCTCCCCCCTAAGTCTCGCATTTTGTGAAAACCATTACAGTTCCTTTTTCCAGCAGGCGGTTCCCGTATGATTTCAATTCACATTGAACTTCGGGCCTTGAACGGAATCCTGACTGCGCTCCTGACGTGTTGTGCGTCCATCGAAGACAGCGATACGTCTGCACCGTGCATCGACAAATAAGACTGGCATTGAAAGATCAATGTGCTGTTCGATCCCACATTCAGTAACGTGCCTGCTCCGCCCCCTGAGCTCAGCGGCTTCCAGCAGGCCGTGGCTCGTGAAAATACAAAGGTGACGACCACGCAACATTTGCTGGCGTTGTGAGGGTGCCAGACTCGCCAGACGACAAAAAAAAACTTTGGGTCCGAGCATGGGTTGACAGCGCTGCTAAACGAAATCTTGCCACCAGCCAATCCATTCGACACAGCGTGAAACCTGCAATCAGAATGCCAATGAGACATGTATTTGTCACAAAGATGTGCTGCGCGCGATGGATTCCATGTAAACAGTGGAATGGCTGGCAGTGACACAAAAACCTGCCCCATGACAGACATCTCGGGCTCCCGGTTCCCGCAGGACACCCGGCCGGCACGCAGGACTTCAGTCACCATCCGGTCCGCGCTCACTGCCGAGGTCCGGAGACAGGAGGCTCCACTGACACCGAATTCCACCGCCGTGATGCATGAAGGTGAGGAGAAGGGACATGGCGCGAGCAGCCAAACAAAAAAACTTCTCGGTCAGCAGCGTTTTCAGAACCTTCCCAGGCCACCGAACGGAGACGCGGCCGCCAGCCGGCGATCTGACGACGCCGCGAACGCCCCGCCGACGTCACAGCGCCGTAGGCTGACTAGATCAGCAGCTTCTCGATCTCCAGGTGGAGGCTCTGGATCTGCGGCTTCAGCTGCGAGCCCTCGTCCACGGTGACCGAGCAGGCGATGACGGCCCGCGACACCCCGCAGGCGCGGCCCAGCGCTGAAACGTCACATCGCACCGTCACAGGCGGCCACGACCACAGCTCCGATTCGCGGAAACGCATCACAATGCTGTCCTAGCCTCAGACAGCACGAACCGAGACGGTCGCACACAAACTGTGCCAAATCGAACCCCAAACCCCCCGCGAACCCATCCTTCTTGCTAATGTCCTTCTCAAACCACTAGAATTAGAGCCTGGTTTTTGCGACCTGTGACGGTGTATCAGCGCAGGCGGCTCACTGCACCGTAAGCAGGACTAAGGGTGTTGCGGCAGTCCTGACCACAGTTGGAAATTTCGTTTTGTTCTTGGCGCCGGAGTACAATGCCCGTTTTGGAGCACAACATTTTGCAGAGACATACTGGTTTAAGTTGGCGTTCTTAGTGTTAGTCGTTCAGGTATGTCATACCTCCTAAAAGCAGGTATGACATACCTGCTTCTTACTGACTGGAGACAGGGTTATTTGCTTCCAGTCAAAAATTTGTAAATGTGATTATAATGTACGTTTCTGATGGAGGCAAAAGATCAAACTTTACGAACAAAATATTTTTGGGGCCTACATTTTCTGCTGGCTTTCAACACAAAAACAACACCTCTTCCAGCCCTGGTTCGGACCCAGCATGACAGAGAGCCCCGAACAGAGCCGCAGCAGCCTGTGGCGACCCTCCCGCCACACTCGGCCGCCCGGGCGCCACCCACCCTGCTTGCTGCGTACGAAGACGTAAGGCACGTTCTTGTCCTCGCAGAGCAGCGGCAGGTGCAACAGGATCTCCAGCGGCTCGGCGTCCGCCGTCATCACGATGAACTCGGCCAGGCCGCGGTTCAGCGCCTTGGTCGCCTCGTTGGCGCCCTTCTTCAGCTGCTTGTAGTTGGCCGCCTGCTGCACCAGGTTCAGGATCTTGGCCGTCAGCGCCGCGTCGGCCAGCGGGTACGCCTTGGGGTTCACCTCGGGCTCAGCCTGCCAACAGGAGGCGACGAGGTGAAGAAGAAAAGTCGGAGCTAGCATCCGCCTTGGCTTCACCACCTGATGGAGGGTAATGCAACAAAAGAAACAAAACAGACATGGCACTATGCCATGTAAACAGAACTCAGTCAGTGGTTCACAAACATGCCAATGTATTTAATGGTTTGTTGTTGTTCTGTTCTGACCAAATAAACCTTAGTTGTTCATACAATACATATTTAGAAGCAAATGAAAGGATTCTGATACAGGTCACACTGTCAAAGCACACACTACAAAGGGAAGAACCACTCACAGGTGTTTGATGCTTGACCATTTTCAGGTATCAGGGGATGGGCAAGAAGCAAGGTCCAAGTACCTGTCAGCTTCATAAACCCAACTCTGGAGAGGAAAACTCCATGGCAGACATGGAGTGGCATCTCTGACTCCATGCAGTCAGGGTAATAGATGAGCAGAGTAATGCATGGTTCCAGAGAAAAATCTGGAGATGGGTGGAGCTTTCGGCACACCAGACCATCACTCAGACCCATCTCCTTTTCTCATCCTTCCATTAACAACTGATGATGGCCTAGGACCAAGAAAAGGTGGTGTTTTTGGAAGCTGAAGAACACCAGAAAATATGTACTCCAATTTTTTTTGCTCCAAAAGTTTCATCTTGTGCCTCCATCAAACAGCTACACTATAACCATCTTGACAAACTTCTAACTCTGCAAGCAAATGGCTTTGTCTCCATTCAGTAAGATGCAAGTATGATATCACAACTGACATACACCAAGAATACCAACTTAAACCAGTATTACTGTTTGCAAAGTTCTGTACTCCAAAACAAACATTATACTCTGAAACCAAGACCAGAAAATGGATTTCCAACCTTACCTAGGACCAAAAGTTTTTTTGTACTAATTCTTTCTTCTCTCCATAGACTGCAGCACTGGTTGTCACAGATAACACCCAGTGGCAGCTGCCAGAAGGGTAAAAAACTACCATGTATCAAAAAAGGACTTTCTAATGCTTTATAAAATGAATTTGTACAGGTGTGAGATAGCCTGGGCCACAGATTCCACTTGCACAATTTTCAGACTGACACTATAAGAGCATATGAGGGCCAAACTGCCTGCTCCCTCACCAGACTAGATTCAGCCCAAAACCTGTCACTGTTGACATGAAGATGCATATGAAAAAAACTGCAAATGTTTGCATGCAGTACAATATGTAAGTGGGGTGAAACTGGATGAAATGCCCAGAAGTGTGGAATGAACTGCTTTCAATCATGTTCCACTCAAAGTAGATGTCATAAATATATTACCCCAATCTAAGCATCTCTTCACTAGTCACAAAAATACATGAACCAAATGATTCTGGCTGAAACAAGTTGGGTAAAATTGGGTTAACTGATAATGAAAGTTTTCTTTACCATTTTCAATTGTGCTCTACTCATGATAGGTGTTCTCATTCCAAAAACCAACCTGATCCAGACATGCTTTGACATGGTAAGAATATATGTGGAGTACTTTTTCTTGATTGGCTAATAAACAGGGTAAGGTCTGATAATGCAGTACATGATGTGCGGTTTCTTGTTTTTAATTGTGTTCTTCTTCCAAGATGTGTTCTCATTACAAAACATCACCCTGTGCAAGCACCCCTTGTACATTATGGAAAATTCATGAGACACACCACTCTGGCAAAAAATGGAGCTATTCTGATATATTTTGAGTTCTTATTTTCTTTGGTTTCAACATCTTTTGTCCTGATCAATCAAATACTGTGTTCACAAGTCAAAATTTTGCAGCACACCTGTATCAATGTGACTACAACCAGTGAAAAATGGTATCACTTTTCATGGCACCATGACATACCTAAATCTAAAATTACAACAATAAAATCACAAAGATGACTCACCATGTAATGCTGCTAAGATGGTAAGCACATGAACAACATTTCACAGCAATAAAATACTGTGCTTCCAAGACTGAATGGTAAATGATTATAATAAATCCTATTTTGTTTAATGATTACATTAATGTATCACTGTATTATAATACTGTTGTCATATGAAGCATCATAACACATCCCACAATGATGAGACAGTTACTTTTTGGTGAAAATAATGCATTTAGTGCCCCATCCCAACAACTTAATAATGCATTAATTTGGTTGAAACTGTTTATAGTCCACATCAACACTGCATTTCCAGAATCATAAAACCACTATTATAATTTTTTCTCACAATGTATACAATGGGTTAAACTCTCAGCTGAGCTTTGTTTATGTTTTTGACACAATGTTACATTTAAGGTTTTTAAGTACAGGCCTCCCACTTCTCATAACTCCAGAAATCCATACAGTTACCATGCCATATTGGTACCAAAAGACGTGCAATTTATAGCCTTATCAACAGCATTTACTGTCTCAGCAACATCACAATTTCCTCAAAATAACTAAATGAAATGATCCAGTTATCTATACAAATGAGGAAGAGGGACTTTAACAGGAGAGGGGCAAGGAGCAGATTAGGACAGGACCAGTATGGAAGAGACAGAAAGGAGGGACAAGAATGGGACAGGAGCAAATATGGACTGAAACCAGACCAATTAAAGAATATTGGACAGGGCCATTAACCTGGCCATGACTGGAGTATTTCACCACCGGTAATCCTTTAGAAGCGTGCGCCATAAACCAAGCACACTGGATGACACATATACGGCGCGCATGGCAAAAGGAGACGTCAGCTGTTGCGAGAAACAACAACATTATGCACTGGAGCTCCAGGGTCGTGGATCACCTACTATTCGCTAACCTAATCTAACCTAACCTTACCTAACCTAACCTAACCTAACCTAACCTAACCTAACCTAACCTAACCTAACCTACTGTGTAAAACAAGAGCGAATAGTAGGTGATCTACGACCGGAGCTCCAGTGCATAATGTTGTTGTTTCTCGCAACAGCTGACGTCTCCTTTTGCCACGCGCGCCGTATATGTGTCATCCAATGTGCTTGGTTTATGGCGTACGCTTCTAAAGGATTGCCTTCACCACCTTACACTGACTGAAGGGGTCTTAACACCCCATCTCTTTACTTGTCCCTGTGCTGCCCTCATCCCTTTACTTATCCTTTTCCCAGCCCAGTCCCTTTCACCTTTTTGTCCTAATACTCTTTCATGCCCATTCCTTAGTCCTCTCTTATTTCCACACAGCTGTCCTACTCCATATACCTGTACTGTCCAGTCTTCCTTGTCTGTTCCTGTTCCCTCCCAGGCGTGCATGTCTGTCCTTGTTCAATCTCAGTGCCTTCAACACTATTTTTTAATTGCACATCTTTTGATACCAATATGACATGTCAGCCATGTGGATTTCTGCAGTTGAGGCAAGTGAAAGACCTGTGCTGAGAATGCCACATTTTACACCGCATGTGAAATAAAAGAAATGACAACCCTTCAACCATGCTCCGTGGAGCTGATAAATCATCTCTGGGTTCTGTATTTCATGGCCATCTGGCGACTGACATTGTCTACACATGGCAATGCAAAATGCCTAACATCAAAGTGCAGACAGAACACTAAACGACCCAACCAAAGGATAAGAGGGACAGGGGGCTACATTACGCCGAAACCAACAATTATCATCCTCCGAGCCTTACCATTATGATTAGCAATGGCAGCGGATGAAAGAGATCAGGTACTTAAATGCAAGAGCAATGGAAATCCTCTCCGCGACAAACGCCGCTTCACCGAGGGATGCTGAAACGCGTAGTAACGCCCCACGCGATGACAACTCCCGCAACCGTTTCCGCTTGTCGTGGACCACGTGCACGCCGAACTGAAACGCCGGGGAGCGAATCAAGGCTGCAGCTCCAGCGCAGCTGAATTTCAGTTGGAATATGACGTCATCAATCGTTCGACCGTCGTAGACGCCTTAATAAACAGCGTAAAACCGGCCCACATGGGCGTAGGAACAGTGGAGCATGGCCATGCTTTTTGGGGAGTTTATATTGGCCCTACAGGAAAAACGGCTCTATCCCCTGGGCTTCATCCCCTCAACTTTTTTTTTAAATTTAACATTGATCCTATCGGTGTTGACTGGAAAGAATAAACCCGAAATGCTTCCCGGTCCCCAACTAAAGAGGAGTTCCCGTGCACCTGACAGCACCCCGCAATCAAAGGGCTAAGCGATACTGGCACCCCACGATGGCGCCGCTCATTAATATGACGTAAAAAACGGGCCTCTAAGTCATCAAAATAGGATCTTGAGAAGTTAGTGGGAAGTGGGGGAGATGGGGGAAGCCGCCCCTCCAAACTCTCTGAAATTTTATCACTGGCCCTATGGGCGTTGACAAGAAAGAACAATTGATCCAAAATGCCCCTTTGCCTTCCCATTCCCATTGTTAAGTTCCCGCAACCCTGGACATCGGGCCCCCAAAAACAAAATTAGAGCCCCTTAGCCACGAGGGGAGGCGTCCTGGGATGAAAGGATCCTGCATGACCCGATTGGACTCTCCTGGACAGTAAAATGCATCAGCATCAAAATAAAAGGCATCAAAAGGGCCTCAAGTGTGAAGAGGGCCCCCAAATGCAAAACTTGATCTCTAAGCAATGAAGCGGGGCCCCTGGCTGGAAGAAGAGGGCTCCTTGACCCGATTTGACTTCCTCCTAGAAATCCTGGGTACGCTACGATGAGAACCCCGGTGTATGTGCGTATCCATATGGACACGCAGATTGTTATAATAGAACTCAGGGGCCCCTGTGGATGATGTTGAGACGCGCAGTGGAAGTGGGGCACTTTCGTGCCCCCATCTGTTGTTCTTGAAAATCTCGAGAACGGAACGGAGCTGGTCGCTGCTAGTTTGTGGCACTTATGGCAATTAAATAGCTCGTCGATTGACGCAAAAACAAATCGAAAATAGACCGAAAATTTTTCAAGTCTGAAGCATTTCAAGTCAAACAAACATAACGAAAACAACGGCTGTCGTTGAGAAATGGGAACTTTGCGAAAGGATTAGCGTTCCACGTAATATTAACCCGCGCAGTGGAAAGGGGTTTCGCACTAACGAGCAGTGGAAAACGGAGGGCACAAAAATGCCCCCTTTAACCCTATTCCCGGCAGGAGGGGCTAAATCCGCCACCCCTTGGGTTTTTTGCTTGCCAATTCCAGGCGTTTTAACGCAGCTTCACGAAACTTGGTCACTTTTTCTAGCTATTCGTTCTACGCGTCGAGACAAAATTTCAAAATTCTATTTTGCTCAGGGGCGGAGCCAGGCAACGTTTTTGGGAGGCACCTCATGCCATTTTTGGCCATGTTGAGGGTAAAATGAAAATGTTTGCCAAAAACAGAGTTTTAAAGCTAGAACTTAAAACTTTATATGGATGTATAGTTAAATAGTTGGGCAATATGCGGATATAATTTTGTTTATCTGAGGTCATTTGACAAGGTCAGGTCAAGGTCAAAAGTCAAAATTTGTTTTTTTTGCAATAATTTCGGTGCCGTTTTTTTAAATGCCAAACCCGGGATATATATGACGTAGAAGGGTGCCTTCTACTTGTGTACGAAGTTTCAGCTTGATATCAGGTCGGGTCACGGAGCTATGACCTAACATGTCAGTATAGCATACCCTATATCGCAATAGCCATAAAATGAAATTTTTGAAATAGAGTGAATTCAAATGATTAAAAACGTTTACAGATAATATTGAATGCACACGAGATCATTCCAAGTGACCCAAAGGTCACTGGAGGTCATTTAAGGTCAAAGATCACAAGTTGATCTGAAGAACGTGTGACTATGACAGTTTCCCCTTTTTCATGTCCCTGGCACCGCCTGTGCTAACATTATACGAACTTTGTAATGCATTTTGTACGTCTTTAGCATAACATGACTAGCAGAAGCCAAAAAAGTGTTTTTGCCTCTTTTGTTCATTCAGTTGTTAGAAAACTAATCCTACTATTTTTGAAACCCTGTGAACGCCCTTGAACTTTCTCAAAATTTCAGATTTGTGTACCCATGGTAAAAACCCCATCCATAATCTCTCGATTCATGCAAGTTTCATCGAAATCCTTCGATAAACAACGGAGTTATAAGAAGTCCAAAAGTACCCCCATTTTGACATTTTTGCCCCCTGTATCCACACATTTCAAAATTTTGAAAATTTCTCTTTATAAAAATGTAGTTCACGTGACGGCAAATCGATTGCCGTTTGTTGCGATGAAATCGGACGAGTGGTTCTCGAGATCTCCGGGGGGGCCGAATCCGCCCCCCCCCTGCCGGAAATCGACCATACCGTCTAGCCCTCCGGGAATAGGGTTAATCTCGGAAACGGAAAGGACTAAAGACATGAAATTTTATGAATAGGGCTGGGTTATAACGATTTATGTTGCGTGCAATTTTCATGACCCTAGCCCAATATCTTTAGGGTTAAATGGGGTCGAATAGGCCAACGTTGGACACTTTCTCGGCTCGTGTAGGCCATTCTGTACGAGTTTTCGAGCGAAGCGGGAAAAGGATGTTTGTTTGAGCAATAAAACGTGGAATACGACAACTCGCATTCATTTGGCGTCTTGACTGGGGCTTTCGAACCGAGATCATGTCAGGTCATTGACCTATGGCGTCATTTTTCATCTTTTGCTGATTAGATTTCGATCAACACGGGATAGCTTGAGTGCAAATAAGGGCGCCACACGCATCTTTTGGCGTATTTCCAGTGGAGGTAGCCAAAATCGGCACACTTGATCATTTACAACGCTTATATTTGTGTGTGTATGTATATGCATACATGTATATACTTATGAGTATCAATGTGCGAAATGCGTGTGGTGCCAAATCTAGACAGATGCAAGATGAGCTGACATGAGGGCTTTATTCAGCTTAATTATCACGTGTATGCCTGGAACAGATGGATAAACATAATCAATGAACTTGACTAAATAATAAAGAATACACACAAAACATCACATTTTCCCCCTCCGCCATGGAACTTCGGTTACTGAGAGGTAACGCTACCGGGCTGCCGGTCGTACTACACGCTTGGCACGACAGACACACGAATGAGTACGGTAGATAGTCCGGGTCAAGGCCGTAGATACCGTCCGGGTTGATCCACGTCTCGCCGAGTTCCGCATTGCGACACTCACATGAACAATACACTGAGCGGTGCCTGGTTCTAGGTTAACACGAACAGGTAACAGGTCACAGGTCACAGGTCGAGGCGCGTGACCGGCTTACGCGGACGCGAGGACTGCCGCAGTGGAGCGCGAGAGGCAGCTTTGATCTCAGGGCCGCGCCGCGGCGATACATGAGGCGCCTCGGTCTCGGTTCCCGTGCTCTGCGGGTCAGGTGCCACGTCGTCGGCACGACGGGGCGTTCCGAGCCCTGCACTCGGTTCTGCAGCAGGCAGGTGCCTCGGAGTGCTGGAGCCACGCGTGCTAGTCGACTCACAGGGCGGAGTCAGTTCTTCCGTCGGCTGCTGCCCGGATGGGCAAGGAGCGAGGTCTCGAGTGGACACGGTGTCTACCTTTCCGGTTGGGTGCCGTACGTACGCGTAATGCGGGTTCGCTTCTATGAGGACAACTTGATCGACAAGGGGGTCGGTTTTGTTGCGCACATGTCGCTTCAGCAGTACCGCTTCCCCTGGACTTGTGAGCCAGGCCGGCAGGGATGTCCCGGTCGCCGAGCGTCGAGGGTAAGAGAACAATCTTCCGTGCGGCGTCTCGTTGGTTCCGGTACACAGGAGAGACCGGATCGAATGCAGGGCATCTGGCAACACTGCCTCCCAGAGTCCTTTGCTCAGTCCCTTGCTCTCCAGCGTTAGGGTGACGGTGCGCCAGATTATGCCGTTGTACCGTTCGCACTGCGAGTTTCCCTGTGGATGGTAGGGTGTCGTGCGACTGGTAGAGATGCCAAGGTTTGTTAGGAACGTCTTGAGCTCTGAAGACATAAATGCAGCTCCTCTGTCCGAGTGCACGTACGCTGGCATGCCGAAGATTGAGAAACGGTGTGTGAAGCACTTGATGATTGTTCCCGTACTGATGTCTCGACAAGGATAGGCGAAAGGGAACCGGGAAAACTCGTCGATGATCGTTAGGATGTACTGGTTGCCGTTTGTGCTTGTCGGTAATGGTCCTTTGAAGTCCACGTTCAACCTCTCGAATGGCGATGTCGCTTTGATGAGTTTTGCATCCGGAGGTTTGTAGAACTGGGGCTTGCATCTCGCACAGACACTGCACTTGGCTGTGATGCGGCGAACGTCGTCCACAGAATAGGGCAGGTTCTTGCTTCTCACGAAGTACAGCATTCTTGTGAAGCCGGGGTGGACCAGGGCTTCGTGGAGTTGTTCCAGATGCTCCGTCGAGTGGGGAGCTGCGGCACACTGCGCGCGGGAGAGGGTGTCTGCCGGAATGTTTTCTCGCCCGGGGCGGAACTTGATTGTGTACGACAGGGGCGAGAGTTCGATCCTCCAACGAAGTATCTTTTCATTCTTGATCTTGCTGGCTGCTCTGTTATCGAACATGAAGGCGACGCTCCTCTGGTCAGTGAGAAGCATGAAGTGACTTGTCAGGAAGTGGCGCCATTTTCTGATGGACTCTACGATGGCGTACGCTTCTTTCTCGACGATATGGTGTCTCTTCTCTGCTTCGTTCAACGAGCGAGAGAAGAACGCCACGGGCCGGCCATCTTGCGTCAGGGTTGCAGCGATGGTGTCCTCCGAGGCGTCCGTCTCGACGGCGAAGGGCACGTCATCTCTAATGACGTCGACGACAGCAGACGAGATGTCTTCCTTCAACTGGCTGATGGCGGCGCGACACTCTTCTGACAAGGGGAACGACTTTGCCGCGATGAGAGGACGAATCTTCTCAGAGTATGCAGGGATCCACTTGGCGTAGTAGGCGAAGAGGCCGACGAGCCGTTGCAGAGACTTCGCGTCGCGAGGCACCGGGAGGTCCTGGAGAGGACGTAGACGTTCTGGATCTGGTCGCAGAGTCCCATGGGATATCGAATGCCCCAGTACGTTCACCGATGTCTGATGGAGTTTACACTTCTCCTTGTTGATCGTCAGTCCGACCTCCGCGGCGACCTCCCAGAACCGCTTCAGGTTCTCGTCGTGCTCTTGTTTGCTTTGGCCGCAGATAGTGACGTCGTCGAGGTACGCGTATGTCTCCTTCAGATTGTACTTCGAGACCACATCATTCATGACGCGTTGGAAGGCGGCAGCCCCGTTGGTGACCCCATCGGGATCCTCTTGAAGTGGTAAAGCTGTCCAGCCGCTTCGAAGGCAGTGTAGATCCTCTCTCCAGGGTCGATTTCTACCTGATAGTAGGCGCTGGAGAGGTCAACGACGCTGAAGTAGCTGTTCTTTCCGATCTTGTTGACGAGGTCGCCGAAGTTCGGGAGCGGATAGGCATCCAGTTGGGTGAAGCGGTTGATTGTCTGGGAGAAGTCTACCACCATGCGCTTTTTCTTCGCTCCGTTGTGCGTGACAACTACCTGAGCGCGCCACGGAGAGTGGCTAGGTTCAATGATGTCCTCTGTCAGTAGTCTCTGAACTTCACTTTCGATGAACTTCGAGTCGATCGGGTTGAAGCGCCGTGACTTGGTCGCGATGGGATGACAGTCCAGGGTCAGATGACTGAACAGTTTAGGTTGAGTGACACTGATGCGAGTGAGACCGCAGATGTTCAGGCCAGGCTGATCACCTCCGAGGGACAGTGTAACGTCTTCGTGACGCTTGAGAAACGGCATCCCAAGAATGACGTCGGCGCAGAGGTCGGGGAGGATGGAGAACTCGACGGTATCGTATTCTCGTTGTTCGATGTTGACACTGGTCGCACAGTATCCCTTGACTTGAGCTGCCATCGACGACGACGCCATCGACACGGTGGCCGATCGGGGGTGCACTTCAGCATGCAGAGTTGAGATGAGCGTTTCGCTGATGAAGTTGTCCGAACTTCCCGTGTCGATCAGAGCCCTGACTGGATGTCCGCCGACTGTGGCAGGGACAGTGGCGGGTGCATGAGTCGCTGCTGAAGAAAGCGTGGCGGCCAGGGAAGACTGGATTGTGGCTGAGGACGACTGCATGGACCGAGAAGTCGAGGGTGTAGCCCTTGGTCGGTTCTGTCTAGAACGGCATACTTTTCACCAGTGACCTTGCTTGCCACATTTTTCGCACGTCGAGTCCCTGGCAGGGTATGCTGATCTGGGGTGCCGTTTTAACCCGCAGAAGAAACATGGTGGGGCTGGGGCGCCTCCTTTGGGGAAGTACGCTGCAGCCGCCGCAGTCTCCGGCAGTTCCGCGCCGTCCAGATCCAGTTCGGGCGGATGGACACAGGTGGCGGCGGCAACCGGAGTCGGAGCCGGATACGACTCCGCGTTCTGTTGCGCTTGTTCCAGGGTCCTGGCTTGTTCGACGGCCTTGTCCAGAGTGAGGGTCGCGTTCTCGAGGAGTCTGGCCCTGATGATTGGTGAGCGAAGCCCTCTGATGAAAGAGTCCCGGATGAAGGACGAGCGGTTCTCTGCAGCTGAGACAGCTTTGAAGTTACAGTCACTCGCCAGCGTGTTCAGGGTGAGGAGAAATTCATCCAAGCTCTCATCAGGTTTCTGTACTCTTGTGGAGAGGAGATGTCTCGCATATATTTCATTTGGCGGTTTGAGGTAGGCGGCGTCCAGCTTCTCCATGGCGTCTTCGTATGTTGTACAGTCCTGGGTCACATCGACGACGTTCGTGCCGATGTGCAGGAACAACACCTCCAGCTTGTCAGGGGTGTGCTCTTCGATCTGGGTGAGGAAGTACTTGAAGTTCCTTAGCCACAGCTTCCAGTGCTTGCTGCTGGATGGTGCATTGGGTGCGATGTCAAACTTGGTTGGACGGGCAATCTTGTCCATATTTGCGCTGAATTAAGCTGAATAAATTGTAGTGCCAAATCTAGACAGATGCAAGATGAGCTGACATGAGGGCTTTATTCAGCTTAATTATCACGTGTATGCCTGGAACAGATGGATAAACATAATCAATGAACTTGACTAAATAATAAAGAATACACACAAAACATCACAATGCGTTTTAAGAAACGTGTCTTTGAATGCATGTTTCATACAAATCGACATATTGCAAAGCAAATCTGGACTAGGTCACAAAACAGTACCCTTGGCCTTTGATGAGTTTGACCTGCACTGACGCTGGTATGTATCAGCGTACTCATGTGTCCATACGTGTTTTTATTAGGGTCTTTGAATATATATTTCATACAAATCGGCATGTCGCAAAGCAAATCTGGACCAGATAACAAGATATTTGACCTTGACCCTTAATGATCTTGGCCCTTACTGACCCTGGTATATGTACGCGTACCAGTGTGCGCACTTGTGTTTTTATTGGGGTCTTTGAATGCATATGTCATACAAACCGACATGTTCCAAAGCAAATCTGGATCAGGTCACAAGCTGACTGACCCTGGCCTTTGATGACCTTGGCCCTTATTGACCCTGGCTTTGGTCTGGTACATCCATCAATTATGCCCGAATGACGTCGCGTGATTGTGTTCAAACGGTAATCTTAGGTAGAACGCTAGTCCTTTCACAAAGTTCCCATTTGTCGGTGACATCCGTTGTTTTCGTCATGTTTGCCTGACTTCAAATGCTTGAAACTTCATTTATTTTCAGGCGATTTTCGACTTTTCTGCGTCAATCGAGCCATTCAATTTACATAAATGTCACAAAGTAGTAGCAACTAGCTCAGATTTGTTCTGGAGATTTCCAAGAAAAACTGGTGGGGGTACAAAAATCCCCCCCTTGTAGTGCGCGTGTTAACGTTTCAACATAATTAACCGACATCATCAGCGCATAAGTGAGGGATGTACCAAGACCATAGCCAGGATCAGTAGGCAGTGTTGTGTGTGCACATTGATATGCTTACATATACCAGGGTCAGTGAAGGTCAAGGCCATTAAAAGTCAAGGCAAACTATTTTGTCATCTGGTCCAGATTCGGTTTCCAACATGTCGATTTGTATGGAATATCCATTCAAAATGTCTGTCAAGACAGCCCACGCTCAGCCCACGGTCAGCCCACGGTCAGCCCAAACTCGAGACATCTTTAAAATCGCCCAAAACGCGTTAGGAGATAAATGTTGACTAGCTGAGCTCATTGACACCATCAGACGTCCATCGCATCTGTTACTTTGCACTCCAGAGCACAAAACACAAAACACCACAAAAATACCGCGGAGACAAATGTACATCAAAACCCCAACAAACAGGTACTCAAAATGTTCGTCTCGGACCGCTGAGTCTAAAAATACAGCATACACTACATTTTAATCATAACATTTTGAGTTATTGCGAAAAATAACCGTTTTTTACCCTATGCTTTATTTCCCATTGGATTTAACATGGGACCCTACGGAACTGATTTTGGCGGACCCCTTCGATTTCGCCAATTTCTTCTGTACTGGTACCCAGAACCGCAATACACATGAGACCATCATCAGAACTCCATCGTATTGATATCCACATGGTCAAATCGGGCTCCAAAATATATACGTCAAAAACACATTTTTTATTATTATTCTAAACCTAGACAAACAGGTACTCAAAATGTTCGTCTTGTGCCACAGAGTCCAAAAATAGTGCATTAGTAACATTTCGACGGAAACTTTTTGAGTTATAGCGAAATGAAACCGTTTTTCTACCCTATGCTTTATTTCCCATTGGAACATGGGACCCATCGCACCCGACAAGAGAAGTTGGTCGAGGCCTCGGACGCAGAACTTCGTGACGGCAACACTTCGTCGGTGCCAAGTGCCCAAGTGCTGCGACACGCAGCGGCAGAACGACGGGCTAAAGATCGCTACTCTCCCAGACTAATTGAGGACCTAAACATTATGCGACGGATGTCTCACGCTCTCGATGCTGCCAGCTCGTCCTCTCTGAAAGGTGACATTCACTTCATCGCGGATGCTCCGCTCATGGTGCATGTTTACCGAAAGCTTTTTTTCCAAAGGTACAGAATCGCACCGACGGAGCTCCATTTGGACTCAACCGATTCAGTGACCAAAAAATATGGCGACACGGAGCCCCTCTACCTCGCCGTGGTTGCAGAAGGACAGGGTGGGAACACGTCGTACCCTATAGCCCACTTCCTGTCAGAGCGACATAACGTCCCTGCCATCATCCATTTTCTAATGCAGGTGGCTTACGAATACCGAGTGGCAAACGGAAATTCAGTATCACTCCGGCCGCCGCGCGTTGTGACGGACTGTTCGTACGCGCTGCTGCACGCCACGTGTCTGGCATTCAATCAAATGGACCTCCCAGCGTACCTGGACGCATGCTGGAGCATCGCAGTGGAGGGGGGTGAGCACGCGCGGCCACCAGCTACATCTGTCAGCTTGTGCACCGCGCACATCAGCCAGCAAGTTTCGTCGGCGATTATCGCCCGCCTAGGGAGGAAAAAGAAAACCGAGCGGCAGAGGCTGATGTGGCTATTTGCACGCATGCAGCAGGCGTCCGACCTGGCAAAGCTCGACCGACCGTTCCGGTTCGCGTGTCGGCTGCTGCTGTCTCCGTGCACGCCTGCTCTCGATGTGCCGCTGCTTGACGACGAAATGGACGACACCGAAGACCAGCCGAAGCCACCCGAAGGCCAATCAGCCAAGGACAGGTGGCAGTCGTACCGACGCTCCAGCAAGTTCGGCAAGCACTTCGAAGAAGTGATGAGGTCTGTCGCAAAAGACGCTCAAAGTGGGAACCAAGGCGAAGAACAGAACAGCAGCTACTGCCCACTGCTGCTGGACTACCTGCTGTCTTCTGTCATGCCTCTCGCCCCTCTGTGGTCACAGCTGATCACGACAAGGCCAGCATCAAATGCCTGCGTTGAGTCCTGGTTCAAGACCATCAAGAACCAGCTCATGCAGAAGAGGAGGCGATTGCAGCCCGGCGAGTTCGTCGAGCTCCTGTTGCAAGACAGCTCGGCGCGACAAAAGGAGTCACTCATCCCACAGCAAAGCCGGAGACATAAAAGGACGATGACAAGTGACATGGATGATGTGAAGGAGCAGTGGAAACCCAGAAAAGAAAAGAAGCAGAGAAGGTCCACATACCTCCAGAAAGGTTTTCCTTCGTCATCTACTGCCTCCATCCACTCAGCAAAGAGCCAGATTACGCCAACCGAAACTCCAGCCGAAACTCAAGCCAAGACTCCAGCCAGGAATGCAGCCAAGACCCCATCCGAGACTTCACCTGAGACTCCGACCAAGGCTCCAGCCAGGAATGCAGCCAAAACTCCATCCGAGACTTCAGCTGAGACTCTGGCCGAGACTCCAGCTGAGACTCCAGCCAGGAATGCAGCCAAGACCCCATCCGAGACTTCAACTGAGACTCTGGCCGAGGCTCCAGCTGAGACTCCAGCTGAGACTCCGGCCAAGATCACGGCTGAGACTCCAGCCAAGATCTCAGCCCAGACTCCATTCAAGACTCCGGCCGAAACTCCAACGGAGACAAGGAACCAGAGCATCACACCAGCTGGCCAGAGCTCCACGAGCGGGAAGGAACCCAGGAAATCGCTGAAGATCGGCAACCTGCTGGTACATTTTACCGAAATCGACAACCTGCTCATCAGCGGACGCGTACTTCACAGCGAAAGTGTCGCGTAGCTAGATGACAGTGTCATAGACGCCTTTTTGCTGTGTGTCGCCAACGCCAGCATTTTAGCAGTCTCTGTTTTCCAGTCCGCGTCGCTCAGCATAATGACTCGGCTGGCCCAGTCCAGACGCCTGGGCACGTACCTCAAGGAGCGGTACGGCGTCCACCAGACAATGGCATGGCTCGTACCGTTTAACTTGGCGGCGTACGGAGGACCGTTACACTGGGTGTTGTTCGTCGTCGAACACACCGCCAAACGTGTCGTATACCTGGACTCAATGGGAAACAGGCATCCACCAAGGCAAGCCCTGTATGGCCTGCTGGCTCTGGTGAACGTGGGCCAGCGACCGTTCTGTTGGGCAGAATGAACCATCCTCATTCCGGACAACACACTCCGCCAGCATGACGGTAGATCGTACGGACTCCACGTTTGCCTGTATGGTGACGTTCTCTGCACGGGAAAGGTTTATGACATCGGAAACAGCCACGAGGAAAACAAACACTTTTTCGATGTCACTTATGGAAGAGAAGTCAGGCGACGCCTGATGGAGGTTCGTGTGTATGTGGGCTTGTAGGATGTAGGTAGGTATGTAGGTATGCTGTGCGTCTGTATGCAGTTGTGGAAGTGTGCAGGCATCTGTGTTTTTGTACATCCGTGTTTTGTGGTGTCGTTGCCTCGATGTATCGGAACCTGCATGGCCCTAGATATGACTGAATGTCTCTCTGTGCTTGACTAGCGACGTAGTACATTACGAACAAGGCATTGTTGGACATTATGGGTTCAGAATATTCTAAGAATATCTCGACATTCCACTGAGACTGCAGCATAATCCTGCTTGGTCGAAGCATGGCAGTCGTTGCAAAAAGCATACAGGATGTAATATCGTAGGTGTAGTCATGGGCAAGTAAAGTAATACCTTAGCTACACGTGTCTTGTGCACGGTCATAACGCTTGACTTTCACTTTCTAATGCTAACATATTCTTCAGCCCGCAGCATCAAACGTGCATGGCTTAAATCATGCCATTCAAAAGCTGAAATGGTAGCTGATGGGGTTCGTGATAAAAATCCGTCGTAAATAATAGTTCCTTTCATCAGCTTGCATCTGGAAATTTTGGTAGTAGGAGGTCAACCCCACCTTAACATTTTTTAAGTATCACTTTCCTACTGCAGTTTGGGACATAGCATCCATTTTGCCATCTTCAACACGCCAATGAAACCACTGTGTTCTGTCTTCACAGACCAAGCTGACAGCAGCTGGGACATCGGAGGTGATCTGGTTGCCGCTGGCGTACCAGCTTGAGCACACACCGCGACGTTTCCCATTCACGTTGAAGGTCCAGCGGCTGCTCGGTGTATCTGTTCAGCAGTATCTTGCCGGCGTGTAAGCATGGTCCCCAGATTGTCATCGTCAAATGTACACCACAGTGGTTCGTATGCCCCAAGCTCATAATGCTCGTTCGTATGTCTTGCTTACCAGCGATAGGGCGGGGATAAACATAATGTACGCCAATCATCGTCGTGCCCTTTTCTTCATAGGCGTGGATCGTTAACCGCCACCTTGGCCGTACTTTAACCAGGCCCGGTGCGGCTGCAGCGGAACCTCCGACACGTTTCTATTGTCCTGGTACGACTGCAGCAGTGTCATCCGCACGTTCATAGGGTCCTATGTTAAATCCGCTGCGGTGTCAAGCCGCATTAGGGCCCGAGAGACGTGACAATGACGATATCGCTGTAGTCGTGACAATAACGTGCCGGTAACGTCGCTGTAGTCAACTTGAGATTGCTGCGCTGGTCAAGCAGAATCAAGCCAGGACCTTTTGGAGAATCGCCATCTTATTATGCGTCTCTTTCCAGCTGTGCGCGCGGCCCCGGTGCCGCAGCCCCATAATGGGCTACATCGCCACCGTCTGCTTTACTTCGGCAACCCGCTGCTGAACATGGTGCTGAATGTGAACAGAGCCAACTACCGAGCAAGTGTGGCCTGTGGACCGACGACCAGACTGAGACTAACCAACAGCAGAAGCCGCTGTTCGAGGTGTTCGGCAACGGCCAGGTGTCGTTCTGTCCGGGCGGCTCGGTGGAGAACACCACTCGCCGGTACCGCCGGGTTCTGGGGGAGCTCGGATCGGTGGCCTTCATCGACGCTGTTGGTGTCGACAAGCTCCGTTAGAGGCTGGAGAAGCTGTTCAGCGCGGACGGCGTCGGCACCAGATACGTAGTGCACTTGGGCCAGCCCACGGGACGTTTTAAGAACCTTGTGTGTGGTGCGGACCGCTCTTTAGTGAACGGCATCGACGGTGCCAATTTCTGCTGACCTGAGCGCGCCTTCGCGCCGCACAGGCTGGCTCTCCTCAGTAGCGACACTTGCGAATATTCTGATGGTGTTTCGTGACGGGTGACCCGGAGACGACCTTAGAGGTGCTCCGAACCAGCAAACAGCCGGCATTCAGTTTGTCGGGCACGTATTTCTGCTAACGGCTCGCAGCCACTGTCTGCCAGATGCTGCACCACGTCACGCTCCTGGTCGGTCACGCGACCCTGGCGCGCGCTGTCGGCCTCAAGGAGGACGATTTTGACTTGTCGCCGTCGGGGTTTTGCCGGCTTATCGCCGAGATTGCTGTCGTGCGACAAACGGTGGAGACCATGACAAGAGCAGAAGAGTCGGAACCCTCGGTCAAGGAGCTGCAGGATGGGAGCGTGCCAGATGTGAAGAACATCGTGACTCACACCGCCGAGTCGTTGGTGCTGCTGAACGCTGTCGGCACCTTATCGGTGGCCGTGCTGACGATCTCGCCGTCTCTGATCGTCGACGGGAATAAACTTGTCTGTTATTGATGCGTTGTCTGTCATGGCTTGGGCCAGTTTGGAAGCAGATTACAAAGTGTGGTTTTCACCCATTTTCTTTGGAGCCCAGTTTCACCGTTTGGATATCAATGCGATGGAGTTCTGAGAATGGTTTCATGTGTATTGCGGTTCTGGGTACCAGTACAGAAGAAATGGGCGAAATCGAAGGGGTCCGCCGAAATCAGTTCCATAGGGTCCCATGTTAAATCCAATGGGAAATAAAGCATAGGGTAGAAAAACGGTTTCGTTTCGCTATAACTCGAAAAGTCTCCGCCGAAATGTTACTTATGCGCTATTTTTGGACTCAGCGGCACAAGACGAACATTTGAGTACCTGTTTGCCTGGGTTTGGAATAACATTAAAGAATGTGTTTTCGACGTATATTTTTTGGAGCCCGATTTGACCATGTGGATATCAATGCGATGGAGTTCTGATGATGGTTTCGTGTGTATGACGGTTCTGGGTATTAGTGTAGAAGAAATGGGCGAAATCGAAGGGGTCCGCCGAAATCAGTTCCATAGGGTCCCATGTTAAATCCAATGGGAAATAAAGCATAGGGTAGAAAAACGGTTTCGTTTCGCTATAA
Source organism: Capitulum mitella (assembly GCA_030062745.1). Taxonomy (NCBI): domain Eukaryota; kingdom Metazoa; phylum Arthropoda; class Thecostraca; order Pollicipedomorpha; family Pollicipedidae; genus Capitulum; species Capitulum mitella. Next base: position 1,031,208 of record CP099852.1, on the reverse strand, counting down.
CTCAAAAAGTTTCCGTTGAAATGTTACTTTTGCGCTATGTTTGGACTCAGCGGCACAAGACGAACATTTTGAGTACCTGTTTGCATAGGTTTGGAATAACATTCAAAAATGTGTTTTTGACGTATATATTTTGGAGTCCGATTTGACCATGTGGATATCAATGCGATGGAGTTCTGATGATGGCTTCGTGTGTATGACGGTTCTGGGTATTAGTGTAGAAGAAATGGTCGAAATCGAAGGGGTCCTCCAAAATCAGTTCCAGAGGGTCCCATGTTAAATCCAATGGGAAATAAAGCATAGGGTAAAAAAAAAATAACGGTTATTTTTCGCACTAACTCAAAATGTTATGATTAAAATGTGTTGTGTGCCGCATTTTTAGACTTGGCGGTCCCAGACGAACATTTTGAGTACCTATTTGTTGGGGTTTTGATGTACATTTGTCTCCGCGGTATTTTTGTGGTGTTTTGTGTTTTGTGCTCTGGAGTGCAAAGTAACAGATGCGATGGACGTCTGATGGTGTCAATGAGCTCAGCTAGTCAACATTTATCTCCTAACGCGTTTTGGGCGATTTTAAAGATGTCTCGAGTGTGGGCTGACCGTGGGCTGACCGTGGGCTGAGCGTGGGCTGTCTTGACAGACATCCATTCAAAGACGTTAATGAAAACACGTATGCGCACATGGATACGCTCATAGGTATATACCTGGGTCAGTGGAGGTCAAGGTCATCAAAAGTCAAGGTTAACTACCTTTTGGCCTGGTCCAGATTTGCTTTGCAGCATGTCGATTTGTATGCAATATGCATTCAAAGACGCTAATGAAAACACGTTGGGCACAATGACACGAATATATATATATATATATATATATATATATATACATGCGTATATATATATATATATATATATATATATATATATATATATATAGGGGAGACCGGGGTCAAATGTTACATTTTTGCCTTTTCGATCCTTGAACGAAAATATTTTGGGTTGGGGAACATTTTCTCGGGTTTTCACAAACCCTAATATTTTGCCTTTGTAACGGATATGAAACGATCCCGAAATAACGACTTTAAGGTATCGAAATTACTGTTTCAAAAAGTCACTTCAGCTGTTACAATTAACCCCAGGTACGGGGTAAATTGCAGCAGCACCTGGCGTCAAATGTAACATGTTAGCGAATGGTGTAGTGGCGTAGTGAAAGTCACTTTTGTCGAAACAGCCTTTATTGAATAACATTGTCTCTTACATCTTGAGCCTTTCCTGGATTAAAATCACAGTTCCAATACAAAAATACGTTTTCGCAACGGCGTAAAGCTCAAGTACTCCAGCAGCTTTTCCTGAATTAAATAACAGCTCTACCTTTCTTTTACCTTTTGCCAAGAACCAACGCTTCATCAAACGAAATGCGATTTCATAACAAAACAAAGCTCTTAAACATATAGCTCTTTCTGGATAGAACATCACAGTCATCTCGGGCTTGGAAATTCAGTAACGGGACCTCTGAGGTCCAAAACATGCCTTGAGTATTTGTGCTGAAGTAGAGGAAACATAACACCTCTAATATCTCTGACCCTCGGTCTATCATCCCCTGCTCGGTGTCTGATTCACAGTTTTCGCATATGTAAGCCCCATACTTTTCGACTGCAGTACACGCCTCGTGGACCCACATTGCGCACAGTTGGCACCGGATTCACCTTTCTTTGGATTGGCTGTTTTTAAAGCTTTCAACGCACACAAGGCAGAAGACGTCTTCTTCATCATCACTGTTGCTTTCCCTGAGTGCTGTCTTCCGAGCCCTATTCCCACCAGCCTTCGTCTTCTTCTCTTTATGCTTGTCCTTGTCAAGACTGAGCTTCTTCGATGCTTGTTTGCAGTCCTTTCGACTCTCTTCTAGCTCTATCGCTCTCTTTTCTGGAGTGTCAGTCAGAATTGTCAGTCAGTTGGAGTGTCAGTCAGAATTGCGGCCTTTCGCTTTCGACCCGCACTGCTGTTTTTTCTTGGACCTGCCTTGGGTAGCGGTCGAATCGCTTCAGGGGTGAGCTGCTTTGAGGCGATGTCCGATGGACGAGACTGTTCGATCCCCGATGGACCAGGCTTGTCGATCCCCAATGCATCAGCCTCTGCAGGAATGATGCATGATATATATCATCCGTGATGTTTGGATTATTTTCAATGTAACATTCAGAGAAAGACAAATTAAACTATATCCAAATGTCCCATACTTCCCCCAAAAATATCCAAATGAAGTCAGACTATAATTATTTAATCAATAAAGTAATCAATAAATAAAATACTAAAATGTCTTAATAAATCCGCTGTGAACGTAAAATATCTACGGTGAGACCACGGTGACTACGGTGACTAGCCGCCAAGAATACATCCACGTCGTAAATTTAAAATATTTGCAAAACAGCACCTAAAAGATAACTCAGGGACCGGTGACAATAATGCCGTAAGTATGATTTTTGAATGATATCGATATTGAATTTGGGGACAAAATTACATGTGGATTAATTGAACGGGCATGTTTCCATTGCCTCCGCCCCAGTGGTTACATTTATGCCAAGTGCATTGATATTTTACATAAATGTAGGTTTAGTGGTCTGGCCATAGGGGTCAATTGTAACGCTGTTATATTTGATCCTAGCAAAAATGTTACAATTGTCCCCGTCACGCCACGCCATCTTTGAGACAAAAATGACGCAAAACAAGCCGGCGTGGGCGGCAACTGATGCACTCACTGCATGCACTCTTTTGACCAGGCACCCCACCCACACCACACAAACTCTTCAACCTGTGTATAGTAAGATACGTGAATGAGCTGATCATATCAAAAAATAAACAAAGTTACAATACACTCTAAAAAACACAATTGTGAACAGACAATCGACTCGCCCGCTGCACCGGCCTGAAACCCCGTGAAGAAAAGGAACAGCTTACTGCGCATGTCCACTAGTGCCTCCAGCGTCATCCATCTGTAAGCTTCGAAGTTAAAGCTTCTGTTACAATTGCCCCGTGTTACAGTTGACCCCGGTCTCCCCTATATATATATATAGCTTTTACGTTTTATAGCAATGGAATCGTGTTATTAGGTTCATTGTAACGAAATAACTTTAGTGCAAACAGTTCAAACAAAACTAACTTTGGGCCAAAAACTTCATCCAAGGCCAATGACCTCGCTTCATTTCTCTTGACATGGCGGAGGCTAGCAAACGTAAGAAGTGATCAAATGTACCGATGTTGGTAATCTCCACTGAAAATATGCCAAAAGATGCGTTTAGCGCCCTTATTTACACTGAAGCTACACCAGTATCCCGTGTTGTTCGAAATCTGATCTTTAAAAAAAGGAAAATGACGCCATAAACCAATGACCTGACATGACTTCGACTCGAAATCCTCAGTCAAGAAGGCAAATGAATAAAAATCGTCGTATTCCACGTACTAACGCTCAAACACGCACCCTTTCCCGTTTCGCTCGAAAAGCCGTTCGGAACAGCCTGTACGGGCCGAGAGTGTCCAAAGTTGACCTTTTTGACCCTCTTTGACCTTGAATATATTGGTCTAAGGTCATGAGAATTCCACACCACGCAAATCTTTATGGCTCTACCCTACTTCTAAAATGCCGTACCTCTAGCTCTTTTTGTTTTCGAGATCGGAGGCGGCACTTTTATGCCCCCTCCAGTGCGCGTTAGCGCGAAACCCCTTCCATTGCGCGTGCTTCAGGCCCGTTTAGGCCCCTGGCTTTCAAATGGCCCCTGGATACATCAAGGGTACCTGGTCCCCTCCATAACGCCTTATGCATGTGTGGAGGGCCTTTGGACTTCAACAGGAGATCTGAATAAATTGGGGGCATATGAAGGTGGTGTGGAACAGGTTGAACCTCTCAAGCCAATGGCGCCGTTTCGACCGCCGCCCATCAGCGGGCGAGACACCGGGCTGCTCGACACGCGTTCCCAGAAAGTTCGGCCTTGCAGGACGACCGGCGGCCCATTGTGCGTTTCACCACAGTGAGGCGCGCCGCCCGGCCGGCAGGGCTGAGACCGCTCTACGCGCGCTCTCACCAGCACGTGCGGCCACGCAGAACGGACCGGTACGCACTGCGCGTTTCTTCGCTGATGAAGTACGTGCCACTAACGCGCCGCACGGGTACGGGTACACGTGGTACACCGTGTCCGAAATCAGGTACCTGGGCCCGGTCATCATGTGGATCGCCCTTTCTGTGACCTTCTGCAACAGCGCCGGCAGTGAGATGACCGATGAGTGGCGCACCGTTACCACCGCGTACTCGATAGTCACCTGAGTCAACTCCCTCCATTATCTCCCAACTGAGACAGCAAATTGCCAGATAAAGGATATTTTCTGACAAAGATGGCATGATCTCTTTCTCTTCCTCTCTGGTGCGGCACAGATCTGTTGTAAGTCCGTGAGGTTTCAGTGCAAGTTTGAAATAACTTTCTTGCTTGTGTTATCCGCACTGGCGGATCCAGAGGGTCATCTCAGCCATGTCCGCCTCGTCCGCGATTGGGGGGTTATTTGCCCCCCCCCAAAAAGGCGTGGGTATTTTTGCCCAAACAAAGTTTGGAGTTGCTGGAACTCCGAATTCAGCCCACGGTCGCCGACTTTCACTCCCCCCCTTTTGGTCAACAGCTCCGCTGACTTACCACCCATGTCCAGGAAACTCTGGTTTGTCCCTCCCCCCAAACGGATCCACTGGATCCGCGTCCTGGTTACCGTGCATAACTGTGTTGTCAATCCTGTTAAGGCCTTCACAGTGCCTCCGTTGTGGAACTGGGCTTCCTGTTTGACCAGCGTGTTTTATCCGCAGCAAATCTGCAACCAATGGCCGGACCTCACTTCACTAGCAGCACAGTCAGGCAGGACCAGGTCACGGCGTGCTGATGGTTGTTTCCCTGTTTTGTTTGTGTCTTTTTGTGTTTTATTGTCTTGTGTGTTGTCTTGTGTCTTGTGTCTTATTGTGTATATTATTTATGTTTATATCTCATGTGACCCATTAAAAAAATCACGAGGGGGATTTAGCCTGCAAAAGGGGCACCTTTGGGGTGAGGCAGAAAAGTCGCCAGAGCCTCCTTGGGAGGGCTGCACCCCTCAGCCCCTCCCCTCACAGCGCCCGTTCAGCTCCCGCCGTCCACGCGGGTCGCCGAAACTAATGTAAAACAATGTTTTCATTCACCATGAAATCAATGTCATCGAGGCCTCCAAATCTCGCAGGAAGTCACAGGCCGTGAATCCTGGTGACACCCTTGTATTGGAACGCTGACTTCAAGTCAGTCGTGGGGTAAACGTTTTTCAGGTATTGGCCAATTTATTTCTAGGAGATAACTCGTCGCTGATGTCTCCCCCCCCCCCTGCGCGGCTGGCGGGCAAATGGGACGTTTTCCGTTTTACGCACATTTTACGTTACGAAATTCTTACGATACAAACTTTTTTCCATTCCGAGTCTTTTCCGATGCGAACGTAGTTCGATAAAAGCCTTATGTTTACGAAGTTTGGTTACGAACTTTTCGAATTCTTACGAACCTTTAGCATTAGGATCCTTTCCACTTTCTAATCTTTTTCTCTACGAACCTTTTTCGTAGAAACTTTTTTCATACCAACATTTTGCAGTACAAACATTTTTCGTTAGGAATCTTTCCAAATGCAAATTTAATTTCCGTCACGAGCTTTTCATATACGAGCCTTTTCTGATAAGAGCCTTGCATGATACGACCCTCATGATTACGAACTTGTGGTTACGACTCTTTTCCCTTACGAACCGTTGACTTATGACCCTTGGTCCGGTTACCAGGAAGAATCATTCATGGCTGTTACGACGAATGAATTACACGCAGACCCGTGCCTCATTATGAATCAGCTCGAATCGATTTTGAATCGTTTCAGTAATTTGACGCTTGTTATGAATCCAATGTTAATCGATCAACTTAAAAATCGCAGTGAATCGGAATCAGGATTGAACCACAGAGTGATGTCATTCAATCGGTATTGAATCGCGATGGAGTTGATTCACTTTAACCCGCGCAGTGGAAGGGGATTTCGCGCTAACGCGCACTGGAAAGGGGGTCCAAAAGGACCCCCTTTGATCTCGTAAACAGAAAGAGCTAGAGATATGAAATTTTGTGGAAAGAGTAGGGCTATAACAATTTATATTGCGTTAAATTTCCATGACTCTAGGTCAATATCTTCAAGGTTAAACGGGGTCAAAAAGGTCAATTTTGGATAAATGTCACAAAATAGCAGCAGCCAGCTCCGATCCGCTCTAGAGATTTTCGAGAAAAACAGGTGGGGGACACAAAAAGACCCCCTTCCAGTGCGCGTGTTAAAGGCCGCTGTCAATCAGAATCGGCATCGAGGACCAGGCGGTAAACTGGTTCACATGAGCCGAATCAGCTACAGACCAGATTACATGTGCGCCACTGAATATACGTACTACATAAAGCGTTATTACCACTAATTATCCCCCCGGAAGGCGGCTACGGTGTGTAACGTCTATTCATGCATGCTAACCGCCACTTTAAACTAAGAGTGACATTTAATGAGAATGGCTAGTAGTATTATGTCCTTGAATTCATAGTTAAAAGCCCGACAGCATCAACCCCCCCCCCCCCCTAACTTAATAGACTGGCACCAGCTGGTCCCTTACCTAACACCCCATTCCGACTTTGCTGACCCTATGCCTGTTCTCCAACGTCGCCATGACTTTCCGGTTCTCCAGCGCTGGACAGAAAACTGCGCACGTGAAGGCGTTAAGGGTGGGCTGGGATTCCTCTGGCATGACCGCGGTTCTTCGTTTACTGGATTTTCCGGTTCGGTCAGAAAATCTGGTTGTTTTTGTCCGTAGTGGTTGTCTGATTTACATGTACATTGTACCAACAGCAATCTGTCGGCCGCTGCTTGGTGCAGATTTCTCTCTCGCCCGCTAGTGTAGGCAATTCCGCCATGTGAGTCGCCCCAAGACCGGTCGGTCTGGCCCTATGGACCGCGTGGTCCGTGGTCTTCACAGCGAGGGAGCGTGGTCCGGCTGCCGGTCTCCAGGAATGGTCCGTGGAACACCGCACCCAGCAGAGCGACGGGAGGCCCTCAGGGGCTCGAGGCTGAGTTGGTGAGTGTTGCTGCGCGACGAATCCAGTACCGGGCCATTAACCCTATTCCCGGCAGGGGGGGGGGGGGCGGAATCCGCCTCCGTCGGATTTTTTGCTTGCTAATTCCAGGCTTTTTAACGCAGCTTCACGAAACTTGGTGACTTTTCCTAGCTATTCTTTCTACGTTCTGTGACAAAATTTCAGAATTCTATTTTGCTCAGGAGCGGAGCCAGGCAGCGTTTTTAGGAGGCACCTCAGGCTATTTTTGGCCATGTTGAGGGTAAAATGAAAATGTTTGCCAAAAACAGACTTTTAAAGCTAGAACTTAAAACTTTATATGGATGTATAGATAAATAGTTGGGCAATGTGCAGATGTAATTTTATTTATCTGGGGTCATTTTACAAATTTCGCTATAATTTCGGCGCCATTTTTTCAAATGCCAAACCCGGAATACATGTGACGTAGAAGGGTGCCCTCTATTTGTGTACCAAGTTTCAGCTTGATATCAGGTCGGGTCACGGAGCTATGACCTAAAATGTTAGTGCGCGTACCCTATATCGCAATAGCCATAAAATGAAATTTTCGAAATAGAGTGAATGCAAATGATTGAAAACGTTTACAGATAATATTGAATGCACACGACATCATTCCAAGTGATCCCAAGGTCACTGGAGGTCATTTAAGGTCAAAGGTCACAAGTTGATCTGAGAAACGTGTGACCGTGACAGTTCCCCTTTTTCATGTCCCTGGCACCGCCTATGCTAACATTATACAAACATTGTAATGCGATTTGTGCTTCTTTAGTATAACATGACTAGCAGAAGCCAAAAAAGGGTGTTTGCCTATTTTGTTCATTCAGCTGTTAGAAAACTAATCCTCTCATTTTTGAAACCCTTTGAACGCCCTTGAATTTTCTCAAAATTTCACATTTGTGGACCCATGGTAAAAGCCCTATTCATAATCTCTCGATTCATGCCAGTTTCATCGAAATCGGTCCATAAACGACGGAGTTATAAGAGGTCGAAAAGTACCCCCCATTTTGATATTTTTGCCCCCGTGTATCCACAAATTTCAAAATTTTGAAAATTTCTTTTCATAAAAATGTAGTTCACGTGACGGCAAATCGATTGCCGTTTGTTGCGATGAAATCGGACGAGTAGTTCTCAAGATCTCGGGGGGGGGGGCGAATCCGCCCCCCTGCCGGGAATCGACCATACCGTCAAGCCCTCCGGGAATAGGGTTAATCCAGTGCCGGGGCATTAGATCCAGTGCCGGGTATTAGAACCAGTGCCGGGCCATTGTATCTAGTACCGGGCCATTGTATCCAGTACCGGGCCATTGTATCTAGTACCGGCGCTCCCCGATAGCATCGGAACACAGCTGGGGGTCGCGGGTCTGGGGGTCCAGCAACCACAGCAAAACGGCCTGGTGGGAGTGCATGACGAAAGGCGACATTCTGTAAAACGGGGGGAGGAAAAGGCGGAGCAAGGAGAGGAACTTGCGAGTCGGCAGAGATGCTCCTCCCATGGGACGGACAGCCAGGGCCATCACCTTTCTATCGGGGACTGGAGACTGAGGAGCGGTACTCCACTACACTCACTTATTGTACTTGTCTGATGTATGACGTGATGTCCTGAAAGAACTATGCTCGCAAGGATGGATACTAAATAAATGAACTAAATTAAACTAAATACATCGACAGAAGCGAGTGCCCGTCTAAGGGACGCCTGCGGTTACTGTTTGGCAGAGCTCTCTGTTGACATTGGTGAACACCAGTACTGTGGAATATCCGCAGCTAGATTGAAGCAAAGCTTTATGGCAACGCAGTTAGTTCCCATATCCCAGGGCCTGGTGAGCTCTAATGTTGTCCGCTCACTTCACAGGAATTTTTATCTCAGTGACTGAGTTCCTGTTTGGACGTGGCCACTCCTGTGACCCTTTCAGTGCTTACATAGATAGATCGGACTAATTATCACAGCATCCGTTATAAAGTATAGCATTTAGCCTTGTGCCCGACATTGTGCCTGGCCGACCGTGTGAATTACCTTAAACGAATGGCGTACAGAAGCTAAAATATCACGTTTTGTTTTTTTTTTAAATAATCCGAAATCTTAATTCTACGTCTGTGTGTTAATACGCACAGGAAGGCATCACACTACCCTACAGCTTCACACACAAACATGAGATGTACAATTTATTGCGAACTTGAAACGTGCCGGATCTTCCGCACAAAACGCATCTCCCACGCTGAACAGTCTAATGGGATGCTCTCTTCCGTAGGTGGAACGACATTCCCCGTTGCCACGCCGTGTTTTGGAAGATAAAATTCCACAGCACATTATTCATGTCTCACACGTCACCTCAGTGCGGCAAATCCGCCGCGGAGTTAAGGCTGAAACTCTGCCGCTCTGCCAGAACGCCAGCCGATCGCTGGTGCTCCTATCACGGCAGAAAATCTTCCCGCGACAGAGCGGACGTCACGTGACAGAGAATACGCACACACCTCCGCCTAACCACACGGCGGCAGCGCTCGTCTTGAGGCCAGGCGGGGTTGAGGGTTTCACGACACGCAGACGATGGTTTTCGTGAAACTCGCCGGCACCGTGTCTTCTAGAATGTCAGAAGATGCTCTTAAATAGGATGTGGGTGGGCGACGTGATGAGGATTGGTGCGGTCAGTGGTATTATTCGATGAGTGGGTCTGGCGCAAGTAGAGATACGCTAAGTGTCCAGCCGGAGGTGACCGCCAAACTTTGTGCGCCTCTGTCTATCCAACGTTAAAATGAATGGTAATATACACACGCGGTCTGCCAGTTCCTTAATTGCCTATGTATGCTTCAAATAGCTTGCCACATCAAGGATGTAAAAATGAAGCCAAAAAACCCAATACCGATCGAGGCATGGGTGGAACTATAATGGAAAAAGTGTGCAAGTGCATTCCATCCTAGGAAACAATCAAGTTTGCGCCTAGAATGTTGAAAAAGAAAGAACTTTACATGACATTTGCATGCTCATCAATTTCGGGAAAGTCCCGTTCCTTTCCCAGAAGTATAGAACACTGAATACAACGTTTCAAAAATGACGGAAATACTTCCTTAGGTCCGTTCCCTGGTCGCAATTCTACGACGAGCCTGCTTCCACGCGGTCAATAACCCAACCTCTAGTTTCCCTATTTGCCGCCAGAGGCCCGGCGGCCTCGCCTGGCGTCGAGCGGCTGCAGGTTGAGCGGTTTGCCGCCCCGCGGCTCGGCCAGCGGCACGTCGTCTTGGATGTGCGGCTGCCGGTGCTGGAGGCCGTCCTCCAGCCGGAAGCTGCCGCCGCGGCGCGGCCGCTCCTCGTGCGGTGAGCGCCGCGGCGAGGACGGCGCGGTGGCGGCCAGCGAGCGGCCAGCGGCCACGCTCTCGACGCTGGTGGCGTGCTCCAGCGGTCGCCAACGGGCGGCCTCGAGCGCCGGCAGCGCCGAGTCCGGGTCCACGGAGCGCGTGCGGCGCCGACCGTCAGCCGTCGGCGGCGGCGGCGAGCGCCGCACGCTGGCCGGACTCTGCGGACAGACCGGGTCACATTACCCGGACTCTGCGGACAGACCGGTCACATTACCCGGACTCTGAGGACAGACCGGGTCACATTACCCGGAATCTGAGGACAGACCGGGTCATAATCGACGAAGACTCCGGGTTAAGTTTCTCCTGTAGTCCTGTCCTGTTTGTTCGCGCACAAAGTCGCAAGCCGTCCTTATTCTGAGGGGATCTAAAGGCTGCACGCGAGCGTATTGAACCGCGTTAAGACCGAACCAGGATTTCCGATTCCTGCATGATTACCATTCAAATATCTTGGACACTAAATCGTCACAATGATGGACCGAGAGAAAAGGCAGATAGCGGGAGGGTTGAATGTTGCAGCGGGCTTGATATTGGGGTCATTATTGTCTGTATTGCGCATTGGATATCAAACCTTAATATTGACTACGATTGGCATTGTTAGGCTGCCGTAATTTTCATAAACATATGGCTGTAATCTCGTCGCAGAATGATGTAAAGGAGTATGATGAAAAATTGCATAATAAATGGAATTATTGGTTATGCATTAGATTCAACTTTATGCCGTAAAAAGGCATAATCCCGATGTCAGAACAAGAACGTTGTGCAGAGCAGCCGTAGCATTTTTCGCTGAATATCTTGTACCAAGAAGGGACGCAGCCAGTATTTTCTTGGGGGGGAGCTCAGAGAGAAATGAAATCGTACGAAAACCGCCTGCTAGGAGAACGATGTGCACTGGGTTTGTGTGCTTGTGGGCGCAAAGTGTGTGTGCACAATCTTAGACCACAATGTGTGGGCCTAAAGGGGAAGACAGGCCCCTGCTCCGCCCTTATATACAAGTATAAGTCGCCTCAACGTTGAGGCGACTTATACTGCTATCATGCGTATCTTGGTCATGGTGAGTCAAGTTCAAGTCTTGACAAAATGAGCTCAAGCCGCGAAAACATGTCCACAGCTGCAGGACTGGCCACATTACCTTGCTACCAGTGTCTAGAGGTGGCAGGGTGTTGGATTTTTTCATCCCATCTGGCTTGCTCTTTGTATTCGTCATCTTCTAGACGGAGGTGCGTGTGGCGCTGAGAACACCTGACAGACACCTGGAAAACAGCGGACGGAAAATCACTCATACAACCCCAACTGTGCATGGCAACGTATATTTCTTAGCCGTGTCCTAGTGTTTAAGTGTTTAGTGTTTAAGTTTCCTTTCTTTCAATTCGAAATCAGTTGAAAGCATATGCAGCCAGTATCATGCATTTGTATTTTTTCAGAATCTGTTAACATTTGCGGGTCATAGGGGCCCCTCCATGTCTTAGTTTTTCCAAAAGGCATATAATCTTTTAAGTGTCGTCCCTAGCGGTATGAAAAGAGTTAAACATTTTAAGAACTTTTAAATCTTCTGAAGCAGTCAAGCCGGACAGCATCTCTGTTGCACTTACCAGAACCGAAAAATACATGGTTTTTCAATCAGTGGTTATAATGAGCAGCGTGTTCCCCGCTCCTATTGAACAGGGTTATTACCGTAAAATTTTCCAGAAGACACATTCTGCGTCGGAGGAAGATTTATGGCAAGATTTAAAAACATTAAATGCTGGATCAGGACATCCAGAATATGTCTGGAACGTTCCGACGACATCATTTGATGTTGTTCAGTTGATCAGTTGATATCTAAAGAGATATCAACTCCGACGTTCTTCTGCGAAGTCACTAACGGAAAACAGCAGCGATGGAACTTCTGTAGAGATGGGGGATGGTAGCAAACGTGATTTTTGCCTCATTTTTTTCCATGCATATACCCATGCATGCCGTAAGGTTAACGTTAAAAGCTTCCCAGAGTTGGGAGGAGACAGCTGCCCAGTCCGGCCCCCGGCCCATTCCATATCCCTGAAGAAATATATTTTTAAGAAAATCAGCGTTTTGTTAATAATGCTTCTCTCCTCCTCCAGTTCGTCAGTTTAACGTCACATCAAAGCAGCAGAACCTAGATGAAACAAATTCTGTCAGAAGTTATCTGTGACGTTATAATTCATCACAGCATCATTTAATCAGATACATCCCGCTTCATAATTTAGCCATTCTCTCCGTACCCGGGTGCTGTTTGAACAGCCAAATTCCACCTGACGTGTATCACTAAGTAAAGAGACCCGCGCGAGGCAACGTTTCCTTGCCGGCTAACCAAACCTCATCGGCCGAGTCCGTGCAATGCGACAGCCGCACCGTCAACAGAAGCACGACACTCTTGCAGGTCATCGACGCCGCGTCTTGCTTAATCGATAATGTCAGAATCGGTGGCAGGAGGACGATTCAGCCGCCAAGAGAGGCACTGGTCGCCGACAAGCTGAGCTCCGGGCCATCGGGAGCGGAGCAGGCGCGTATTGGTCGCGATAGGGCCCGGGGCTGATAGTCTCTGCACGCGAGGAAATGGCACGCCAACAAGTCGTCGGTCTTCGTTAGGTTAGGACGCTAGCCAGCTTTGCATGTCGGACATCGTGAGCATGTGGTCCAGCGTCTGGCGTTGGCTTTTTGCGAGTTGTCGGGGGAGGATCAAGTCTGCCGTTGTGGATTACCACCAACAGTCAGCATTAAAGACGGAGGTGTCCCGAGTAGAACAACGATTCCGAAATTCGCGGAATTTCGGAATGGAACGGAACGGAAATTCATGGAAGCCGCCATCGAGGGTACAGAGAGTACGTGTACCCCACAATCTGCCAGCTTGAGGCTGCAACGCACAGGTTGTATTACCAATTTTCGAACGCCCGTCGGTATTCTTCCATGTTCCCTCTCAAAAATTAACTGGCGTCAGGCATTTTGCAATTGGGCTTACAATTGTAAGGGGCAAATTTTACTGCCATGTCCGGCAATTAAACCGCGGTACACAGGAGAGGAACGGCGTTAGATAATTCCACCTTTCCTGTCGTTGCAAAACGTGACTAGTTGGTGGAGCTTTGTCAGACTATCATTGCCCTTGGTACATCAGTTGTTCAGATTTTTGTTGAAACCAAATGGTCAATGCCAGCCATGATTATGTCAAACTGGCGTGATTAAGACTGCATTGCTTTATGCTTTTGCTATTTTTTAACGGTCGGCTCTGAAGGGAGCTACAGCCTTCTCCAGGTGCAATGAAGGTAAAAAACCAAATGGAAGACGGTATTCTCCCAACAGGTTGAATATTGCCCTTTAACCTGGCCTCCGACGCAAAATATAATGTGGAGGCGCAACAACGTGCCACGCACGGGTTGCCACGTTGTTGCATCTTAGAGAGGAATCGAGTACGGTTTCAATCAACCGAAATTGTCCGTTGGTTGCAAAATAATTGAACGAGGGTTGTCTGCGCCCCGCCCACGGCGAGTGGAAAGCCGCAAGATATGCCCGCAGCTGCAGGGTTAATAAACGCTTCCTTCCTGCTCGAAACCAGGGCGCCACGCAGTTGTGTAGCTCCTGCACACAAACATTTGTTGTGCATGAGTTATGGACCGACTCGGACTGGTTTGTAAATGCACGATATGCAATCAAAGTCAGAAAAGGCAACCTCACAGTCGACTGTTCGAAGCTGAAAGTCCCTGGAGTAAAACACTGACGGCATTGGAAGAAAGTTTGGGGCTACACGACATGACCAACGATGCATGGCAAAATTATCCACATTTATGTTGTATATAATCATATAAATGATATATGCATATATATGTATGTATAAATGTGGTTTTGTTTTGTTTTCTCTTTTCAATTCTTTGTTTTAGATCCATATAACTAAATAGATGTCAGACACATTTGGTCCGGAATACTGCAGGTCCCCTGTGCAGGTGCATGGCGCGTTATGCATGTCATGATCTTCGGACATCATCGTTTTGGGTCCTTGAAAACGCATAGCTGTCTGATTGTCACAAAGGACCGCATACTTTGCTGGCTCTAAAGGAACGACTCGACGATAATGGTCTCCCATTCACACGTGAGGCTAACGACCCAAGCAATACAAAGTGCACACCGACGACGCGGCCAAAAGCACAGAACAAAGCACGAAAAACGCTCATCAACAGAAGTGGTGACGGGCGACAAGTTCCGGCAATACTTGTAGCGAACGCAGGAAGGTCCAAATTCTGCGCAAATGCGTAGTCGCATTGTGAAGGTTTTCAGCTTTTATTGGTTTTGGGGCAACGGATAGGAAAGGACCAGAAGCATTTATAATCAGACAACAATCGCATTCGGCAGAGCTTCCTTCAGATACGTGGGATAAGTAGTTCGAAGCAAGAAACACATAAATCTTCGAGACCTTGCGGACTCAAGCCTTGCCTCTCTAAGCCGGCGGTCTCGACCCTTCTGTTAACAATGCCTGCGTCAGCCTGTGCCTTCTGTCTGTGCAGGTCTTCTGTTTGAGATCCTCTTCCCTGCAGTCGTTCAGACAGGTTGCATCCGTTTTGCATTAGCAAGTAGCACGGCTGAGAGGTGGTAAACAGGAACGCCTAGGGACTTGTGGGGCAACTTTTCCAGAGATAGCGGCGGGGTAGCTGTTGAAACGGACCGATGGTAGACTGCTGTCGGCGTCAAACCTAGTGTTCCCAAGTTCTGAGAAATACTCGCACTATCCACAATTATGACCTAATATTGACAATAATTTTGCAGCTGGCCTGCTCATTCTGAGGGCGATTTATAAAAAAGATCAGACGAAATCAGCCAACATTAAATACACTTCTCACCGAAGCCAATAGCTTAGCCCTCGTTGCTGCCGCGATGCCCTGACAGGCCACGAGACCTCCGATGCCGTGCGCCGGCGGCCGTTCTGATGAGAAAGATCGGACTGTCGGATCACCTCACACCGCGTGCCCGAAATAAAGCATGCAATTGGTAATACGGACGACAGTATTCTGGCTCCTGATCATCTGTGCAGGGAAAACCGGAATCTCCGTCCAGTCCCCGTACAACTGTCCGCGACCTGACCGCACTAATCATATTTTGGCCATTGGTGTTGCTGTTGCTGGGCTCCATGCTCGGCTCCCGCAAAGTCAGGCTCTGAGTATGCTATAATGCAACATCCTCTCTGTCAGGAAGCACCGATAGGAATGACCTGACGTTGTACGGTGATAATTGCGACCCAGGTGAAGTCACTATTGTTTTTTTTTAACGTTGAGTTCTTTCCAGGTTGGGGAAAGAACGATGTTTTCTGTTCAGTTCTGACCGGTCCTTTTCAAAAACCATGGATCATAGCATAACAACGCATCATAAAATAACGTAACGTAACAAGGCATAGTGCAACGCAACCGTGTGGCTTATGCCGGCACGTTACACTTTTGCCGCCATATGTATGCCGTTACCTGAAATTGCGCGATCAGACGTATAGGTCAGTGTCTGTGCACTTGGCGCTGACGCTCATCCCAAAACACCCTAACAAAGGAACTGGATCAAATTTATCAAAAACAGAGTGGATATTCGAGTGGATACTTGATCAACTTTAATTGCATAAATTATCCCGAAAACTAGGCAAAGCAAGATTTGGTGACGACAGCACACGTTTGGGGCTATGATAGGTCCGACAGCAGGCGTTTGGGACTACGCAGGAGACGGCAGTCCACGCTGAATGCGTTGAAACTCGTCGCAGCCTAACTCTGCAGTCCCGAACTTGTCAGGACACACAGCAGGGTGCCTCTAGAATCCCGACTTCAGAGTCCACATTTCCCAGCACGATCCCTGAGTGTCCCGGACATGATCGGGAATGAGCCGGGGTGTGTCCAGACAGGTCGTGCTCGGTCGCCGCAGTCAAGGTCAGCGGGTCACCGGTACGGACGGCGGCCGCCGCGGCTGCTCTGTTGTTGGTCTGGTCACGCGGTAACCGCCCGGGGGGTTTGGTTGGACAGCTTCGCCCGTTTCGTGCTGCAGGGGTCAGTGAACCGAGCCGACGTAGGGGCTTACAAGGGTCAAATATGAGAAGTTATGGGGAGCTTGTGATAAATGTGGGTAGACAGGACGCCGTGGAATGTGAGTCGGAGTCTAATTAACCATGTCCTGGATGGCCCAAGCCGAAGACCATGATTGTGGAGAACGATGAGACACACGTCAGTCAGCTGCGCACAAGGATGAGGTACACTGTTCAGGGTACTATCTCGCCACTCGGGATCCCCTGGTACCGTCCTGAGTCAGTCCTGACCTCCCCTGGTACCGTCCCGAGCCCGCCTCTGGGTCGTCGCTGCCGACGCGCGTCACATTTGGCCGTCGGCGCGCCCCGACTGGCACCGAAGGGCCGATTACGGCCCCCAATCACGGCTCCCCGGTCACGAAACAGCGCCGGCGGCGTCCGCCAGCGCAGAACTGCCGCCGGCGCCTGCCCACCTGGCCCAGTGGCGGCGCCAGGTCAGTAGGTCACGCGGCCTACAGACCCCGTGTTTGTCGGGGTTGACCCTGGGGCGTGAGGTGGACAGGTTGAGCGAATCACTCGCATGCCGTTATGGTTTCGCACTGACACGTGCGGTCGATTGGCTGAGCTTTTACTTGTTGAGAGTTAGTTGAGCGTGATGGTGGAAGGTGAGGTTGACAGGCCTCACACCCGCCGGGACGGCCGCCGGATCCATCTTCGCCCAGCTCGGGGGGGGGGGCATGAGCATCCGGGAACTATAAGTCGCGCAGAAAAAGTAAAAGCACCGTTAAAGAACCCTCAGCAAAACGAGAAGGGACATAAATTTAACTCATTTTTTTTTAAGAAAACAGTAGCTATCAAGTGGCTTAAAGGATGCAAGACAAAAAGGAAGTCTCGCGTTTTCCTCATTGCAAAAGATTGTGTTTAGACTAGAGATCATCCCAAAAATGTGTTTAGGATGCGTACCAAGTGTAACCATCATGTTGAGGTCAAGCAGGGTCAGCCTAGGTCAAAATTTTGACGCATACAAGTCGGGAGTTTCTGCTATATGTGTTCTTATCTACTGCATTATTGATGATCAGATACGGCGCAGCATAAAATCCTGCAATATCAGTCCATGAAAAATCCCTTCCACATTATGAAACCTACGCCTCAAAGCATTTTTGTCGTGTAAGTCACACATGCACCAGGCGGCCGGCGCAGTTGGAGTGTGGAAGCCAATATTTGATGGGAAGCTTTTAAGTGATGGGCAGAGTTTTTATTTTGGCGATCAGAAATAAGAAACCTGGGACAGTAAAAACTGAACAGAAAGTAAGCATGGGCACGATTCTTATAGTACGTGGCCATGCAAAGGGTACATGTTTTGAAACAAACAGCATTTTTCAGAAAGTCAAATAAGGTCACCCTGAGCTAAATGGGATGGGGTCAGTCTTTGAAAGCAAGTTCTTACCATATGTCACTGCTTCTAAACCACATGTGGCATAATGGCTACTGATGCACATTCAAAAACTGCAAATCGATGAATCATGTCCGGCCGCGGGTCTGAAAATTTGGTATCGGAAGTGACCTGGTCCAGGTCACGGTTGAAAAGATGAATTTACATGTGCAAAATAGCCAAAGATGCAATAAGCACAAAAGAATATGTTCAAACTTAAAAATCACCGAATTTCACCCACAATCTCAACTGAAAATCTAAAGAGCCCAAAAATTTAGCTGACCTAAGGTCGCTGGCCTTGGAATTTCTGGAAAACGACAAGGCAGGATTGTTGCTTCTGTCGTGCACCGTCATTGCGGCAAGTTTCATTTTAATCGATCCATTTCACAAACAATTAAGAAATTTTGCTTTTCTTGGATCATGGTCTTACCTGACTTACCTGCCCTGGGTCAGTGGTCTGAACTCATCTCAGGTCGAATATAGTTCGGATACAAAAATGACGATGTGTATAAAAAGGATGTATGAGAAGTTTTCCCACATTCCATATTTCTTGCGGTTCTCCGTTTGCTGGCCATCTTCGGAAAAATGGAGGGGTGATTCTCATGAACCTTGGCCCGGCGGAGGGTTAACACAGTTCAAAGTCGTGCACTGGGACGGGAGGTCGGTAGACTGAGTGCTTACTGATCAGCATTTCGCTGAGTCTGGTACTGGAAGGTAAAATCAAGATGTTAATCGCATCCTCGGCTGGGAGCTGATCGAGGCTTAAACCGGGAATGTGAGGTCTACAGGTCACGCTCTACAAGCCGACGGTCTGCTGTGCGTGACACGACGGGGCGAAGTCAGTACTCGCCGGGTGCTGTGGCTTTGGGCCACGATGTCACCGGGCCAAATCCCCGTCATCTGTTTGCAGTGGCGTAGGTATATTTGGATTTGGACTTCTAAATGCAGCAACTGAATTTCAGTCCTTTTAACAGCGAACGATCTTATCCAGTTTTTAATCATCGGATCAAAGGAAGTACTGCTGCATTGCGACATCACCCGCAAAGCTCCTGAGAAAGGGACGAAGCGCAGAAGGGGCCTATGCTCTTCGTATAGATTGGCGTCTTGCTACGAAATTACGATCACTGAATTCCTGTGTGCACCCTTCGGCACTCCACTACAATTGTGTGCAATGTTATGACCTCACTGACCCGTGCGGGTGGATATCTGGCGACTGGCGCATTCAAATCTTAAGGTATATAGTAATCCTGCGTCTCGTCGCAACAAAATTACGACGTTATAAGAAATCGGAGGGATTTCAAGAACTTTCTTACTTATTGTCTTGTACACGAACACAAAACAGACAGGACTCGCCTCTGAGACACCATCTTTGTCAGCTCGACATCCTACCTCTTCCACCGGCTCTATCAGTGGGCCGCTAGCCTCTATCAATGGGCCGCGAAACACAGCCGAGTGTTGTCCGGCCGGACGGTTCGCCGGGCCTACACAGCTGCGTGACGAGAGCGGCTAAGGAACCGGCAGCCAGCGGCGGTATCGGCCGGGTCATTCTGTCCGAGGAAAGCCAGGCTGCAGGCGCAGCAAGTTCAGGGTCACGTGCTGGTGAACGGGAAATCGATGAGAGCATGCCCGCCACCGCTCGACAAACGTAGCCTCGCTGGGTAATTCATTACGGTGTCCGCGTACTAGTCGAGTTAGTGGGGTTTGTCGAGTTTCGCATTTCCATGCAAATTTGGAACTCCTGATTCCCTATCGCCTCTTGACAACTCAGTTGCAGTCTTCCGTGAGAAATGCCATCACGTCAAAGGAGTCTCCACTTTTCCGGCTGGACAGAACACGTTCGGCCGTATCGTTTTCGCACGGTTAACTGAAGCCAGTTTCCAGGGGAACAGAGCCAATACCTATGAACAGCTGTCGGTCGGGCAGGCAAGACCAGGGTTGAACAATGGTAGCACTTGGTGCCAGCGGTCTCAGCCACATGCCCGTGGTAAGCGGCAAGTCTGAAGAAGATGTCCCCATTTCTACAGGGCTTACGATGAGCTAGTTCAATCGTCCTTTTCGCAATCCTTTCACCGCATCAGACTCGCATTTGCTGTTCAGCGAGACAACAAAATATATTCTGTAGAACCCGGACAACTGGGGACAAGGCAAGTACTCTGGGCGTTGCCCATGCTAGGGTTTTGTGACTTTGAATGCGCAGATAAACGGCAAATCTTTCATGCATCCGCTGCGTGTTCAAAAAGTTTGCGGTGCTCGCTGTTGCCACCGGGATTTGTATCCAATGTCCAGCATACATGTCCAACATTTCGTAAGACATCTCCAGGATCCGCTGCAGAAGGACAAAACCCCACCGAATATCAAGTTCCATAAGCATACACCATGAGTGCTTCTATGCAAAGCGGGGACTACAAAACATGACCCGTTTACGGATCTTCGTAATAGACTGCACAATCGTCACGTCAGGCGCACACTTGCCGTTACAGCAGTTCCACAATGGTGTTATTCAATCCCGTCACAGTCTACAAAACTCCCGTCCTGGTCCTAACGCTGTGTCTATCGCACAGGGCGGTGCCACACACTTCCCCGAGTTCTGCAGTGAAGACCTCGCCCGGTAAACGGCCGACCTCTGGATGTTCAGCTGGCTCACGGAGCGCTTGGTCATCGCCACGACTCCAGAGTTCGACTCATCGGCCAAGTCATGCCCGAGTCCGGTCAGCTGTCGGAATTATCAGAGTTCCTCGGAGTCAACGGTGAGCGCACCTGACCCAAGCGGTCTCCCTACATCTACACCTAAATCTACACCGGACACTCCCGGTTCAAGCAGGAGTTGGAGTCCACAGTAGGGTGACTCGGAAAAAAGTTTGGCACGCCTATCGTGGAAAACGTTTGCATGCAAGCCCACTGATTCCTGTAGTTGCAAAAAAAAACTTTCTGGGTTGATATCTTGATCCTGCTCTCTGACGATTTCTAAGGTCATGCACGGCCTTTTCGGATGCTAAAGTTTCAATTCGTTTTGCTTGCTGTTATTGGTCATTCATTTAACTAAGGCGCCCACCAGTCTGACTTTCTCCTGTGTCAGTGCAGTTGGAGGTGGGAGAGCAGGGTGAAATGGTACGCGCACGTGTGCATGTATGCATGCATATATACAAGCATGTATGTATGTATGTACGTATGTATGTTCGTAGGTAGGTAGGTAGGTATGTAGGTATGTATATATAAATGTATGTATGTGTATGTGTATGTATGAGTGTGCAGGTGTGACAAACCTAAATAAAGGCGAATGGCAACATGGCGAGAGGAAAATAAATAAGGAAATATGAGATAAGTCAGATCGGAGCAGGTCAGGTTTCACTCCGGTACTTAGTTGTAGCCTTTCTGCCATTCGGATTTTTGTCCACGTGCTGTGCATATCATGGGCTCCCTTGAAAATCCGGTCCGACTCGACGACGCGGACGGGCAGGTCATACGGAAGGTGCTGCAAACTAACGGATTCTGGGCCCATGGCGGGACCATCCTGGTAGCCATGTTGACAAATGAACGTTTTTAAATCCGTGCCAGAGCTGTGGGTATTATCCAGCAGTGTCGACACAGCCCTCGTGATGACCTCTGACGGCTCCGGCCACCGCACGTCAGCGCCATCGCTGAGCATTACACTCTGACAGGCGTCCTGGCTGAATATGAGTCCCCTCTGATCAGTCCATGCGACCCGCAGGGCGTGGAAAGGTGGGTGCAAGAAGTCACGGTCGCCTCCCAGAAACGGATCGTCACGACGACCGGCACCAGTACATGTTAAATCGAGCGAATCCAGGCTAGACCTGCCAGTTATCCAGACAAAAAATCTTTCCTGGACTGAAGTGTCCTTAAAAGTGAGAGATAAACTTGTAAAACACCGCCAACGCACGCCCTTACTGCCTAACAACACAGGTACCGTTATCCATCTAGCCACGAACATCAGCTACTATCGCTGCTTCCACTGCTAGTGACAGAATGAGAATCCAGTTCTTGTGAAACATGTCGTTCAAGACGTCTCTTAAACACGCGTTTACGAGATTTATGGAAAGACGACGACCGCAACGCATTCATTGTGCTGCGGACGGAAACGCATTCATTCGCCGTTTAAATGCAGAAGAGTGTGCATAACATCACATAAATGCTATGGAGACTGCAAAGCCTGGAACCACCGGACGTTGATTTAAATGAGTGAGGCGTGCCCGGTCCTAAAATGAAACCAAATTTTATTAGCCATCATTTTCGGTCACAAGGAGATTAAATATAAATATTTTTCGCTATATGCATTAAAATGACCTTTCGACCGTTCGAGGCACCCTGTTATAGAGTGGAATGAGGTTATAACCCGTCCGGATGAGGTTACCTGCGCAGTTGCGGACAACCCGCCTTCTCTGAGACATGCCCAGAATACACAGCGGGCCCAGCTGGTCTAGCTGTGGCCGGGGTCTACAGCAGACGTCCCACCGACTGATCGGGCGTCTACAAACCACCCCGCCTGGCGCAGACATCCGCGAGGTACACACCGGACCTCCTGGTCTTCCCCGCCAGCCGCAAACCCCAGCGCGGATGCACGCCGGACCTCAAGGTCTCCCCCGCCAGCCGTAGACCCCAGCGGGATGCACGCCGGACCCACCTGGTCCTGGCTGTCGCTGGGCTCCACGGTGGCTGAGCGGGCTGCAGCGGCCGCCGCCCGGCCGGCAGAGCCTCCTGGTCGCCGAGCCCGCGGCGGCGGCTCTGGGCCGTCGACGCCGGACGCCGCCGATCATCGCGCCGACAACGGGCCGACTCGGGTCGATGTTGGCCTGGGCACCGACACCCCGGCCGATACAGAGGCGGACGGCGCCGGACCCGCCGCCGGCACGTGGCGCGCCACGTAGAGGGGACTGACTGACTGACTGACAGGCAGGGTCGGACTGAGTGACAGACAGACTGGCAGATCCGCTGCCGGGCACGACGGCACACACAGCGCCAGACAGAGGGGCATGCTGAGTCGAATAGAGCGGCAGACAGAATGGCAGACAGAGTATCAGGCAGAGTGTCTGTCGGAGTGTCGGATAGGATGTCAGACAGCGGCAGACAAAAATGGACAATGCGGTACAAAGCGGCGGGCAGGGTAACCGCACTGATGGACAATGCGGTACAAAGCGGCGGGCAGGGTAACCGCACTGCGACATACAGCGGCAGGCAGAACGACAGATAACGGTACACAATGGCAGACACCGGGACACACAGCGGCAGACAGCTGCGGACACAGTGGCAGGCAGCGCGGACAAACAGCGGCAGACAGCTGCGGACACAGCGGCAGACAGCGCGGACACAGTGGCAGGCAGCGCGGACAAACAGCGGCAGACAGCTGCGGACACAGTGGCAGGCAGCGCGGACACAGCGGCAGACAGGACGGACAAACAGCGGCAGACAGGGCCTTGGACAGGGAGGAAACTCCCCAATTTTTTGAGGGTGCACTAAGACGTTGGCATTTTTTACGAGAAGGGAGCGACTGACCGCTAGTCCTCCTAGAAACCAAAAATCTCTTGGATTTGGATAAACTTGGTTTGAACTTCCGAATAATCTCGTTTTTCGCAGCAAGCACCAAAATTTCGGGTCTTGGGGAAACCCAGGACATGACAGACGTGGGTCATTTCCGCGATCCGTGTTTTAGATCATGAAGTTAATACCGATACGTATGCGCAAACCTGCCTTCTCTGTACATGCAAAGGCACGTCTTGCGCCACGGAAAAAATCGGACACTATTTGGAGTCACAAACTGTGCTTTGTTGTTTATTGATTCACAGGCAATGTTTCTGGGTGCATAAATGTGGTTTGTTGGTGTATGTGACCCAAAAATAGATACAAAGTTACACCTCTGATGGCGGACAGAAAATGTGCCGCCTCCCAGGCCTGGGCGCTTAGGTCTTCGATTTATCACCAGTGGGGCGCGGGGAGCATGGGACGGAGATTTTAGGCATGCAGGGTTCGTCTGCCGGGCATGACGGAATCGACGTAGGAGTGTTCAAGGCCTTGTTCGATGCAGTCACTGACATCATTCTCCGTATCATCAATTAACGTCCGACTTGTGCTAAATTCCCCGACGCCGGGATGCATTGGATCGTTGCCTCGATTCTAATGCCCGGTCCCTGTTTGATTCACGGTTTTCCCCGCCGATCTCTGTTATACCTGCTGTCGCCGAAACTGTCGAGAAGGTCGTCAAAGTTCAGCCCCATCGACACGCTGATGCGAAACACCGGTCTTCAAGCACCCGGCATAGCTTGCGGCCCGGCCGGTCGACTGAAGCTGCCACCATTTTTGTCACTGATGGCATCTCATCAGCCACCGACAGCGGGAAAATTCCTTGCTGTGCCTCTTGAACCTCTGCAAATGTTCTGAGGTTACTTATCACCCAAAGTTTCCGTTGAAATTGGCTCAGTATGGTGGAGATACTCTTAGCTTCTATGGCTCATCTGGGAGGAAGCACAGCTCTGTAAAACTGCCTAAGAGCATGGGTGTGTTTCAGGGCTCATCTCTGGCCCCTCTGTTGTACATTATAATTTTGAATGATGTCAGCCTTTCACTGGAAAGGATGACATCAGTCAGTAAGCTGACGACATCCAGGAGCTCATCAGCGGCAAAAATACTCTCCCTCTGATCTCATTCAGCTTATGGAAAGCCATCTTTGATCGCTTGACTCCTTGCTCCCTGCGAATTCATTAAAAGTAAACGTGAGCAAACCTTAGCTGATGCTCTTTGGCAGCCAACAACATCTGATATTTTTTTTATGAATACTCGCATGTTTTTTAGAGGCAATTACTTATTAACAGTTCAAAGTAACCTTACAACCCCATTATAAACACAAATGCGACACTGCGACCGCATCGTACACCGAATAGCTGTTGCGCACCGAACCACACAACCCGACAATGATGTGAATCTCTGCACTTCCCGCACCATTTACATCCAGAATCACAGATAATGACCTCGTTGCGCACCACACATACCACTGATAGATTTCACTCAAAACCCATGAGTCGCTTCTGCTGGTTGCCATCGCTGCCGTCGATCGAACGCTCTTTCCACGTTGCCTCGAAGACCAGCCAACAACATTTGCACAACTTCCTCCTGTTCACCGTGAGGTTTCGAGGCGCGTAGCTGTCTCCCGTCACTACTGCGCAAAAACTTGGCGTGATTTTCAACCGTACTCTCTCTTGGTACCCACATGTCTCGACCATGCAACGGCGTGCTGCTAGGCTGGGCACACCGGAGAGGGCACGGTCCGCGCCGGGCGCTGCGCATAGTCTTCCCGCCTGTGGTACTCTCCCACATTAGATAGTGTCTCGCCGTATATGGCAACGGTTCCAAAACAAACCTGTCTGCTCCAAAGTATCCATAGATCAGACATGTCTCTGCTCCACTTCGCTGCAAGTCATTTTCGAACGCAAAAAATCGATCATGTATCTGACCTGCTGCGGCTCTTTGGTTGGCCCTCCAGGGCTGACCTGGCGTCTCTCTGAGCCCTGACTCCGGCCCATCAGGTGCTGTTCGGAGGCGAACCTACGGACGTCGCCTCCATAATCGCGTGTCACAGTGTAGTCCGTGCTTGTCGTAATGAAATCTGCGCTCGCTATTCCTGGTCGTAATGAAGTCTGTGCTCGTCGTAATGAAGTCTGTGCTCGCTATTCCTGGGGAGACGACCGGTTCCGCCTCCCCGTCCACGTACAGAGGCAGTTAAGTGGACCCTCGATTACTCCGCGTGCGCCGGCTTCAGCCAGCCCCATTTCCTGGCTCCTTTTCCGTTACTGTTTTTTTTTTTTGAGCGACTGTCCGTTCTCACCTGAGGTCCGCCATCACCTAACTGTCCCTCGCTCCACTGGCTGTGCGGCCAGCAGCATGTTTTAGCTTTTTCCACTTCCTTTTCTTTTGACTCGGGAACGGAGACCCACAACTGCAGACGTCCCCGCGAGGCGAAATAGAGAATACGAATACAGCGGCAGAAGGGGAGATGTTAAAACAAACGGAGCACTAGACATCGGCGAATCCGCACAACGCCGGGCAAAAACCACCGAATCACACGGCGGCAAACCGACAAAAAGGGCTGCACATAGCGACGTATGCGAAGACAGGTGCCACTGAGGCTTCCGAACCAAGCTGGGCAGAAAACATGCGGTTTTCTCGGATCCACACACTAGGACGTACTGAACGGAAGATGCCTGCTCGTGTCCGCTGCCTTTGTCCCTGAATAAGACGGAATGGCTCAGCCCTCGGCTATGTCAGGGGCATGGACCATTCGGCCGAGAAAGTCGCTATACAGTGCTGAAAGTCCGGGGAGCGCAGAGGAAAGTTCGTCAGACACTGCTGGATCACGGCGGGGCTGGCGACTTCGTGTGTACTCTGTCAGGCAGGTGACGCTGATCCAGTGGGCACTCTTAGACAAGGGACGCTCGTCCGATGATACTGTTAGACAAGGGACGCTGATCCAGTGGGCACTCTTAGACAGGGTAGCTGGTCCAGTGGACACTGTTAGACAATGGATGCTGATCCAGTGGGCACCGTTAGACAAGGGGCGCTGATCCAGTGGGCACTGTTAGACGAAGGATACTCATTCAGCGGGCACAGACAGACAAGTGACGCTGATCCAATGGGTATCGTTAGGCAAGGAACACGGTCTAGTGAGCACCATCAGGTAAGTTATGCTGATTCAGTGGGCACTGTCGGATGCGGGACGCTCATATGACCCAGCAGCCCCTGTCGGACCAGGCGCAAACGCTGAAA
Source organism: Capitulum mitella (assembly GCA_030062745.1). Taxonomy (NCBI): domain Eukaryota; kingdom Metazoa; phylum Arthropoda; class Thecostraca; order Pollicipedomorpha; family Pollicipedidae; genus Capitulum; species Capitulum mitella. Next base: position 1,004,530 of record CP099852.1, on the reverse strand, counting down.
CGACCGCCGAGCCTGCGAGTCCAGGGGACGTCGCCAGTTCAGGCGCCTAACGTCGGACCGTGGAGCGCCGGTGGGCCGTGTCAGCAGAGCGGCAGACCACTGCCGTGAGCTTCGACGCCGCGGCGTGGCCGTCAGCGGTCAGCGGCAGCCAGCCTCGGCGCTGTGAGCCCCTCCAGCCGGAACCCACGACTGGAGGTGCGGCAGGTGAGATAATCACTCCACGGACAGCGTGTCCCCCGTCACTAGTGCTGACCACTGTCCCCCCCCCCCCATACTTCTAAGCGTTGGAAAAGCCCAGGCTACGACGAAAAATGCAATATTATTAGATGCAGTGTCATATACTGCATACAACATAAGACGGAAAGGAAATAAGTAAAATTCAAATTCACTTTCGAGGGTGCCTTCTGACCCATTCCCTTCCCCTGGAGGATTTTTAGATTCACCTCAGCACCTAACAGACGTTACATTTTCCCGACCCTGGACAGCGGTGTACAGTGTCGACTTCCCCGACCCTGGACAGCGGTGTACAGTGTCGACTTCCCCGACCCTGGACAGCGGTGTACAGTGTCGACTTCCCCGACCCTGGACAGCGGTGTACAGTGTCGACTTCCCCGACCCTGGACAGCGGTGTACAGTGTCGATTTCCCCGACCCTGGACAGCGGTGTACAGTGTCGACTTCCCCGACCCTGGACAGCGGTGTACAGTGTCGACTTCCCCGACCCTGGACAGCGGTGTACAGTGTCGACTTCCCCGTACGCCGTGTATATTTCGATGTGGAATGCTGCATCACAGTTCTCGTTGGCTAATGTACGTGACTATACTGGTGGTTTGTGGAAACGTGAGGGTAGGGCCTAGTGGTGGATCAACAATGCATAGTTTCATCTATAATGAGTTTTAAACAGCCTGAATATCGTACGTTTGCTGATAATGCTTAAAAAGCAGCGCAGCCTGGGGCACATTGAACTGAGATGGTTACTGTGACAGCATACCCCAACAAGACATAGGTGCGAGGCCGACGTGAGCCAAAACGACCGGACCGTGCTGGACCGGACGAGAAGGCGCGAGGAAACAGTCAGAAATTCCGTCAGCTTCGTTCTTCCTGCCATCTTCGGACGATGATCAGGCGAAGCATCGGTCGCAAGGACGAACTGATCCGGTCCCAAACCAGGTCTGGACACGAATGGTTTCTATGGTTTGGAGGCGCATGCAATACGGGCTAACAGCTGTAAGCTTACAGCTTACAGCCATACGCTGTTCCCTTCAGGCCTAATGCCCACACTCGCCCGTCGCTACAGGAAGACGTGTAGTCTTCCGACATGCTTCCGTGAAGAACTGGAACGTGGACGAAGAAGAAACTTGGGAGCAGAGAGGAAAACGAAATTCAAGACCGGTTGACTAGCAGTTTACGGTCATTAATATACTGCTTGTTAACTTATAGGCCCGTCTCAATTTTTCATAACTCAATAACGGTGTCTCTTTCAGCAACAGACTCTGTTACAGGAATCCACTTTAATCTTACTGGACATACTCAGACCTTTGATCCCAGGCTATTGGGCGTCAAAGGCCTGAAGGCACTGAAGCGCATTACCACTCTCACGTCTCATTGCAAAACCAATAAAACCCGGCGGCCGATGCGACCGTGACGTAAGGCCCGCCCTGCCTCCGGAGCCGGGGACTGAGGAGGATCCCTGACCGCAGCGCGGACGGCGCGCGGCGGCCGCCGGCGCCGCGTCTTTTTCCGGCGGCCGGCCGGCTTACGTGAGGCAACAACCGCCCGGCGGCCGGGTGAGCTCACCGGCCGGCCGCGTGCCGCCGCGCTCTGCAGGCGAACGTGGCGCAACCGCGGCGCCGGGCGGGCGGACGCCGTTGCGCCGCGGCGCACTGGCCGCACCTGTCGGCGACCCCGGCAGGCCCCAGCTGATTCCCGACACGCGCCGTTTGGACCCCAGTAAGCCTCCGATTCACCCCGATAACCATTGGCAAGCCCCCGGTACAACCCCCGTAGGTCTCAATAAGCCCCAGCACGGCCCTGGTACACTCCACCAAACCCCGGTAGGCCCTTGCTGGACACTGTGATCATCAGTAAACCCTCCTATCAGCTGTGGCATCAAGCTCGCTTTTATATTTGCATTTTCTATATATTGTGTATGTCTCTTTTTATCCTGCATGCTCATATCCGCATGTTGTTGACGTGAGGGCCATAATTCCCGCATGTACTGTGGATGACTTTTAATAAAGTACTTGACTTCAGTTGACTGCTGAGCCACAGTGAGCCCCCAACTAGGCTCCCGCCAGGCCTCCGGTAAGCCTCCAGTACGCTCCGATAGGCCCCACGGCAGGCACCAGTAAGCATCTGACACGGCCCGGCCGGCACTCCCCCACTGAGCTTCAGTAAGCCCCCGGTGGGCCCCGGTAACCCGCCGGCAGGCCCCATTAAACCAACGGCACGACCCTGGTGGCGCCCGGTAGGCTCGAATGAGCCCCCCACACACCGCTGGCAAGCCCGCAGCGGTCGTCGTGCCAGCATTGACAGCGATTTGTCATCGATTGCTCTCAGGTGCTGAGGTGGCCGTTGCGCGGCTCCGGCTGGCGGCTGGCCGGGCCCTGTTTGGCCCCGTCGGCGCCGTGCTGTTGGAGCTGTTTGGCCCCGCCGGCGCCGTGCTGTTGGAGTCGGTATGGCGCGACTCTGGCTGGGGGTTGGACGGGCCCTGTTTGGCCCTGTCGGCGCCGTGCTGTTGGAACTGTTTGGACCCGTCGGCGCCGTGCTGTTGGAGTCGGTATGTCGCGTCCCCGGTTGGCGACTGGACGGGCCCTGTTTGGACCCGTCGGCGCCGTGCTGTTGGAGCCGGTATGCGGGCGACGCTCAGGCGGATGCGGACGGCGCGGCATTCGGCGACAAAAACCGCCAAGGACGTCGATCGCCGTGTATTTTTCATGTGTGGGTGGTTTTTCTGCCCCACGGAAGTTCGGAGAACGACGTCAACACGCTGGTATTGCGGCGTGGTTTGCGCTCCGGGGCGCCCTCACATTGCGGCTCAGATGAAAAACAACTGAAAACTCGGATTCACGTAACATCATATTTGTCCCTCTCTCTTCCTCTCCTTCCCTCTCTCTCTCTCTCTCCATCTCTCTCCCTCTCTCTTTCTGTCCCCAAAAAACGTATAAAAGGTCTAGTTGAAAGGCGAAAAAAGGAAGGAAACACACGAGAACAATGACGGATGAACGCGGCATTCCTGCCACTGCACATGGGTGAACGAGTAAACAGAGTATAATAAAAAGTGAAAATATTAAATAAGAAGAAAGCCAAAAACAGTCAGGCAGCATCAGCTGGCTGGTCCGTTTTCTGGCTCAGGCGTTTTTGACAATTGGCTCACGTTGTCCTGAACAGGCCTTCCCCTAACCACCCTGCTGAATCTGGCAAGGAGGAACCCAGCGGGCGGACATCATTCGAGTAAGAATTTCAGTGTCACGTTATCCTTTCAAACTGCATCAGTTGTCCTTTAGCCAGCTATCTGAGCTTTTTTGCTCTGTGTATTGAATAGCCTGAACAGATTAGCACTCTTACTATGTGAATGAATTTCAGGACGAAGAAAAACTATTTTTTTATTCCATTAAAAATCTCCTGATTTACCAAAAACTAGTTATTGCTCATCGGAGTATGGTTGCATAATAATTGTGGCTAACCTACAAATTTTACGTTACTATATTTCAATTAAGTGTGCGCCTATGACGTCATGCCTATGTCGCAACTTGTTGTTTTTATATATTACGTTTATTTGTATATTATACAATTTACACAAAACAACACTGCTACTCGAGAGTGTTCCGTCTTTTATTTCATCAACCGTGTCCACAGCGACACCGTGGCGTCCGTGGCGGAGATCCGTCTCCGAGGCGGGGATCTGCCCGTCCTGGCCGTGCTCCGGCGGCGGCGACAGTTCGGCCCGCGTCAGGCGCTGTCCGGTGCGGTGCCTCGGCGCAGAAACGCCCGCGGCACCCGTCTGGCCGGAGAAGACTCGTGTTCCGTCCCCAGAGTCTGGAGCCCTCCCCCACACCGCAGTCATTCGGACGGCTTTTGTGTCGGAGTCATAGCTGGAGATTTCCGAGAATCGTCAAGGATCCGCATGGATTTCAGACTGTTTCTTTGCAGTCAATGTCATAGGCCTAATGTTAAAATCCCTGGATATCTGGGGGTTCGGACCCCCTCCAACGCCGCCGGGATTGCCAGCCGTGGTCGGAGTACAGTATCAGATCCCGTCTGAGGACGTGAAGACATTTTTCGGGAAATGAATGCCAAAACTTGAGAAGGAATTTTTGTTTGCGAGCTTTATTCGTTAAAACTCGCCACGTTCGATAATTCTGTAACTGTGATTTCTTGCACGCCTCTCAGTTATAACACTATGTAGAGAAAGTACGTTCACTGACCCTAGCCATAATCCGGCTTACAATCATGCTGGTTATTTGCCCGCAGTCGCGTAATTTGTGTTCAATCGGCTTTGCTGCCCAGAAGATGGTTATCCGAATTTCAGAATGCATTTCACATCATGAAGGCATGTCCACACAGTCCTAATCTCCTGCGGCCAAAATCAACCGGCGAGTGAAAGGTCGGTGGCCACCAGTGGTGTACCAGCCGTGACGCATCATGCAATGGCCACCAGTGGTGTACCAGCCGTGACGCATCATGCAATGGCCACCAGTGGTGTACCAGCCGTGACGCATCATGCAATGGCCACCAGTGGTGTACCAACCGTGACGCATCATGCAATGGCCACCAGTGGTGTACCAACCGTGACGCATCATGCAATGGCCACCAGTGGTGTACCAGCCGTGACGCATCATGCAATGGCCACCAGTGGTGTACCAACCGTGACGCATCATGCAATGGCCACCAGTGGTGTACCAGCCGTGACGCATCATGCAATGGCCACCAGTGGTGTACCAGCCGTGACGCATCATGCAATTTTCCGGGAACACATACAGTAGCAGTGAGTACAGGCAGTGGCGGCGACACGTGTTCGGGACAACCGGGTCAAACGACATTATCCAGTCCTTTCTTTCCATGCATCCTCTTTGACTCTGTTAACTTTTCCCGGGGTGTTTGTATTTGTATGTATCTGCATCTGCAATCCATCCATGCGGGATAGCTTTTCGGGATTAGCCTCAGGTACAGGATATGAAATGAAGAGTAACATAGTAAAGAAAACACGCATTAGACAGCAAAACGTCAAAAGTTAATTTATGTTCAACCATATCTTGATATGTAATATGATTGTACCAAATTTCATCAAAATCGAAAGAGATCGGCTCAATTCTTGTGCGATTTGACGTGGAATGACCCATATGTCTGGCAAGAGGTCTGTCTCACTGCCACGAAGTGAACAGTTTCCGTTAATAGTGACTTAGTTTTCATAGTTTAGATAAACCGATAGATTTGATGGGTAGATGGATAGCTAGATAGACAGATGGATAGATAGATGGGTTACAGATAGACAGATAGATAGATATATAGATAGATAGATTGATTCATAGATATATAGATGGATAGATAGATTGATAAATAACTAAATAAGTAGACAAAGATATATATCTAGGCAAAAAAAATGCGTATTTTTAAGCTTGTTTTGGCATTCAGTGTCGTCAAGAAGAAATAAATACGCAGTTTCTGGGGGATGTTCGGGCATAAAAAGTGTTATTAAAGCTGATGAATGGATTATTATCCCACGACCGCCTGGGGATTAAAAGTAGGGATGCACCGGATATCCGGTCCGGCCGGATATCCGGCCGGATATTAGAGATTATCCGGTATCCGGTATCCGGCCGGATATTTTTGTGATCCGGCCGGATACTGCCGGATATTTAACCTCCCGGTGTACAATCAAGACGTTGCTCTAATGTCTGCGTCCAAAACCGTTTCAGGGGAAACGCGGCTTGTTGTGTTAGATTGTCGATGTAACTGGCAGTTCCAAGTCGGTCTGGAGACCTTGGAACCAATTCTTTTCTGTATTGGTCCGGGAGGGCTCGGACATATCTTGCAAGAATGGGACTCAAGTTCAAAACTGTGAAACAATAGCCAGCATGCGGTCAGCAGCCCATCTTATGATTTCCTTTTTCCGAAATATTTCTTATCTTTCTCAAATTCTGACACAAATGCATTAAGGAAAAATATAAATTGTGGGCACTGGAAAATGAGACAGTATTTAAAGTCATACCGTAAGCACATTTATTACTGTAGGAACATTAAACTTTGCAGAAATGTAGTCATAACCGTTGCGGTCAGTTCTTGCTTAATGGATCATCTCCATCACCTCTCATCTGTCGGCAACACGCATGCGCCTGGGTACGCGCACCAGCATTTTACGCGGTATCTCTAGGTCCAGAGCAGCGATCACCTGGCTCATCCAGCGCTTTAGGGCGACTTTGGATGTTATGTACAAGTCTCTCTGATACATCCTCTGCTTAATGATGCCCCAGATGTCCTCAGTAGGACACATCTGGTGCACACAGGGGGACTGCTGTCACGCACTACATACGGCACTCTGGCCTCTTCCAGCAACTTGAGCGTTTCCTTCGCATAATGAGCGCTGGCCAAGTCTGGTCAGATCAACATGTCCCTCTCGAAACAGTACTCATCCAAATATGGGATGAGCACATCTCCCACGCACTTCTCACGGTACATGCTACCATCAACATTACCCATACCCGGCATGATAGCCGGCTTTGTCACACCCCTGAGAGAGATGGCTGGCCACACGAAAAGATTACGGGGAAACTTGCTCTTTGGCCTCAGTTACACTTTTGCTGGACTTCTGCTGGACGTGCCCCAACAGAGTACCCAAGATTTCCTGACATATAGCTCTCGTGGTAGGTGAAGTAGCTTTCGTCGTCCATGGCAATGCCCCGTTCTTTCCGATTTCATGTGATCCGCGGGACAGTTTCCGGATGCGGATCTTTTGGGCGACCTCTTGTTTTTGGGTGACCTGGGGTGACCTCTTGCTCTTTCGGTACCGAACCTTGTTTGCCACCAATATTTTTTTGTCACGTACTTTCTGGAGATTCCAAACCTTCCAGCCGGAACGCGTTATGACACCCGTTGTTTTTGCAGCTCGAATCAGCTGTAGCTGTCTTTTGACACGCGCACTGGAATGGGGGTCTTTTTGTGCCCCCACCTGCTCTTCTTCAATATCTCGAGAACGCATCTGAGCTGGTTGCTGCTACTTTGTGACATTTATGGCAATTAAATAACTCGTCGAATGGCGCAGAAAAATTAGAAATCGGCTGGAAATTTTTAAGTTTCAAGCATTTGAAGTCAGGCAAACATCACGAAAACGACGGTTGTCGCTGACAAATGGGAATTTTGTAAAAGAACTGGCGTTCTTCTTAAGACTGCTGTTTCAACACAGTCAGGCGATGTCATTCGGACAAGTGATGGACGTACCAAGGCCACAGCCAGGGTCAGTAAGGGTTAAGGGCATCAAAGGTCAAGGTTTGTGACCTGATCCAGATTTGCTTTGCAAGATATCAGGTTGTGTGAAATATGCATTCGAAGGCCCTAACAAAAACACGTGTGCGCACACTGATACGCTTACATATTCCAAGGTCAGTGAAGGTCAAAGTCGTTAAAGGCCAAGGCCAAATATCTGGTAACCTTGCTCAGATTTGTTCTGCGACATATCGATTTGTATGAAATATGCATTCAAAGACCCTAATAAAGACACGTGTGCGCACATGCAGACGCATATATATATATATATATATATATATATATATATATATATATATATATATATGCCAGAGTCATTTCAGGTCAAGGTCATCAAAGGTCAAGGGCAGGTTTTTGTGACCTGGTCCAGATTTGTTTTGCAATACATCGATTTGTGTGAAATACGCATTCAAAGACCTTTCTAAAACACGTTTGGCATATTGATACTGACATGTATATACATAAATAGCTATACATACATACAGAAATATAAATGCTGGAAATGACCAGATGTACCGATGTTGGCTACCTTCACTGAAAATACGCCAAAAGATACATGTCGCGCCCTCATTTACTCCCAAACTGTCCCGTGTTCGAAATCTGATCTGTAAAATATGAAGAAAATGACGTCACAGGTCATTGACCTGACATGACCTCGACCCAAAATCTTCAGTCAAGACGCCAAATGAATGGAAGTTATCGTATTCTACGTTTTAACGGCCCGACAAACACCCCGTTTCGTTCGAAAAGTTGTACGGAATGGCCTGTACAGGCCGATGAAGTGTCCAAAGTTGACCTTTCCCACCCCATTTGGCCTTGAAGATATCGACTCACAAGCTGCGGGCATTTTTTTACTAATTTTTTCAGTTTCCCATATTTTTCTTTCCTATTCAGTCTTTTCGGTTTCATTATTTCAATAGAAATAGTAAATAAAAACATGTAAACATAATATCCGGTATCCGGCCGGATATCCGGCCGGATATCCGGCACCCCGATCCGGCATATCCGGTATCCGGCCGGATCACAAAAATCCCGATCCGGTGCATCCCTAATTAAAAGTACCTCCTCCCTCCGTTTTTTTGGCGGACTGCGTTAGAACTATACACGATTAGGCCGCCCAGTTCTCGTTACCTGTCGGTTGAACAGCTGCACACGTCATTACGTAAAAAGTTTTTATATCAGTTGCATTTTGCCGAAATAAAAAGCCAGACAGTGCCACGATTTCGGGCGGTTTTCGGATCCCCGCTTTGGCTGACGCCCTATAAACTTGTATTCTGTAATGTTTGTAATGCCCTAAGAAAAGTAACAAAATCTACATTATCTTGTACAGCGCTGAAGAGGGAATTTAATGGCATAACTAATTTGTTACTTGTTTCATTAGACGTGGCAAGACAAGGCTAATTAGTTTAGGTCTAAATACATTACGACTTTCGAAAGTTATCTCACGATTTAACGTCCAGTAGAGGTAAAGATCATGATGATTTTTCTAACATAGCATTATGGTTTTATTATACGTCTAACTTTGTCAAAACCACACCAGTCTGGCAAGAACTATGGCATCTATGACCCTCTGTACCTTAGACGGACGTGTCCGCCGTGCGTCGTCGGCTGGGTCGGCTGCCGACGGGCGCTCTGGCAGGCGGCGCCGGCCGAGCGCTGCTACTGTTCGTTCCTCAAACTATAAACAATATGGGATGAGCGTGTCGTTTGATTTGCATGTGGCTGCCAACTGGAGCAGCACAAGAAAGAGAGGAGAGATATGAATCTGAGCAGGACAGAGCGGCCGGGAGTACAGTCACTGCCAAACATCTTGTCATAACTTCACAACATTCAAAACTTCCCCAGCCTTCTCCACGATAGCTTTTTCTGTATGTGGTATCACGGCAGATACATCAAACTGTGATGTGTCTGATACCAGTGTCGAAATTGTCACGCGGCACAGTCGTCAGATGTTATTAAAGGGATCGAACATGCGTCGGCTACGAATTCTAACATTTTCCTGACCTGTGTCGTTACAGGTACACACAAGAGGTCAGCTTTCATATCCTGGGATAAGAAAGACACAGCCTACCCATCTCCGTTGGAATCATCTAGATCAAACTCTTATCTCCTGAGCTGCTGGGGGGGGGAGTTAACCCCCGGGCGGTCATGAGTGGCGGAAAATCCCATGCGGTAACGGGTTAAAAACCAGCCCTGTGGAGCGTATGATAGGCGAGACTACCTTACCTTTTTTTCTTAACTAAGGAACATATTTTATCATGCTGTTGGGCGCACATGATTGTCTCTTTATGCTTTTTGTATGATATTTATTGACATATTGACATATTTATGATGTACACGACACATATTTATCGCTCGATTCCAGCGTTTTGTATCTGTTATATTGCTAGTTTCAATGCCAGGCTCGTCTATGCTGTTGTGTTTAACATTACTGAGCGATTGAAAAACACCAGTAGAAAATAGATCTATGTGCGAAAACATTACTCCAGGAATCGTGATGCGAGGGCATGCTATTGTTTGTAAGTATTAACCCTATTCCCTGCAAGGGGGGCTGAATCCGTCCCCCCTCGGGTTTTTTGCTTGCCAATTCCAGGCTTTTTGACGCAGCTTCAAGGAACTTGGTCACATTTCCTAGCTATTCTTTCTACGTTCTGTGACAAAATTTCAAAACCCTATTTTGTTCAGGGGCGGAGCCAGTCAACGTTTTTGGAAGGCACCTCAGGCCATTTTTGGCCATGTTGAGAGCAAAAGGAAAATGTCTACCAAAAATAGCCTTTTTAAGATACAACTTAAAACTTAAAATTTTGTGTGGATGTATAGCTAAATATTTAGACAATGTGCAGATACAATTTTGTTGATGTGGGGTAACTTTACAAGGTCAGGTCAAAGTCAAACAAAATTTGGTTTTATAGTAATAATTTCGGCGCTATTTTTTTCAAATGCCAAACACGGAATGTTTATGCCGTAGAAAGGTGCCCCATACTTGTGTATCAGGTTTGAGCCTGATATCAGGTCGTGTCACGGAGCTATGACCCTAAAATGTCAGTGCGCGTACCCTATATCACAATAACAGTAAAATGGAATTTTTGAAATAGAGCGCAATAGAGTGAGTGAAAGCGTTTACAGACAATATTAAATGCACACGAGATCATTCCAAGTGACTCCAAGGCCACTGGAGGTCATAAAGGTCATTTAAGGTCAAAGGTCGCAAGTTAATCTGAAGAACGTGTGATCATGACAGTTCCCCCTTTTTCATGTCCCTGGCACCGCCTATGCTAACATTATACAATCATTGTAATGCGATTTGTACTTCTTTAGCATAACATGACTACCACAAGCCAAAAAAGCGTTTTTGCCTTTTTTGTTCATTCAGTTGTTGAAAAAATAATCCTCCTACTTTTCAATAATAATTAAATAATAATAATTTAATATTTTATATACATAAATATCAATTTAATATCTTTAATATTAAATAATAATTAAACTAATCCCCCGTGAACGCCCATGAATTTTCTCAAACTTAGAAATGCGTGTACCAATGGTAAAAGCCCCATCCATAATCTTTTGATTCATGCCAATTTTATAGAAATGGGTCCATAAACAATGGAGTTATAAGAAGTCCATAAATTTTGACATTTTCGATGTTTTCGTTCCCTTGTATCCACTCCTTTCAAAATTGTGATTTTTTCATGACAATGTAGTTTATGTCCTGACATTCGATTGCCGTTCGATTGACATCGACATCGATTGCCGTTTGTTGCGACGAAATCGGATGTGTAGTTCTCGAGATCTCAGGGGGGCCGAATCCACTCCCCCCTGCCGGGAATCGACCATACCGTCTAGCCCTCCGGGAAATGACTCCGATTTATGACCGGTGGAAAGATACGAGTGGAAAAAGACCTTCCAACAAAAACATTACTCCAAAAATAGCGGATTTAACAAAAATATGGACGAAGGAGTTTGTAAGCCAAATGCAATGATATGTGAATGATACCACATTGAAAGTTTTATTATTTATTTATTATTCAAATTACCAAGTGAATGATACCACATTCACCATACTTTGTAAAAGGATCGTCACCTCGTTTCCAAATTTTCGCTAGTATGCGCCCAACTGATGCAAAAATGGCCCTGAAAGTTTCAGGACGCTGCATTTCGTCGTTTGGGAGATATCTAAACAATGCATCAGGCGAGCGTTAAACACCACATGCAGTCAATGACGGATCAGAAGAAATGGTTTACCTTCTAGTGAGACCTTATGATAAGGGAAAAGTCAGGTGCCGAACAGCATTAAAAAAATATGCCCTCAAATTTAGAACAAAAAGATAAGGTAGTCTCGCCGATCATAAAAGATAAGGTAATCTCGCCGATCATACGCTCCATAGCGTTGGCTTTTAACCCGTTACCGCATGGGATTTTCCGTCACCCGTGACCGCCCGGGGAAGTTAAAATCCCCCCCCCCCCTTCCGCCTAATAGCTCAGGAGATAAGAGTCTGATCTAGATGATTCCAGCCAGAGATCGATAGGCTGTGTCTTTCTCATCCCAGGGTGTGAACGCTGACCTCTTGTGTGTACCTGTAACGACACAGGTCAGGAAAATGTTAGAATTCATAGCCGAAGTATGTTCGATCCCTTTAACAACATCTAGCGACTCTGCCGTGTGAGTAACAGTTTCGACATTGGTATCAAACGACACATCACAGTTTGATGTATCTGCCGTGATACCACATACAGAAAAAGCTATCCTGGAGAAGGCTGGGGAAGTTTTGAATATTGTGAAGTTATGACAAGATGTTTGGCAGTGACGGCCAGACGCTATCAACGTTGTTGTTCTCCCGGCCGCTCTTCGCTGCTCAGATTCATGCCTCTTCCTCTCTTCTTGTGCTGCTCCAGTTGGCAGCCACATGCAAATCAAGCGACACGCTCATCTCGTATTGTTAATAGTTTGAGGAACGAACAGTAGCAGAGCTCGGCCGGCGTCGCCCTCCAGAGCGCCCGGCGGCAGCCGACCCAGCCGACGACGCAGGGCGGACACGTCCGTGTAAAGCATATTAAGTCGTAGACACTGCAGACTCTACTTATGATTTTGTACTCAACGGTCGCGAAGCTATGGAAATGCAGAAAACATGACGGTCGGGCCAGTCAGACCGACCCTGATTTGATTTGTTCTGCTAGTTAAGGTGACTCATTTTGGGTTACGGCGTGAATCGTAAACACAAGTGGATTTACTTTTTGCAGAGAATCGCTCCATATCGTCCAGGTCCCGTTTTTCGTGGTTTCTTGGCAATTTGAATAAACATGTCTGCAGTCGATGCTACTAGATAACCATAAAGAGTTTAAGAGCGTACATCACTACACTTGTCACGCAGCATCGATACCTCATGGATGTTCTTCAGTAATATCATGTCCGTAATCGGACGGGGGTCATGTCAGTAAGGCAGGGCTTTGGCATGTCAGTGCTATAACAGGGAGAGATACACATCTGGACATGGCATGCTTATGTCAATGAGGCGTGCTTCGGGAACTATTTTTATCTCCCTTGCCACGCCGCTGTAGCCAAATAAAAAGCCCTGAAGAAAAACGTCATCCGGCGCTCAACCGAACTGAGTTTCAGTCCTGGAAAGAGCGCAATACTCGGGATCGAGGGTGTCCGCTGGTCACGGTAAAGGTGACGTGCCGTCCAGCCCCGCGGCACTGTAAAGCTGTCCAGCCCTGCCTTGTTCAGCGCCTTGTGAAGGAATGGCAAGAACCTCTGATTTTTTTTTAACGTCTGTGAATCTATCTCTGAAAGAACCGCAAACTGTCGTCAACGTTGCCTTCTAAAGATGGAGCATGGTTCGTGCATTGCCTTTCATCCCTCTCCTTGAGTCAGCGCGGAAAGCAAATTTGCTCAAGGCGCTCGCGCTCGCCCTCGGCGCTTTCCACCTCTTCCGTCGCCTCTCGCCCGGCTCCGCGCCGACCCCCGGCTCCCGCGCCACGTGACTCGGCGGTCACCGCTGCCGGGACGGGCTCTGAGCCCTCTCACCGGGCGCGCCAGGCACCGGCCGAGCCCGGTATGTTGATCCGGCGCTGCCGAGCCGTCACTTCTGCCGCCGCCTCCGCTCGCGCCGCACGCACCACCATGAGCTCCCGCAGCCTCCTCTGGACCCTGGCGCTGCTGCTGCTGGCGGCCGCGCGAGCTCAGGAAGGTGAGGATGCCGGCAGCTGCGTGAGCTGGGGGCAGTGAGGATGCTGGAGGACATGTGAGCCCGGAAAGGTAGGGATGTTGGTGGGGATGTGAATCTAGAAAGGCGCAGGCGTTAGCAAACTCAGGAGGGTGAGAAGTCGTCGTCTTCTCACGACTCAGAGCACAGACGGTGGACAATGCGGAAGGATGTGGGTAGTCCAGAAAATTTTGACACAGTTCTTCTGATGCATTGCTTAAGGTACGGTACATGTTGAATTTGAAGAAAAGGGGCGGCATACCCCTGCTCCCGTTTCAAGTCCATGACTGGTAGATGTTCACTGAGCTGTTGTAAAGAAACTGAGGTTCCTCTCTCGCACGGGAAACTAAGTATGCCGGCCACGAGGAGCGAGTGGGAAAAGTGAGATGACAAAACAAACCGTCGCAGGTTTGACTTAAAAACTGTGCTCATTTACTGCACCAAATGGCAATATTTCACACTAACGTCCCCTCCCCCTCAGTTCTGGTAGATGTTCCCATTATCATCAGGTCAATTTATGAATATCTTCCAAGAACATAAACTTTGTGCTCAAAGAATATGATAAAATAAAGAATAAAGAAAGAATATATGCAAATAACATCCTCAAAAAGCCATCACATGGTTTATTTGTCGGGACTCTCCATATGGCTGGGATTTGACCCGTTTCATTGTCTGGAATTTTGAGCACGTTTTTGATTATCTGCATGCGTGGAATTCTTCGCACTACGAAACAATGGACTGGAGGACGCAGGCATATGGAACTGTTGGACAAACGTACTCGCCGCAAGGACTATCACCTCACACCGATACGCTGCGGCAGGGGCGGGTCCTGGGATTTTGCCAAGGGGAGGGGTGCGAATGGTCAGCGTGAGGCCCCCTCCCGGCTGCCCTCCCCCAATATTCTGTTTTTCGGCTATGAAAAAGTTGATCTGCTCAGGTCCAAAGGGATATGTGTGATGATATAATTTTGCGTTTCTTACCCTATAAAGTGGCCAAAAAATTCGAGCGCGTCACCTGATTTGAGGAAATTTTGCGTTTCCTTCCCGCACAGAGTGGCCGAAATATGACTATAAACGGTGAGATTTTAGGCGACTGCGTCCCGCCCTCTATTTGAAATGTCGTGTCTGTACCTGGCCCAAGAGCCCCTCGTAGTTTCTGATGACTTTTTTGTCAGCTTAGGTTAGGTTTCCTCTTGCATTGCCAGGGGCACTTTTGCTGGCCTTGGGCCGTCTGCTGTGTCAGGGCCCTCAAGTGGCCACATGTTTTTTTCTACAGTTTCACACTTTCCTTCGGAAGTCTCAGGCGCTCTTTTGACAGTTTCAGGGACACCTCGGACTGTTCCAGGAACCCATCTCGCAGTTTCAGAGACGCTTAAATCATCCCGGACTTTCTCCTGATCTCGGATTCATCCCTGGAACATTTTTGCTATCCAAGGAGCCCCTCAGGCAGTAAGCAGGGCCCTGTTTAAGACTCTATTTGCCGTGAAAAAGGCGCCTCTAACACCCCTCTAGGTCCTTTGGCCGTTCCAGGAGCTGTCTGGACGTCTCAAGGCTTAGTAATTCCAGCGTGTCTTCTGATCGTTTCAGATAATTACTACACATTGTTTACGATGTTTGCTATTGCTAGACATTGCTAGTAAGCAGTATCTTGCACGAGCTCAAAGGTCCCTCTCTAGCAGCTTCAGCGGACCCCCTGTTGTCCTATGTGCCCTTCTTGTCGTCTCTGGGGGACATTTTTGTCGTCTCTGGGGTCCTCTGACAGTTACAAAAGACCTTTTGGCGATTTCAGGGCCCATGTACAGTGTCATGGGCCCTCTGAACATCTCCGGTGATCTTTATGGCTGTATCAGGGATCTTCCTCTGTTACATGCGGTATATCTTTCACTCTCAGGTTCCCTCTAGTCATATCAGAGGCTTTTGCTGTCACTTCAGGGGCCTCACTGGCAGTCTCAGAGGGACCTTTTCCGTACCAGGAGCCCGCCAACAGCCCGCCGACGACCAGAGAGCCCTGGGGGCCCTCTGGACGTCCAGGGCCCCATACCGTCTGAAAGGCCCCCTTATCGCCTCAGCCTCGCAGGGGCCTCCGACCGTTTTGGCGGTCTCAGGGGCCATCTGCCGTATAGAGGCCCATCTTGCCGTCGCAGGACCCACCTGATCTTCCCTGGGAGGGACAAGGGGCCGGGACCCCTGGCTGCATCAAGACCCCCTCAGGTTTTCAGAAAGACCAGTATAGCCCATTCGGGGCTCACCTCGAGGTTGAAAAGGTCACCGATGAATCTCCGTTCAGGGGGTCTCTCTGGCTGGCCAGGGTCTCCTTATGCCTCTTTGGGACGTGTTAGGCACGGTCCCAAGTTCTTGCCGTCTCAGGGACCTCTCTGGCACTTTTAGCGATCTCATAGACTCTTTGCCGTGTTAGGGTCCCTCTTGCGGTCCCAGGGCCCTTGGAGAGTTTCATGGGCCCTACTATCCATCTTAGGGGCCATCTCGTCATCTCAGGGTCTCCTTAATCCTCCCGGAGGCCCTCTGGCTGCATCAAGAACCTTCAGCTTTTCACAGAGGCCAGCGAAACCAATTCGAGGCTCCCATGGCATTCCAGAGGCCCTGTGGCGTCCTGAGGACCCACCTCATCTTGGCCGTCTCAGGGGCCTTCCGCCCTTTTTGGCGGTCTCAGGGGCAGTCTGCCGTGTTGGGGCCCTGTTGTGGTCTTAGCGGTCCTTTGGGAGCTTCAGGCTCCTATCCGTCTCAGATGTCATCTAACTTTCCCAGAGGTCCACTGACTGTGTCAAGAACCCGCTGCGACTTTACAGAGACTTCCCGTGAAGGTCATGCGGGGTCCCTTCTCAGGCCTAAGGGGGGTGGATCCAAGGGGATGATCGCCCCATGGCCCCCTCTTTGATCCGCGCCTGCTTGGCGGCTGTCCGAGAGATGCACATTGCATGTTGCAAGCCTCACCCAAATGTGTCGCTTCACCGGGGCCTCTGACGCGAATAAGCCCGAGGTATTTCCAATCCCCTCGTGGTCGGATGAGCCCGAGGCCACGTGTTCGCCGCATCTGCCTCATCTGTTCGTACCAGCCGGCACTGACCACGAGCCTGGAGCTCCGAACGTGTCACAATCGGGCTCCGGTCCGTCCGGTTCGCCGCTAACCCCCCTGCAACCCCCCCCCCCCGCCCCGCAGCGTCGGATTAATGGGGATTAGCTGGGCGCCGCGCATGTTAGAGGCCGTGTCCGTTTGTTTGCGGACCGGATCATCCGAGGACGTCTGGAGCCGACTGCCTACTGACCCACTGAATAGTTGGCTGCCCTGCCGCAAACAGCTTTTGGGGTCTTCAAAACAATATCTCAGTGATACTAACGTTGTTAAGATTTCATCCGTTTGTTGCCGTGGCTATAACACGGTTTTTGCACTGGTCAAAACAACAACGTGGACCTCGAAGTATCTCTCTCACTCTCGTAAGCTATTAGGAGAAACATACGTCGCATTTCATGCAATAAATGACGTCACACACCCGTGGAACGAGTCTGGACTTTCGACAGCGAATATGTGTCTTCGTCTCGTCTGTCTTCCTGCTGAGATCTGACCGACACCTGCTCTGGTGTCGAGTGCGACTCCTCGCTGACGTCAGCGATAACCGCAGCCTTTCGGAAACCGCGAAAGATCCTGACACCTGTGTCTGCCGAGTAATCGGCTTGCGGAAAAACGCCAGTTGTCGCGACAGCATTCACGCCGATGTCGTCTTTTCAAGGCAAGGGCATAGCCAGATTTTCGTCACAGAGGGAGGCAGGACAGATCTAAATCGCCTCAAAACTGCGAACTCCTCAGATTTCGGCCAGCGTATTTTTCAGTTCCCGAAAGTTTTATTTATCTTTCTTTCGACACATAAAAAGCATTAAATTTGCAACCCCAAAGGGGCCCTTGAAACTCCACGAGCTACATCCTGTTTCAAGGTCACATTTCTGAGCCGGTGTGCCTAGATGGCAGGTAGGTGAAGTTACCAGGTTGGTGAGCATATCCAGCAATCAGAGATGATCTAAGGTTTTCTGGAAACGATACATATTTCCAGGAATACGTCAGTAATACTGGCCAGTAATTCCGTGAGCCGAGCTTCAGCCAGTCATCACCTGCACGTGCTGTATTTCATTAGCGCGCAGTGATGGTAACCATGCACAGTCTGCAAATAATGGCTGGGGGGGGGGGGCAGCGATGGTAACTAAGTAATCGCCCGACGCCGACAGGAGAATAAATTACTATTGTCGTCACAAGTTGGTGGCGTTTATCCGCAGCAGGATGGCCGTTTTTTCCTCGGGTCTTCCGGTATTGCGTGACTTTACCACTGCATTAGTGTACCGTGTCTGAACAGCATCATAATGCTGCCTCTGTGCAGCAAACTATAGGACTATTTTACAACACCTCCGCCGGATTATTCAATGAATTATTCAGTCTGTTATGCACTTACCAGCGGCCCCGACGGTGTCTTAACTGCATGTCAATGGCTTATGCGATGAAAATGCAAATAACTGGCGAGGTCATGAGTACGATGGGACGGGAACGTGTCGTGCATCAAACACCTCGCTATCGTCTGACATGTTTTTCGTTTTTGTTGCTTTCACAGTTTTTTATTTCATTATTTTATTTATTTATTTATTTATTTATTCATTTATTTATTTATTTATATAGAATATTACATTAAAATATTACATAAGAATAAAAATTATGAAAAATATAAATTTATTTATGTATTTGATTCACAATCACAATCACACAGGTTGTTTTCACAGTCTCTCCCAACTGAGCAAGGAAGCGTGCTCATCCACGAAACGTGTACGCGGAAATTATTTGCCAGACTGCATTGACGCTGCTTACAAGTTCGGTTTGACTGAACTGCTCAGCGTGAAGCTGTAGCGGCCGCGCATCTGTTTCGCAGAGAACTCGGTGGAGGGGGAGTATGACGACCCTCCCTCGCTCTACCCGGGAGAGGTGGAGATCTTCAGCGACCAGCCCTGCCCCAACGGCCTCTACGCCGACTCCACGCGCGTCTCCAGCCCCAACACCAAGATCTGCATCGAGGCTCGGCTCAGTGAGTACTCGTGGCGAGCGCCTGCGGATCCAGCACCGTGCTGCACGGCGTCACGCACGTGCGGAAGGCCACAAGGCATATCCATCTCCGATGTCCGGCGCTAAGATGCATCTTTCTTTGCTAGGAGAGATAACGTCTTAACTGATGCTGGGTTTACTTTCACCTGGTTTTGGTATTCCACGCAAGTTTGGCACAAACTGCACGTGTACAGTCTTTATTATTTTGGTTGTTCTTTTGAAATAGTGCATGCCATATGTATTGAAATAGTGAATATTTGCTACCTTGAAATAGTGAATGCTAAGGTAAGTATATAGCTGAAGTAGAAACTCCTGAGATATGGGTAATCATGTAGACTAAATAATGTAATTACACAAGCAGATACATTTCCTGCTACCAGCCAACTTCTACGCGGTAAACAGAAAAGCTTTAAGTTATTACTTTGCACGTTTCTGTATTCCTTATGACAGAAATGTGGCGCGCAGATTGCTGTGTTTGGGAAATGTTTTTGCGTTTTTCTTTTTTCATTCGTGGTGAAAAAGTATTCACTTCCGTTTTTGGTTCCTTGTACGTTTTGGGTTTGAATTCAGTTTATATCGAGACCAAATGTACTCTAATATTATTAGGTCTCTTCGCCGCAATGTGCTCCCCTCACGGAATGGCCATGTAGCAAATGCGTTATCCGTTGTAGTATGCCGGGTGGTAAAAAGTCGTAAAGCTTCGTCAAATACCACGTTAAAAAAATGTTTTATTTTCGACTTCGATTATAGGAAACACGTTATTTATGTTTTGG
The DNA here is from genome assembly GCA_030062745.1 of Capitulum mitella. NCBI lineage: Eukaryota > Metazoa > Arthropoda > Thecostraca > Pollicipedomorpha > Pollicipedidae > Capitulum > Capitulum mitella. The sequence continues at coordinate 984,979 of CP099852.1, read as the reverse complement.
ACGCTGTCTGAAAAATGTAATCGCTGGGCGCTTGTAAGTGGCCAAAAAATCATTAAGCTTTCATATGAAAGGAGACCATAGACGCTCCAAGCGTTGAAGGCATCCTAACGCAGCTTGTTTTCAACTCTGTCTACGTACAGACTGCGAGCCCGGCGTCATGTGGCAGAGCTTGTGCAACAACTGCACGTGCTCCAAAGGCGCCAAAAATCTGGGCCTGATCGAATGCACGAAGGAGGACTGCACTGGCTTCGAACTCCCTGAAGAAGGTGAGATGACGCAGGTGTTTCGCATTTTACATCACTGCAGATCATCAACAACGGAATACTTTCTGTGAGAAGCACTGTTAGTTGGGTGCCCTATTTGGATAAGGTCGACGGTCTGGATGACTGCAGCCGCCTTCTTCGTATGACTGCTTCTAAATGAAGATCAGGGATGTGGTTTAATGAGTATTTTGTTTGCCTTATTACATTACGAAACAAATCCAGGATAAAGATCATATCTTCTCTGCAGAGTTAAAGTCGTCGCCTGTGTTTTCTTCAATTTGCCCACAAATCATTTAGCTTGTGCGGACATTTTGGCTTATTCTTATGTGGTCTCGCTGATAATTGCTACATGAAGAGAAGCACACGCAAGATGCAAAATACTCCAGAGAGCCTGGCAGTCCAGAGAGCCTCCGTGTCCAAATGCTGGGCAGGCGAGGAATTTGGATGTCTGAGAGCAGGATTATGGAGAGTTTAAGGGCCTGCCTTGCCAGCACGTGGGGTCAGTCTTCCGTACTTCAGACGCGGCGGGAGCCATTTGAAGTGTGCGCTCCGGATATCATACCACCAGGTTTTCATGACGTTTGTTTTTGGGGTTCTGAAATCATTTTAGAGCTCACAGTGTCTTATGAAGGCCTACGAATGACTCATGCCTTTTTATCTTCTACATAGGAAAATTTGTGTGCTAACTTCAGGAACTTGGAGCCTCAATAGCAATTAATATTCATTAAAATATGTTTCTATTCCATGGTAATTTTTAAAGACCAAATCCCTTCGTCAATTCCAGGACGTTTATATTTTGCAACAATTTGATTTCGGCTGGCTTGATAGAGGTACATTGACTCAGAACATCAATAAATTTATCTCAAATGAAATGGCATTTTTGTGCAACCTCAGCCGGTCAGGCCAAGCCAGCTGCATTTCACTGCGGCATCTGAGCAGTTACTGAACACAATGCCGTCTAATCGGACCGACACTTATTGACTGTCGAATAGCAATAGTCTCAGCATGGCGGACAACATATGTATGGATTCCAAACGTGGGTCCCATGATCCAGATCTTGGATCTTAGATCCAAACTCGTCGAAAATCCATGTCCTCCAGTTTATTAGAGAATCTGGTGGGAACCAACATCCATGCTCTCATTTTGTTGTAGCGTCTAACAGAATCAAACATCCAGCCTTTGATTCGTTGAAAGCATCTGCAAGACCAAAAATGCGGACACAAGATCCAGGTTGTCGTCATCGGTAACTGCAGCGTTCTTTTGGAATCACATAAGATTTAGGCGACTTTCGATTTTAATCTGCCGGATCTCAAAACGACCCGTTAAGTGCGAACCTGCGTGTTAACAAATCCAAAATCGTGTCAGCACTTTACCCAGGGGCGCATTTTGTGTTGCCCTTCCCCACGCAACCCCATGTTTTCAGTGGTGTCATCAGCTGTTCATGGACGGTTTAAGGCCGTATGATGTGGTCACACAATCTCTTGACCACTTGGAAATCCTCGCTGTGCTGTCGGACGTCACGTCAACACACGACAACACACCTCCCCTTGCTTCAGACTTCGGCAACAGCAACCTGTGCGGCGACAGCATCTTCGACTGTCCGGAGGGCTGCGGCTTCGTGCGGCGCGACTACCGCTGCATATACTGCCAGTGCGGCAGTGTGGAGCCGGCTGCGGCCGAGGAGGCGCCGGCCGAAGAGGCGCCGGGCCCGGAGGACCTCTAAACGCCGGATCGCGTCCTGCCCGTGGAGAAAACTTTCCGTTCTGTCCGTGTGTTTCTCGCGTCAGTATTCCTCTCAATGTGAATCAATACATTACGTGACTGGTGTCCGCGGACGTTTGATACGGAGTATATGGAATCGAGCGCTGGAGTTATGAAAGGCTGTTCAGATATGGCATGACATTCAACCGCCAGGGCCACGCCATCAACCGGGAAAGCAATGGAGCATAATTGAGCTGACCCTTTTTGGACGAAGTTAAAGGTCAAGAGGCGGTGGGGGAGAATCGGGTAATACCGGCCGCCTACCTAAAATCGATTGTAGTTAATTTCCAGACAGGTGCAAGTCAATCAAAGGACTTTCAAATGAAATACCACTTTCAAATATAAAATGCGACCGCTTTAATTGCTGCTGTGTGCATCAGTTGAGCTGCAATCATCTTTAGCAAATAAATTTTGGATCTGGGTTATTCCGGGCGCCACGCGGCAATTTCAGACGGCCGTCCAAGTTTACCAGATCCATGTCTGCTACAAACGGTGCTAGCTGAGGCTAAGCTGAAATTTCCTTGGTCAATCACAGGCTAGGCATTTACCCCCACGTAAGCTTTCCACCGCCTTTGCTATAACCGTCGGCTTGCCGCGTCATCGCTGCTGTTGTTGGCGTCGGGCACCAGGAGCTGCCTGGTCAGTTCATTGTAATACTTCTACCAACAGGCCAGTCCTTACGTGTTACCGCGCATTTCTAATAAAAGAAAGAATGGTTTTGAACAGAATGCATTTCGTTGCACATATTAAAGATCAGGTTTCGAATATTCGGGTATTATCGGGCGGTGTCCAATATTACCAGAAAGGCGCTGTGCGATGGCGAGGCAGACGGCTTCAGACATTTGGAGCCACTTCTAAAATGAAGTAAATGCACGAATAGAGTGAAATATGATAATTGTGCACACTCCTGTTTGTGGGCTATTCAGTGTCAGGTGACCAAAAATCCGAAAGTTTGAAAACAGAAACAGTAAATTCGAAGAAAAAATATTCACCTTAGCCCTGCAGTTCCTCGTATGCACAGCACGGCCAAAAAGGGATATTAGATCCACGCCAATTCCAAAAAAATGACACTTTGGACGTGAGTTTACCTGTGGCAAAGAAATCGGTGTCCGAAATTACCTACTGTCCAATATTACCCAGATCTCCCTTACGTACTACTTTTCCCGTACTTTCTGTACGTATCGCAGTTTCGTGGAAGGCAGACAGGACTTAGTCACATCCATCAAACGTACTGGTTTTTAAGGACAGAAACTGCGCATTTGAAACCTGCGTAGTTTAAGCGTTGCGACGCGTGAAGGACTTGATTTTATCATGTGACGAGTTTAATGATTGTTGCGGATGAAATCTGCAGTCGCTGAAGTTTAATGGAATTTGCAGTTACAAACGAAACCGAAAGCCGAATGAGTCTTCCTTTTACCAAGGTTCACGTATAACGATATTGCGCCGCAGAATATGGCGTGATCAGGACATGCTTTAGGTACTGCTGCATCCCAAGTGAATGGTGTAAAGGTCCGTTTCACATAGCTTTTCAGACCACTAACAATTTTTACAAGTGATTTTAAAGCACTTCACAACATGAAACCAAGTTTTCCCTTCTTCATTTCGTTGTTAAAGCTGACATCGAACGGTCCGAATTCTGGTAATTTGCCATTTTATCCAGCGAGGTTTCGAAGATGACAGCGACATCTAGGAAGAAGAACCAAAACGATAGACTGGTTTCCCGTCGAAGTAGGGGCAAATGCTGAAACAAGGGCGCAGCCAGGATTTTCTTAAGGGTGGGGGGCCCGGAGCTCAGAGTGAACTGAAATCATATGAAAACCGCCTGCCGGGAAGACGATGTGCAATGGTTTTCAGAAAAATGCCGGCCTAAGGAGGGCCGGGCCCCGGGCCCTGCCCCCCCCCCCCGGCTATGCCTGTGGTCTGAAGTGCTGTCTGCTGGAATATGGCACAAATAGAAAAACCCTGACATAACAAATATTGGCTTCAATGTCGATTTGAAATAACCGCCACGACTTAAACGCTGCAGAAGACCGTAGCTGACTGCCCGTTGACCATGACAACAGCATTTTCCTTCGGAAACTAAATGTAAACAGCCAAGGCTACTCATTTGTTAACGTGACTAAGGCATAAGTTTGAGTGGTCGAGATATACAGTTCTTGAAGATTTCGTAGCAGTTGCGTGGGAGCATCCAGAAAAGGGGGGGGGGGGCAGAATGGTTTTCCCCATAGGCTGATGTCAAATTTCTCCAAAAGTTTGGGGAGGGGCGTGGCGGGGCTCTCGGACCCCTGTTCCCACGGCCATGTTTCACAGCATGTTAAGTCCACTTTATGCCTTGAACGTCAAAGCAAAATAAAATGAGCGGAACTTACCTAATGATGGAAAGGATTAAAGGAATAAATGAGACGACGTTTCTAAAAAAATTCAAAATCATTCGTTGGACATTAATTTTAGCAAATTGGCAGCATTTGTAACAACAGCTTGGTGTACATCGTAGCATTTAGCGGAAAAAAAACTTGGAATACTTTCTTTCAAATGTTCTGTGTTACTAACTTACACATGCGTTTAACTTTTTGTCCCCAGTAATCGTGACTTCAGCTGCACGGAAAAAAAACAGATGAAGTGGTCCGCCCTGGTCCGGCCATAACGTTCTCTGCGAGTTAATGACTCTGGGTACATACCTGCATTAACCATTGAGTACCAAATCATGAATTTTTCACTATAAGATGACCCAATTTTTTAGAATGGATTCCTTTGCATTTGCAAAGTGTCAGCGTAACCATTCCGGCAGTAATGTTTTTACTCTCAAGCCTAATTCACCGGTGTTTCTGAGACTGTCAGTAATGGCGGCGGACAATATCACGTGCGCGCGTCACGGTTAAACTTACACTTCTTCTGATGCAAAATAATGAAACAGATCGATAGATAGATCGTTTAAATATCGCAATCGCAAAATACTGAAATAGATCGTTTTTGCGCCGCAAGATGCTTAAGGGAAAATAATGATGCAATGCAACAATATGAAATGCACACAAGATCATTCTAAGTGGCTCAAAGGTCATTGGAGGTCATTTAAGATCAACTGACAGTTCCCCTTTTTCCCGTCCCTGGTACCGCCTTTAATAACATTATGCAAACATTGTAATACGGATTGTGCTTCTTCATCATATCATGACTGGTAGAAGCTAAAAAAGTGTTTTTAACTTCCTTGTTAATTCAGTTTTTGAAAAACTAATCCCCTATTTTCGAAACCCTGCAAACGGCTATGAATTTTCCCAAAATTTCAAATGTATTGTCCAATGGTAAAAGTCCCATCCATAATTTCCCGATTCATGCCAATTTCGTTGGTATCGGTCCGTAAATAAGAGAGTTATGACAAGTCTAAAAATATCCCCATTTTGATTTCTTTGCTCCTGTATCCACTCTTTTCGTAATTTTGAAAATTTCTCTATACAAAACCTTAGTTTGCGCCATGACAAATTCGTTGCCATTTGTTGAAATAAAATCGGATGAGTAGTTCTCGAGATCTCATGGGGGCCGAATCCCCCCTGCCGGGAGTCGACCATACCGTCTAGCCCTCCGGGAATAGGGTTAAGGAAAAAACATTCAAGCAGCAACGAAATTGGCCTTGCTCACTCGTCCCACAAGACGTCTTACTGGTTTATCAAGCTCCTGTCATATTGTTTAGTAAAGGCAGTCAGAGCAAGGCGAAAGAGGGGGCAAAGGGATGGCAAGATTTGACAGCTCTGTCGAGGGGCTTTGTCAGTTCCGAACAAATATGGCTTTTGCTATGCAGAGATAGTGCATTCTGTTATCATTTGAAGAAGAAAAATAATAATAAAAATGAACTGTTCCTTTGAGGAATGGATTTTTAAATTTGAGGTGTGCGAATAGTTCCAGTGATATTACTGCTTTCTTAACACGAACCAGAAAACTTACGCGCACGCTTGACGTCAGGATGGTAACATTCCAGTCGGCAAAATACTTTTAAAGTGTCTTCAGAGAGACTGCAGTGATTGTGAAAATGTGATTAAGGATGTAAGATCGTGGACAATGAGAACAAGATGGAAGGAAACGTTTGCTCCCCCGTATGAATGGTTTGGAGCCGCAAGGCTGCGTGTCTTAATGCGAAAAGCGCAGCCATATGTAACTTTCTTCATAATTTACGCTGAGACACGCGTTCCATTATTCCGACCGATAGTCCAAAGGTGGGTCTCGAATATGATGTCTCTTCTCGCTATTTGGTGCGTCTATGTCTGCAGCAAGTAATCGGGTCGACTGTCTCTTGTCAGCCACGCCGTCCAAATGTGACGTCCCGTGTGACGTAATCAGAAATATCAAAGCCTCCATCCGGGCATCTCTGGCAGCATGCGTTTTCGAAGTATTGGCTCCTACGGGGAGTCATTGCGTGTCCATCCGATTTTGACCAATTCTTCTCCAAAAACTGGTGCTTAATGTGAAATAGTGATAGGAAAAGTTTCATCAAAGTGAGGCAGTAATTAACGAAATGATATCAAAGATAGGACATGGAGGATTTGACGCCGACAACCGATAGTACTAGACTTGTTTATGGACCGAACTTTGGGCACCAGTCGGTTCTGTCCGAATACCACGGTTTCTGTGATGACGCAATGACGCGCTCATGTCAGCGTGCACAGCAGCGCTTTCTGTCTATCGGCATCCCGGCACATAACAACCCTCTTTGAAATTTTATAAACATCGGCTCATGATTACGGCTTTGGCAGCCGATAACCACAAAGTAAAATATTTACCTTTAATTGCCCCGAACATTTTGTGTTTCAAGAGCCATTTGCGATATGCAAGAGCTACGATTTTGCCCCTTGACCCCACTGAGTACGATTTTCTGAGACCCTTCACCATGTGGAAGCTAAATGACAGAAGTTTCGGCAGTCCACAAGCATCAGAAGTGCAACAGTGAGCCGTTTCTCAGCCCCGCTGGTCATAAAAGATAGAATGTTAACTGACTGGCTCAAGACCAGTCTGCGTTTTTGGGACCATCTGAAAGCTAAGCTACGAATGAGTTGACACGTTGCTTTCGCCGCTGTTGCATTGCGATTGCGATGACGCAGGGGACATTTGCGGAATGTGAGTTGTCGTATATGCATGATGCCAGGAAACCATAGTGTATGGAACTACAGAGCTGCAGCAATCCAGCCAAATATATCTGGCTTCAAGAGTATTGTAAAAAACACATATTTGTCTAGAGAAACACGTGGCGATCTGTCGCGGCAGGTTTCGGTCATCTGATGCCGTCTGGGTGCCGATGACGGACCACCGCCTGAATACATTGACCATGTCCGAGAAAAGTCGAGCAGTTTGGTCCGTTGTGACGTCCACGGCCATTATTCGCGTTCAGGCCGCGCAGCGGTTTCGCCTGTCGGCTTGAGTGTTTTACCTTGTCTTCAGTAACCGTGCATTGAACATGGATGTTGTGATGTAGCATTGTCATGACGTCAATAAATCGTCGAGGAAGTCGGCAGACATGGCAAATATCGACAGGCTCGGTATCAATTTGTTCTACGCTCGCGTAACCAGCGCATTTGAAGACAGCGGTGCTGATTGCATCATCCAGTTCATGGACCGATGTTCGTCTTGCACCTGAAGTCCGTTTACCTCCATTTCCCTTCAGCGTGGGTCAGTCCGCTTCGTCCTGCTCGGCTATGTGATCTATACAGATAGCGTCTTCGCACACACGAGATGCAAGCAGACAACGCCCTCGTGAACCAATAATGATCCGACTGAACGTGTGTCTAACCAGATTACAATATGATAGCCGTGCAATGATGGAGCCTTATTCAGAACAGAAACTTTGGCAGCCGCTGAGGTGAAAAAATATGATTCGATACATTTTCGTGGGCTGTTGACACGTTTTGGAAATGTGTTCTCTAGTGGCTAAACCTCCCGACCTGAGCATGCCCGGCTGGCCGTCCCCTCCTCCAGGACTGCCGCGAGGCCCGTTTCATAAATATTGACGTATTCCTATTGCAAACAGAGTCCTACATGGCTTGAACGAGAGAAATAAGGAAAGAACATTTTGATTAAAGTTTGTCAGTCTTGCACCAGGAAGCTCACAACATCTGTAACGTTACTTTTTCGTGCAAACGTTTTAGTTGCCAATGCAGATGCATCGTTCACGTTGATGCCGTTGTCATTTTATGATTGTTTATGCATATACATGCCACTGGATAGATGCCCACCAGTTAAGCCTCATATGACAGTTCAATGCGATACTACTAAACGCAGATGTGTCAACTGCGATGAAGCCACTGTCGACTGCGTTCTGCGGTTGCTTCAAATGCATTGACCAAAAACGTTGAATTGGGAATCACGAAAGCTTGCAAAATAAGACGTACTTTCATCGAATACGCAATTCACAGTACATAATAATCTTTTCTACGAATGTAGCGTCACTCGTTGATCATCATCAACGAGTGACGATTGGCATCATCCGTTGATCCATTCTTTCCCAACGGGACACAATAATCGAACATTTATCAGAACCCCGCCAATCTCTGGCCCGGCGAAACAAAGCCCCCTGGCAAGGAGACTGCACCGCCCGACAGAAAAGACGCGTGATTGGCTGCCGCCTGACACTGCCCGAGGCAGTGACCTCGCCGACCTCCGGGCCACAGCCGAGACGGAGGGTCAGAATTGTGAGCTGACGGCACCGGTGAGGACAGGATCGCTGAGATGTCTAGGTCGCCGCCTGCAGGTTGACTCTCACCCCCCAGACTTCAGCCGCCGTTTGGGTCCGCAAGGTGAGTTACGCTCTGATTGGTTAAATGGATTGTGATCTGTGACTTGTTGGATGCTCTGCCTGGGTTTTTTTGCTTGTTGGCCGTTGGTTTGGTGTCTGGGTGTTTGAGGGATCTCTGGGGAGCAGTGTCCTTTAATCCGGCACTGACTGGATGTTTTATAACAGGCTTTAGCCCCGAGACTTTGCTGCATTTCCCGAATTGCTGCATTGCGACCCAGATGTCTGGACTTGATCCTTCTAGGGATGTTGTCTGCATACTAGGAAACTTTGAATTCACAATGGTCGGCCGTTTTCCTGAAACCTCCTCAAAATATTTTCTTGGCAGTTATTCTTAAACATTCTAAACTGTTATCCAAAAAGTTTAGTTTCAGAAACCATTTAGGGCATTCCCAATTCAGAGTTAATAGTCTTCAAGACAGTTGATGGAATTGCTCCTTACTATTTTTGCGCATGAAAATGGTGTATGACGTCGTGCAAGACTCCGGTGTTTTCCCCTACGTTATGCGTATATTGCACTATATTATTCCCCTTCAGGTGCGCTGTTGGCCGGGATTGAGTCAACGCTGCGGATTTTATGCACTGCTAACACATTCGACAGGGTTTTACACTAGACATTTAAGACTTGTATGGCACTATCTTTGGACATGATGACTGAATCAGTTTGGTCTTGGGATAAGGGTAATAACTGCTTCCCGTTTTGGAATTGAGGCTGCGCCACTATCGCGTGGCTTAATAAACGCCATATAAAATAGTAAAAAGCTGGACAAAGAAAAGAAACTAGCAGCGAATCGGGTGGAACCTGGACAAGTCATTCGCTGTTCCATGTAATGTCTTGCAATTTGTCTTTGTTCTATAGGATTCCAGCGACACGCGCCGTTAGTCTACACTCGGTATTTTGTCACGGTGGATTTTGTCATTTACAGCAGTTCGTCTGAAATTACTCACTCTGAACACATTGGAAGTGAACCGTTCAATAACTGAACAGTTTATTTTGACCTGACACTATCTGATCATTTTTTATTTGAAAAGGTATAGCTTTCCTTTTCCAGTTTCGCTTTTCTCTAAACTGAATGTTCTGTGACGATAGTACTGTGACGATCTGTGACGATAGTACTGTGACGATAGTACTATGACGATAGTACTGTGACGATCGCTCTAAGTGTTAATGCCAGTGACACCTAGACCGCACAATCATACCTTCTTTTTCGTGGCTTCCCAAATTTTCCCAATCAGCTCTGCTTGCGGGAATCCCTTTTTTGGCAGACGAAGCGATATGAGTGTTACTTCAGATGTTTCAAATTCTCCTGCAATTTCCTCTTCCACTCTTGCTTTTACTGCTTTTTAAGAGTAGTGGATTGTTCCACTTGTAATATTTGCAAAGTGTTTCAAAAAAACAAGGCGTCAGTAATTGAATTGTACGCTTTCTCTAATGTTCCCAACAAACTTCCTTCCTTTACAGCTGATGCATATTGCCGTTCCCGCACAAGTGATGAGCTGAGCTTCCATGACTCGTTTCCTCGGTCTGCTTGCATGATCGTTTCAAAGTTTTGCCAGTATGTAGACATTCCATGCAAAAAAGGTACTGAAGGTTTCAGGACACTGAATTTATTACTCCTGGAGATATCTCTGAAATACGAAGAGGGCGCCCAGACGCTGGCTGATAACTCACTACAGGTTATCTGGGTAGTTTCATTTCATGCCGTTAGCGCTTCGAGTCTCTTGCCTGGCGCCTACAATGTTCTTTTCTACTGGATCTGTGCCGTATGGATCAAAACTCCTCTGCTTGGCTTCAGTTGGGTAAAAAACCTTCGGACATGTATTCTGTAGATCGTATCGCGTAACGGTCTTGTCTCCTGTTGGGTGTCTTAGGGCTTTCTTCATGAGAGGCTGCTTTAAGCGCAGGTTGGGTAGTTGTCTTTCATCTTCGAACGTGCTTGTGATACACTAACGCGTCATTACGCGAACTCTGTGCGGTTTTCTTGGCTATGTCTCGGCAGTTTCACCTCCACGTCGTAAATACGATAAAACCCTTAAGAGCGATTAAACACACTTTTCCCGATTTCTCCCGGGATTTATTCAGAGAAATCAGTCTCACAAAATAATGTAAACCTTACCCGTCTCACGATAAGGACATGACTTGCCCGTGTTTAGAACGAAACTATCCTTATGTCTAGTACCTAAGTCACTTGATGGAAGTAAACCATGTTTTATCTATTTTTCTCCATTTGTGCAATCCGTGACAAGTACGGGTCGATCGACATTAACCATAGTCTGCAGCTATCCGAACGCTGCTTTAATTACTTGGCCGGAAAAAATTCAGTTCGGAATATGTAGAACTTGGAGCAAAATCATGTGTGGTAACTGCTCTCTTTCCAGTCCCAATGCCCACATCTTCAAAAGCAAATCCCGGAATTTTTTCAACATCTTCATCAAGTAGGGAAATCTTGCATTTCTGACATTGCGAAGATTCATTCAACCAGACCATAACTTAACGGCAACAGTACGACAAAACAGATGAATCGGGGTATCCGTTCCGGTTTTGCGCAAGGTACAGACTTCGTAAATATTCGGAGTTGTAGCCTGTCCTGAAACCAAATTTTCTTACTTCTTGTGCAGCTGCCGCGCCTCCAGTAAAGCACAGGCCGAACTGTTTTCCAGGTCTCTATTCCGTTTTACTTCCGCCTTAGACGGCCTCCGTGAAGCTGGACAATGATGGCTCAGCAGTCTTGTAAACGGCTCGCCCGCCGACTTTCTTGAGAACAACCGTCCGGCGGCCTCTGGCCGAAGCTGTTCCAAAGGCACCCACTCTGCCTCCCCAGTGTTCGCCTTACCGCTCTAGCTAGGCCGAAAAAGCTATCCTACTGAACAGTATGGGAAAGTGAGTTCATCGAAGGACTTCATGGTTCCATTTAGACGAAACGAACTGATCTGCATCCTGTCTGAAACAGGGCTTTACTCAGAAGCGGCATTCTTTCAATCCTTATTTTCGGTGATAAATGAAAGTGGATGATTATAAAAATCGTCCATCGTTAAATCGTTACAACTTGCTTTCAGTCCCAGCACACAGGAACGTCATGCCAGAATGTTGTCATTGCCCAATGCCTTACCTGACCTGACTCTTTGGTGCCTCACATTACTGTCCCATAAAATCAGCAGCTCAGTGAGTCGGTAGCTACTTGAATCTTAAATTAGGTTCCAAATGGCATAGTTGAATACTGTGGTGCTCTTAATCTAATAAAATCTTGAAGGATGTATCGTACTCGGCGATGTTTCAAACATTAAACCTCGCATACATCAAGTGCCGTCTTAAGTTTGGGGCGTTTGTCCCATGTCAATTTAACCTGCAATTCATAAAGTAACATGATCGGTAATGAAGGCAAGACGCTGAAAACGCAGTTAACTTTGACAACGCACTAAGGTTTTCACAACTGGTCGGTTTCCCATAAACCGGCAAACTCCTTCTCAACCATCCTTTGAGCAGATTTGCGATGTTAATTTTTTTGGCATTCCAATCGGTCATGTCACCCATTTTCCTGATGAATTTTTTTTCCAAGCTGTTTCAAACACATACTCAACCAAAGTCAGCCCAATGTCTGCCAGGAACACTGGGCGTCCCGGTGCCCGTCTGGAAAGCCTGGGTTTTATTAACGTTCAGAATAACTCCGAGAATGTATCAAAGGTCTTTTCGGTGCCCAAACGGGCAGACACGCTGTCACATGTACGCTCCAAAATAAAAGCTGCATCGCCTGCATGCTTTTTGACTTTACCTTCGGCGCCTCCTTGAACGTCACCTTTGATCTGTCGACGGTTTGTCATGATGGCCAGAGTTTCGGAGCACAAGAGGCTAGCACCAGTCGCCTTGTCTGCAACCACGTTCTATGCTAGAGAAAGGAGCTGAAGCCCCATTTTGACAACTGTCGATTCAGCCCCAGCAACATTGCTCGTACCCATCTTCTGAAGCCATTTCCAAAACTTTCATGGCATCTTGCATGAAAAGATGCCACAACACTAACCCAGGATCTCTACGAGGACCACTACCGGGAATGCATATTTTCTGGGTTTAAGGAGACTATTAACAACTCTTGAAACAAATGAAAGGACAGTGAAACGGAACGGAGCAGAATAGAGTTCGTTTCATTGTAGTTGTTTGGTTTTTTTCGTTACACCGGGCTGTTTCGTTGTACCGGATTATATTTTCTTAGGCAATTATCCCTTAGTTTTGGTGCCGAAATGCTAGTGAGCGTCAGTTTTTTTACTGGTAAAAGCGGTATGTAGATGACCAGGCTTTTAACTAATCTCTCTCAACAGTTAAGAAAACACTGTTGGATATGTATTACTGAACCTCTTTCCTGAAAGAGCTTTTCATAGGCGTGACGAATCGTAAGATTTCGTACATTCGCATTTCAAAGCCTGACATAATTTTCTAGTCTGCTTTCCATTACCAAAAGTCTGGAAAAGGCAGTTACCGCGTGATCTAAGTTTCTTTTCTGAAGCCATGATAGCAGCTGTGCTGGAACCGTCGACAGTTAAAGATAGCCCGGGAGCCTCTTCACGCGGGTCCTGAGCCTGGTTTGACCAGTTTTCTCGAGGCGTGATCTTCGGTTTCACGTTCGGGCCGGCTCGGCCAGCGCACACGTGAACTGCGTCCGGACCCGACCGCGCCGCCCGGTGCTGGGCGGCGCCGCAGGCCAGGTGTCCTCTCAGGCCGGAGGCCTGACCTCATGTCGGGTCCCTGACCGCGGCCCCTGCCTCAGGGCGGCCCGGGGCGGCGAGATGCGTTCCGCCGGCCGACTGCTGCTGCTGCTGCTGCTGCTGGCGGCCTCGGCGGCGGCGGTGCCTGTGCAGGACGGCAGGCAGGAGCCTCAGCAAGCCGGGGATATGTTCGGCCGTTTCAGGCCGCCCGCCCAGCAGCCGACGAGCGACTACGGTATGTTCGGCGACTGCTCCGTGGGCCAGTCTGCTTCCGATGCGCACTGGTGTGAAGGGATTGGCAAGGGCGTGTTTAACTGGAAATATTTCGAAATTCGCGCAGCTCTGTTCGGATGACTGTAACGTAGTTTTATGGAATGTAGTCGGACAACTACGTGCACCCCAACGTACACCATCAATCACATTGGCAGGCTCACGGCTTTTCGCTGCAATGACTCCGCGGCTGTAAATGTCCCGGCCCGCCTGAATTATCCTGTCTGCTCACCAGCCTCGACTCGGCCGGCGTCTGCCGAGTCACCGGCAGAACAGCGGGCAGACTCTGCCGCGCCGGCGGCGGAGCGCGGCTCCGACTCCGCCGAATCCTGCCCCCCGCGCAGCGTCTGCGTGCCGGTGGCGCGCTGCTCGTCCAGTACGTGCTTCTCTAATCGGGCGAGTGTCTGCTGCAGGCCTTTGGTGCCATGGCCGCGCAAGGAATCCAACTGGGTCCATTGCCCAGGTGGTGGCACGGGATGCTGCCTCGCGTGGGCGTTGTTGATTTTGTCGACGTCTGTCTTGTTGCCGACGGGACGTATGGGGACGTAACGTCCCTATCTTGCGACTGCGGCAGGCTACAGCGTGGCTGATACCGTACCGCATTCCATTTGAACTCGATCGAGTCCCTCGAGCATCTGCATTATTCGCTATAAACTGCGCACCGTTTTACTAGCTGCTTGATCTGCACGAGTGTGGTCCCGGTGTCTGGAAACGTGTTGAAGATCTGGTCCGTCGTCTGTTCAGAGCCCCCTAACAGTTTTGCTGGGTTTCAGCCGACTCAATCACGTACGAGCCGAGCAATGATATCTATCATTCGTCGTCGCAGTACGATCAGCAGGCATTCCGAACACAGGTAAGTTTAACTGCTAGTCTTGTCTTGTTTGACCAACCGGGGTACCTGATAATTACGGCTGTCGTCTCATGGAATGACTGCCACAGTATCTGGCTGGTTGAAGCTTAAGCAATGGTTATCGCCGTAAAGAGGGCCTGGGGTCGCCGTATTTTCCGGGAATGTTCTTTGTTGTTTGTGGGCGTTTCGTGTTCTCTGCAGTTCGTGGCGTCGCTAGTAGATTTTCCATCGTCAAATCACTCCGCATTCCAGTCGCGTCAATGACGTGGTCTTGGTCGTTGGGTTAGCAGGGTTTCACTGTACCTCCGCAGAGGTTCACCTGCGGGCAGTCGCGCGCCGGACAGGTGTGCTGCCCCGAGGAAGCGGTGCTGCGCGGGAGGCCGGCATCCAGCGCCAACAATCCGTTCGGTTTTCCCGACTCGCTGGGCACCAACTCTTTCCAAGCACCGCGACCCGTCGGCGGCCGGCTCCGGCTCCGGCGCCAGTTCGCAGGGCGCTGACCGGGGCGGGTCCGTGAGGCCGCTCACACTGCCGCAGTCCTTCGTCGGTCCGGCCCCGCCGGCTCAGGTCTTCGGCGGGCTCGGCCAGGGGTCCCCGCAGCAAGGTCAGGGGTCCGGAGGGGTCCAGCCGGACCGAGAGTATGCCGCTGGCTCTCCGCCGGGCTCTGGAGGCTTTCTGCCCGGTCAGGGTTCGAGCGGGCTACCCCAGGATTCCAGTGCGTTTTCTCAGAGCCCGGGGTCCAGTAGCGCCTCACCAGGCCTGGGAACTGGTGGGTTCACGCACAGCACTGGTGGCTTCTCCCAGAGCCAAGGTTCTGGTGGCATCCTCCCTGGTTCTGGACTTCCTCACGGTTCTGGCTTCTCTCCTAGTCATGGTTCGGGCGTAGTCAATGTCGGGCAAAGCTCTAGTGGGTTCCAGCAAGGTTCTGGTGGTTTCTCTCAGAGCCAGAGCACTGGATTTCCGCCCACTTCTATCTGGTTCCCTTCCGTCAGTGTTGGGTTCCCTCATGACGGTGACGGGTTCCCTCGTGACCAGGTTCCCGCCGACAGTTCTCCGGGTTCTGGCCAGTTTCCTCAGGGTTTCTCGCCTGGTGCGTTCCCTCAAAGCCAGAGTCCGGACGAGTTCATTCGTGGTGGGTTTGGCCAAAACGCGGCCACCGGCGGATTCTCCCACGGTCCCTCTTCCGGAGCCTCGGCACAAAGCCAGGGTTTCGGCGGGTTCCCACATCCGACCACCGGAAGCTTCCCTTCAGCGCAGACCCCTGGCGGGTTCCCCCCGGGCCAGGCTGGAGCCCTCGCCCAGGGCCAGAGCTTCGGAGGAGACTCCCGCCCCGCCAGCCAGAGCTTCTTCTCGCAGTCGGCGGTGCCGCCTGCCGCTCCGGCGGGCGGCGGGCCGCCGTCCCCGCCGCGGCGCCGGCCGCTGCAGGACGTGCTGATCCGCGGCCAGCTGCACGCCCTGCCCGAGTTCAGCTCCGTGCTGCGGCTGGAGGATGGCGCCGAGGTGTTCGCCACGCACGGCCGCACGCTGGAGCGGGCGGAGGTGCGCGTCGGGCCGGGCTTCGCGCCGACCGGGCGCCGCCAGACGGTGCTGCTCAGAGGCCGGCCGTACGAGACCGACGAGTTCGTCTACGTCTCCGACCCCGCCGGCGTGCCGATCCTGGTCACGACCGCCGGCGTGCCGGCCGCGGTAAGGCCCGTCTGGGCGCAGCAGATGTCTTCCTGAGACAGTCTTGTCGGAAAAATGACTGCTGTGGTAGTGCCGCTTCAGTATTGGCCTGAAAGTAAAGTAGCTGACCTAGCTGAGGGCTGGCTATTTGGGTGAGATGCGAGGTGGGCCTCGGTGTGAGCACAAGTCTCTGCGGCTGAAGTCTCCTTGACTGTCCGGGCACTGGAGAGATGGTCACGCATGTTTCACGGAAGGACTGCTGCAAGATGTCTTAGTTGCTTTGGTCTGACATTTCGCCAGTGCCATTCCATGAGCCTCAACTGCGTTTCTCTAGCTAAGACCAAAATTCAGATGTGTAAGTTCGGGCACTTCTGCGACAGTCACACCAACTGATGGAGGTGTAACTTCCAGCTCTCGTTGATCGGCGAGGAGTTTGAGGAGTTCGAGCGGTTCGTTCCTCGCCCGGAGCTGCTGATCCTGGCGGCGGATATTCTTCGGTCCACCGCGTGAGTTGCATGTTTGTCAGACCTTCAGCCTCTGGACTCAATGTTTGGACATAGGGAGGACCTAATGATGTCCGTTGGCAAGCATTGGAAGCGTGCTTTTCCCGCAAGTTCATGTCATTTGGTTCCACTCGGCCATTACCGCGCTGACAAATACGTCGAAGCAGCGAACGCCGGGCGTTGACGACACGTCTGCACCACTCTCTCAGACGTCCGGAAATGACTTTTCAGTCCCAATACAGACAGTAATATTGCATATATGTAGGTGGTCATATGCTGCCTGCAAATTTTGCGATTTTGCGTATTTTAGTATCTCTTACTACAATCCGGATGAAAGATCTGCCCCTGTTGCAGGGGCCTGGACGACCCTTTCACAGCTGACTCTGACTCAGGGTCTGAGGACCTCCCTCCGCCGCCCCGGCCGGCTACCAGCCTGCAGCCTCCCCGGCCCTCCCCTGGCGGCCCGTCTTCGGACGGCGGTCCAGGCGCTGCGTTCGCTCCTGATCGCGTCCCTGCGCTGACGAGCGGCGACGGCGGAGTGCCCTTTGGCCAGCCTGCCTTCGGAGGCGGCGTGGACGGCGGGCACGATCACGGGGCTGGCGGCCACTATCCACACCACCCGCCCCCCGGTCTCAGTCACCAGCACCTGCACCCGCCCTCTCACCCGCCGCCACCGCCGCCTCCGCCTCCGCCTCCGCCCCCGCCCCCGCCGCCGCCGCCGCCGCCGCCGCCTTCCGCCCATTTATGGTAATCACTACCACCACCCCCCGCCGCATCATCATGCGCCATTCCATAACAGACTGATCTACAGCAGACCGAAGCCAATCCACGACAAACCAATCCACGACAAACCAAACCATGACAAACCAGCCCACAAACCAGTCCACCACGAGCCGGCCCATCACAAACCAGTCCACGGGCCGGTCCACCACGCGCCTGTCCATGAGATTCAACCAGTCTACCAACTGGCCCACCAGCCCCTTGAGCCGGTCCACCAGCCCCCTTGGCCGGTGCAGCAAATCGGCGTGCCGGCGTTGCACGGCCTGCAGCAGCCGTTCTTAGGGCACCTGCCGCCGCTCTTAGGGCACCTGCCGCCGCCACTCGAGAGGCCGCCACCTCTCCCGCCTCTGCCGTGAGTGTCATTGAGCGCCGATCGTTCGCAGCTTCTGTATCGCAACAACCGCTGGCTGACCTTCCACTTTTTCGTGCTGACCGCGCCTTTGTTCACCTCATGGTGTAGGAATACACCTTGGTCAATCTTGTTCGCAGTGTCAGTCATTCAATGAGACGAATGACTCTAGTTACCGGCACCAACAGTCAGACCTGCTCTAGCCGTCGCTCTGGCTGAGAGCCCCTCTCCGTCCCAGGTTGTTCCCGGCGGGCACGTGCGGTCTCCGGAGTCGGCTCTCTGAGCTGTACACGGCGCTGTTCGGAGACTTTTCCAGCCGCATCTCTTCCGGCTACGGCCGGGAGCCGGGCGTGACAGACTACGGCGACTTCCCGTGGCACGTGAGGGACTGCCGCCGGCTGGGGACTGACACAGTTTGAAGACAGTCTGTCCTTCGCGTTAGAGCAAGGACATAGCTCAGTCCTCTACGGCAGTTTAACGAATTCGATGTTGCACGCCTCTTCGAAGGCCGGAGGACGGTAGTGCTGTCTGCGTGTGTAAGTAACTGGTAACATATCTTTTCAATTGAGTTGACTGTACTGTAGACAGCTCTTACGCAAAATGATTGCGAATGGCAGCAGTTCGTAATTTTAAGCCCTCAAAAGAGGGACGTTTGAACTGTGGGTAGGGCAGTTGCCATCCCCAAACTTAAGGCAACATTACGCCTCTGGCGTTGCATGAAAAGAAATGAGATGAAAATCACGTTTGCCCCGGTCTCCAGACTCGGCCACTCTTGTCTCGAAGGCAGTCCTGGACCAGGGTGTGCTCCTGAATGTTTTCGGAAGTAAAACTCTGAGTTAACCACGGCCCGGTCCGATACTGCAGTGCGCTCATGACTCAGGCGGCCGACTCGGTCGGTCCCTGTGGCGTGCTGTCCTGTGTGGTGTGCAGTCTGCACGCGGCTGGCCGGTGTGCTGTTCGTACACCGCTGGCCGGTGGTGCGACGTCTGTACGCCGCTGGCCGGTGGTGCGACGTCTGTACACCGCTGGCCGGTGGTGCGACGTCTGTACGCCGCTGGCCGGTGGTGCGACGCGCTCCCTGTACGCCAGTGGCCAGTGTTGTGCTGCCTGGCTGTGGTTGGCGTCATTGGCCGGTGTGATGTACCGTCTGTACGCCGTCGGCCTGTCTGCAGGCGGCGGTCCTGCGTCGGGTCCCCCCTCACGCGGCGTCGGGCCGCCGACTGGCCGGCCTGGAGTACGTGTGCGGCGCCACGCTCGTCTCGGCCGACATGCTGGTCACGGCCGCCCACTGCGTCCAGGGTGAGACTGGCCGACTGACTGACGGAGGGCTGGCTGGAGGGAGGACGAGACGCTCGGGAGAAATGGTTCGGTGAGATGGGCGTCGTGTCTCAGACGAGACGGAGAATCGTTCAGTTTCCACAACAAACTGTCCAGAGACCTGGCCCGACTGGGCGATCCTGTGAGGCCATCTATATGCTTTGCATGGTGTGCGTATGCAGTGAGTCAACGGTGCACCGTTATTGGTTGAGATGGAACTGGTTGAAACAAGGCATTTCCCGGCAGTCTGTTATGTAAATGTGTAAATGTAAATATGAACGCCAGCGTTCCTACTGCCTAATGCTAGCGGCTGAGAGCGGCCAAGGTTCTATGAAGATAGCGCTTGACGGTGGGTGTTGCATGGGCGGCAGGCCGTTCCCCTCGTTTGCACTACCTTCCGTAGTCTGTTCAGGTCGCAAGCACCTGCCCTGTTTCCTTCCAGGCGAGGACGAAAGGAATCTTGTAGTGCGCCTGGGGGAGTACAACCTGTACTCTGAAAAAGAAGAGCTGTACCAACCATACGACGCGTCGGTGCTGCGTATTCACGTTCATCCCGGTATGTGCTCTTCTGTTGTCATCCAGTTCTGGGCAGCCGGTCTTCAGATTGTGCATTAAATGTTATCGGCAAACGTTGAACCTTCGTGATGCGCGTAAGATATTTAGATTCGGTCTACAAGGATCTATGCAGGTGGATATTTTCCTACTGTCCGAACTCGGTGGTGAGCTTGCATGGGAGCTCCCTGTTTGCGCCCAAGCAGAAATGTGATCATTCCGCGTTCCATGCGGCCCTTAGGCTCGGCTTGTCTCTCCGTATGTGGCCTCTGTCAGTGGCCGTTAGAGAAAGCTTTAAGCTGTATTTTGCAGCATAATCATCTGTGGTCTTCGGAACGCCTTTCTCAAGCGTTCTGTGCGGTGTCCCGGTCCAGGTGTTCCGATTAACTGTGCTCCGTGCTCCCTGCGTCAGAGTACCTGTCGTCGGTGTTCCGGGCGGACCTGGCGGTGCTCCAGCTGACCGCTGCCGTGCCGCTGGACAGCCTGCCTCACGTGACCGTCGCCTGCCTGCCGGGGCCTGACCTGACGGACGACCCCACCGTCTGCCAGGTCCCTGGCTGGGGCTACGACGCGTACAAAACTCAGGTGGGCGTGCGTGCTCCGCCAACGAAGAACTGCAGTGCGTGAGTGAGGAAGCGTGGTGACTCGTGTGTGGACATCCTACTCATGGCCGTAGGAACGTG
Source organism: Capitulum mitella (assembly GCA_030062745.1). NCBI lineage: Eukaryota > Metazoa > Arthropoda > Thecostraca > Pollicipedomorpha > Pollicipedidae > Capitulum > Capitulum mitella. Next base: position 964,519 of record CP099852.1, on the reverse strand, counting down.
ACGATCGGGGGTTATGGCTCCTGTCCATTTCGCAAGACTGGACATCCCGCGACGTCGGGAGGAAAGTAATTCTTCAGAAATCCGTATCTGCCTGACGTCCGTACACTTGTCCTATGGGCAATGCTGCGGTCTTGCGGGCTGGCAGTGGCTCTGACCCACTCTGGGCCGTGCTGGTCTGATGCTATCCTCTGCCGGGGTGTCTGTGCCCGTGCCTCGGCCCGCTATAATTGCCGTCTGCCGCCGTCTGAAGGCCTTCCTGTTCCCCCTGACAGCCGGAGGAGGCACCGCACGCTCTGAAGGCTGTGGCTGTGCAGCCGGTACCGGCTGACAAGTGCGAGGCCGGCCTGAGGGCTACCCTGCTGGCCGACGACTACAGTCTGCAGGAGGGCAGCTTCTGCGCGGCCGGCTCTCACGGACAAGACACCTGCCTGGTGAGCAGCCATGCAGCAAATTTCTCACGATGGGTGGGAGTCTAGTGGATTCGTGATTAAAGCAAATTAAAGCCGTGATTAAAGATGTCTCTCTGGTACATCGCAGAAGCAGAAGCGATTGGAAAAGAATGCAGAGATTCGATTACGCAGTCTACATAATCGAGCGCGGCGTGAATGGTCGGCCACTTACAGAGCTGGGGACATCTCCTTGCGATTCCGAGGAATACCAGATGTTGGTCTGCTTTGCTTGCCGCTCGGACTGTCACCTTCACGTAGATCAATCTTGGGCACATTGCTAGTGGGAGGAATGCTGCCTGTCTTAATGCTGAGGCAGTGTGCGTGCGACATTTTTGTCTGGGAAGGCTAAACTTGAAGAGCTACCACTATCTGAGGTTGGCCACTGCCCGGACGGTTTGGGACGGCCCGGGGGCTCTGGCCGGCACCCGATCCGTCGCCGGCCTCGGTGCCTCCACTGTGCCAGAGTGCGGGTCGCCGATTGTCAGTCAGCTGTCTAGCTGGGCTCTCTGTAAGCAGTGGATGTCGGGAAAGCACTGGTCTGTTCCGGCAAGAATGGGGAGTCCTCTTCGTTCGGCGTTTGACGTTTGGTCCGCGATGTGGCCGGCAGAGGCTGATCGTCAGGGTCGTTCTGATTACCACACGGTCGTGTTGCGGCTTTGAAAATTTACATCGCGCCGCAAAATCGGCTGTTGGAAATGGCGCGGTCACTGGCAGTGTTGAGGCCCCTGACTAGTTCCACGTCTGATGCCGTCTGTGCCGGCAGGGTGTCTGGTGTGTCCGGTGTACCTCAGACTGCCGTCTGATTCCGTCTGTGTCGGCAGGGTGACGGCGGCGGCGGTCTGGTCTGTCCGGTGTACCTCCGGACGACGGCGAGGACGGAGCCGCCCGTGTACCACCTGGTGGGCGTGACCAGCTGGGGGGTCCGCTGCGGCGACGGCACGCCGGGTCAGTGACGTCATGTCTGACGCGCTGTCGCCGAACCGACGCGGCGAGTGACGTCATACGCTGCGTGTTGCAACGTCACAGGCTATTGGTCCGAGTCTAGTTATTGCTTTTTCACACGGTTAGCGGTCAGTATTTGGTCCCGCGTCTTGCGTATTAATTGGCTGTTTTTCCGTTCTGTTTTCAGGAATATACACCAATGTGCATTACTACAGGCGCTGGCTGGAGTCGGTCATCAACAGCTCTTCCTTCTGAGATCATTGCACCGACATCGATAGTTTTGCGCTTTAATTGCATGTGGTGTATTTAGCTGTCACGCTGTTTTGTCGTAATCACGAGTGCCTCATTCCATTGTTGTATCTATTGCACAAATCACCCAAATAGATACTCTAGGGAGATGCGTTCCTTTCCTTTTGTCTGGGTCTTTGCTTCCCGGAAAGTCTACAGATCGTTTCATCGTCCAAGGTAAGAGGTTTGGACGTCGTCGATGACTGCGCATTTCGCAATGAGACTCATATCCAGGCTGCTTGGTTTTTGCGTGTCAGTTATGTCTCATTACATGCAGTCCGCACATGACCCGCAGTCGTTCGCCACAGGCTGATCTGTCCTGAGGCTGGTCGGAGTCTCTGCTGTGTCTGGAAGCCGGCGTGTTCCCGCCTGCAGACGGCGGTACGTTGGCGACAGATTCTGCCACCGCAGGGAGAGCGCGCCTCTGCGGCGAACACGCGTCCACCAGACGGCTCTGCCGCGGCGGCGTTGTGTTCGTCGCACGAAACTCTTCTCCGCGGTGGGATTGTGCTGAGTGAACTGTGATGATCTGTCTGCCCCGAGGGCAGATGGGAGCCCCAAGGGCACGGAGATGAGACGGTCCCAGCTGGTGCTAGTCAAAATTGCCCCCGCGTATGTTCGAAGTCGTGGACTATAACATTTGTGTACATAGCCAGCTTCAGAAGCGTGTCCAAACTAGCGACCATAAACTTTTCTTGTAGTGACGGAAGCCGAAGGCTCCTGGTACTCCTCCAAGCTTGGCTGCTTTTTAGACCTCTGATTTCGCATTTCACCTTTAGTTGTAAGGACCAGGCCGGAGAAATGTGATGAGAACCGACGGCGCGCTCGCGGGACCGCGCGGTGACCAATCGGCGCCCGTTTGGTGCCCGTTGCGGGAGCTGATTGGTTGCCGAGCTGCCCCCACGAGACCGAGCCGCCGGCGGTTTTGTATAGACTCCAAAATGGAGCTGTAAAATCGTGTACAGTAAAGAAAGCGGTTTGAAAGACGTCAAAAGCGGCCTTCTGCCCGCGAATGATCGTAGGCACCAGTCTCGGCACCTTCCTTTCAAGCCGTTTTCCAGAGTACCGAAGCCCAAGTTCAAAGCAATGCCTCCAGTCCTCGGTCGGGATCAGATCACGGCTCGTCCGGCGGCGTGACCGTGATCTTTCCCTGGCCGGGGAGGGACCGATCCGTGAATACAATACTGTCTGAGACTGAGACCGCCGCAGCGGTGGGCTCCGCGGTCAGACACGCCCGACAGCCTGCACCTGTGTTCCAGTGCTGGAGGCGTGCAATGGAACGGCAGGGGAAGTATGCTGGACTGAGCCGCCCTGGCCCCTGGTGCGTATCTAGATTGAACTAAGCATTGAAATTCACCTCTACCAGACCTCAAGGAGCTCGGAATCTTGACAGTGTGGAGAAAGTGTTGCGGTTTTCCTGGCCTCGACGCGTAATAGTTCGCTACATCTAAGAACTAACACTGTAAAGTTCGGCCGGATTTTGTCTACTCCCAAATGGATTATGTAGCAAAAGAACGTAACAGAATGCAAGAGAACAGTAACATACAAAAAATTCATTCGCGTGAGTGAAATGACGAAATTACGGCTTCGTCTCCCGACGTAAGGTTTTAGACATAAATATTCCATAACCTTAAATTCCGCAACATTTTTTTGAAGAGAAATATCAGATTCGAAGAAAGGATTGGCGATCGCCTGTCTTCTGCTTCTAGTTGTCAAAACATAAAATGGTAATTTTTATTGGACGCTGATATTTTTCGCGCATGGTTTCAGATCAGTCTCGTCCACCTGTGGCGGGTAAGTAATCTCCAGACATCACGTACACGTGCGCACTTAGGAGACTAGTCTCAATTTTGTGATGAACAAACAATTCTGACATCAAATGATGTCTCCTGGATACACCAATGGATACTGCGTACGCGCATCTACAGCATGTATATAAAACGCCGTAGTCTGACTGCGAGGGTTCCGTGCAGGTTTGGCGCATGTGGAGGATCTGAGAGTGGGGCTCTTCGGGACGCATTGTCCCACGTTGCATTAACGCGTGTATGTCCACGCGAGTAGATTCACATGTAGTGTACTGTGATGTCAGTCTCAGGTAGGGGCATGTCATGACTCGGGGGAGGCATGTAAAGGTAGTTGGCCTAACTCCTGGGATGGCTCTTCTTGGCATCGTCCCATGTATATAAATTTAATCGAGAGGAATGGGTGGCACGATGTACAGTGCAGGAACGCCTCGGGCATTTGCATAGCCACCCGTGCATTTTGTGTATAGTTGCCCAGCCCGGGGCCGGGGCAGGTTTTTTTCCCGGGTCGACGTCTGCAGGTCACTGACCTCTCCACCTTGGCTCCTGGTCCCGGTCTGCTGTGGAGCCCTGGTGTCTCTCCAGGTCCATGTACAGGACACTGACCCAGTCGTGTCGCCTCACCCCCGCCGGGAGGTCATTGACCTGGTGACCTCGTCCCACACCTTTCGTTTTTCTGTCTGACCCGGCCGGGTCCGCCGCCCCTCGGCGTCTGTCCTATCCAGCCTGACCTGACGGAGGAGGCCCTTCGTGTGCAGAAGGCTCATCACATTGAGCTATCTTGTGTGATGGTGGTGGGCAGTGGGACCGTTTGGAATGGCATGCGCAGATATCCAGTGGCTCTGTCCTTATTTCTGACCAAGACTCTGGTATTTCTTTGACTACATCGCTGCTGCCATGTTCTTGAACCTCTTCTCACATTCCGTTCCAGTTCTGGAGCGAGGTTCTCACGGCTATTCGGCATGCCATCTGCAGCGCTGATCGTGAACGATCCGGTGAGATACAATGGTGGTGTTTTGCTTGGCATCGAGAGCCCCTGACTTGATCAGTGACTTGATCTGCTCGCCTCTGGAGTGCTGACAATGCTTTTGCATGTGGCATTCAAGTCTTCCGGGCGTATAAGATTTCTCTGAATCTTAAACTAATGGAATCGTGAAGCGGAATCAGATGGTCGCCGGTCATCTCTAATTCTTTTGTGGAGGGCTGGGACCGCTCACTTTGCACTTGTGAGCACTTTACACTGCATTCAAAGTGTACGAGAAATATTGATCTCGGCACGTTCCTGATTTATGAAAATCTTAGTCTTGTTGGCCTAATTCGCATTTTCAGAATCTTTGCAGTATAAGTGGTTCCCAATTGTCTAGGTCTAGGAGTCTCCTCAATACACCGGAAAAAATCAGCAATCCGCAGACAGTCGTTGATGGGATCAGAACTGTCACCAGAATGTTTGCATGTGCAGGGTTTTCTCGTTGACTACTTCGCGACATCCAGGGGCAACTGTCCGGAATCTCGTGCTCAACCGTTCCGAGTGATGGCAGATGCATTGTACAACCTCTCAGAATGAAATAATTAGGTTGCAATGAGTGCATTTTTTGCAAGCAGATTTCCAAAGTGTGGAAGCAAATGTTGAGAGCAATTGCTTCCTTCCTCTCATAGAAATCGGTCGTTATTAAAACTTCGTGGACTAGCTACGCATGGATTCTATATCGTGTTCATCACAAAGATGAATAGGCTTAAGGCTGGGTAAGATCACTTGCGCCTTCCAGATGGCACGATGTACCATGGCCAGGCACCATAGTCGCCGATCTGGTTCATGTAAGGGCAGAGAACTACTCTCAAGCTCATGAATGCTGCCTAATAGGTTTAATGTCCGCAGGATGCTTGGCAATGCCTCTCGTCTCTTACAAACGCTTTACCCCTACATTTAAGAAGATAAAACTTGCGGTGACTGCCGGTCATGAGGTCGGAATATGTGGTGCACATGAAATTTCTCTGCGTAACTGGTTGAGCTAATTGGGTTATTTACCTTCCTACAATGGATGTCACATTTACTGTCCTTTTTTCAGAGCACGGATCTTCGGTCAGCATGAAGCGGTACGTAATCTGAGCGGGGTTTACAAGTTAAAACATTGCACCCCCAAACGCGAAGGTTAAACTGATGAACAAACAGTTCTGACGTCGGAAAATGATGTCGCATGGATAAATCACTGGATATTGCGTTCACGCGTGCAGCTTTAGTGCATGTGCAGGGTCTGTGAGTGGGACCCTTTGCACGAATTGCCCCAGGTTGTGTTCATGCATGTTTTTATCGCTTGTGGTTTCAAATATTGTGTGCGGTGATTTCAGTGTCTGGTAAGGGCATGTCATGACTTGGGGGGAGGCTTGTAAAGGTAGCTGGCCTAACCTCTGGGATGGCGCTTCTTGGCATCGTCCCATGCATATAAATTTAATCGAGAGGAATGGGTGGCACGATGTACAGTGCAGGAACACCCGGGCATTTGCATAGCCACCCGTGCATTTTGTATATAGTTCCCCATGCCCGGGGCCGGGGCAGGTTTTTTCCCGGGTCGACATCTGCAGGTCACTGACCTCCCCACCTCGGCTCCTGGTCCCGGTCTGCTGTGGAGCCCTGGTGTCTCTCCAGGTCCCTGTACAAGGCACTGACCCAGTCGTGTCTCGACTCTGACCCCCGCCGGGAGGTCATTGACCTGGTGACCTCGTCCCACACCTGCCGTTTTTCTGTCTGACCCCGGCCGGGTCCGCCGCCCCTCGGCGTCTGTCCTATCCAGCCTGACCTGACTGAGGAGGCCCTTCGTGTGCAGAAGGCTCATCACATTGAGCTATCTTGTGTGATGGTGGTGGGCAGTGGGACCGTTTGGAATGGCATGCGCAGATATCCAGTGGCTCTGTCCTTATTTCTGACCAAGACTCTGGTATTTCGTTGACTACATCGCTGATGCCATGTTCTTGAACATCGTCTCGCATTCTGTTTCAGTTCTGGAGCGATGTTCTCACAGCTGGTCGGCATGTCATCTCCAGCACTGATCGTGAACGATCCGGTGAGATACAATGGCGACATTTTGCTGCACCGAGAACCCTTGTAACAGTGACTGATCTCCTTGCCTCTGAAGTTCTGCCAGTGCTTTTGCCTGTGATTTTTTGTGGTCTGGACATAAGATTTCTCTCATTCTTGAACTCTTGGAATGGTGAAATGGAATCCAATTGTCGCCAGCCATCTCTAGTTCTGTTGTCGAGGGCTGGGGTCGCTCACTTTGCGCTTCTGAACACTGCACACTGCATTTGGAACGTGCGGGAAATATTGTTCCCGGCACATTCGCGATTTATAGAAATTCTGATCTTGCTGGCCTGATACCCATCCTCAATCTTTCCCGATAGCTATAACGTAGTTCCAAACTGTCCAGCTTCAGGTGTCGTGAATGCACTGAAAGAAGTCAACAATGCGCGGACACGGTCGTTTAGGGGATCAGAACTGTCACCAGAACGTAGTTTGCATGTACCAAGTTTTCTCGTTGACTAGCTCGCAGCATTCAGAGGCAACTGTCCGAAATTTTGTAAACATGTCTTAACCGCTCAATGTGACGAAATATCCCTCCTACAAACTAGAGGAATGAAACATAATTAAGACTGCAGTGTGGGCATTTTATGTAAGCAGACTTCCAGAGTGGCTAAGCGAACTTTCAAAGCAATTGCTCCCGTCCTCTCATGGAACGCAGGTCGTAATTTTGTGGAGCCAGTGTCTTCTCATGGTCCCAAGAAGGGCTAATAATCAGGGAATCTGTCTCACTAACTACGTATGGATCCTATCCGCGTTGATCACAAAGATAAGGCCTGCGGCCTGGATAAGATCAGTGCCCCTGAGACACCTTGACCAGGCACCATAGTCACCGATACATGTGCGCCATAGCCGCCGATTTTGTTCATGTAAGGTCGAAGAGCCATTCTGAAGCCTATAACTGCTTTACAAACTAGTTGAAATTGGATGTCTGCAGAATGTAATGTGATGCCTCTTTCGGCTCCTTCACACACGTTTTGCCACTACATTTCAGAAAATAGGTAACATTTATTTTAATACAATTTGGGGCGACTGTCGTATAAAAAGTTCTGAATATTTGATGCACGCAAAGCGCACAATTTCTCTGCATAACTTGAGCTGGCAGTTATTCACCATCCTACGGTGGGCTTATATTTGTTGTCTTTTTTTCAGAGCACGGATGCTTAGCCCTGCGTGAACCGGTACGTAATCGAAGCCGGGTTTCAAGTTCAAACAATGCACCTTCGAACGCGAAGGTTAAACTGATGAACAAACAGTTCTGACGTCAAAAATGATGTCGCATGGATACACCACTGGATATTGCGTTCACGCGTGCAGCTTTGGCGCATGTGCAGGATGTGAGTGGGGTTCTTTGCACGAATTATCCCAGGTTGCGTTGATGCATGTATTTATCGCTTGTGGTTTCACATATGGTGTGCAGTGATTTCAGTTTCTGGTAGGGGCATGTCATGGTTTGAGGAGGGCATGTAAGGGTAGTTGACCTAACCCCTGGGATGGCGCTTCCTGGCGTTATCCCATGTACATAAATTTAATCGAGAGGAGTGGGTGGCGCGATGTACAGTGCAGGAACGCCCGGGCATATGCATAGCCACCCGTGACTGAGACCCTTCGTGGGCAGACGGCTCATCATATTGAGCTATCTTGTGTGATGGTGGTGGGCAATTGGACCGTTTGGAATGGCGTGCGCAGATATCCAGTGGCTGTCCTTATTTCTGACCAGTGCTGGAGTATTTCGTTCACTACATAGCTGCTGTCATGTCCTGAAGCCTAGTAACATTCTGTTTTAGTTCTGGAGCGATGTTCTCGCACCTGATCAGCATTTCATCTCCATCATTCATCGTGAATGTTACGGTGAGATACAATGGTGACATTTTGTTGCACCGGGAGCCCTTGTAACAGTGACTGATCTCCTCGCCTCTGAAGTTCTACTGGTGCTCTTGCCTGTGATTATTAGTGTTCTGGGCATAACAAGATTTCTCTCAATCTTTAACTGACGGAATCGTGGAGCTAAATCAAATGGTCGCCGGTCATCTCTAATTCTTTTCTCGAAGGCTGGGGCCTTTCACTTTACTATTTGTGAACACTGTACACTGTATTGTGCAAGTAATATTGCTTTTGGCACGTCTGCGATTCATAGAAATTCTGATCTTGTCTTCCTAGTGCGCATCTTCAGAATCTTTCCGGTACCAGTAAAGTGGTTTCAAACTGTCCAGTTCTGTCTCAATGCACTGAAATGCACTCAATGCACTCAGTGCACTGGAAGACGTAAACAGTCCGCGGACACAGCTGTCTCGGGGACCAGAACTGTCACTGGAACGTAGTTTGCATTTGTTAAGTTTTCTCTTTGAATACATCATGACATCCAGAGGAAACTGTCCGAAATTTCGATAACAGCATGGCCGCTCAGCGAAATGGAATACCCCTTTATTAATTAAGGAATGAAATACGATTAGAACTGAATAACTGCATTGCAATGTGATGCTTTTTTCTCATCAGTTTTCATAGGGGCGAAGCAAACTGAGCAATTGCGCCCGTCCTCTCGTGGAAGGGGTCGTAATTAATACTTCGTTGAGTCTGTCTGTTCATGGCCCCAAGAAGCGGCTCATAGTTAGAAATCTGTTTCACTAACTACGGAGAGATCCTAAATCGTGTTGGCCAATAGGCCTGCGTTTGGATAAGATCCTTTAGGCCTTTCAATACACCTTGACCACGCACCATAGTCGCCGTATATATATACACCATTGACGCCGATTTGGTTCATGTAAGGGCAGAGAACTATTCTGAAGCCTGTAAATACTGTTCAATAAGTCTAATGTCTACAATATGTATTACTATGCCTGTCGGTTCGTTTGAAAATGTTTTACCTCTTGCTTTAAGAGGAAGATAGTATCTAATTCACTAAAACTGGCGGTGACTGCCGGTCATGACATCGGAACATTTGATGCACACACAGCATGGGATTTCTAGTTATAACTGGTTGAGCTGTTCATATCATACGTTTATCAAACGTTGGATATGATATTTACTGTCTTCTTTTCAGAGCACGGATGCTTGGTCTGCGTGAACCGGTACGTAATCTGAGCGGGGTTTCAAGTCCAAACATTGCACCCCCAAACGCGAAGGTTAAACTGATGAGCAAACTATTCTGACATCAGAAATGATGTCCCATGGATACACTACTGGATACTGTGTTCACGCGTGCGGCTTTGGCGCATGTACGGGATCTAAGTGGGGCCCTTTGCACAAATTGTCCCACGTTGTGTTAATGTATGCTTTTATCGCTAGTGGTTCCACATACGGTGATCTCAGTTACCTGGTAAGGGGCATATCATGACTTGAGGGGGGCATGTAAAGGTAGCTGGCCTAACCCTTCGGACAGATCTTCCTGGCATCGTCCGATGTATATAAATTTAATCGAGAGGAGTGGGTGGCGCGATGTACAGTGCATAAACTCCCGGGCATTTGCATAGCCACCCGTGCATTTTGTGTATAGTTCCCCATGCCCGGGGCCGGGGCAGGTTTTTTCCCGGGTTGAGGTCTGCAGGTCACTGACCTCTCCACCTTGGCTCCTGGTCCCGGTCTGCTGTGGAGCCCTGGTGTCTCTCCAGGTCCCTGTACAGGATACTGACCCAGTCGTGTTGCCTGACCCCCGCCGGGAGGTCACTGACCTGGTGACCTCGTCCCGCACCTATCGTTTTTCTGCGTGACCCCGGCCGGGTCCGCCGCCCCTCGGCGTCTGTCCTATCCAGCCTGACCTCTGACCGAGGAGGCCCTTCGTGTGCAGACCGGCTCATCACATTGAGCTGTCATGTGTGACGGTGGTGGGCGGTGGAACTGTTTGGATGGCGTGCGCAGATATCCAGTGGCTCTGTCCTTATTTCTGACCAAGACTCAGGTATTTCGTTGACTGCATCGCTGCTGCCATGTTCTTGAAGCTCTTCTCACATTCTGTTCCAGTTCTGGAGCGAGGTTCTCACGGCTATTCGGCATGTCATCTCCAGCACTGATCGTGAACGATCCGGTGAGATACAATGGTGATGTTTTGCTTGGCATCGAGAGCCCCTGACTTGATCAGTGACTTGATCTGCTCGCCTCTGGAGTGCTGGCAATGCTTCTGCATTCGTCATTCAAGTCTCTTAGGCGTAACAAGACTTCACTCAAACTGGTGCAACTGTGACGCAGAATCAGATGGTCGCCGGTCATCTCTAATCGTTTTGTGGAGAGCTGGGGCCGCTCACTTTGCACTTGTGAGCACTTTAAACTGATTCAAAGTGTACGAGACATATTGATCTCGGCACGTCCCTGATTTATGAAAATCTTAGTCTTGTTGGCCTAATTCGCATTTTCAGAATCTTTGCAGTATAAGTGGTTCCAAATTGTCCAGGTCTAGGTCTAGGTGTCTCCTCAGTACACTGGAAAAAATCAGCAGTCCGCGGACACAGTCGTTGATGGGATCAGAACTGTCACCAGAATGATGTTTGCATATGCAAGGTTTTCTCGTTGATTACTTCGCGACATCCAGAGGAAACTGTCCGGAATCTCGTGCTCAACCGTTCCGAGTGATGGAAGATGCCTTGTATAATCTCTCAGAATGAAATTAGTTTGCAATGAGTGCATTTTTTGCAAGCAGACTTCCAAAGTGTGGGAGCAAATGTTCAAGAGTAATTGCTTCCTTTCCCTGATGGAAATGGGTCGTTACTGAAACTTCGTGGACTAGCTACGCATGAATCCTATTTCGTGTTCATCACAAAGATGAATAGGCTTAAGGCTGGGTAAGATCACTTGCGCCTTCCATATGGCACGATGTACCATGGCCAGGCACCATAGTCGCCGATCTGGTTCATGTAAGGGCAGAGAACTACTCTCAAGCTCATGAATGCTGCCAAATAGGCTTAATGTCTGCAGGATGCATTGCAATGTCTGTTGGCTCTCTTACACACGCTTTGCCCCTACATTTAAGAAGATAAAACTTGCGGTGACTGCCGGTCATGAGGTCAGAATATTTGGTGCACAATACGAATTTTTTCTGCATAACTGGCTGAGCCAATTGGGTTATTTACCTTCCTACATTGGATGTCATATTTACTGTCTTTTTCACAGCACGGATCTTTGGTCAGCAACAAGCGGTACGTAATCTGAGCGGGGTTTACAAGTTAAAACATTGCACCCCCAAACGCGAAGGTTAAACTGATGAACAAACAGTTCTGACGTCGAAAAATGATGTCGCATGGATACACCACTGGATAATGCGTTCAAGCGTGCAGCTTTAATGCATGTGCAGGGTCTGTGAGTGGGACCCTTTGCACGAATTGTCCCACGTTGTGTTAATGCATGCATGTATCGCTTGTGGTTCCACATACGGTGATCTCAGTTACCTGGTAAGGGGCATATCATGACTTGAGGGGGCATGTAAAGGTAGTTGGCCTAACCCTTCGGACAGACCTTCCTGGCATCGTCCGATGTATATAAATTTAATCGAGGAATGGGTGGCGCGATGTACAGTGCATAAACTCCCGGGCATTTGCATAGCCACCCGTGCATTTTGTATATAGTTCCCCATGCCCGGGGCCGGGGCAGGGTTTTTCCCGGGTTGACGTCTGCAGGTCACTGACCTATCCACCTTGGCTCCTGGTCCCGGTCTGCTGTGGAGCCCTGGTGTCTCTCCAGGTCCCTGTACAGGATACTGACCCAGTCGTGTTGCCTGACCCCCGCCGGGAGGTCATTGACCTGGTGACCTCGTCCCACACCTGCCGTTTTTCTGTCTGACCCCGGCCGGGTCCGCCGCCCCTCGGCGTCTGTCCTATCCAGCCTGACCTCTGACCGAGGAGACCCTTCGTGTGCAGAAGGCTCATCACATTGAGCTATCTTGTGTGACGGTGGTGGGCGGTGGAACTGTTTGGATGGCGTGCGCAGATATCCAGTGGCTCTGTCCTTATTTCTGACCAAGACTCTGGTATTTCGTTGACTACATCGCTGCTGCCATGTTCTTGAAGCTCTTCTCACATTCCGTTCCAGTTCTGGAGCGAGGTTCTCACGGCTATTCGGCATGCCATCTGCAGCGCTGATCGTGAATGTTACGGTGAGATACAATGGTGATGTTTTGCTTGGCATCGAGAGCCCCTGACTTGATCAGTGACTTGATCTGCTCGCCTCTGGAGTGCTGGCAATGCTTCTGCATTCGTCATTCAAGTCTCCTAGGCGTAACAAGACTTCACTCAAACTGGTGCAACTGTGACGCGGAATCAGATGGTCGCCGGTCATCTCTAATCGTTTTGTGGAGAGCTGGGGCCGCTCACTTTGCACTTGTGAGCACTTTAAACTGACTCAAGTGTACGAGACATATTGATCTCGGCACGTCCCTGATTTATGAAAATCTTAGTCTTGTTGGCCTAATTCGCATTTTCAGAATCTTTGCAGTATAAGTGGTTCCCAATTGTCCAGGTCTAGGTCTAGGTGTCTCCTCAGTACACTGGAAAAAATCAGCAGTCCGCGGACACAGTCGTTGATGGGATCAGAACTGTCACCAGAATGTTGTTTGCATATGCAAGGTTTTCTCGTTGATTAATTCGCGACATCCAGAGGAAACTGTCCGGAATCTCGTGCTCAACCGTTCCGAGTGATGGAAGATGCCTTGTATAACCTCTCAGAATGAAATTAGTTTGCAATGAGTGCATTTTTTGCAAGCAGACTTCCAAAGTGTGGGAGCAAATGTTCAAGAGTAATTGCTTCCTTTCCCTGATGGAAATGGGTCGTTACTGAAACTTCGTGGACTAACTACGCATGAATCCTATTTCGTGTTCATCACAAAGATGAATAGGCTTAAGGCTGGGTAAGATCACTTGCGCCTTCCATATGGCACGATGTACCATGGCCAGGCACCATAGTCGCCGATCTGGTTCATGTAAGGGCAGAGAACTACTCTCAAGCTCATGAATGCTGCCTAATAGGCTTGATGTCTGCAGGATGCATTGCAATGTCTGTTGGCTCTCTTACACACGCTTTGCCCCTACATTTAAGAAGATAAAACTTGCGGTGACTGCCGGTCATGAGGTCAGAATATTTGGTGCACAATACGGAATTTTTCTGCATAACTGGCTGAGCCAATTGGGTTATTTACCTTCCTACATTGGATGTCATATTTACTGTCTTTTTCTTTTTGTCTTTTATCTTTTTCACAGCACGGATCTTTGGTCAGCAACAAGCGGTACGTAATCTGAGCGGGGTTTACAAGTTAAAACATTGCACCCCCAAACGCGAAGGTTAAACTGATGAACAAACAGTTCTGACGTCGAAAAATGATGTCTCATGGATACACCACTGGATAATGCGTTCAAGCGTGCAGCTTTAATGCATGTGCAGGATCTGTGAATGGGACCCTTTGCACGAATTGTTCCACGTTGTGTTAATGCATGCATGTATCGCTTGTGGTTCCACATACGGTGATCTGTTACCTGGTAAGGGGCATATCATGACTTGAGGGGGCATGTAAAGGTAGTTGGCCTAACCCTTCGGACAGACCTTCCTGGCATCGTCCGATGTATATAAATTTAATCGAGGAATGGGTGGCGCGATGTACAGTGCATAAACTCCCGGGCATTTGCATAGCCACCCGTGCATTGTGTATAGTTGCCCATGCCCGGGGCCGGGGCAGGGTTTTTCCCGGGTTGACGTCTGCAGGTCACTGACCTATCCACCTTGGCTCCTGGTCCCGGTCTGCTGTGGAGCCCTGGTGTCTCTCCAGGTCCCTGTACAGGATACTGACCCAGTCGTGTCGCCTGACCCCCGCCGGGAGGTCATTGACCTGGTGACCTCGTCCCACACCTGCCGTTTTTCTGTCTGACCCCGGCCGGGTCCGCCGCCCCTCGGCGTCTGTCCTATCCAGCCTGACCTCTGACCGAGGAGGCCCTTCGTGTGCAGACCGGCTCATCACATTGAGCTATCTTGTGTGACGGTGGTGGGCGGTGGAACTGTTGGAATGGCTTGCGCAGATATCCAGTGGCTCTGTCCATTGTCTGAACAATTTTTAGATATTTCGTCGGATGCAGCCCTGCCACCCCGCGCCTGAACCTCTCCATATTCCGTTCCAGTTTTGGAGAGACTTGCTTCGGACTGGTTGACCACTTTCGGATGAAGCCTACCTCGAACATTGTCATCCGTCATCATGCATGTCACAGTGAAGTGTTGCGTAATTTGCAGCATCAGACATGCTCTGCCCCGGAACATTCTTCAGGATCTTAGCAAAAGGTATTTACCGGCGTGAAGCGGCCGTGGCCGGTGGGACGTTTCCCAGTCATGCCATTTCCTTAATGTTTCTATGATGACAACAGCTGCCTTGTGGTATTCCGAGACGGTCCAGCTTGATGCTAGTCAAAATTGCCACCCAACAGTATAAAAGAATCCTAGTCATTCATTTTTCCGTGTTCTGGTGGAGGGTTTCATAGTTTTTAAGTTCGTGCATAACCGCGCGCTGATTTCACAATACCTGAATAGTGTTAGCGTTTTCCGACATATTCTGTGATACAACCCGATAGCAGAGCTCGCGAAGCATCGCTACGACCAGTCCTTGCCTGGGGATCCTGGACCCCAGCATTGGCTGGTTGCTGAGCTGCTTCGTAGCTTGAGCCGCTTCTGGGTTTGTACAGCCATCCAGGTGAAATTGTAGATTTTGTACATAGCCCAGACCGATTTGCAAGGTTCTTGTTCAAATGCTCCGAAGCCTGTCGGAAGAACATTGCCAAATTGTGGTTCACACGTGCTCTCCAAAGGAAAGCACTGCTGGGTTCGAGTTGCCTTGCAGATCGGTCTCCGGAGTGCCGCAACCGAAGTTCAAAGCCAGTCTTCCAGTCATTGTCGGGGACCGGCTGCGCTCGCGAAGCGAGGCTCCTGGTCCCCGCCGGAGGTGGATTCGTCGCTGAAGACCAGCTGTCTGAGAGGGTCCGCGCTGTATTCGGCCCACTGGCAGTGACCTGAGGGATAACTTAGCGCGTGTGACTTGTTCCAGATATTGCCTGCATTACTGCACGCTGCCCGGCACTTGAAAAATGGTACGTACGGCCAAGATTGGAGAGGACCGCTTTTCCCGGGGCGCCGCCTGTGGGTGTTGCCACCGTCGCATCAGATGGCTCCTCGCTGGAGTCTGCGGGCTAGGCGCAGACTTAGCTCGCAGACTAAACGTGGTTCGAGATGCCTTGCCTAATCTGTCATGAGTACCTGATCCGCCCCGAGAGTAAATCGCGAGACTGCCCCTAGCTGGTGCTAGTCAAAACTGCACAATTTTTGTTCCGTTGCATGCTGCATCGATTTGTGTGCATTAGGTCGTTAATGATTTGTGCCAACTGGTGGCAAGAAATGACTGAGGCTGCCGATCAGGCTCCGTTAGGGTGATGTGGTGTGATCTACTCTTTAGCAGATTGTTTAGCTTTTAGCGTAAGGGTGAAGCTGGGGTAATAAGGTAAACATTCGTTCGCTCATGGGACCAGTCTTTGTCAAACACTTCTCGTTCCGGGTGTTGACTGGTCGCAGAGTTGTTCCCTAGAGCCACCGTCGGGTTTACAGAGACTCAATAGACCTTTAGTTTACTTGGATTTTTGTCTGTATAGCCACGAAAGCGTTTTGCAAGATGCCAAAACGTCCGGAAATCGCATGCATCTGTTTTGTGGACGAATGCCCAGACAGCTTCGTTCCGGTATATTCTCTTGCAAATCGCTTTCCAGAACACCGAAGCCAAAGTTCAGTGGTCCCTCCAGCATTCACTCAGACTGAGTTATCGTGCTTTGGAGGGAGAGACTGGTTCCATTCTCCAGCGATGGGACTGATGAATGAGTAAAACCTGTGTGTTTTTGTTTTGTTGTAACCAGACTGCGGGCAAGCCAGTTCCCACGCATTCTTTTGTTTCGGTCGGTAAAAGTTGCATTCGGGATGTCTACAGGAACAGATTCTGTGCACATTCTTGGAAGAGATTAGGCCTTCGTGCACCGAACTAAGAGAACTCCACGAATACGTCTGTTATAATAATGGTTGTCCAAAATCAGAATTCTATATTTGCAGAACTTAAATCCATCCTCGGACGAGATCTCGCGGTAATTCAGTCAATCCTCTTTCCAGCGAGCGGAGGTCATCTGAGAGGAAGCAGACTCCGATCGTTCGGTCTGAACAGTCTGCACCAGTCTGTCGGCGCTTGTCTGCGGGCACGCAGACGGCCCATCGGCACTGCTGTCTGGGCCAGAGCTCGTCCCATGTAACCCGCAACAGTGCTGACTGAGGGAGCCCGGAAACCTGCTGCCATGGACCTGGCCGCACCGACCAGCCGGCGGCGACCGAGGCGGAGGCTCGGGCGACCCGGCGACCTAAACGTTCTAGTTGTCTGGGAGAGCAGGCGGCGGCTGATTGGCTGGCGACCGACTTAGTCTCCTAGTCTGGGAGAACAGGCGGCTGTTCCGGCTGCTGGAGACTGGTCCAGTCTCCCGGGCTGGAGGAGGCAGCCCCCGGACGCCGGATTCTGCTCCGTTAGCCGTGTTCGAAGCTCGCCGGCAGTGTCCGCGCACCATCTGAGGGCGGCGCGAGTCAGCTGATGTACCCTGACTGCTGGTTTATCTGGACAATATAAAAGCCACTGTGGCGTGTTCTGTTGACGATCTCTCTGGTGCCGACTGAACGGAACTCGGGACTCTCTTCTGATCCAAGAGGGAAATCCCACAGTGAGTCAGCTCGCGGGTGTTACTCTTTTGTGTGATACGAATGCGGTATGCGGATCGGTATCAGAACTGTACTCCATGTGCGGTTTGAACCCTTCGGAGATAAGTGAGTTTTTCTGTCTGTGCTAGGTTCGCACAGACTATAAACGATACCTTACGCGTCCTTTCAAAAACCATCTATGGTACGGGGCAATAACTAGGCGTTGTGGTCCTTTTCCATGCAGTAAAGGTAGCTATTCTGGCATACATTCGCAGTAACGCAAACGGAAGCTGTTCGCTTCCGATAACGTACAGCTGGCGCCCTGCTGCGTTGACGAGTCAGCGACGCGAGGGGGGAGGGAGCGGAAGAAGACGCCAGGGCCGTGGGTCCAAAGTGTAAAAAGGCTTTACAAACTCTGGTTGTGTAGTAATAGCCAGTGGTGGCTCCGTACAACACCTTACGTACAACGCAACCGCAGCACCAAACTGTCTTAGATTCGGCTGTCTTACGTCGTCCAGCAATGAAACCGTGAATGATAAGATCCTGTTTAGATCGAGGTATACAAAAACGAAATATTACATCAACAGCCATTCTCGGTGTTATCCGTAGCCTGAGAGGATTGGATTACAGGTCTGATTTCCCTCGGGAAGCAAGTCCAGATTTAAATTGGCGTTTCCACGACCATATAAAGCAAATCCGGATTGCGTTCGAGAGATATGTGCCCGGATTACCTCGGGAAATCTCTGATTAGCCGCCAATTATGGCGACTGTGACATTTCCCTTCAGAGCGAACGAAAATATACCCCAAGTAGATTACCGAATGGATTGGATTTGCTGTAACGGACTGGTGGTGTGTGGGATTTGAGAACTTTGTAGTGCCAGTCTATCATTTTTTGTCAACAACCGCCAACAGACAAGAAATTGATTTGCGAAGAAATTAAGAAATTGATTCTGGTGTCCACTTCGCTGGACACCAAAAAAAAAATGCGGCGCATAATGCTGCTATATGCTTCCAATTCACGGGTAAGCCGGATTTCGCGAGATCTTCTTTTTCAGTCCGGAGTAGCAAATTCAAACCAATTTGCTAAAAGACCAG
Organism: Capitulum mitella; assembly: GCA_030062745.1. Lineage (NCBI taxonomy): Eukaryota > Metazoa > Arthropoda > Thecostraca > Pollicipedomorpha > Pollicipedidae > Capitulum > Capitulum mitella. The sequence continues at coordinate 946,195 of CP099852.1, read as the reverse complement.
TTTTATTGACCTCGGAAATCAGGATTTGAAGGGAAATCAGACTTTGCCAGTGCCATGGAAACGAGGCTAATATCTGCAAAGAGAGTGCAAACTGGACATCCACTGGAATTCGCGCAACGGAAATAATCAGAATACGTTCGCACCCCAGGCGGAAAATCCTTTCCCGTTTCAATGGCGGATAAATGATCGTCACGGATGGGGGCATGCCTACAGTCATATTACGGAATCGTTCGTGCACAGTCCCAAAACGCAAATATAAAATTTTGAATTGATACGAAATGTAAATAGCTAAAACTTACAGTTACCTTCAACACTCCTTTCTCTTCCGCTGATGGTAGCTCGCGCAGTCGAGCATGCTTCGTCGGTGAGTCCGACGAAGCAAGCTGCGACGACGGCGGCTAGAGGCAGTACTACGTCTCACCTCGCAGGGGCACTGTCAGCTGCTCTGGCGGCGGCCGACGTGCAGTTTCGCGGAAGCTCTCCAGGGCGCCGTATTACATCGGATTCTAACGTTGTCTGAGGCGGGTGAGCTGGCTGTCTCTACGGCTGCCCTGCGCCGCACGCTTACGGGGACAGTGGATGTGTGGATGCGGCGCGGCGTGGGGTGTCTTTGCGGGCATGTCCCCTGCTATGTCGATGAATGCCGAACAAAATGGACACATTATTCCAGTTTAATCATGCATTCAGTTTATAGACTGTGATATTACTCAGAGATGATGTATGATCAGCGGCCACACGGGCCAGGTTACAGTCCGGGTACAGGCCTAGCGACAGCGGAGACAAATTTCACATTTCCCGGTATTTTTGGTTAAGGATTGCCGCAGGCGCCTCTAATGACGATCTGCCACTGGAAATAGCCATGTGTTTCGGGAGGCCAAATGCTTACTTTCTCCCCTAGTCGCGACTGGGGTAGCCATGGCTGAGACCCCCTCCCCTCCACCCCCTTCCCCCCACCCGCCAGTGATCACATTTTCGTGGCGCTACTAGAGTCCGTTGTCGAAGAGATTACGAACCTTGTAACGAACACAGCCTTCAGAATGAAAACATTGCTGCAAAAACGACGCATCACAGACAACTAAAATCGTGTGTACCACGCTGAATGCAGAGTGGCGCAGACGACTGATGGACGCGAGTTCGTCGTAGGGTAAAATAACACTTGAAACTGTCTGAACGCTGGACGGACGCTTGACAGGACATCATATCCTCCCAGGTGCAGGTGTGTTGATTTACATTGTTTTGTGTGTGCCTGGGCCCCCCAATGTTGGTTTGGGCCCCCAATTCTGCCAATTTTGAAGTCAAATTGACAATTGTAACGAAAAGACCGCATTAGATGAGAGATGGACAGAAAGTGTGAAATAAAATGGCAAGTGATGTATATGTTTATCTTCCTATTTTCTAAGGGTATATTTTATGCGGGGGATATATGCAATTTTCTGTTTGGCAAAAGTAGCAAAACCACTTATGTATGCTCCATTGGTCAAAATGAAACAGTAAATCCATTGAGAAACCCAGATTCATGGGGAGGTGAGCTTGTTAGGTCCTCAGCTCAGCCACCAATGATTTCCAGAAATTGGTGCTCCTGCTTGACCATCTGAGCTCAGGTGGCTGTACACTGAAATTCAGACCAGCTAGACATCATTGTTGTGTTGGTTGTTTTCATTGTAAAATAAATTGCAAGATTGAGATGCAGCCTTAACATGAATCTGTGATTTGGTCTGTGAGATTTGGTATTGAATCATTTGGTGTTATGTGGGCATGTATTTGCACACACTGTGATGGACTGTGAGTGAAACATAGAAGGTATGTAGTCAGCTATGTCAGATGTGAATGTGGAGCAAGTGACTGATGCAGGCTGGTGTGGAGTCTGACCTAATTAAGACACAGATATTAGGGCTCAGATGTTGAGGCTAGATGCCTTGGCCAAGGTGACTGTATGAACATGCAGATAATTATTTGGGGGTAATTCTTCATTTACTTATAAGGTGAGCATTACTGATGAAGGAATTATGTTTCATTGTGGTTGATGTCTGTTTAAAGTGGTCATGGTTTATTTAACATTGAGCACTGACAGATACAGGGGAAAAGTATTTATTTCAGTTCCTTTTGTGAGGATAGGGATATTTTAAAATGAAAACATGGATGGTAATTCTTGGAAATGGCAAAACAAAGTTGCCAAAATTTTGGAAAAATCAACATTTGGGGTAGGTTAGGTCATATGGATGGAAATGTGGACCCCTTTAACACATTGTGATGGATCTGGCCTTGGATTTGGTGCATTTTCATAATGGTCTGCATGTTAAGAAGCAGGCATGAGGCAGGTGTTCATTTTTGTGATTGTATGGCTGGGTTGTGCTATTAATGTATCATGGTTGTTAGATACTTATCAGACTGTGTTATCATTTTTATTTCACTTTATACTTTATTCTTGGAAATGTTATGAAGAGGATGAGTCATTGATAAAAAGTAAATGGCAAGGATAGCAGACCTGACTTTCAAACATGGAACTTTTTCTTTAAATTCTGATTTTAAGTTCAAAGCCAAAAATGTGCTGTGCATGGTACATGTTGATGTAAACAGGCATCAAAAAGAAATAAACTGCATGGGTTTTGCCTTCAGTCTAGCATTCCATGCCTACATACTATTTTAGCAAAACCACAGGATGCAGTGGAGTTTTTGCTTACTAGTGCCAAATACTTGTGGCAAAGTTATACCAGATGATGGGAGCACATTTTCATGATTTTAATTCTTCCAGGTCACTCTAGGATGTGTTGTGGCCAGTGGGTCATTGACCTAGGCTGACCTCAGATGACCTTAGGTGGCCTCAGTGACAAATATTTGAAACATTAGGTGGTTTTGGTGCCAAGTTTGAATTTGGCACCAGGTGTGCCTTGAGATACTACAAAACAAGATAGGTGGCATTCCTTGAAATTGTAGCCATATGGCTTAAGTTGTGCTGAAACACTAATTTAAAAATAAGTACTAACTCGGGCATTTCAGATTGCATACCATCTGTTGAGGTTTTGTGTGGCATACAAAAATGCCTCTATTCATCTTGGCACTGTGGCGAACAGTTTTTTTTTCAGCTAAAGTCTGGCGAGCCATACCAAATTTAACCTTTTTTTGGCCTCATTTAACCTTGAAGGTCACAATCTAGAAACATTAGGCTTCTACACAGGATGGTTCCCTGACAGTCTCATCTATGCTGCAGATTTGGTGGATCGAACCCTGTTAGTTTCTGAGATCTTAGGGGAGTTAAATTGACCCTCTGCCCGAGCACGTTACATTTGACAGGCCATCCGTGCGAGTGTTAATGGTGAAAGAAAAAGCATTTCAGCATAAGCATGTTGGTAAAAGGGTGATTAATGCCATTTATTGATATTTAGATGCTCGAGTTTACCGTGACAATATGATGATGCACGTTCTGCAGCAAATGACTAGCTCAGGTTTGTTTAAGAAATTGTGGTAAGAGGACAATGGATTTGTAAGCTCTAGTCTTGCCATTGGTGGATGCCTGAGCCACATTCGAGTTCGGTGTGGCGGCGTTGTAGAAACCCCATCCCCTCCAACTTTCGTTTGGTTGATTGGAATTGCATGAAATTTGGTATGCATAATCATTATCTTAACTAACCAGCCTGAAAGTGTAAAGACAAATATTGTTCTTGGTTGCTTTGCTTTTGTATCGCTATATGTGCAATGAAACAGTGATTGCACAGTGATTCTTCATTTGCAAGTGATGTGTCCACCTCACAAATGAACTGCATGCGTCTGTTTTAATGTCACAGTTATTTGCTTTCAGAATGGCAGACACGGAATCAAAGCGGATCTACATTGGTGGCCTGTATCATGAAGCAACTGAAAAGGACGTGAACCAGCTTTTCTCAAAATTCGGAGAAGTTGAAAGTGTGGAAATTAAGAAAAGAACGGACAACAACGCCACAAATTTCGTTTTCGCGTACGCCAGTGTCAAGGCCAGCAGCCCGAACATCACGAAATGTACGTATACATACATAGATTCATTCGTATTATCATTGGATGGTGCTGATAACGTCCATGGTACCACTAGGATGGTAATGTCCCGCATATGTGCACTGCTTGAAATTGTTGCTTGCCCCTTTTTGCATTTCGTTCTCATCATACCTTTCTCCTTTATCTTGAAGGTTTTAAGAGACTAAATGGAACGTTCTGGAAAGGCAAGCGCCTGAAACTTGAGTTGGCAAAGGAGCCGTTCCCCTCCAAGCTTCAGAAGAAGCGGGAGCAAAATACGCAGAGGCAGAATGGCGTCGCTGCCAACCGCTCCACGCCACCAGCGCCGCCGAAGCGGAAGACTATGCAGGACAGAATCATCGACGATGTGCTGTCCAAAAAGCGGAAGGAGAATGGCGTCGCCGTCCTACCGGCGGAGCAGGCTGTCGTCGATTTCACCTCCCCTGGGGACTCCGCGCCTAGTCCGAAGGAGCCGAAGCAGAAGCCGTCCAAAGCAGACGTCCGCAAGGCGCTGCCGGAAGAAACATCTTCATCTCTGGGGAAACGGTACAGGAAACGATCCTTTAGCCCGGTTGCGGAGGTGGCGCCGACTGAAGAGGAGCCGACGCCCACCAGGGGAGCGCTGCGCATGTTCGGCGGAATCGGCGCCCGCGCGGATGAAACTTGTGTCAGAAGTGGGATGAACACGTCGTCGGACGCGTCGGCAGGCGGCGCCAGTGGGGCTCGATCGCCGGGCGCTGCCGGTCGGGGCGCGGACTCGGACCTGCTGTCCCGTCTGGAGGCGTTCAGCTCCGTGTGGGGTGACGATGACGACGGGCCCCGAGAGTCGTTTGTGGCCAACCGCCGAGCGCCGGACAAGGCCAGGCGTTCGGAAACACAGTCTTCGCCGTCGGGGGGCGCCGTGAGCAGTGTGAGACGGCCGCTGGCGCAGTCGACGCCGTTCGTGGACGAAGCGGACAAGTCCAAACAGACGACCAGGGGGTCTGGGCGACGTGAGGTGAACGGTCCGTCTTCGGGTGCCGTTTGGACAGGTGACAGAGACTCTGAACCACGACGCCACGGCGACGCGGCAACCTCGGCCCGCGACGACAACCAGAGGCGAATCGAGTCGCTGAAGCAGAAGCAAGAGGCGTTCAAGAGCCAGAAGCGTGCGTTGCAGCTGGCACTCTCATTCAAGGTGAGAGCACGTGATCAGAAAATGATTTTGTCGGGTAGTTGTTATCGTGTTTGCGAATCATTCTTCCCATACGTGGGGCCTAAGCTCGATAAAGTAGAAGGCTGAAAGGTGATCTTTTCTTTTGAAGTGATGTTTCTTCTTCAACTTCCTGTAACGCCCAGTTAGTCCCACGGGATTTGGGCGTTTGTATTTGGAAAGTTACGACTGTACGGAAGGCCGTGCCTGGCCGGGTGATGACAATGCGGGCAGGGTATGGCGCATGGCACACACTCGGAGTGCTCATTCTCCATTGGACTGCTGAGCTTATTCCGTGACCAGTAGGGTCAGCGAGTTACAGGGCAGCCGTATTATGGAATGGCACGGCACAGTACATATCCTCATGTGATGTATCGTTCGGTGCCTTAAAAATTTGTATAACGGTAATTAATAAAGACATTGATTGTCAGGTCACAGTTCGTGGGTCGGCGGAAAATCATGGCTTAGCGTGGACGCTAATTCCCGCGCTACACGCTTCATCTTACTGACTTGGTCCGATGTCTTGTTTTAAGTCTCTCGAACAATGCGTACGCTTCTGTTTCCCCTTCATCTTTCTCCCTTCTTGCTTTCGCGTCGGCCAACAGGCGGACGCTCCGCGGCCCAACAAGCGGATCGTGTTCGACGACCCGGACGAGCCGGCCGACGCTGCCGACTCGGCGGCCCCGGTCGTCGGCGCTGGAAACGGACCGGCGCTTTTCGACGACGACGACGGAGACGGCGACGCGCCGGAAGCCGACGACTTCCGGATCCGGCCTCAGTACGAGGGCGAGAAGGGCCAGAAGGTCAGCGGACGGAAGGGGAAAGGCGTTTCGCCCGCACGTGTGTCGAGGCTTTGTGTTGAGTTTCTGTTGGGAGACGTACCTGCCGGTGGTTAACAGATAACAACGTCATGTTTTTTTTTTTAATTTACAGTTACAATAAAGATTAAGGAAAAGAAATTACTTTTACAAAAATTTTATGCTGTATGTTAGATAATACCCTGTCTGTTGTGCTTCCAGATATGTGACGATGCTCTTACTTTCTTCAACATCCTCCATGTAACGGGCAGAACATTATTTCTTACACTTGTAGTCGTCCTGTAACGCTTATGTTGGCTTTCTTCTTAACTCTTCGCGTAACGCTAGTTATGACCCCTAGGTACATAACATATGGCAGACCCTTTGCACCGTATGCAGATTTGGTCACGCCGTAGTCATGTGCTCCTGCGCTGCGTTGACGTATGCTGACGCCGGCGGCCGCCCTCAGCTTCAGGCGCTGCAGGCGCGCTTCGGCGCCGACGAACGGTTCGTCCTGGACGAGCGGTTCGCGGACGAGGCGGACAAAGACGAGCCGGACGAGGCGGGGGACGAGGCGGAGGACGCCGGCGTGCGGCGGGAGCACGAGCAGCAGATGGACATCCTGCAGAGCGTGCTTGGCACCGCCGTCGAGTCGTACGCCAAGCGGAAGAAGAAGCTGAAGGACGTCCCGTGAGTGGTCGTGCGCTCGCGATGGTCTTCCCTCCGCAGCCCGGCACTGGGTCGTCGCCAGTACTGGTGTCCGTTTGCCGTGGTGTGCGCTGAACTACGACTGGATTGGAGCCATCTAGTTTCCGTTGGGTGTTCGCCCCTCAAAATCCTGGATCCGTATCCTGTGAAATCCGAATGGGTTTTGGTGTGGTGTACCTGACATCGTTGTTACATGAGCCTGTCTTGCGTTGATTGACAAGCTTGCCTTTCCGGTCACCGTGGCTGCCAGCTTTCAGGTGTCCCTGTGGCGTCTATGTCTTGTCACCTTCGCCTTTCTGTTTGGCGGCTGTTTGTCCTATCACCGACAATGGCCAAAAAAGATGGAAAGTGGCACCTAGATACGCACTGTTTTCGTCTCTCCCTATTCCGTGATGTGATTTTCCACTCCTAAATGCTGAAGTGTTTGCAATTAGTACTGAATTCATGTGTAATTTCAGTGCTTATAACGCAGCCGCACTTATCATTTTCCTTCAATTCCTGTTTAACATGGACCATAATACGTAATGTAAACTGACGTAGTTGTTTTGGGCGCCGAATGACCATGTAGTCGGTGCGCCCCTAAGTCCCTAATAACCAACCGACGTAGTTGTTTTGTTTCTGATTATGCAATACTTAGTTCGCTGAATAATTTGTTGTTTTACGTTGTTACGGCGTAAAAATTACACTTTCATGCTCTTTCTTGGCCTCAGATTTTCCTACCACTATGGTATAAATCGCATTGTGGGACATTGTTCGCCGATCTCCATTAGTGACCTGTGTATCCCATATCATGTGTTGTCTTGTCTGCCTGGCCCCTGTCTGATCTCTGTCGGATATGTACGTTGTCTCCAAAGCCCGTCTAGTTTCACTTCCATCTGACTTTTGTATTGCCTCTGCGACCATTTTGGACCTTCTTACAATCCCGTTTGATATCCAGTCTCTGTCTAACTGGTTCCTGATCACCATTCTGACCGTTGGCTGACCACCGACAGTTTCCATCTGACCTCTTTGTTGGTTTTGTGTTTGGGCACTCTGATAATTTCCTGGTGGTTTTCTGACCTCATGAGACACCTTTGTCTGGTCTTCACTTGGCCTTGTCTGATCTTTTCCTAATCTTTATATGTCTTCCATCTGGTCTGCATTGAACGTCTGTGTAAATGCCATCTGACCTCCATGTGACCTTTGTCTGATCTAGAACCGATCTCCATCGTACCTTTGTTTGACCCCTATCCGACATTGGTCTGGCCCCCATGTGACCTCCGCACGCCTATCTGACCTCCGTCTGACCTGGCCCTGCAGCGCCGATGGTCCGGTGCGGTTTGACCCGTCGCTGGAGGAGCACGCGCGGTACGAGCGGTCTGCCGACCGGGCCGGCCGGCGCCGTCTGCCCGGACCTCCCGCCGAGCCGCCGCCGCAGCCGCCGCCGCAGCCGCCGCCGGCCCGGCCGCCGCCAGAGGTCGCCGGCGAGAGCTTCTACCAGGTGGCGCCGGCGCTGAGCAGTCTGTTCTCCGGCGGTGGCGGCGGCGGCCGGTCGGCCGGAGCCGGGTTCAGCCTGCTGCAGATGATGGGCCGCGACCCGGCCGACGGTGAGAGCGGCGGCCGGGACCGGAGAGGAGGGGGAGACTCAGCGTGGTCAGGAGAGGTGTCGTGCGGTGTAAGGTTTTGTGTTGCGTGCAGCCGTCTGCAGTGTTATTGGACTTGGTTCCGTGGGGCTGGGTTATGTGCCAGTCGTGGTTTTGTTTGAATATCGCGTCGGTAGATGACTTTGGATGTGTTTGGTGTTGTCATTATGCGTTAACAATATTGTCAGGTAAATATTACGTATGGGTTAATGCGCCGCACCAGGCCTAAGGCATGTTGTGACCTGCGAAATGATCTCTCCAGTTGTGAAGAACAGCGGTTTGGCGTTGTGAAGTGACCATGCCATTACATTGCAGGATGGAGCTTGCATTTTAATTCGATGTGAATGGTTCAAGTGAATGGCTGATAATTAGGGTTTTGGCCACTAGCTTGTCTGGAGGTTTGGAAAACTGGAAAACTAGCTTGGAAGGTTGCAAAACTGCAAAAACTGCAAAACAGTGCTACTCGAGTCAAAATCTTGAGTCGTTTACCCCGTCCAGCGAATCATTGGTGCTGAGAGGGTCTTGGGGCGCCTTCAAGGCCACACTGTGGTACTTTCATGGCGTTTGCGGCTGTCTGTGGTGTGGGTCAGAACCTCTTGGCCCTTTATGTGCGTGCCTCATATGGCATATGGTCCAAGCTTGTCACCATAGAGCCGCGGACACGAAGATAGGCAGGAGAACGCACGACGCTTGACGTCAGATCTCTGTTCGCAGATCCGGATGTAGGAGAGGACAGTGAGTACAAGGCGTCGAAGCTGAAGAGTAAGACGAAACTCTCGCCTTTGGACGGCGGAGCGTCCAACCCTTTTCAGTATGACTCGAGTAGCTCCGAGGACGAGGCGGACGGTGGCGCTGCCGTCGCGCCGCCAGGTGGCGTCGCCGGCGGCTGGAGCCAGACGCGGAAGTTCTTCCTGCAGCCCGACGACGGAAGGCTAAGTGGTACGTCAAATTGTCGGCCGATCAAATGGTGCGTCTTTTCTTAGCAAAATGGAATTACAGTTTGATGTGACCAGCTTGCATTTAACCGTTTGTCCAGCCGTCTTCTGAAGGTCTACAGTTGCAGCTGAGGGTTCAATTGATAAGAGGCCAGACGCGGCTCTGTGGGTGTCAGATACACGGATGCATTTCCAGCATTGATATTGGATTGGTAGGGCCTAGTTCGTAGTAGCATGGGAAGATGTTCTATTTACATGGGACACAATCCAGGGTGATAAGTGACTGTCATCGTCAGCGGATCCCCACCATCCCCACTAGCCGGACCGCCCCCGGGCAGTTCCCGGCCGGCGTGACCTTGACCTGACCTGCTGCCGGTTGCAGAGGGCGCCGAGTTTGTGCGCGCCGCGCCGGAGGCCGAGCAGCTGCGCCAGCTGGCCGAGGAGCGCCGGCCGGAGCTGCTGGAGCTGTTCCGCACGCAGAGGCACAGCCGGGCGCGGGTGCTGCGCAAAACGCGCGGCCGCGGCCGCCGGCCGCTCGGCCCGGCGCGGTGACGTCACCGCCACCGCCACCGAGGGCGAAAATATATTGGGGTGGGCAAAACAGACCATGTGTTTGAGTTGGTGTGGATGGAGAGCTTATTGAGAAGCTATGAAATGAGAATGGTGAAATGTCATGTGAGCACAGAAGCTGGAAAAGGTGGCTTTAAGTAATGCCACCTTTTGTGATTGTACACTGCCGAATATCAACATAATAATAACACTGATAATCGTCTCACATTGGCAGTAATAATAAATTGGTGTATTTGGTCTGAGCATAATTATTATTTTTTCATTGTACAGTGCTCAAATTTTTTAACTTCCAGCATTAAATGACTCACGAATATCCTGGCTACGAAATGACTCGAGGGCCCCGAAATCAACCAAGGGAATGCGGGGAAATAAGCATCATAGGCTAAGGTATGAAAAAGGACGGGTTACGTGTGGCGAACATAAAAAACGTCTGTATGTCCAAGGTAAGGACCACAGGTATGATTGCCCACCACGCGCCCAGGAGGCTAGCACACCCTGCGGGGATCTGATTGCCGGGGCTAATCCGATGACGTTTTTTGGGGAAGTCTTTGGACGCCTGAAATTATGAGACTGCACGAAGTCAGCCTTCTACAGTGCTTGCGGTTTTTAGAAGATTTATGAGTGAATGTGGTTTTCGATTGCATTCGTTTAATTAAATGTATGAAAGGACTGCAGTGGCATTGTAAATAGTATCGGAAACCGGGTATTCATTTCACTGCGCTGGATTTTCCAGAATAGCTGGGATTTTCTAGAATAGCATCACTGCGCTCATGCGACAATTTCAGCGATATGCATCGTATTGGAAATTCAACCGTCGGAAATCGTACACAGAAAACGTCTACAGCACGAGAATCGTTCACGTGCTTCGTCTGTGGATTGCATGATATTTTCCCAAAGTTGTTGTGCACACCACTTCGGAACATCATAAATTAAAAGAACCGCTTAGTATAAGCAGGTGAGATGTTCAGTTTTACACTGAAGTGCCAGCATAGGGAATTTGGAAGAGGGCTCCCGGTCATACGCGTACCAGGCACAAGTGCGAACGAAACGTCTGTCATGTATCAGGTAGTGTTGTAAACACACGAATGGCATGCCTGATTTCCATGCATGCGTGTCATGGATATCAGTGCACATCAGAAACTAAGGGCATTTGATTTTGGCATGGGGCTGAAGGCTGAGGGAAAACTAAACTAAAAACATACCTAAGTTGTACTCAGGCACATTGCCAAGGGGGGCCATGCCCCCTGAGCCAGGCACTCTACACTAGATATTTAACAATTTTGCAGGAATACAGGATGCTGGATCATATATGTTACAAAAGCAGACATTACATGCTTTGCCTTTGTGTTAAATATAAGGTTAATTTTGTAAAGTGGTTGCTTTCCTCTTTAAATTTTGTCATATACCAGTGTTATATGACAAAATATGGTTATACATTACATTTTCACCTTTTCACAGACCACTTTTGCTATACATACAGCAAAGAAGAGCACATCAACTTTTGTATGAAAGTAAGAAATCAAGAAATTTGGTGCTAAAGAAGTTTAGTTATAATGAAAAATTTAGTTATAAATACAAGAAATTTAGCTATGGATGAAAAAAGAAATTTGGTTATAATATTTATTATTCATTAAGTTAGACTATACTCATGACTTCATTGGGTCCAAAATACCTTGACCTTGGGAATTGCCATTTTGGAATTTGTTACCAGATAATAGCAGCATACATCAAACAAATGGCATGGTGGTCAGTAACAAATGGAGTGATTATATTTGGTATTTTTTCTCTTTCTTTGCCTTGGAATGATATGCAGCAACCAAATCAAAAGTGTTTGCCTGAAAACCATTTGTTATATGATTTTATGCCATGTATGCTGTTTTTCCACTGGTTTTCCAGTGCTTGATGAGTATGTGATGTATGGGCCAAAATCTGATGTTTGCTCCCCTGAGGAAAATTTGTGTACATGCCTGGTTGCACTGCATGCTACAGTTCATCCATGAAAGCATGCCTCAGGCCATTTCAGCTGGATAAGATTTAATTGATACATGCTGTGGTTTGCAATCACATGGAGTAAGAACTGTGGAAAAAGTGGGAGGAGGGTGGTACTGGCAGATTTTGAAGCAATGCTAGTCATGAGGTGTGATCAACTGATTTTATAGTTGCTATGTTGAAACAGGTCCTTAAAGCAAAGGTGCACTTTGCTAGATCTGACTTTGATCAGGCCATTAAATCCCTGAGTTTGTACCAGGAATTGAGCTATACATGCCATTTGACACATTCAAGGCAATAGATTCTGCTTTTTGTGAAGTTTGTCAGAAGAGCTAATAAAAATTGAAATAGGCAAGTTCATAAATGCTGAGTCCCAAATTCAGAATCACCACCCTCAAATTGCCATTAGTTGTTGCATGTGTTCAAAAATATTCTCAAAATTGTTGCTAAAAATGCTTAGTTTGCCATTTTTATTTCCCAAACATTACACTCTCTCCTTTACATCTGTATATAGCTGTTGTGGAATTTTAGCACTTCACTCAGCTATGTTGGAATTAAGGGATTTATTTTAGCCATATGCCAACATAATAATAAGATAACTCTCTCTAAGACTTCTAGGAGGCTAAATCCTCCCACCCCCTTCTCCCTCAGATAAGATTCAGCTTGAAAGCCATTGCTGCTGCCATGGAGGTGCATGTGAAGCATCACAGTAGGCTGCAATGCTTGCATGCATTAAGCTGCAGGAGTGAGGTGAAACAGGGCAAATGACCAGAAATGTGGAGTTTATTGTTTTTAGTCATGTTCTTCTCAGGACAGGTGGTCTAATAAAAATATCAACCCAATCTGATTGTCCCATTACTTGGCACAAAAATATGTGAAATGCAGAGTTTTGATTTAAATGTGAGTGGTGTAAAACTGACTTAAATGATAATGAAAGTTTTATGTACCATTTTCAATCATGCTCCATTCATGATACATGTTCTTATTTCAAAAATCATACCAATCCAAGCATTCCTTGATGCAACAAGAAAATATTTGGAATACCTGAATTCTGATTGGCTAATGAACAGGGTAAAATTGAGTAGTATGGTATGTAAGGTGGATCTCTCATTTTCAGTCATGTGCTCCTCCCAAGATGTTTTCTCATTCCAGAAATTGATCCTATCTAATTCCTCCTATGCACATTGTGGAAAATACACCACTCTGATTGGCTGGAAAACAAAAATGGGGGTCTACTGGTGGACTTTGAGAAAAACGTTTTTTTTTTATTTTGACATATTATGCCCTAATCAGCCTAATACATCTGTAAACTGTATGCTCACTTATATAGCACACATCTATTTAAAGTAAGGCTGTTTATTAATTTATGTATTAATTATTAATTAACACAGAATTGTTTTTAATTCAGATCATTGTTGGCACCTCCATGGCATTTATTGTGGTTAGACTTGCTTTTTCTCCCTTGGATATGAAATGTAAAGGCATCTTTGTCATAAGCATAAGCACAAGCATTTCATAACACAAGCAGTTTTCTCCCAGGTACCAAACAAGATGCTGCCAGTAGATCTGTTACATGCCATGTGACCCCTTAATATAGGTTTCGTTTTGACTGGCCAATCATTTTATTCTCATATCCAGTACTGCTGCCTGCTCTGGAAGACAAACCCAATGTGTGTTTGATGTAGACATTAGACACTATGATCTGTTCTGTAGCTTCTTGTCTACCTGCAGCCTATCCATCTGCTTAAGGTATCCAAAAGTTGTAAAGTTCTTCAGACTTTCCTGGAATGAAGGACTTCTCTGTGTGCATATTTGTACTAATTCAGAAGTCATATCTAAAATAAGAGTTCTACATTCTTGCATGATTGGAGTGGCAATATAATGTGGTTAATTGTGTATTAATAAGGAGCAGTTCCCTAGGCTCATTGTCCAGCAGTTTCACAATTTTTGCTGAGCTGTGTTCAAATAATATCGCAGACATGACGCCTCTAAAGGTTTGCTGAAGAGCCAGCCAGCTATTGTGCATGCCTTTAAGCAGCCCCCGTCACCAGGTGACCATGAGCCTGCTGCCTCGGGCGGCGGCGGTGCTGCTTGCGCCGGCCCGGCGTCTGCCTGCTCTTCTCTCTGTCCGCGGTGAGGCCTCCTCCTCCTCTGCCGCCGCCGCCGCTGCCACCGCCAGCGAGGGCGGCCAGGCGGCGGCCGCCCCCGCCGGCGAGGCGGCGGCCGCCGACGCGCCGACCTTCGACATGGCCAACCCGTTCCAGCCGGAGCGGCGCCGGTGCCTGGCGTGCCGGCACGGCCTGCGGTTCAGCTACCGCAACGTCAAGCTGCTGAGCCAGTTCGTGTCGCCGTTCACTGGCCGCATGTACGGCCGGCACGTGACGGGCCTGTGCGCCGAGCAGTACCGCCGGCTCGAGTCCGAGTACAAGAAGGCGGTGGCCTGCGGCTACATGGCCGTGCTGCTCAAGGAGGTGGACTTCCTGCGCGATCCGAAGATCTGCGACCCGACCAGCCCCGTGCGGCCGCACAGGTTCTAGCGCGTCCCGACAGATGGCTGTAGTGGAGTGTGCGCCTGGCCGCGTGAGAGCGGGCATGACGTGTTTGATGCTGAATGTGAAAGGTGGGTTTACAGTCTTGTGCTATTTTGTGACACGTGTTTTGTTGATCGAAGTCGTGGGAAACCATCTGTAGTTCGAATCACTGGCATGATGATTATATCCCCCCTCCCGTCGACTTGAATACGACGCGAGAAACGCTAAAGCCTCGCGTGATTTAACTCGAAAATTACGGAGCATTTCAGTGTCAGTGATGTCATGCCGCTGAACGTGCGTTATGTAGCGCACAGGTACATTCACCGCACGAAACTCAGTCAACTGCGACGTCCTGTATTTGAATTGTTCATTTCCAAGGTGTCGCGATCAGCGAAGTCCACACGCTCGCGAGGCCGGCCGGCAGTTTTGGACTCGGCACGCCGGATCCCAAACTTCTGGCCGAGGTCCCGTGCTGCCGTCCCAAACTGCTGGCCGAGGTCCCGTCGCCCTGAGATTGCCGGCGGCGGCCGACCAAGGGCGCCACGCGTCCACCTCACAGGCGCCACGAGGGCGGCGTCCAGCGGCCGACAGCGAGGAGCGTCATGTCCGGAGGCGGCAAGAGAAACGACAGGCAGGTGCAGCCTTGAGATCTGGACCGCTGGAGGCGTACAAATGCCTCCATTTAGGCAGTTTGCCATCACAAGCTCGCGCACCGTGCCCACTGCACTCACAGTGCTCACGAGAGGCGAGGCGAGGCAGCTGCGCTGTTAACAACGCAACTGCGAGTCAAGCCGAAAGAGCCCGATAAAAGTCCAGCGTGTCCTCCGCGGAGCCCTCAGCCGGCGCCTCCAGGCGTCAAAACGCAGCCGATCCAGCGGGCTAACGGGACATCATACCCAAGCACGTCCGACTCGAACCAGGCAGATCACCGGTTCTGAAGACGGAAACACTGACCGGCGACCACACAGCGGGCGGCGCCTCAGACCCGTCACTGTGCGTCTCAGGGCGAACAGCAGTCAGGATAACTGGCAACACGCGAACGATCAAGCGGCTCCGCGGTGGCAGTGGCGCTGTAAGCGGCGTCATCACGCGCTTTCAAGGCTGCCCGTCCATTCGATATTGCTTCTACAACTTCCTTGGCAGTAGCACTGGGTACGGTCGAGTATCATTCACGCTCACCCCTCAGAGTTGCGAGAGAAACAGCATGACTTGACCGCAACGACACGCACAACTGTTGATTGCGGTGCTCGGCACATGGTGGCGACGCCTGCAGCGACGCAGAGGCCACTTGTTCGAAACGGGCCAGCACGCACGCGGGCACCACCCGACTGCTCGCAAGGTTTAATTCCCCTCTCCGGGTGGCAGCAGAGTCTACCGGAGTCTACCGGTCTCCGGAGCCGGCCAGGTCCGGCTCTGGCACCTCGGACAGACGTTCCAGGAGTGCGGGATCGTCTGCGGCACACCAAAACCAGGGCTGGAGTTCCGCAGGGGACGAAGCGTGCGGTCAGCGGTCGGGACTGCGGGCGGGAGGAACAGACATGAACAGAACAGATTAACACCGCATACGGCACCGAATGAAAAGCAATAGACTCCGGTCATGTCTTGGCAGGTAAGCTAGTTTGGGGCTGTTTTTACAGGTATTTTTGACAGGCAATATTTTTTGCTACTCTCCATGCAAAGGTTTCGCATGCCTATTGTTTCAGGCACCAGAATTTTAGGGGTCTTCGACATTTTTCAAGGAACTAATGGGTGGATTAAACTATCTGTGGTGCAATAACATGCATCAGCACGGTCAAATACGCTGCGGCGCAGGAACCGGGGGAGGGGCAGCGGGGCACCTGCCCCCTTCCCAACCCTGGGCAACATGCAGCATTAATCCTATGACGGTGCATGGAAAGAAACGAGGTAAAAATTACGTCTGCCCGCCCCATGTCCACAGGTTCTGACGCTACCGCAGATACGTATGACATCAACTCCTGTGACTATAGGATCACCTGATCTGGGATTTTCAGTCGGAGTAAAGCATTACAGCCGCAGGATTCACGCCCCGTCACGCAATGACCAACTATTGGTACAAGAAGCCTCATAGCAGGCCACGTGCTGACCTTTTGACCTGAGCAGACGTAGAAGGGCCGTCGCGTTCTCTTTCACTTGCTCTGGGAATGCGTCATTCTTCATTACCTGACTCAGGGCCGAAACACAGCCCGAGCTGAAAGAAGAACGGGAAAAACATTGTATTGCCTAACCATTCCAACCTTGCGGCATCGCGGATTACGATAAAGCAGGCTCCCTGAAAGCGTCAGACCTGCACTGAGTGGCCACAGTCACCGCCCAGTCCGGCACAATCACGTGACGGCTCTCGCCCGCGCCGCGGCAAGCAGCGTCCCATCAACCACAATCCTTAAACCTCCAGAAAGTCGACGCCGTTAAATTCGAGGCAGGTCGACCCATCCACGAATCGCAGACGCTGGGCATTCCCAACCGCAGGCCTCGTTCAGCTGCTGAAACGCACCTGAGTATCTGTTGCGGATCAGTGTGCGGCACCGTGAGGCAGAGCGCCAGCAGGGCCTCGTTGGCCATCACGGCGTTTGTGGACTGCAGCAGCCGCACCAGACCGTCGTGTCCGTCCGCCTCTACTACAAGACGCGACACCTCTTCACACCTACCGGGAAAGGTAACACTAGGTCACGCCGCTCGCTTCTACCGCAAGCCGCGTCATCATACGCTGCCAGCCTCCATTACATGACGCGACACCTCTTCACACCTGCCAGTAAACATCACAAACGGTCTCACACCGTCTGCCTCTATCACACAACACGACGCCTCTTTCAATCTGCCGGTAAATGTCACACTAGAACACAGATCTGCGCCGTCCGCCCCGTCACACAGAGCAGCATTTTAACTCCTGCCTGTGACAGCCGCTTTGTTCATCATGCTTCAATGACTGGGGGATTTTTCCTTCGGTCCGTCACATGCCTTGGTTGGGTCAACACTAGGATAAACTGACCAGGAGTGGAATTCCTTTAAAACAATGGAAGCACCAAACTGCCAGTGTGGCGGGGGGCGACTTTTCTACGATTTTACTGTCAACTACCGTAAATCTCAAACAACGCCTCTCAAATATTGCACGGAGAGTTGTCCGGGAAATCGTAATCGAATACGTCGCGCCCCTGACACTGCCGGCAATCTTGCGTCCGTCGGACGGCCTGACCTGATGACGTCACACGGAGGCCTCGTACCGTGCCGTGCGGACGATGCGAGCCAGCAGTCGCCGAGCCTCGTGCTGCACGCCGTACGGTCCTTCCCCCAGGGCGGCCGCGCTCAGCTGGCGCAGGAAGCCTGGGTGTTTCGCCAGCTGGCCACAGGCGGCGCTACTGTCGCTCACGAGCAGTCGCAGGGTGGCGTAAAACTGAAACATGGACACGGGGAGGTAATCCAGCTGTACTGAGAACAGCTCAAACAACAGCTATCAATGTCACGTACATGTTATTCTTAGCATACGTCAGTCATACCTCAAACTCAGGGGTGTAGCCATGAGGGGGGGGGGATAAAGGGCCATGACCCCCCTCCCTCCAGACGTGTGCTGGGATCCCGATGGAATACGGGTTACCCTCGTTTTGCGTCGGACTCCCAATTGACCAGGGTAAACGTTGCGTCACCTGGGCACCGCTTTGCTAAGAACGGACACGATACCTTTTCGAGATAATACACGACCCGCCCACGTTAACGAGGGGTTAAATACAACACGGGGATAACCTGCTTCCTATCGGAATCCTGGCACATGTCTGCCTCCGTCCCCTCAGGGCCGGAAATTTATCGTTCCTCTGACACCAGTAATGAAAGCGATTTTCAAGTTCTCCGACACAACAAAATAAAGTGGCCGAATCCGACGAATTTTCGCGTTTTGAGGGGGTCTGGTTTGTTGTAGCTCGTTCGTCCTCGCGAAATCCTGACTACATCCAGATACAGACACTACTGAAATCAAATGGTCTCCAAATAGTTTTCCAAGTCTGAAAGGTTATTTTCTTTCCTACTGAAATCTGTTTATGCCGGGACGTTTGACGATGTCTTTAAAAGTGTACGAGTTTATAACAAATGGGTTTAGTTTTCAAACAAAATAATCGTGCACTGATTAATCCTATTCCGTGCTGAGGGGCGGGGCAAATTTTGCCCCCACCCTACGATTTTCGTTCGCCATTCCCGGGTTTTGGAAGCTGCTTCAGGAAACTTGACAACTTTTCCTAGATATGTTTTTCCGCATGTTGTGACAAAATCTTAAAAATGTACGCCCTCCAGAGGCAGTTCCAAGACAAGTTTCTTGGGAGGAATGTTTGACGAATATCACGCTTTCTGGAGATCACGCACTTCGACACGGTCATGTACTATTTTGATGTTCTTCATAATGTCGCGGACAGTTCAAATGATCGAAATGTTTGAAATCTGCACGCTTTCAAGTATTTTTAAGTAAAATGTTGGTCAATGGTGGAGCCAGGGACATGTAAAGGGGGGGAGGCATTCCACAATTCATCGACGCATTACACCCTCATATCCTCAACAAATCCGAAATGGGACTTTAGGTTTTAGGCCCTAGAGACTCTCGGAAATTAAAAACTCTCGGAAAGGTCGTGTTCCGCCAGATTCTGCCAAAGCTGTGCCCTCATCACGCAGTACTTACCCTTGTCAACTTCGAACCGGACGCAAAACGAGGACAACCTGTATTCAGCCGGGATCGAAGTCAACGTCTGGTGTGGATTATTAGTCGAGAAAGCACTTATATCTCAGGTTGTTGGGCTGGCAACTGTCCTTACTTTTTCACTTAGGTTAGCATAACCGATCTGGAAAGGAGTACTTCTTCCGTAACAATCGGAAAAACTCGCTCCTTTTCAGTGAAGAAACCGACGGCGGACAGGGATGTCGATTTGTATTCTTTTGGAGGGACCATATCCCCATCCCCATGTGAATCTTGACCTCTCTCAGGCTCATTTCGGTCCCTCCAATATTTTCGGTCGGTTTTCACGACGACAGAAAAAGCCAATAATAACGAAAAGAGCGGCCACAAATGATAACAGGTAGGCAGGAAGTTACGGGAAGAGCTTTCCAGAAATGGTTGGGGGGAGCGCCAATCTGACTAATTATGATGTTTCTGAGGTAATTTTTTCCATGCACCACCACAGACCTAATGTAAAAAAATCCCAAAATTACTGGGGGGCGGATCCTAAAATTGCTGGGGGGCGGGCCCCCTAAAATCCCAAAGTTCCACCGACGCAGAAAGTATGAAATCAACCAATGAAATTCTCTAAGACATTTGGAAAAGAAATATAGGCAAATTTTCTGGCAAAAAGGGCACAGTGTTCACGGGTGTCTGGTAAAGTTACAGGCCTGGCCTGGTAAAGTTACAGGCCAGCCAATGTTGATCTGAGCCCTAACAATGTTCCTCTGGGCCTCACCAATGTTTTTGTTTTTAGAAAACAACTGTATGTAGCAGTAAAAAATTGCCGCTGGTCAAAACAGTGGAATAAACGTGTTGAGAAACCCACCTTTGGGGAGGTGAGCTCAGGGGCGTAGCCAGGATTTTTTCGGGGGGAGTCCTAGAGGACGAGGACCCAACACTAAGGGGAGCCTCTTGAACATTACGAGGGGCCCCATGGCCAGGGGTATCGTTCTGTATAAATGATTTGGGATAGGGGGTAGATCGAGGGGGCCTGGCAGTCTTCCTTCAAAATGTGAGTTTCTCAACTTCTCAACCGATTTAGGGCACTCTGTTTTGACCGACCGACATCATCCCATGGAGGGAGACCTTTCCCGGCTGATGACTCCTTGGCAGAGGAGCATCCTTTGCGATACTCGCTATATTCGACACTCGATACTCGATCAACGGTACTCGCCTTTTGGTATGCGCATGTCGGGGTATTCACTTTTCCCGGTCAGAAGGCATTCCGCTGTCTGCTAGAAGGGTCTTTGCCTGGGGTCTGGAGGCCCTTTGCAGAGGAGTAGATTTGTATTTCCCGGCCAAAGAGGCCCTTCAGGCCAATGCCAGGGGGGCCCTTCGTGGGCCAAAAAATTCGGGGGAGGGTCGCAGGACCCCTAGGGCCCCAGGCTACGCTACTGGGTGGGCTTGTCGGGCCTTCGGCTCCCCCCCCCCATGCCCTCCTACGATCATTTACAAAAAGAGAATCCTGTGGTGACACAATAGAGCAGAGTGAGACACCGCCTATGGGGCAATGGATAACGCAAGGCTTCTCCACCAGGAACCGTTCCGCCGCCACTGCACTCCGTTCCCGTCGCAACCCCGCTCAATTCCCGGCCCACGAATCCTCAGAGTCAAAAGCAATGAGGAAACTTCGCTCACCAGACGGAAAACACAACCAGAGTTCTACCTTATCCGTCTCACGGCAGCGAAGTGGGAAAATAGGACTCCAGCGTTGTCTGTCTTCCCTATGCCTATTTCTTAAATATGCAGATGTGTAACTTGACATCGGTTCTGTACAAGGGCATCTCTTTCTGTAAATGATTGGGGGCTGAGACGAGGGCCCAAAAACCTAACCTCCACCTCAAATGTCGGTTTCTCAACGGATTTAGTCCACTTTGACCAAAGGAAATTTGCAATTGTACTATTTTTGTCACTATTTATCAAATAAGAAATTACATTTATCCCCATGTATGTAGGCATATAAAGAGATATATATATACATATATATATATATATATATATATATATATATATATATAGATAGATAGATAGATAGATAGATAGATAGATAGATAGATAGATAGATAGAAAGAAAGATAAATAGACAGATAGACAGATAGATAGATAGATAGATAGATAGATAGATACATAGATAGATAGATAGATAAATAGATGGATAGATACACAGATAGATAGATAGAGATAGATAGACAGATAGATAGACAGAACATAGAAAAATAGACAGATCCATTGCTTTAGACTTAATTTTTTTACTTTCTGGCTATCTTTTATCTGTTGTGGCCATTGTTTTCGCTATTTTCCCCATTTTCCTTTACAACCGGTAGAAAATATTGGGGGGGGGGCCCAAACCAACATTGGGTGGGCCCAAATCAACGACGGGTGGGCCAAGGCTCTCTCAAAAGAATACGAATCGATACCCCGTACTTTATATCTGGGGGTAAACATACACCCACAAACCAGATCTGCCCACAAACAAACATGGTCTGTGCACCCACAGTCTAAAAACAGTTTGTAACCTCAGTAGCAAAATTCGGTTACTTTCACAACACGAAAAGGACCCTCTTTTACGTAAATAAAAAGAAAGCAGGTTTGCACAAATGTATGGGCATCCACTATTTATGAATAAAAAAACGCAGCACAGAAATACACCCACAGTCGCGCCAAACTGGCACCGACCACCCGAACGTGGTCAAATTCAGCGTCCCCCCCCGTCCCTCCAACAACAAAAGTCCCCATTTTCCGGTATCTGTCAATAAAGTGGTCTAAATCCGAGGTGTTTTTCGTTTCCAGAGGGGTTGAGCTGATACGGCCCCTCCTGTATAATAATCCTGGTGTCCGAACGCACCCACAAAGGATTTTGGAAAACTGCACCACTGGTAATGGCGTAACTTTGTGTGCCTTGGGTATGAAGCTTTCCATACCAAAAGAAATCATTGGTATGGAATTCCATACCAGTATCTTGACCCGTTCATGTGTTTTCTTGCTTCATAAAATAAAGCACTGTCAGTGCGTTATCAATACCACATTTAAGGCTTCGACTTATTTTTTTTAAGTCGACTTAATTTTTTTTTTCATAAGAACACTTGTCCCAATACTACATGGCCCATGGCTCACCGCACATCACATAACCTGTGAAGCTGAGTAAATTGCGTAAGAAACATTTGTAAATACTTAAACGATTTAAATGTGGGGAAAAGTTCAAGTATCTTCCAAACGAGATTATTTTATCCGGTAATTAAATGGTCTTATGAAGAATGATTTGTCCAACTCTGGCTACGCCCCTGTCGGAACTGAAATATGTAATCCTATAAATGCGAAGCAATAACACATACACATTTCAGCGCAATTCAGCTTTTGATTTTCCCGAATAATCCATCAAAACTAAAAGTTAGAGGGATCATAACAAACGACCCTATAATCACTACCGCATTTTGACAGAAGTACTTGCCCATCAAATTCACGTCATCCCACAATACCAAGCTCATCACTATTTCAAACGTAAGTACTTGTTACAATTCTGGCGCTGATATAGTAAGGCCGGCGTGTTTGAGGCTAGGTAAACGGTAAAGTAGAGCTAGGTAAAGTAAAATTATTACAAGCACGTACGTGGCGAGGTGGTAAAATATATTTTATTTCTGTAGACTGCTGTCGCTGGTCTAACAGAGTTTTCATCAAGACTGCACCATGGGGACTAACCCCCAAACCGCTACTCAAGAATTCAAGAATGGTATTTACAGAACCAGATGTGGAAAGGCACTTTTGTTTGTGATTGTGTGCCATTTAGCTGCATACTGTGGGGCTATCATACCACTGAGTGCAGTCAACACAAGGATTTCCAGCATTCCTAGCCACTGGTGGGCACTTCTGCATCCATCATCATGGCTGTATTTGCTGGTACTGGTTGGATTGACATGTGCAATGGGCTTCATTCATGCAGCATGGTACACAGTGAAACCATCAACATTCTCAAACTGGATCAACCGCATGTCAAGGCTGATGAGCATGCATGTGATTGGAACCATTGCCAGCCACATTGTGATTTCAGCCTTCATGATGAGAAGCTATCTGGGCCTATTCGGGTCACGACACGTTGCAAATTTATTTGAAACTTGTGAAGCCGAGGAAGACCGCAGGTGCATCAATGAGTGGCACATGTTCCTGGTGTGCCAGGCTGCATTCACCAGCATCTTTGCCAGCATCAGCTATTTCTTGGATAACCACAACTTGGTAACTTTTCCAATCATCCAACAAAAGCTTTCAGAAAGGCTGACAAATGCCCTGGAACTCAATGTGAAGACTGCTATCAAGGACACCTTTCATATCATGAAATGGTTCTATCTTTTTTACTTTATCCAAGGTGGATGGCTGTGCAATTTTCTCACCAGCAACTTGGATGTTGTCAGGAAAGGCATCCCAGTGGACTCCATCCTTGGACTGCTGAACATCCAGCTCTTCTTGAATGCCCTGATCTTAGGCTGTCTCTCTAGATTTGTCTTCACCATGGGCCTCTCTGTGTTTGAGATCTGCCACACAGAAGCCCTGGTGCTGGAAGTCACCTCCATGGTGGAGGCCAGCAGCCCCCTGGTGCTGACCGCTGCCCTGGAGGCTGTCGACCACCCCCTGCTCCAGCACCTGGCCTTCCTGGACATCAGCGAGCTACCGCGGCGCGGCTCGGAGCGGCGGGCGGCCGCCTTCCAGCTCAGCCAGCCGGGCGGTCACCCGCACTGCTGGACCCAGCTGGCCACCTCGTCGCTGGCGCAGGTCGGCGCGCTGACTCAGCAGCTAGAAGCCGCACTCTCCCCGCCGGCGAACAACAACAACAAGCCGGCGCGGCCGGCCGCCGCCGCCCGGCCCGACTTCTCCCGCCTGCGCAACCTGGCCGGCGGCGGCGGGCCGCGCGCGCCGGCCGCCGCCGGCCGGCCCGACTGGCCGGCGCTGGCGGCGCGGCTGCGCGGCTGGGCGGCGCGCCGGCCGGCGCTGGGTGCGCTGCTGGCCGAGCCGGCCGACGCGCGCGCCGCCGCCGCGCTGGCCGCCGGCCGGCCGACCGTCTGGGCCGTCTCCGGCCTGACGGGTCTGGCCGTGGCCTCGTACACGGAGGACAAGTATGGCGCGGCGCAGCGCCACCTGCCGGACCTTCTGCGCGCCCTGCTGGAGCTAGCCGCCGTGCTGGAGCGCGCGCGCCGGCTGGGCGGCGGCTGCGCGCCGCGCGCTACCGGCAGCGCCGCCGTGGCCCGGCTGGCGGCCGCCCTGCGCGAGGCCACGGCCACCGCCCTGTTTCGACTGACGGCCACGTTTGGACCGCACCTGCGCGGCCTCGGCCTCCCATTGGAGACCCTGGCCCGACTCGAGCCGTACAGACTCTACGCCGAGGGGTAGACGACGGCGGCGACGTCGGGCGCCGAAGAGGTGGCTTTCGTCCGGCGGCCATTCGGAAATGGTCGGGGAGAGCGATCGGCGTTTGAACCTCGCAGAGCTGCCCAGTGCGGACAGGAGGATCGGCTCCGGCGCAGTGGTCGGCCCGGAGCGGCCGTTCGACAGGCCGAGACGGAACAGCGGTGCAGCTGGCGCCAAGACGGCTGTTCGCCGGCACTCGCGCGTGTTAAAGTGGTGTCCGTGTGCCGACGTAGTCTGTCACTGCCAGTGATGGCGATGTGAAGTGGTGCTGGTGTGATGACGCGCACCACCGCGCGACCGCTGTCCGATAACGCGGGAGATGGAGTATGTTGTCGCCATGTTTAAGAACACGAGGATACTCCTATGGCAAAACTGGTGTAACGGAGCCAAAACGCCGGAGCTTTGTGGCATCTTACTTTTGCGTGTTCTGCGAGCTACGATACCAGTGGGTTCCTTGTTCCCCAATAAACATGCTGTTCATATTCCCTGCGTCTTCCAATGAGGGAAACGGTGTCACATAACCCAACAGCCGGCGGGCCCTTTAGCCCAAAGCATCGTCATCTTCCATGTAGGGGATCGCACTAGTAATCAGTTTTAGACAAAAACGCGCTGGACAGTATGACAAGAATGGCCTACATCCGAATATTTGCCGCTGTAGTGCAACCTTAACATTCACCCTGGTAAGGCAGTGCACTGAGGAAGTTATCTTGAGCGCTGACGACGTTGGAGGCACGCCTCATGCCACCACTATCCAAACCTTGAGAGAAGATACGCGGTAGCAGTGACGACAACACTCCGGATCGTATGACATCGCCGTCCTTCTCCCCCTTTGTGGATCTGAACACTGGATTTCCCAGCTCGCCAGCCGGGTGTCGTCACGGCCCGAGTGTGACCAGACGCCGGTGATGGGGGAGAGGTCACTGCCGGCCGCCCGGCCGCTGGAGTTACGTCAGAAAAGACGTCTGCGGCGCACTGACGGCGCGACGAGCGTCAGTGAGCCACGATTTCCTGTGCCCAAGAACGGAAACCACACCGAGTAGAAGCGCGGGGTAGACGCAAAACCGTGTCATAAGGATGGATAACATAGGACGAGTATTTAACTAAAAGTAATGAACTAAAAATAATGGTGTTGCTATTTCACAAGTGCATCCAAGGGGGCAGGGCCCCCTGGGCCCCCGGGCCCTGCCCCGCCCCCCCCCCCTGCCTTTTCGTGAAAACCGTTGCACATCGTCTTTCCGGCAGGCCGTTTTCGTATGATTTCAGTTCACACTGAGCTCCGCAACCCCCCCCCCCCTTCAGGAAATCCTGGCTGCAACCCTATGCTATTTGGATGGCCACGGTATACTGACAGATAAGCATTTAATGTTGAGTAGATGTGGCAGATATCATTGATAAGTACATGACAACGCAACTAGTTACTTATTCATTACCCGGTAATTTATTTGGCAACTTAGCATATATTCCTCATGAAGACAATAAAGGGAAATACACTGAAATTGTTGTACGGAAACCATTCAGCACTTACTTCGTATCAACTGACATTAGGTAGGAGCCAGCAGCTCGTGTTTTTCTTGGGTTCAATACGTCCAGGGTAAATCCTTACCACACAGCTGAGGTACGGCAAGCAGGCAAAGTCTGGCCCCTGCGACGTTACGCCAGGGACAGTTCGTCCTCCGCTCTCTCCTCCGGGGACTTTAAAAAGGCCGATACTCCAGGGCCAAGAGTCCAGTAAGAGCCATGAGAACCCACGCCTCGGCACGCATGTCTGGCCCCGAAGGGCAACAAAAACGCCCTCTCTGCTTCGACTCCGATTCTGCTGACTTCAGACTCAGTTCATGGAGCTGCGAATTCTGACATATTCCCCTCCACGAATTTCTGCCGAGTTTCCATAACCTTAGCGGTAACGTCGTATCCGTCCTACGGCACACCTACTGTACTGTCAGGTGTCTTCTGTGTCGATGAAGCTACCTGTGTCGCAGTGGCACGAGGCACGGATATAGGAGTCCATAGCGCAGATGTGGACTCCACAAGTGTAGGAGTCCATAGGGCGGGTGCCCTGCCACCTTTGCATAATTTTAAAATTAGCCCCATGGCGTGGCATAAAAATAGGTTTCTTC
Source organism: Capitulum mitella (assembly GCA_030062745.1). Classification (NCBI taxonomy): domain Eukaryota; kingdom Metazoa; phylum Arthropoda; class Thecostraca; order Pollicipedomorpha; family Pollicipedidae; genus Capitulum; species Capitulum mitella. The sequence continues at coordinate 919,645 of CP099852.1, read as the reverse complement.
CCTGGTTTTGGCCCTACAAATTTTGAAGACAGTCCTACGCACATGCCATGAAGATATTTTGCGAACTGTTCTTCATAGCGGGTTGCCTGGAATACATTAATGTTGTGCACCCATATCCTTGTGAACGTGTGTATGTATGGGGCGGAAATTGGTAAAAAAAAATCATTGCGCACACCCTGCGTCGTCTCTGAGCAGCTGATGACAACGCATAACACGGCAACCCTGCACTGACCTTAAAGAGAGCCGGCTGTTCGACCACGGCCAGACCAAGCAGAACATCCAAGAAGCCGGCGTCGAGCAGCACCTTCTTGTTCTGCGGCGGCAGAGTGAGGTTGCGCAGCAGACTCAGCGCAGCCATCTGCTGGCGCGCGCTGTCAGAGGTCAGCGGAGTCAGCAGGTCACGGTGGACGCCGTCCCGCACCATCGCCAGCGTGTGGTCGTCTGAAAGGTCAGCGGCAGCCAGAGGTCGGCATGGCGGTGGTTTGAAGCAGCTGCCGCGGTCCGATGTGGATATCGCCGTCAGAATGTGTGACACGCAATGAGTTCGAGTCTCGGAGCGGGCAGCTATATTTACGCGAGACTGAAAGGAAATCTCATGGCGATATCCGGCTTGGTGCTTTAAGAATACTTCTGCCATATGTTATTCCTTCTATGAAACACTCAGCTGGCGGGTAAGGGTCCGTGTAAAATACCCCGCTAATGGACTCTAATCCCAACGCTTCTCGTTTCAACACATTCCACATGACTGTTACGTTGTTACAGAGAGAGTGGGATGACAATCTAACAAAAGGGCATGAGCGATGAGAGTTTGCTGACTTCTGTTTCAATGATTTTCACGACTGAGATATTTCTCCGCAATCGAAGGACGTAAGGAATGTAAAGTCACGCAACCTTACGACTATAGACTTTGCTAAATACAAACAAGCAATTTCCGAAGGAAATGGCTTTGTGACGAGTGACTGGCGCCGTGCAGCACACTAAACACACCGAAAAACTTAACTTAGAAACACAGCAAAGGATCTGCGGAACATTCTGCGTTATCCACGAAGCTCGTCACTGCATGGTGGCACAATATCTTCATGTAGGACCGACTGGAGTCCGTGCAGCTGACCAGATGGAGAAGCAGAAGAGCCCACCGCGGCGGAATAAAGATCCCGTCAACCTGAAAACCCCGCAGGACTTCGAGCTGCGGAAGCCAGTCAACACCACCAGTGACACCAGCGTGCCGCGGACGTCCTCCTTCATGAGCCTGGCCCCGTCTTCATCCAACCACCTGATCGACCAGTCGGACCAGTTCTTCATCGTCCCCGGGATGGACGGCGCGCTCAGCCGCGAGGACTTCAGCAAGCTGACGCCCAGCGGCTCGCCGGAGAAGGGCCGGAACAGCGAGGCGTGCTTCTCCGAGATGGCGGCGGCGCGCCAGTCGCTGTGCGACCTGGCCGAGGTGGCGCGCCGCAAGGAGCAGGAGTGGCGCACCCTGCAGGAGCTGCGCATTCGCGGCTTGGAGGACGCCGTCCAGGGCCGCGAGCAGTCGCTGCAGCAGGAGCGGCGCCGCTTCCAGCGCACCGTGGAGGAGATGGCGCAGCAGAACCGCCAGCTGGAGGAGCAGCTGACCCGGAGCGGCGCCAGGCAGAAGGACGTGGAGGAGCTGCAGCAGCGGCTGGACAAGGCGCAGCTCGCCGCCCGCCAGGCGGCCCAGGAGAAGGACGACCTCAGCGCCAAGCTGGCCGACATCATCGCCAAGCAGGAGGCCGTGGAAAAGGCCGCGCAACAGCTCCGCGAGGAGAACGAACAGCTCGCGCACAAGAACAGAGCTCTGGAGAAGGAGATGCAAACCACGCGGAGGTCCAACGAGTGGCTCACCAAGCGGCTGCAACACTCCGAAGACGAAAAGGAACGATCGGCGAGCTCAGAGATGCAGATGAAGGTCACAATAGGAAAAATCCAGGGCTACCTAAAGGAAGAAGAAAATGCGCTGGAGACGGTGCGCGCGGAGCTCAACAACGTGAAAGAGGCCAAGGAGATGGTCGAGATCGAGCTCAGCGCCGAGAAGGTGCGGCTCAGGGAACAGCGGGAGCGGACGCGGAAGCTGGAGACCGAGTGGTCGGTCTCGCGGTCCGAGCTCGAGGCCAAGCTGGCAGACAAGGTGAAGAAAATCAACTTCCTCGTGCAGGGCATCAAGACGCTGGAGTCGGACTGGAAGCAGCGCTACCAGGAGCTGCAGGAGACGTCCGCCGCCGCCGTGGACGAGCTGGAGCGGTCGCGCGCCGCCGAACAGGAGCGCCTCCTCTCGCTGGTGCGGAGCGGTGACGACCGAGCGCGCCAGGCGGCCCAGGAGGCAGGCGCCGCGCAGGCGGAGGCGCAGCGTCTGCGCGCCGAGCTGGACCGGCTGATGGTCGAGGCGGCCGAGGCGCGGCGCGAGCGCGCCGAGGAGCGGCGCGAGGCGGCCGAGCTGCTGGCGGCGCGCGACCTCAGCCTGGCCGAGCTGCGCGCGCAGGCCGAGCGGCAGGCGCTGCGCCTGAGCGAGCTGCAGGACGGCCGACTGGCCGAGGCCGGCGCCGCGGAGCAGCTGGCGGAGACGCGGCGCCTGCTGGCGCAGTGGCAGGCCGCCTGCGCCCGCCTGCGCGCCTACGCCGAGTGCGTCACCGGTGAGCGCGACCGACTGCAGGCGGCGCAGGCGCAGACGCAGGCGCAGGCGCCGGCGCCGTCCGGCGCCGCCGCGCAGCTGGAGCGGGACAACGGCCGCCTGCGCAGCCTGGTGCGGCGCATGCGCGACGAGCTGGAGCAGGAGCGGCAGCGGCGCGAGGCCGGCTCGCCGCACTGCTCCAGCTGCTCCTCGGCCGAGGACGCGCGCGCCCTCCAGATCCAGCAGCTGCTGATCACCAACGCCAAGCTCAACGAGACGATCGAGGCGCAGTGCGAGACGGCGCGCAGCGTGCAGGCCGAGCTGGCGCGCCACCGGGCCGCCGCGCAGAGCGCCCAGTTCCTCCGCCACGAGACGGACTACCTGCGCAGTCTGCTGGAGGGCGGCGACGGCGGCGCGGACGCCGCCGACGTCGGCGGGCCGGCCGTGCGCGAGCTGCGCTACAAGCTGCAGCTGGCGGCGCGCTACATCGCGCACCTGGCGCGCGAGCGAGCCGCCGCGCAGGAGCGCCAGCGCCGGCTGGAGGAGCGGCTGGCGGCGGCGCAGCGCGGGCCTTCTCTGCCCGGCGACCTGGACAAGCTGTGGCTGACGGGCGGGGCCTGGAGTCCGGACCGACACGGCGCCGACCGCGAGCCGCCGGGCCCGGCCAGCTTCGGCGAGCTGCTCCAACAGCTCAACAGCATGCAGGTGGACCCGGCGGCCGGGCCAAGTCCGGCCGGCACGCAGACCGCCTGCCGCCACGTGCTCAGCCCGGCCTGCAGGCACGCCTTCCCGCGCGGCGCCGGCGGCCCGCCGCGCGTGCCGCGGCTCGTCGGCGTCGGCGACGACGGCCGCGACGGCTGCGACGGTTGCGCGACCGGCGATGACGCCGCCGCCGCAGCCGGCGGCGGCGGCGACTCGTCCGAGGACAGGACGTCGAGCACGACGGTCGGCACGGGCGACGCGCCGTCGGCGGGCGAGCCGGCGCCGCCGCCAGGCCGGCGCCCGCCCCGCAGCCGATCGCTGCCCCACAAACGACGCCACGCCAGGAAACAGTGAGCACGGCACGGCTCACTGTTTCCTGGGAAGGCGTGCCTGCAGGCCGGGCTGAGCACGTGGCGGCACGGAAGCATGAGCGGTACGGCGACAGTCCACCGTGCCTGGGGCGAGTGAACAGGCAATGGTGCAACTCGTGATAAATAAGTCAGCGGACCGTGACACAGCAGATGCGGATGAATGAGCGTGCTGCGCCACAAATGAGTGCTTGTTTGCCCGCCCCAGGCGGCATAATAGGCATGTGTCGTTAAACTGCAGATGGAAACAAGTTGTCACGATACATCCGCGATCGTCAAAATGAAGACGATGGTTTCCTTCGAAGTATGAAACACTGGCGGATGATGATGGGCGGCACTGAGAAGAGGACGACATGGAAAAGGAATTTAGATTCCTCCTCAGTTCGGTCTTTCTGCTGCACGAACTGTAACTGGAACTGAAGAAACTGGAGTCGGAGCATGGTACGCCGTCGACGCAGAAAAGGTGCAGGAATACAACACAACGGGAGTTGCGACACCATCAAAACATACCCATAACGTGTGACCAGTGCGATGCCAAAACAGTAAAGAGGTCGAATGCAGTATTACGGCTGCTCCTGACGTGGGCCTTGGGAGACGTGTAAAGCGATCAGCTGGGAATGCTGTGTTTATGACATGGCCGGAAACCTCCGTATCAATCGCTGAACTGCTGTGATTTGACTTGTTTCAGCGTCTGCTATCTCCTGCTTGTGAGCACCTAATGTGAATATTGCTGGGGATTGTAAGGAGATCGGGCAATGACTGACATAAAGGATGTCACCCGCGTCATTTACGTATATTGTTGCTTTACACAGCATGACGTGAATGCCACACAAAACGATAATACAATGAGGGACATAATTGGGGAAGAAACGCGCACTAACCACACCAAGCCCGGCATGGCTAAACATGCTCAACTCAGAGACGCCGAACGCGGGCGGAATCCACGAAAGGAATGCACCTCTCGGAAATGTTTTTACTAGTCTCTTCGAGGCAGTACTGCCGGGTTCCAAGCGTTGACACACGTTGTACACTGTTATTTAGCGAGGTCTTGCAGCACACACCTCGGCACTTGTTTGACCCTTAAAAGACCAATAGCCTTCGCCTAAGCAAATATAATGTTCTGTCAAGTGACAGGAAAACCATCAGAGCTCCAATAATGCGTCATATGCATATTGAATCCCGGAAATTTTAAACGGAGCAGGTTTCGGCTTAGTGTAGGCTCACACTCTTGCAACCTCTTAGTTAAACAAGGCGCCATAACCTCACGTCAAATAAACCAGCGCTCAGGTCCATGTTCGGCCCACATTCATTGTACCTCTGAGGGTACATGAAAATGGTCCTGGGGGGATGGGTGGGGGAGTCACCACGTACGCCCTAACGCTATCGGAGCGAATGTAATCTCGCTAGCAACGGTAAGCATCAATGCATCACTCACCTCCTCCCCCCTCCAGCTAACCTCACAAATCGAGGTGGGGTTCCAGCTCCTCAGCAGGTTCTCTACTCCTTGGAAGATATTCAAAGACTACAATGTCAATCGTACTTACAATGTTATGGTAAAGTTCTCACACCCGCCACCACATTGACGGTCCCCAAAGAGAGCGCACCGTCACGACGCGGCCGGCCGTCACCCACCGTTGGTGGCGAAGTTCCCCAGCGCGTCGCAGGCGCACGCCGTGCGCTCGTCGTCGGCGTCCGGCCGGCCGGCGGCGGCCAGCCAGTCGCGGACGGCCCGGTACACGGTGCCGTCCCCGCGCCGGTACACGGCCGCCATCGCCTGGTCGCCGCTGAGCAGCTCCACCAGCAGCGAGCGGGCCTCGGCCGGCGGCGCGGCCGCCGACAGCAGGCGGCACAGCGAGTCGGCCACGCCCGCCTGGGCCAGCGGCAGCCGGGCGGAGTCGTGCCGACACCAGGCGCAGGCCGTGTCCAGCGCCTCCTCCAGGACAGACGGCTCCTGCCGGCCAGGTCAGGTCAGGTCAAATCAGAAGTGAAACCAGGCACAGGCTGTGTCCAGCATCTCTTCCAGGACAGCCGGGTCCTGTCGGCCAGGTCAGGTCAGGTCAGGTCAGATCAGAAGTGACAACAGGCAGAGGCCACGCCCAGCGTCTCCTCCAGAACAGTGGAGTCTTGCCAGGAAGGTCACGCCAGATCAGGTCATGTCAGATCAGGTTAGGTCAGAAGCGTCACCAAGACAGGTAGTCTCCAGCATGACAGGGTCTTGCTGTGCAGAGAGGGCCAGAGATTGCTCTATTGTCACTGGCGGCATTGAACGGTTAGTCACCACACTGTGTTGGAATACCAAGTAAAGACAATATAGGCCAAAGGCGAAGCCATAATGCACGTCGTGACATCGTATCCAGTCACCACCACCGCCCCGGTGATGGTGACTTGATACCAGAGATCACATTTACCACCACACAACGCATCAGCATTTGCCTGAAAGATACACACTAGGCTGTTTGGATGCCCTTTTGCATATTCATAAGCAAGCATGTGAACAGGCTGCTTGACAGCTTGCTGCAAACAGCTTGCTGAAAACATCTCATGCAATATTTTTATGAACGAAAGCAAGGGCAGAATTAGCCTTCAAAATGGCAATTTGTGTTCAACAATGCATTTGGCTTAAAATGAATAAGAAGCTTACGTCACGTCCAAATCAACGCAGCTACACGAAAACTAAACAAAAAGTAAGCCACGCCGGTAACGGCCGACCACGAAATACAAAGTGGCACGGCGGCTGGCGGTTCGCGGCAAACACTGAGGAGCCGAGCACGGCTGCTGCAGAAAAATCAAACCGCGAGACGGCCGGCCACTTGCTGAAGTCCTTTCCTTGGCGACCTCATACGTGCGTTCGAATCCAGCCGACTCCATGCGCTTTTCCTGCCCAAGCAAAGCCAACGCGACACCTTGTGACCAGCAGCCAGGCGCGATTGCTGGCCAGTCCCAGGCCCGCCGTCGGGCCGTGCGCCGCCTCACCTGGTCCGGCACGAGGCAGGCGGCCAGCAGCGGCGCCAGCCGGCTCTCCAGCAGACTCTCCCGCCGCGGCGAGTCGCACACCAGGCCGGCCACCAGCAGCGCGTGACGCACCAACGGCGCCTCGGTGGCGTCACGGCAGGCGGCGGCGATCAGCTGATTGGCCACGCCTGACTCGACCGCCTGGCGGCGAGAGGCTGCAGTCGGAGGACCACTAGACAGGGCGTCACACGGCCGGGGTTTGTCGCCCGCTCGACTGCCTGATGGCAGACTGTCGACTGGAGGATTACAGGAACAGCACGGGGCACAGGTAGGGCGCAGCAGTAGGTGCTGCGGTCCTTGCGTCAGAAGATAATAGTCTATGGAGCTCGGCAGACCAAAGATATCGCAACTAATCCAGGCGATATCGGCGATGTCGGCGCTATCGCCGGGACTAGCTGCGAACTAGCAACAAATGATATCACTGTACGGCCTCGCCATTACATAAACGAGCGCGGAATGAAAATCAGCGGCCGCGTGTTCCGGGTCTCAGCAGCCGTCCACGCTCGCCCACCGCCCGAGCCCCACAGATCGTCCACAGTCGCCCGTCCCGAGCCCCACTGACCCACTCCACGGCCGGCGGGTGGTCGCTGATGAAGTTGAGCACCAGGCCGCTGGCCACCTCGCGCGCCCGGGCGCCGTCCGGGCCGGCCTCGGCCGCGCGCCGAACGGCCGCCGCCACGGCCGCCGCGCCGTCCGTCCCCAGCAGGGCGGCGCGCGCCGGCCCGTTCTCAAAGCAGAGATTGCCGAGCGCCCTGCACGGCTGCACCAGCGCCTGGGGCGTCTCGGCGGCGGCCAGCGCGGCGGCCAGCGGCGCCACCAGCGCCGGCAGCGTCAGCCGCTCGCGGCACGGCCGCTGCCTGGCCAGCGCGGCCACCAGCCGGGCGAACGGCGCGGCCAGCGCTGGCCGCGCCAGCAGCGGCAGCCGGTCGAGCAGCGCGTCCGTCAGCGGCCGAGCCGCGGCCTCGGACGACCCGGCGGCGGCGGCGGCCGCCTCCAGCGCGGCGGACGCCTCCTCCGACCGCGTCTCGGAGGTCACCGACGACAGCCGAGCCGACGGCTCCATGGTGACCACAGGAGAGAGGCCGGAAAACGCCTGAAGGTAGCAAAACCATGGCTCACGTTCTGTGGTGTACTGCAGACATAATGTGGCAAAGTTATGTGCAAACAGAGGCATAGAATCAACATTTTAAACCGTAAGGGCCTTAAGCGGTAAATTTGGAGCTAATACCTTGCGTTATATGGCAGTCACAGACTGCTGACAGGTTCAAATGGGCCACAGAAAAAAAACCTATTCTTGGTGTCAGTGAAGGAGGGACTGAAAGCATACATTTCCTATCCAGAACAATCACACTTTTTGAACATGGAACAGCAGCATGTTAATACAAAATGGCACACATGCATTCCATTTCAAAAACTCAGAGTTACTTCTTGGCCAAGCAGTCATGCAGTTTTAGACACACAAGGGTAACTGATGTATGCACAGAGCCCAAGAACCTGCAAGGGTTTCAAGTATTAAAATCTTTGGGTAGCCTAAGGCAAAGAAAATAAGAGGTACTTTAATCCAGAACTATGCATATATATATATCAAAATATGTAAAATGCTTTACCTAAAAATGTGGACCAGCAGAGCACATCTATCCTACCATGTTTTTTATTCATTTACAAACACCTACTTACACCATTCTACTTTTTGTTTATGGTTACTTCTTGACACATGATATAATAAAACAATGTCATCAGCCAGGATTTCATGGAAAAACAGATTACACAAGTTATACCATTTACAACATGTCACAAAAAATGCATACACAAACTATGACAAAATTCCCATCTACAATTCTCAAGAACATTGTGTTTTTGGAAAAGAAGAATGGCAGGGTCTAAAAAATATATTTTGCTTCCATGTGTGAACAGCAGAATTAATACCAGATTTCATATCTTTGTCTTACAAAATAATTTATTTTTCATACTTTTTTCAATCCTGGAATTAATCCTGAATGACTTTCATTTTTCTCCTAGTTGGATTGTTTTTTTATATATCTGTATAGCACAATACTATGGTAATAACTTTCCAGGAACAACAACAAGCACCAATAAGTATTCTATGCAATGATGTGATTTACAAAGGGTATATACAGTGTACTCCACAGTTCATTCCACACTAGAAGAACTTGAGGTGAAAGGAGGCTGTGCTGCACATCACTACAAAGTGCTTATTTTCTGACAAAAAAAATGGTAAGAATGGTACAAAAGCAATGTTCACATGAACAGTTACAACTCACCAATGCCACCATGCCACAATGAGGATTGTGAAGAAACAAACAGAAGAATATTGCCAATCTATCACACACCAACTGCCACATCACTGGGATCTCTGAATTCTATTCACATTCTCTGGTCACTAATTCAACAAGAGGATTTCCACAAAGAGCAATGCTGCTGCTCAAGACACCATTCAATTTCCTACTTTACAAATAAGTTACCCAATACAATATAATTTGATTTAATATAATTTAGTCCAATCTAATCAAATCCAATCTGATTTGACCTCATCCCATTTGACCTGATCTGACCTAGCCATCACGTTCAGATTACTTGATCTGATGTCATTAATTTTTCTGCAGCAAATCAAGGCATCCTTTGGTCAGACATTGTAAACAAAATGGTACAAGTTTAAGCCAAATTTGTTCACAGTGCAATATAATTCAATTTCTCCTGAAACAACAATGGGAATGTCTAGGTTTTCTTCTTTAGAATAGAACCTTGCCAATATATATAACAAGTAATCTGCAGAGAATGTTATGCAGTGTATTCCTGATAATATAATATTTATACATGTCAAGTTGTGGAAACAATATAACTCTTAATCCATTCCAATGTCATCAGTTTCCACACCACACATCAAGGCATCCTTGGAGCACTCAGCATAAACAAGATGGTATCACAAGTCCCAGTTGCATTTGTTCACAGTGCAATGTAACTTAAAATAAGAAAGTAATGTGGAAATGCACTTAAAACTTCTCTAAAGTAAAAGAAATAATCGATTTCTAATTTACACTGTACAGCTGATGCCCATACCTCATTACACAAAGCTGTTGTTATCTTACAATACATGAAAACAATTTATGCTGCAAGTGCATTGCATATGTTGTTCAGTCATTTCCAGTTTATGGCATGCATTTATAAAAGGTCATCCCCAAGTAAAATGTTGCAGCACAATGTGTCTTTCTGCGAATGATATCACCATCCTTCTGTACATCCAGTCTAAAAGACTGATTCAAGGTGCAGGGCTCGTCTGCATCATGTGTGAATCTTTCAGAACATTAGGTTCGACAGCCGAGAAGCTACAGAGCCCGTAAAATGGTTTCCAATATAATACTGATGGAAACTCTCACTCGCCTGCGATGACGGACCCGCAGCCACACTCAGAACAGCCGCCACACCTCTGCATTGCGTCCTAAAGATTTCTGCAAATCCCTGTACATTTTCAACATCCATATCTTGTCTTATCTGCGCCACAATTACCAACAGCCCTCCTTGAGTTAACAGCTGATAGACCAATACATCCATGAAAGATCGTCGCTCAGAGACCTACTTTATTATTTACTTACTTACCTTACTTACCTACGACTGTCGCGAATTTTAAAGGCCACTAGGCCCGTTGGCCCCGCCCACGTCGAACTCGTCGCATGGTACCAGCATCTCTCATCAGTGGGTGGTGTCATACATGTGCTGTGCCGAATGCCTGTCGGGTCTGGATTTGAATGTTGCCGCAGTGTCCGCCGTCACCACGTTGGCCGGCAGGGAATTGCAGTCATTGACAACTCTGGCGCTAAATGTCCTCCGACAGGTGAGGGATCGTGCCCGTGGCTTGAGTGCCTTCCACTGGTGACATCCGGTGGCGTCAGAAACAGCAGGAGAGGAAAAATCCTCCACGCTAAGCGACATGTCACCATGGATGACCTGCAAGACAGCCTCCATGTCACTCCTTCGACGTCTTTAGTAGAGGGAGGACAGCTTAAGCGCCCGGAGTCTCTCCGGGCATGACACATGCCTCAACTCCTCCACCATCCGCGAGGCCCGCCTCTGCACTCTCCAGGTGTTTCCGGTCCATCTGGTCAAATGGGTCCCAGATCAGGTTTCCAGATTCTAAAAATGGCCTAAGGACTTCTACAGCAAAGGAGGAGTAAAGAGATCGATGTTCACGAACGATCGGTGGACCACTGCCAGCATCTGGGGCGCCTTGGCCACTGTTGCCGCCGTTTGGTCGTGGAGCCCGAGTCCGCTGTCCATTAAAATTCCAAGATATTTTTCCGTCCTAGCGGAGTGGATCACCTCATTCAGAAAGTGGGTTTGGTGGGAGTTTCGGGGACCAAGGTGCATTATCTTGCACTTTGACACGTTAAATGGAGGAAGCGAGCGCTCGGACTACCGCGCCAGGGCATCGAGATCTCTTGCAACAAGGATCCATCCAGGGGCCTCTGAACACGGCCGTATAACTTTGTGTCATCGGCGAAGAGCTTGACGGAACCTTGTACAGACTAGGGGATGTCGTTAACAAAGATAATAAACAAAGTCGGTCGCAAAACGGATCCCTGGGGGATGCCGCCGCCTCACTCCAATCCGACATGCAGCCCTGTACGACCGCTCTACTGTCAGCCAGTCACGAAGTCTTGGATCCATCGGAGTAGTTTTCCCCGAATGCCGGAGGCGTCTGCTGGTCTCCTGTACAGCAGGAGGCGTCTGCCGCTCACGGAGCGCCCGTCCTTAGGGCGACGGCACGGCTCGGCGGCGGCCGTCAGCGTGGGAGCCGGCTCGTCGTTCGTCGTCAGTTAAGGCGCCGGCTGCGCTCTGTGGACGCCTGGGGCCTGCTCGAAGCTCTCCCACTCGTGTCACTGGATCGTGATTGCCTCCGGCGAGGTCGGCGGTCACGTGATCAGCGGGTCCCTCGCTGAGGCGCGCCGGTCGTGCCCTGGTCCGCTCCTCCAGCAACGACCATGACGACCAGAAGGCACGACAGCTTCTACTGAAGTCCAGGTCCGCACCACTCGCGACTGGGCTACAGATAAATCGACATCATCGCTATCGTTACTGCAGGAACGAGTGGGAGATTCCCATTTCTGATTACGTCAGAGCAAAAGCTTCTGTGAGTGGGTGGAGCGCCTGGTCTGAAAGCAGAAAACTCCAGATTGTAAAATAATCACGCTTTACCGTGAATTACGTAGCCTCTGTTAAACCTGTGATTGTCAGCAATCTCTTAACTATTTCAGCCAGCGTCAGATACTGCTTTATTCGCCGTAAAGTCATGAACAGCTTGGCCGCAGCTCTTATCTGCGATGCCGATGCTGCTGCGATCTCTGCATCTTGGGAGTTTGGTCGATTTCGTTTTGACATCAAATGCAGTCGTCCCTTCAGTTTATTTACAACGTGTGGGCCATATCATCACAACTGTGACAGCTTATTATTGAAGAGATGTACACTCTAAACACGACTCTTGAGCACAAATATGAAGCACAAAGAACACTGTATCACGCGCAGAAATACTACATCATTGTATTATACATAGAAGAATAAGGGATGATTCATACACCAGGAGCTCAAAAAAGCGCAACCCTTTGATAACCGTTGCCCTAAGCACGCATTCAACTGTCGTTGACATATATCATCACTGCATATATCAAACTGTTGCGTATGCATGGTATGCCACAAAGCAAAGACACCTGAACGCAAGATTGATGACGCCGAAACAAAAACTGCAAGGTCATCAAAGGCAGGCCAACAGGGAAAAAAGGCAAGGAAGGAAATCATATCACGGCGGGAAGGTATGCAAACTATGGCCGCATCATCCCAGACCAAATGTGGCATCTTTCCCAGGCGTAAAAACGGTGGAAGTTCCGAATCCAAGTACCAAATCCGAGACCCACCGCAACAAGACGTTGTCCGCGACCGACGGGAAATCCTGGCCATTGCCGCCGTCCTCCACAGCCGCCGCCGCCGCCGATCCCGTCGCTCACGCCTCTCGGTCGTCCAGGGCTCCAGTCTCCGCGACCTCGTCCCCCTGGCGAACGACGGTCTGGCCGAGCGCACCTTCCACGGCCTCCTCCGCCGGCGCCTCGCCTGGCTCACTCGCGGCTACGGCTAAAGGGCGCTCTGAAGTCAACTCGACCGGCCTTTCCCTGACCGGATACTCGACGGCTTCTTCTGCCGAGGTGCTGTCAGCTTCATTCACAGGAATCTTCATCGCGACATCCACCGCGACCGTCACAGGCTTCTCTGCTGCGTTCCCCACGACTCCGTCAACGTGATCTCCTGGCTCTCCTGGTTGTGGGTCCTCCGCGATGTCTATCGACGACTCCTGCTTATATTTATTCTCATCGCGCTCCACTTTCACATCTTCAGGATAAACTGGTGTTTTCGGCTCATCCACGTGGGCTATAAGCTCCTCATAGTCTTCAGGCTCTCCAGCTTCATCTTCAGGCACGCCAAGATAAGGCATCAGGCCACGAGTTGTGGTGTTTTGGCGGGCAGGAACGGACGGAAAAGAAATAGGTTTGTCTTGCTGTGGCGCGCCGACAGGAAGGAGCGGATGAGTCGACGAGTCCGGATTCAGTGCATGGTCGCCTATTTGGTCTTTTGGTCCATGATCACGGGACAAAAGCTCCTGCAGAGGCAAAGGCAGAGTTATGACTATGCCGTTGGGGAAAAAGAAACCTCGGTCGAGAGGGGAAGATGCTGGTTCTTCCTGTTGTGTGGTTTCCTTGACGTCAGAACTTTCCAGAAATTGGATAGTGGATGAAGAGTTCGCTTCTTCCTGATCCAGTGTTTCCAGACCAATGGAAGGCATCCTCACTGGCCCATCGTGTTCGGATAGCACTGCCCCCGAAAGGGCACCTTCGTTTGGAGCATTAGATTCAACCTGGTCTACGGCTGATTCATTATGAGCTTTTTCATTCGGTTCCTTCGCGACCGACGTTGTGTAGTTGCTCGCGTCCACCGCCTCATCTTTCAATGAGGACGTTCGCAGAGAGCTATTGTTCTGGGCTACCCCAGACGGCTCATCGCCGCGCGGTGTATCCACCTCACTTTCTGGCGAGGGATCGGTCTGACTTCTTCCACCCGTTTCGGTCTCCAGCTCCACCTCTGGGCCGCCGGCGCCGAAGTCGGCGGCGTCAGCGGCGGCGCCGAAGTCTCCTGCGTCGGACAGAGCTGGCGGCTCAGCGCTGTCCAGCCCCGCCGCCGCAGCCGACTCCAGCTGCGTCACGGTGGAATTGCCATCGGCGACAAATGGCTGAGATGTTGTCGGACCGTCGGATTCGGATGGAACCGAAAACGTGCAGTGGATGCGGCAGCCGTGGACGCTGGTGGCGTTTATACCTTCTCGTCCGCCAGGGCCTTCAATTTGCGCCTCGCTGCTGCCCGGCCTAGCCACTTCGTTTGCTGAAGAGCCGGTTACGGTACTGGTGTTACCGCCGGCCGCGGGGAACCCGTTGTGTTCCGAGGCCGGAGCACGGGTTTCCTGCGGTTCCTTGTGCTCCAGACTGTCCGGCTTGGGCGGTGCCAAGCCGCCAGGACCCTGCAGCGATTCGCCGGCCGGCTCACTGAACGAGCTGGTCCCGAGCAGCGTTTCGACGCCCGCCGTGTCCCTCGTTTCGTTGAAGTTCACTTTCGTTGAGCCAGTGTGGAACCCAGCGTAGTGCTCGCCTATTGCGGCTTCGTCGTCGCGATGCCCGTGGTGTTTATCTTCCGCGGTTGCGCCGTCGCGTCCACTCCCCGCCGACGACGTGCCGTGTGATTCTGCACCATGTGATTCTGCACCATGTGATTCTGCACCATGTGATTCTGCACCGTGTGATTCTGCACCATGTGATTCTGACGTGTGATTGACCGTGTGATTCTGACGTGTGATTCTGCACCGTGTGATTCTGCACCGTGTGATTCTGCACCGTGTGATTCTGCACCATGTGATTCTGCACCATGTGATTCTGCACCATGTGATTCTGCACCATGTGATTCTGCACCGTGTGATTCTGCACCATGTGATTCTGCACCGGCCGCTTCCGTCGAGCCGTCGGTGACGTCACTGCCGAGCGGCTCCACGTGAGGCGGGCGACCGTCTTCGTCAGGCCCGTCAGCGGACGGCCGTGCTGCTGGGTCCTGGCCCTGCATGTGTTCGTAGGCCGACACTCCAGGGAAACCAGCTGTCACTCCCAGGAGCGCTCCGGTCACGAGTTCACTTGTGGCGGGGGGATTATGGGTTTGAGCTACGAAATCCTCCTCATCAAGCGCTAGCGTAGCCGCGCCTTCATCACCCCCACCGACTGGTGGCCCATCCCGGTCCTCACCATGGCATCCTCCCCCCTCAGAGTGGCCTCTGCACAGCTCGGCGTGGCTTCCAGCGCCGTCTGCTGCCGTGGAGGCGTCGGTTTCCGCGGCGCCGTCCACTGTAGCTTCCAGGACCGCCTCTTCCTCGGGGGTACTGCCGGCGTCCTGGTTCACACCGACGATGGTCTCAGTGGACCGTTCTGTGTCTGAGGTGGTCTCAGTTGACTGTTCTGTGTCGGAGGTAGTCTCAGTGGACTGCTCTGTGTTTGAGGAGGTCTCAGTGGACTGTTCTGTGACGGAGGGAGTCTCAGTTGGCTGTTCTGTGACGGAGGGAATCTCAGTGGACTGCCCTGTGTCTGAGGTGGTCTTAGTTGGCTGTTCTGTGACGGAGGGGGTCTGAATTGACTCTTCTATGTCGGAGGGAACCTCAGTTGACCGTTCTGCGTCGGAGATGGTCTCAGTCGACTGTTTTGTACCGATGGTGGTTGTGGTCGATTGTTCCGCATCAGGAGTGACTTCAGTCGATTTTTCCACCTCAGAGGTAGATGCAGCTTCCAGTTCAACCTGATAAGGGAATTCATCTACTAGCTGCGTATGGTAATAGGACACCGTCTCCTGAACCGCCTCGGAGGTGGATGAAGCCTCCTGATTCTCACCCGACACGGTTTCAAAAGACTCCTCCAGACCAAGGGAAACATCGGTGGCCCCGTCTGCCTCGAAGACGGACTCAGTCAATGCAGCCGCACCCGGAGCGACCCCTAGAGCCACCGGGACGCCTGTCACAGGCGTCACGTCATCGCCAGAGCTGTCGCTCATGGATGCAGCTGTGGCATGCCCGGTCACGGCCGCCGGCGAGGTGGTGGGCTCCGCCACGGCGACTTCTGTCGTGGTGAACCCCGCCGCAGCGGGCTCGGTTACGGACGGCTCCGCTGCGGCTGGGTCTGACTCCACCGACTCGGTCGAGGAGGTGCCGTCGACTGCGGCGGCGGCGGGTTCGTCCGACGTCTCTCCACCGATCCCCGGAGCGGTGGAGGTCGCGCCACTGATTCCTGCAGCTGTGGACGCTGGGGCGCCGCCAGCCGCTCCTGTGAACGGGGAGGAGATGGTCAAAGCTTTCCTGTCAGCTTGGAGTGTTTTTGTGACGCGGCTTCCGCTGGTGTTTGGTGTGATCAAGACCGCCGATTCTACAGAATGTTTAGTGCTTTGGTTTAGTTCATTTAGCGTTTACGGCGTGTTCTGATGACAGGCAACTGTCTGGCACAGCGTTCCGAGGTTTGATAGTGCCGAAACAGAGTCGAACAGCTCGCCTTAGCGTGCAGCTCAAGGCTTTTGAAACTACACGATGGCAACGTCTGCTGTGAATGCCTTTGCGGCGATGTTCAGTCTAAAGCATGTCGGAACAGCAAGCCTTCACAATACCACAGTCTACCAACCCTTGAGCGATAAGCAGTCTCAACGTTACGCGCTTTTCTATACACGGAAAACGTTGAGCATCGTGTCATCATTGCTGCACATGACACGGCGCTTCAGTCGCAACACAGCGCCCGGCGCCTGACCTGGCGCAGCTGTGACAAAACAGCCGACCGGTATCTCGGGACTGCTGGGTGGGAACTGGGAGCAGTCGAAGCAGGCACCGCGGAGACAGAATGCCGCCCTCAACGCCGTGCCCTGCAACACGGCGCGCCGTGACAGCAGCGTGACCCAGTCACGTGCGGCTTTCTCCAGGACGGAGGTTGGATGCAAATTTTCTGCGATTTGAAAAAGTATTATTGATGTTTTTGCAAAATTTTCTGAGCATACACGGAAGGATAATTTCTTCTTCGGCTTACTTATCGAGTACTTTGGCTCAATGTTTTCGGTGCAGCTTTGCAGAGGAACATAGAGAAAACACTGCAAAAAATTGTAGTTGAGTGAGACTGCATGCACTGTCATGACAGCGACGCATTGTTCTGATTTTACTGTAATGGAAATGTGAGGATCACGGCATTCATAAAGTGTAAAGGACAGCGAGAAGTTCGAGATAGAAGGCTGTCACGTCATAGCTCACCCGTCCTACGTTCCTCACATGTCGAGAACAGTCAGAGTTCCTTGTGCAGGGGCAGCCCTCCGGTCGTGTTCCAGACGACATCGAACAGTCTGAAACAACGCTGCAGATGTGGGGAACAACGGCATGATGGCTTGTCGACTAACCAATGACGTCAGAATTCCACTGTACCTCACAGGTGCTGAAGGCTGCTCGTCTCTAATTTCCAACCCTGCGTGGCAACGTGGCAAGAAACGCCGGTGTGTTACTAAAGAGCTAAACTTGAAGACAGCAGATTTTCGTGAGCATGGACATGGTGGCGGAGGGCTGCAATGCCTTTTTGCCATCAGTCGTTAAAAGTGTCGCAGTTGCAGCTGTACTGCAAAAACGCTGACAATGCTGCCAGGTCTGTCGCGAATGATACTGGCATCAAAACCGAACTATCACAATGTCCATACGATGTTAATGTTTTTCGGACTGTTATTCTCGTCCGGGATACTAGTTGTTTTATAACGTTTCGGCCAGTAGGTTCTCCAGCCGTCTTGAGGTGTTGAGGTCAGTGGTCCTGGCTGGAGAGCCTGTTTCGGCGGGAAGTCGCCAGGTGTCAGTTATTCTCGATACCTCAGGGTGTCGGACTTCTGATCGCAGTCTGCCGGTTCCAGACTCCGCTGGTTGTTGATCTGTGACGCACATGGCGACTGGTCGCCGAAGCAGGACATGTTCAGGAACATTGACCTCAACACCCGACGACGGCTGTTGGTCCTACTGGCAAAGACGTAAAAAGTAACGTAAAAAGTAACACTAGCCTAAAAAGTAACACTTCTGATGAAGACAGCAGTCCGAAAAAAATATTGTCAAAATAAAACCCAACTCGCCACAGGCTTTCCTGAAGACCTCATCAGATACCTTGAGAGCCCCACATGGATAAACAGTGCGTGACTAAAACTTTGCGCGAGAGGTCATGAGCCATGACATTAACCTATCACGGCTGGGCGCCGTCTTTGCGTCTCTCCGGATAATCGGATCACGGAGTGCCGCGTCCAGTCAGGACTGCGCCTCTCACATTCTTCGCCGCGGCCAGATGAAAGATACGGGTTGCCAGCAAAACAGCAGCTGTCTGCCGCAAAATGACTCCAGTTGCTAATGATAAAATTCCAGTCTCTCGATTCTGACATCAAGGAACAGGAACACCAGGGAAACTTGAGAATACCAAGTGCGAGAAAAAAATAAAAGGAGTAGCCAATGAACACAATTACATTTAGCAGGATTAGGGCAACTCAGTTGCATTGAGCCAATCAATCTGACAAAAAAGAAACCTGTAAAAAATTAGTTATAAGAACCGACAAAAAACAGAACAAAACACTGCTTTGATCTGGGTGAATTATTTCGAGGCTTCATTACACAGTTATGTATTTCAAGAACGGCCTAACGACGGCATTTCCTGCCGATTTCGCGACATTAGACATAGTGTTTCTTGTCCGTGCAGTGCGCATTTTGGCAAAGCACACCAGTAACTGAGAGTCAAATGTCTTTTTGTGATTTTCCCATCTCCGACGAACGTTGGTATTATGTGTAGTTTAGTTTAAGCTAAAGAAATCTTGGCACCAATCGAGAGCGCTGTCAGCATTTTCGCCCAGGGGTAAAGGGGCTGGTAAATAGCTGGGGAAAAAAATAAAAACATTTCACCGCCCAGCTGGTGGTAAAGTATCGAGACAAAAAGTCGTAAAAGGGGCCCTGTTTCTCTTAAACATCATTGCAGCCCCTGAAATAACCGCTTCTTAGTAGGTAGTTCTGTGTGACACAAGTCAATTCAGTTTCCATGGAATGGGCACGAAAAACAGCGAAAAGTTATATGGTACCTATACCCCTATTCCTCGTTGTTTTGGCAAGCCATGAAAACCTTTAAGAATGTTGTCAAATTGAAAGCGTCTGGAGTTGGTTTTAAGCCCGCAGACGATGACCTCCGGTGCACACATGTGCCAGGGTCAGGTAGTGTTTTCACATCTGTCTCACTCCGCCGACACGACTTGAGCTCGCCACAGACTTTGTCACCCCCGTGGAGGGCCGGCATGACCCCGAGGTCAGGTCAGGTGGCCCGCGGGCGCCAATAAGGCAGAGAGATGCAGAGGTGATGTCCTAAAGCAGGAGCTGACTGGCACCAAAACGTTCACGTGTGCTCAGATGTGAAAACGGCCGAATATCAGAAGGCGGTCGTCCACAGTAATTCATGCTGGCAGTTCTCAAATACTGTCAGTGTCTCACCGAAGAAAGTCGCAAACAGGCTATCCAACAAGCCGCCTGGATCATTGGTCCAGAGAAAGTGGACGATGTCTTTAACGTGCAGCCATTGACCTACACTACCATGTCCCCTTAATACCCTGGCGGGTAGGTCGGTGTTTTGACGGTCATGTCACTAATGTTGACATCTAAAGCGCCGATCTTGACGGCTAGATTACTGAGCTCGGCATCAGGAGCAATGATAATGACAACGGGAACACGCAGAGCATTGTATTCACAATCACTGCACTCTCGACATATCAAGAAAACTTTCGATTACGACGGACGGCACGTATGTCTGCGTTAGCGTCAGATCTAAAGTTTTAACGTGATGGTGAGAGGGGGAGGGGGTCCGCGCGCACATCTGGCGCTTACTTCACATAAAAGTCTCATGAGCTTTTCCACTGTCAGCTCAGTTATCGCGTCCATACAACAGTTCTTTAGCACGGCGGCGACAAAGCCAAAACTGGGTGAGGCCTTCTTGCACGGAGGTACACGAAGGTTCATGTGCTGGTCCGCCAGACGGTCGACACTCACCTCGGCGGCGCGCCCTCTGACCCAGACGGCGGGGTCACTGACCTTGGACATCCGTTGGTCGTGAGCGCGGCTCCGGCGTGACACACGCAGTCGCAGAGGAGCGCTCCGGAGGCCGGGTCGGCCACCAACTCGCTGCTCAGCGTTAACCGGGGCGGACCGCAGGCGTCGCCCAGGCACGGGTCTGACGGAGACAGTGTTCAGCGGTGTTTGGTCTGTTCGTTTTGGGCGGTTTTGTTGGCGTTTCGCATAAACTTTGCATTGCTTTGCAGTTATCAGCAACGGTCTTGCTTTGCTGGTTGTTCCGCAGTTTTTCTGGGACAATTTTGGCCGTGCGTTGGTGAAGGCTTAGAGATGATGAAAGAAATGTTCAAAATATCGCATCGCGTTTTAAGCATCTCTTGTTCATAGCAACTGCTCGTAAAAAGATAATCCAAACAATACGCATATGTAGGCCAACAGCAAACTCTACATTCCTGGTAAGTTTCAAATATATGAGAATCCAGATCAATGGTACACGGCGTCATTCCGTTCCCGTTTAAGTCGCGGTGGTACAGAGGCTGGTGCAAGCACAACTGCCTTAGGATTCGCTGTGTTTCCGGTAGTCCCAAAGCACACCGGATGGGCAAGAGTTAAGACGTGAAATTGATTAAGCACACACAGGGATTAACGCTTATTGACGTCGCACTTCCAAATGATTTTTATTTCACATTGATGGGTAGTTAATCCAGTGGTAATCCAGCAAAGAAGATTCATTTCCTTGGACCATTTTAGTAATGCAAGGAGCCAAGAACCGCAGTTATGCTGTTATGCAGTTATGCTGCAGAGCCGGAAAGGAAGACAGAAAGTTGGTTGGAGGGCTTATGCTCACTGACGTTATGATTTCGCCTGATCCTATTCTGGGCACTCCGCAAGCAGTAAAGGATTCGCGAAGGCTGATTGTCGGGAGATGTGGCTGGAGACTAAGCATGCTTCATAGTTTCGTTGCAGGTTCCGTTAATAGTGGGTAGTACGGAACATAACCCGTGAATGAGACAGAAGACCAAAGAGTGGTTGACAGAGCTCGTGCTCAGTGACTTCATGGTGATGTCCTGTTGTAGGTAGATGAGCAGCACAAGTAAAAGTTTCCATGCGGAAAATACGCCGCATTACATTTTCAGTCATTGGAGTGCTCTGATGTGGTGCACATTCCAGACTGGACCAGTAGAAATATTGGGTGAATGGCGTGCTAGCGTCCGTTAGCACCATCAGAATATTTTCCTTTTTCCTGTTGTGAACGACCGATTAGTGAGCCGAGAGAGATCTATATAAGCCGTAACAGGACAGGCGCAGTTGGTAGGCACATTTGTCTGGCGTCTGCCTGGCATCCTCTGCAGTCCCAGGTGCGCGGCAGATCCCAAAGCAAAATTGGGATATTTCGGGACGGTTACAGGTGTGCGTTCATTGACGTAGTGTTTCCACCCTAATCTCATCTTACCAGCATTGTTGCTGAAGCCACGGGGAAATAGCAACGTAATGCACTGATCTATTACTGAGACACTTAAAACGATGTGATACAACCAGTACCATCATGTAAGTCATACTGTGACATCTGTAACAACCCTCTGTGTGTATTCATTGTTAAATTCGTGCGTTCTATAGCACAACATGAAATGACAATGAAACGAAATAGAACTCTACGGCAAGTGAGTAACACATAAAGGTTAGTATCATATTTAGATTCTCCCCGGTTTGACAAGTGCATGCAGCAGTATCCGTGTTAAGTACAAGTTACAGCACCGGTCACTGATCATTGGTCAGTTCAAAGACAGAGATCACTGCCCTCACCCGGAACACACGTATCATTGTAGAGAGCCTTGCCCGGCGGACACTGGCAGCGGCGCAGACACTGGCCGGACGTGCACAGGGCACTGCACGTGCCGCCTGAACACGCAGCGTCCGCAGGCAGACACGGGTCTGTAACACCACGTGGGAATGAGGAACGGCTGAACGAGGCATTTTTCCGCTGGTTTGCAACCCCGCTATGTCCAAACACGGCATTAAACGTTTACGCTTGTCGATACCATTTTGCACATGAAAAGTGCGCTCAAACCAGCACTCTGAGAAATATGAAAACTTTAAGGTGCCATCCGTTGGCTGTTCATAAAAATAGTGGCATTACTTTTCATTCAAACAACATTTTTTCATAAATTAAATCCAAGTCGTTGCCGGGGTGATGTTAACCCGTCCCCGACTGGGGGGGGGCAGTTGACTGCCCCCCCTGAGGTTTTTCTGGGATTGCGAGAGAACCAACAAACACAGAGCCACGAAACTTTGTGTACCTTTTTCTCCATCAATTTTACGTCTCGTGTCAAAATTTTGACCCCAGGTCACGTCAGGTACCTGACCTAGGTCATGTCAAACAGACCTATGTCAAAAAAAAGTTTAGCGCCCTCAACTTTTTTGCAAAATAAGATATCTCAATAATACTTTCAGGGATTAGTGATCGTGATAGATGCAACAAATCTGCTATCTCAGATTTTTCGGAATTTTTCTGGTCATTGACCTAAGGTCAAGCCCATTTTTAAGACATATCGCCGTTTTTTTCGGAGATTGACGGAATATTCCATAACATTTTTAGTGTGGAGTGAAGCAGACATCTAGTTACCGTCATTGGGCAAAGTATCAGTGACTTTCAGCCATTGACCTGAGGTCAGGTCACGAATAACTGTAATGGGCCAAAATGTACCACCGTCAAAATCGACGATGAATTACTCAGAATGGGTAGAAAATGGCAGAACTAGCTTGCACAGACGCAGTTAATACCAGGAACCTCAAAAAGTTTGAAAAAGTAGCATATTTTGGAAATAAACAGGCTCTCGCGAATAAAGCTCCGCCAACTTTGTAGATTGGTAAGTAATCAATTTTTCCAAAATTTAAGCATGAGAAACCATCACAAGAACCACAAAGATCAATAAAATTGGCATAGATCGTGTTTTTTCGCGAAAATAAAGGAACGCCAAAATTAGTTCCCGTCAATTTGGTACCGCATACGGCCGCGGCGCCCACTGACGGCTGACGGGAGAATTACGGTGTCTTTAACTCAACGTTTCGGTGTATATATTGAACAAATCTGGGGAAATTAGACGTGTATCGGCATCCGCGGACATTTACTTGTGCGCTGGTGCCCTTACCTATGCGTTATTAGTCACAGCCCTTGAGATTCAGGCCATTTCTCGGTCTCATGCAGTCGGCTATGAGAAAACATATATAGGGCGTAAATTGGCTTAAATATTATCTAAAACTAAAAATGAGACCAGTTTCGAGCTCTACTCGTCACAGGCTTTCCAACGGTATGTTTATTTTTATCGTGCGACCAACCGTTCGCGAGTTAGAGGGGGGGCAGTCAACTGCCCCCCCCCCCAGTCGCCGATGTTCGGGACGGACCGACGGTCGTGCGCGGGTTAAGGATTGGAGTCCACGTTAAGCGTAGCTTGTTGCATTGACTTCGATCTCTACACCCGATCGAGAATTTGCGGCGAAATGTTAACATGCCGCTAAGGGTGCTGCACGACCGAGTGGTAGTCAGCGTGACCTTATGTTGGCCAGTTGGTACCTGACCCGTGGGCCAAATATCGAGCGCCGAAGCCACTCGAATCCGTCTTGCCAGGACGGGGAGAACGTCGCTCTAAGCAAATGAGCTATCAATCACGGCAACTTTTGCCTTTATCACGTCATTTTGACATCAGCAGAAATGAAGCTGATAACACAGTTCATACCGAAATGCATAGAATTGACAGAAGGAAGGTGCTGAAAGGCTCAAGTCGACGCCTTGGTTGATTTTTGCAATATCCTTAAAATTCGCCAGAAACATCCTTCCTAAATCCATGACGGGGCTAACTCCACAGTGAGTAGTTGTTTAGGGCTCAGCACAGGAGAACTGCCAAACCAAAACTTTTGTACATTGACCTAAGATGGCTTTTAATGACGTTTCAGTATGATACTCTTACTTGTACAAAATAAGCTATCTCCAGGCACGGGAACTAAGGTTTTTTATATAGCTCAGGATGTAACGGTCCGCGCACCGGATACGTCACATTAAACAATTTTGGAACATATGACCGTATGTTATACATAAGATATTGGCTTAAGATCTTAAAGCCTGTAATATAATGGCGTTAACTATACGCGCTATCACAGCGGACCCAGACAAGGTCGGGAGACTAAGGAAGGAGGAATATACCTCCATCCGTATAGCTTACGATGGTCCCAAACATCGGTTTCTCCTCCAGTGTCGATAACTTTTGCCACTTGCACACGTTCGGGCTGAATTTATTAAAAAATGAACAACTATCGTGTACATAAACAAATTTCTGTCTCGAAAAGAATTGCCTACAATGTCCGTCCGCGAAGGCGTCGGATTTCGTGCTGGCTCCGGGTTTCATAACAACAGGGTCCCAATGGCCCTTTCGATCCGCCAGTGTCCAGTGTCCAGTGTCATCTTCGAAAATCTCATGACTTTCGCGGCTATGGTCACTGGGGGCGGAACGTGTTCCGGCAAGAGAGGGGGGAAGACATCGGCTACTTTTCTCTCCATGCAACGCCATCGGGTTAATGTTAAAGTTCGCCA
Source organism: Capitulum mitella (assembly GCA_030062745.1). Taxonomy (NCBI): domain Eukaryota; kingdom Metazoa; phylum Arthropoda; class Thecostraca; order Pollicipedomorpha; family Pollicipedidae; genus Capitulum; species Capitulum mitella. The sequence goes on along the minus strand of CP099852.1, from coordinate 895,172 downwards.
GTTAAGGGGCGGGGGCACGGTGCCCCGTGCACCCCCGTTCTGCCGCCTATGGCTATGGTTATCAAGATCGAGGGATGGGGACGGATTGCGTCCCCCTTATACCGCGCATGATTCCCAGAAGACATTTACTGCGCATACTTGTGGCTACAAATGCAATGATAGTGCTTAAAACACTTATAGATAAGACGCATATCAAACTGGTTATCATACCGCCGACATGATGAACGTCGCCCGTCGTCAGACTAGTCTGCCCCCCCCCCCCCTACGTCCCAGCTGCATCCATTAGTGGCTGTTTTTGAACACCGTTCGCATCTGACTGTTCTTGTAAAGCAGCTACGTCGAGAGGGAAGCGCCCAGAAGCCAAACACACTGCGCGATATGTTAAACAAATATAAAGAAGGATACCGCAGGTTGTAAATTGACATATACCTTCCCCGCCTGCAAGAGTAATCCAGCGTGGCACAGAAAACCTTTGTTGGCCCCTCCCCTTGTGGTTCATGCCTGACAGCCCATAGTTCTCGGCTGACTATCGTTCTGTTCTCCAGCTGTGAAACACAGGACGCCACCCAGCGTTCGTCACGCCGAGCGGGTAAACGGTCACGCGTCACGATCACGTCACCATCACGCGCCACGCTCGAGCGAGTAAACGGTGACGCGTCACGATCACGTCACCATCACGCGCCACGCTGGAGCGAGTAAACGGTGACGCGTCACGATCACGTCACCATCACGCGCCACGCTGGAGCGAGTAAACGGCGACGTCCCCGACAGGGCCAGACCGCAGCTGCACCGCCGGCCGGGGGTCCAGTACCCACCTCTGACGCAGCTCGGCAGAGAAGGACGAGTCCAGCCCTGTTCCCCGCACAGTGACGTCACAAACCGGGCCCCCGAGCTGAACATGAAGCCGTCCAGGCACTCGTATCTGCGGACACATGTGGTGATTTATGCCATTTGCATGCTAGGTTAGGTCATGGAGACGTAATGCCATAAGTGAACTGCATGCATATTTTCGCCTCTTCGGGCAGTGGTGCGGACATGCTTCGTTTTTCTGATAATATTCGCGAATATAATGCATGAATTATTCGGATTTACATAGAATACGGTCCTCAAAAGGACATACAACTATGGCACGTCAACATTAGAAGTCATGCTAGGTCACACACATAATGGCAATTGGACTGATTTGCATTGTGGGTGAAAGAAGTGGTTGCTGCTAACCTTCCCCACCGTTCAAGCCAGACAAGAAAATCTATATGCGCTTCTTAGCGAGGTTCACTAAATGCAACGTGAGGTCCTGTGAGATCACTTCATAGGCAGATGTCAAAACGAAATGAAATGCAATGTGTGTGGAAGATCGTTCAGTAGTAACAAAGAGCAATTATTGTTCCTAGTCAGAAAAGGAGAAATGACTGTCTGTCCTGGCCTGGCTTGACCCTGGCCGATGAACCGATAAAGAACAGACAAAGTAGATTAAACTATTACGAAATGTTATTTCTGTTCTGCACTTAACGCAATTCAGAATCCGAGCGAATTATTATTGCTCTTTGTCAGGAAGAGCAACATTTCGACCGATACGACCTGGACTGACCTTGAGTGGATGAAAAGCAGGAAATGCAAAACCGATTACCAGAAGGTTTCACTTCCGTCTTTTTTGTCACGTGGATCAAAACAGCTGCGAGAAAGTAGCGATTTTTGGCATGTAAAGTAAGACTAATATTTCGCCTGACTTACGCTGACCTTGAGCCAACATTCCTGAACGTTGTGGCATGTTTCTGATGCAAAAGGCCGTGACCTTTCGTTTGATATCCAGTTGAAGGCTCTAAGATCAGTATTGCCGATGACATGATATACGAACCGGTGTCAGTTTTTTTCCGACATCGTGTTATGGCTTTATGTGACCTATGACGTTATCAGTCAAGTGGCCAGGGTTTAAGAAATGTTTTCTGAATTGCAAAACTATCGATTGGTGGCAGACCTGTTTAGATCTGACGGTTGGATCCTAAGATAACAGGGGGTGCCTTTTTCGACACCCGCTGGCTGTCGCGGGTTCAAAAATACGTCAGGCGGAGCCGGGTTAAAATATGCACTATTTTCTGTCTCCTGTCATGGTGCTGTGCAAGCAGTTCTGCCACATTGTCACATACATGCATTTCCAACGGTTCTGAAGCAATTCTGCGGGTCCAACACACCCACTATGTGTCAAAGGGACATATAGTGGGAATGTCCCGAACTGCCGGAGGAAGGGGCAAAAATGCCCACCTTTGATGTTTTCTGTTCATAGCTTTCGGAACAACCGAGTACGAGCGTAGCAGATTTTCATTTGCCGCAAAATTTATTCCGTTGTGTTTCTAGTCCATCTTATTCCGTCTCGAATTTCAAAAATGATATCCAACTTATTCCACAAAGGCCCAGCGAACTCGGGAGGCCGGCCCCGCGGCCAATCCATCGTCGGCGATGGGCGACCGCGCACGTCTACAAGACGAACGTACCTGCTCGGAAGTACATGCGACCAAGGTCATGTCAATCATGTCACGTAGTGAAAATGCAGCATTTTGTGAATGGCGCACAAGGACAAGGTGAGGACCTTGACTGCATCGTAAATGCAGATGCCCTCACGAGCTCCTGACCATCAAAGGCGGGCTGGTCTCACACCAACTGTCGCAATGTTATTTCTCTCTTGGGAAATGACGGGGATATGGATAATGATGTCACAGCGCTGACCCGGATCTGATCTCGCGTGACCCGCCCTTTAAATCGACCAGCAGAGCAGCCAAGTACGTTTGCAACATTTTTGCAAGCCACAGCCTAAGCACAGACGTTACGACTTTCCACTGGCCTCTGTTTTTCCCATGTGCGGTCCAAATAACCGGGGTTCCCTCCGTGATTGGGGCTCGAGCTGTTTTTACTTTTTTCTCACATTTAATTTTTCCCACAGCGCTGAAAGTCTCCGTAAGTCTGAGCTTGTCGCAGAGCGAATACCACATGAAAAATGCCATGAGAATTCCCACACCATTAAGAGGCAGTCATATTTTCATTATGGTAAGAAACTTCTCTAATATCGTATATAAAAGGTCGAGTGTCGTTACAGCGCCCTCAGACGTAACCGGTTTCCAAGCCCACGTCTTTTCACGAAGCGCCGATGACCTGCTGGGCGTTTCAAGAAACGACCGAAACCTGTCGTTTAGTGAAACGATTATCACTGAGCGCATCGATGCTGACCTGAACCAAAACAAACCAAACACATGTAGTAATTCAGAACAGACTCGAGCGACTGCGATGTAAAGGTATGTCAACGAAAGCTGGAGCAAGATGTGTCCTGAAACGGTACTTATTTGCAGACTGCGCTACAGTCGGCTGTTACCGGAAATAATACGGCGGAGCATGTCGCGCCAAGAGAGCAAAGTGGGCGAGACATGGTGGAAATAAGCTGGCCGTGGGCCGGCGTTTTGTCCTAGTTTCGATATGTTTGCATTAAATGCGTCCAATTGCTTATCTCATAAAAGCAGTCGGATTCCAGCCAACGGTGCTCCCTTCACATATAATGAGGCCGCTCAGACTCGATGCTTTCGTACATTCAAACCAGAAGCTGGAAAAAATGCTGCGACTTGGGGATGTACCTTACTTTAAAACGTTCCAGAAACCAACACGGACAGAACGAAATATGCGACATCTCTCATCACTAAGACTGCGAATGCAAACTGACTAACCGGTATCACTTTGAAAGAAAGAGAAGGGGTCGTACCACAAATCAAAATCAGAAATTTCGTGCATGACTGGCTTTGTCGGAGAATGTTTGCACGGTTTAGTCTGGTTTGTTTGATTCCTGTTTTTCTTTTTGATACGCATGTGTTACGCTGTTTGAAATGATCTCTTGGTTCGGCCACTGGTAAGTTTCTGGTCCACAGTCGTGTAAAAACTAAAGAGAAAATAAAAGAAGCGGCGTCGATTGCGGGCCACAAAGCGGTTAGGATAAAAGTAGGAAATGAAGCAATCAATAACTATAGATTGTCTAAAAATTCCGCACAACTGGCCTTCATCACGGACCATTTTGCCATTGCTTGGCGTGGCAAACGTTTGAAAATTCCATTTGTCTGTCACGCTAAGTGATGAAATCCTTTCAAACCAGGCCAAATCGAGCCGCATCAAACTTGAGAATAAGCAGAAACTGACTGGACATTCCCGATGTCAATTCTTGTCCTTGCTTGGGCCAGGGCACTGCAAAAATGGCAACGATGCATCCATGTTTGTGCATCGTCTGAACAAGCTGCTAAGTCCAGAAAGAAATCACTACATAAACCAACGCATGACGAGAGATTAAGACAGATTTCTTCTTTTTCGTCCGGGGCTTTGCGTATCCCCATTTTGCTAAAGTGTACAGACGCAAAAAGTCTGAAAAGGAAGGAGTCCTCTCCATGGCTGGAGATTTCAGAAATCTAATAGTGCTTCTCTGATTAAAATTCCAGACTATTTCCTTCCTGTCAATGTCATAGGCCTCATGTTGAAACATCCGAAAAATGGGGGTCTTGGCCCTCCCAGCGCTCTATCCCGAAACTCCAATATGATCCCTTACACCCCGCCCCCCATAGTATCCAGCCATGTACTAACGATCAAGGTGACACACCGCTAATCTGCCATCTAAATCATTGTGAGTTACGAAACGGGTTATTATATGTTCAGGCATGGCTGGAGATCCCTGTGGGGGCAGAGAGGGTATAGACCTCCCGCCCCCACATGCACACATTCCAGAGATTTTACGATAAGGCCTATGACAGTGGCTGTAAAGAAGCCACCTGAAAACGTATTCGAACCTCATCCTGAAATAATTGTCCTAGATATTCACCTATGTATTCAGGATGGCAAGATGGTACCTAAAAAGGAAATGAAAATGCGAAAATGCGATTCCACGATGATGGCAGGAACCACGACCGCGGCAAAACAAGAGAAAAAAGGAACACTTATGTCCATTGAATCGTACTTTATTCATTCCACAGCATTGCATTCATTTGCAATTTCCGTTCTCAGCAGTCGCTTACCGGGCCTGGTCTCCGTGCTTCCAGCGAGAAGCCGGGGCGACCACCCTGACATCTGGCGGAGCTTTCGGGTACTTTCGACGGCATCGCCCTCCAAGTTCGCCACACAGCTCTGAAAAACAATGCGTATCCCGGATTTCGTCGTACGGTGTACGAGGCAATGGTCACCATAATGCTTCAGAAAACAGAAACACATTCTCCTTGCTTCCAGTAAATCTAGTTTACAGAGGAACACATTTAACAACTCCTGGCAGTGAATCTCGGCCGGTAGGCTGGGCATGTTAAACATTTATTTGAAAGCAGAAATGCAGATATAGCACGTTATGGCATCAGAAACTTAGTGTTCCGCAAAACAGAATGCAACAGGCTCAAGCTAATGGTTAACCCGCAACTTCCTATGGCTGGGCGTCAGACGCCCCTCACCCCTTTTGTACCACGTGACCCCGTAACCTATCAGTGCAACTTCATCCAGTTTTAACTGCTCATCAATACAACAGGTGTGTGCATTTTCGTAAAACAGTTTTGTCTGGACCATGGCTGGGGATTTCCGAAAATTCTTGGGGGTGTCCACACAGGACTTTATATCATTTTCCAGTCATTGCCATAGGCCTAATGTTAAAATCCCTGAATATTTCGGGGGTCCGGTCCTCTCTCCTTCCGGCCGGGATCTCCAACCATGGTCTAAATCATCCAACATCAGATCAATCTGACGTCAAACAGACGATGACTTTTTTATGACCTTGCCGTTGCCTCGAGCTTGCTTGATCTTCATCGCTATCCTGGCCGTGCGAGATGGCCTATAATGTACAGGATGTATTGTAATGTCATGAGGGGTCAACGTAGACCAGCCACGACCCATACAACTTCATCGTGCATCACATTTACATCGTCACAGTTCTTCCACGACAGATCCTTACTACGGCGAAAAACAGCTGTGATAGCCTTTTGAAAAATGTTTGGTGCAAACACGAATACTTAGGCCCATTTGGTGGGAGCTGACGGTGTTTATGGAGTTGTATGCATCATATCAATTAGGGATGCACCGGATATCCGGTCCGGCCGGATATCCGACCGGATATTAGAGATTATCCGGTATCCGATATCCGGCCGGATATTTTTGTGATCCGGCCGGACACTGCCGGATATTTAACCTCCCGGTGTACAATCAAGACGGTGCTCTGTCTGCGTCCAAAACCGTTTCAGGGGAAACGTGGCTTGATGTGTTAGATTGTCGATGCAACTGGCAGTTCCAAGTCGGTCTGGAGACCTTGGGACCAATTATTTTCTGTATTGGTCCGGGAGGGTTCGGACATACCTTTGCAAGAATGGGACTCAAGTTCAAAACTGTGAAACAATAGCCAGCATGCGGGCAGTAGCCCATCTTATGATTTATTATCCTCCTTTTTTTCGAAATATTTCTTATCTTTCTCAAACTCTGACACAAATGCATTAAGAAAAAATATAAATTGTGGGCACTGGAAAATGAGACAGCATTTAAAGTCATGCCGTAAGCACATTTATTACTGTATGAACATTAAACTTTGCAGAAATGTAGTAATAACCGTTGCGGTCAGTTTTTGCTTAATGGGTCATCTCCATCACCTCTCATCTGTCGGCAACACGCATGCGCCTGGGTACGCGCACCAGCATTTAACGCGGTATCTCTAGGTCTAGAGCAGCGATCACCTGGCTCATCCAGCGCTTTAGGGCGACTTCGGATGTTACGTACCAGTCTCCCTGATACATCCTCTGCTTAATGATGCCCCAGATATCCTCAGTAGGACACACCTGGTGCCCACACAGGGACTGCTGTCACGCACTACATACGGCACTCTGGCCTCTTCCAGCAACTTGAGCGTTTTCTTCGCATAATGAGCGCTGGCCAAGTCTGGCCAGATCAACATGTCCCGCTCGAAACAGTACTCATCCAAATATGGGATGAGCACATCTCCTACGCACTTCTCACGGTACACGTTACCATCAACATTACCCATACCCGGCATGACAGCCGGCTTTGTCACACCCCTGAGAGAGATGGCGGGCCGCACGAAAAGATTGCGGGGAAACTTGCTCTCTGGCCTCAGTTGTACTTCTGCTGGACTTCTGCTGGACGTGCTCCAACAGAGTACCCAAGGTTTCCTGACATATACCTCTCGTGGTAGGTGAAATAGCTTTCGTCGTCTATGGCAATGCCCCGTTCTTTCCGATTTCTTATGATCTGCGCGGCAGTTTCCGAATGCGGGTATTTTGGGCGACCTCTTGTTTTTGGGTGACCTGGGGTGACCTCTTGCTCTTTCGGTACCGAACCTTGTTTGCCACCAATATTTTCTTGTCACGTACGTTCTGGAGATTCCAAACCTTCCAGCCGGAACGCGTTATGACACCCGTTGTTTTTACAGCTCGAATCAGCTACAGCTGTCTTTTAACACGCGCACTAAAATGGGGATCTTTTTGTGCCCCCCACCTGCTCTTCTTGAATATCTCGAGAACGCATCTGAGCTGGTTGCTGTTACTTTGTGACATTTATGGCAATTGAATAACTCGTCGAATGGCGTAGAAAAATTGGAAATCAGCCACAAATTTTTAAGTTTCTAGCATTTGAAGTCGGACAAACATCACGGAAACGACAGTTGTCGCTGACAAATGGGAACTTTGTGAAAGAACTGGCGTTCTACTTAAGACTGCTGTTTGAACACAGTCAGGCGATGTCATTCGGGCATAAGTGATGGACGTACCAAGGCCACAGCCAGGGTCAGTAAGGGTTAAGGGCATCAAAGGTCAAGGTTTGTGACCTGCTCCAGATTTCCTTTGCAACATGTCAGTTTGTATGAAATATGTATTCGAAGGCCCTAATAAAAACACGTGTGCGCACACTGATACGCTTACATATTCCAAGGTCAGTGAACATTAAGGTTGTTAAAGGCCAAGGTCAAATATCTTGTAACCTTGCTCAGATTTGTTCTGCGACATCTCGATTTGTATGAAATATGTATTCAAAGACCCTAATGAAGACACGTGTGCGCACATGCAGACGCTTATATATATGCCAGAGTCATTTCAGGTCAAAGTCATCAAAGGTCAAGGGCAGGTTTTTGTGACCTGGTCCAGATTTGTTTTGCAATACATCGATTTATGTGAAATACGCATTCAAAGACTCTTCTAAAACACGTTTGGCATATTGATACTGACATGTATATACGTACATAGCTATCCATACATACAGAAAGATAAACGCTGGAAATGACCAGATGTACCGATGTTAGCTACCTTCACTGAAAATACGCCAAAAGATACATGTCGCGCCCTCATTTACTCTCAAATTGTCCCGTGTTGTTCAAAATCTGATCTGTAAAAAGATAAAAAATGACGCCACAGGTCAATGACCTGGCATGACCTCGACCCAAAATCCCCAGTCAAGACGCCAAATGAATGAAAGTTATCGTATTCCACGTTTTAACGGCCCAACAAACAACCCGTTTCGTTCGAAAAGTTGTACGGAATGGCCTGAACAGGCCGATGAAGTGTCCAAAGTTGACCTTTTCCACCTCATTTGGCCTGGACGATATCGACTCACAAGCTGTGGGCATTTTTTACTAATTTTTTCAGTTTCTCATTTTTCTTTTCTATTCAGTTTTTCCGGTTTCATTATTTCAATAGAAATAGTAAATAAAAGCTTGTAAACATAATATCCGGTATCCGGCCGGATATCCGGCACCCCGATCCGGCATATCCGGTATCCGGCCGGATCACAAAAATCCCGATTCGGTGCATCCCAATATCAATCCTCGCACAAAGGGGCGGGGGTGTTTCGACGCCCTCTCTTAGGACTTTTGATCACAGTAAAAAAAGCGTTACGCGCGGAGCGCTGAAATTTTCAGTGTCTCTTCTTGCATCCTTTGCGCATGTTCTGCAGAATTCTCGACTTTTGGTTGTGTCAGGTCACTGATCTTGGTCGCGTAAAAGAGGCCAATCTTCGATTTTTGTGAAAGCCTTCTACAAACCACTTCGTATGATCGATCAACCTAAACCTTCCAAGGACAATAGTCGAGTACATTCTTAAGAACTGTGCTATATCGAATCGGTTGTCAAGGTCAAGGTCAATGACCTGAGGGCCAGCTCAACGTCCGCCCTATTTCCCTGTTTCTAATGGCTTTAAGCCGTTTCTTCGGCTTGTAATTCTTGAAATGCATTCCTGGGCCAAAGGCGTCACTGAGCACGACAAACAGTGTTGACCCACGCGAAGAGTCATGGGGTCATGTCAGGTCACATTTGGGGCCAACTAGAAAAAGGATTCTAAAACCCCATTTTGATGGTCCATGGGTAACAATAGGTCTTCAAGACAAATTTGCAGTCCAAAATTGCATCAAGACGCTGCCAAACTGTGAAATGACCTTAGGTCACTTGAGGTCATCGTGGTAGAAGTTGGAATGTCTTCCTGGCACCTGAAATGCATTTCTTGGTCTAAGAAAATTACTTAATACAACAAATAGCGCTGACCAACAGGAAGGGTCATGAGAACAAGTCAGGTCACCTTTGGGGTAAACTAGAAAAAAGGGTCTAAAACTCCATCTGATGATCCCCGGGGAACAAATGGGCACTTAAGTGAAGACTGCAGTCCAAAATTGCACCAAGACGCTTCCAAACTGTGAAATGACGTTAGGTCACCTGACGTCATGCGAGGCCACCGTGGTAAAAGCTGAGTTTATACTCAGATGTCCAGCCTCATCTCTCTGGTATATTTTATGAACCAATGGCAGATCACGGCGTAAAAAAAGATGAAACATAAGCGTGCTTCAAACCAGATCATGATTCTACGTCTGCTCAGGTCATATGATCGACCTTATACAGCACCCTCTTGATCACGTTTGAAACCACGTGTGAAACCTAAGGAGTTTGAGTCCAAACGTACTCCTTTCCATTTTGTTTGCCTTGTTATTGATCCTCGGCAAAACACGAGAACAAAGCAAACGGCTGAATGTTAAGTCAGGTCAGAAAGCCAGGTCAGGTTACGTCGGGTCAATGGCGTTCTAGTCTGTAGGTATCAAAGAAAAGATGTTCGCACAAATCATTTCTGCCATTTTGGAAACACACACGGACCAGTCGCCAGCGACGTCCAAAAACTTCTCAAACTCAGCGAAATGGAAAATGGCATGCTATCAGGTCTCCTGATGCGATATGTGATTCTGTCGTGCGATCGTTTTTTCAGACGTTATTGGCGAGCGCCGCCCTGTCGTCGCAACGTGTGCCGACCCTGAACTCAGGCAGAGCCGCTCCCGCCATCAGTGTTCTCCCAAACTGGGAGAACACTGATGGCGAGGCTGAGAAGCCGACCCCGAGCGCAGATCGGATTTCAGGCCGACATGTGCGACGGCGTCGGGGGCAGTCGGGAATAAAGCGTGGAGACGTTGGGACGCGTGTGTGAGCCTGGCGGGCGAAGGAGTGTCGAGACGCAGCCGGACGAGGTGGACGTCTTTTTCTCTTGCCACATGTCGATATTATAAACTATACGTAACCGTAATGCACATTCTACTGCCTTTCCATTGGCGTGCTAAGAACTGTTTGAACTTTATAAGGGCGCAGCTCAGCTCTTCTAAGAAATTCCTTTTCTTTACATCTATACGCCAAAAGTTGCAAAGTTTTTCATTATTTTTCAGAGTTTTTGACTGTTTTGAATTTACATAATATATGTCCGTCAGTCATTGTATTTACGAAAAGTTAATTCAGACCACAAGCTATCGTGTAAGGTTTCTTTCGTCGAAATCCGTCAGATGGACCAGCAGATCTTAAGGAAGGAAGAAGAATCGCCCCTCCCGCATGGATTTCAAGCGGACTTCACTGCATGAAAATAGAGTTAGACACCAAGAAACACATACTTCATACTCCCAGGCGACATCCTTGACGATTTATTGCTTTCATTAGCGCCACGCAGCTGGTTTCATGGACAGTCAGTGGAAGTGTGAGTACAAACACAATCGAACAGCATCAATGCCGCTAAACTATGAATTATTCTTGGCGGACTGAACGAAAAAAATGGTTGATTCCAAGAAAACGAATGTTTCGTGACTTCAACGTCATGAGAAAAACCAACGCGCTGGCCTACAGCGCCTCCCAGCTTCGGGTGTCTCATACGAAATACATATGTCAGGCGGTTAAGAATGCTTTTGACAAGAGTCACTGAGACAAGTCACAATAATGCACACCACTAAGTTATTGCGGAACCCAGGAGCGTCGACTTCGGTAAATGGTTGTGGGGGAAGGGCGAGCCGAGGCCCCGCCAACCTATGTGACTTGTTATGACCTGATAATGACAAAGCGAAATGTGGTTTTCTCAATACACTTAGTCCACATTATTTTGACCAGCGGAAATTTATTGGTTTTTTGTTACTTTTTACCAAATAAAAAATTGCAAATATCCCCAATTATATCGATATATATATATATATATATGCATGTATAGAAAATAGAAAGATAGACAGCAACATTCCTTTAGGCTTTATTCTTTACTTTCTGCCTATCTCCTATCTACTGCGGCAGTTCTTCGCGTTATTATCGCCTATTTCCCTTAAAAACCGGCAGAAAATCCTAGGGCGCCCAAAGCATAATTGAGGAACCAGGGTGTGGTATGACTGGGCATCCGCCTCGTCTGGCTGCGTCTCGACGACCCTTCGCCCGCCAGGCTCACACACGCGTCCCAACGTCTCCACGCTTTATTTCCGACTGCCGCCGACGCCGACTGTCCCCGACGCCGCCGCACATGTCGGCCTGAAACCCGATCCGCCGCCGGGTCGGCTCCTCAGCCCCGACGTTAAAATGACACTTTGAAGGCTAAAACTAAATGATGGCGGGAACGGCTCTGCCTGAATCCAGGGTCGGCACACGTGGCGACGACAGGGCGGCCCCGCTCACCAATTAAGACCACACAGGGCCCTCATAAAAGAATACCAGTCGCCATCCATGGCGAAACCAGTGTTCTTCCCGCCGAACGCAGCGTTGCTCTCGGTGATCCAGCTCTGCCCAAGTCTCAGGACTACGACATGATAAGCATAACATGAATGGGCTAATCAGAACACTGGCGTGAGCTACATCTGATCACCGGAAGTGGCTCTGTTCTTGTATCGAGAGTCACATCATCTCGCGAAAAAGGTCTCCCAGCCGACAGCAGTGAGCGCGGAGGACACCAGCACGACCGGTCTGCGGGATTGATCTGGCCGCCGTGGGGTGGGCGTGGGCTGTCTCGGCAGACATCGCTTACCTCGGATGAGGAAGGAGCGCGTCCTTGACAGGAGGCTCGCCGAGCTGTTCAGCTGGCGGATCCGGACCGGACCTGGCGAACAAAAGACGTGATCAAGATTAGAAATGTTCAACCTTGGTTGGCCACGCAAAAATAACGTCAGCATGTGCTTTCATAGGGACATTTGGCTGACAGTGAAATGCTTCTAGTCCATGCCGGACCAGCAGCTGTTCCAAGTTCGAATGAGTCGATTCGATTCCCGCTGTAAGTTAACCGACTCTAAATCGAGACAGAATGGAAGAGTGGTTTTCTAGATTTCAATGTTCGAATGGGATTGTAAGCTTGGTATGAAAATTATTCGAATTTCATTCCTAATATCCTCTTTTTACAGGGAACTAATTATCAACAAGCTTTCATGTTTGCAGCGCACTCAATGTGTTCAGGAAATGGTTTCCTGAAGTACACATAAATCCGATTGCGAGTAAAAGCCATCCCCACATCTGGCAGAAATGAAACACAGAAACACGTCATGGCCAGCCAGCCAGAAACTCGGCGTGGCATCTTCCCAAAAAGGTCCGAGCACAGTCTGCACCTGTCTACAGCTTATCCTAAAGTCAGGACAGAGCACACTGCCCGCTGCTGGTGCCGGCATCACCTTACTCTACCCGTGTTTCACAGTCTTTGATATAAACACTTTGAAATCGGTTAACTAATGGGGACCAGAACTGCCCTCTCGCCCTTCAAGTCTCCACAGGAGACCTTCAGGTGCTGGTTGTTATGCAGTGAGGGACTGGCAAAGCGCAACCCAAAATGCCAGTTCAGCGGCCGGTACGGATTGTCTGTATATTATTGTCTGTGTATTCGGTTTACAATGCCGTGCATGCCTTCCTTGCCCTCTGTCATCACCCACATTTCCAGCACATGCATCATTAACAATAGGGCTTCTGACTCCTGGAAGCTCACCCAAGTGGATCTTGTCTAAAAATCTGTCAAATCCGCGGAAACTCACTTCCCACCAATCTCCTTGTTGCAGGGGCGCAGCCAGAGCCCCCCCCCCCCGGCCCGCATTTTTTGTGGAAACCCTAGCACATTGTCTTCCCAGAAGGCGGTTTTCGTATGCTTTCAGTTCACTCTGAGTTCCGAGCCCTTTCCTCCCATAAGAAAGCTCACCGAATGGTTCGTGTTTAACCCCTGTAAGATTTCATTATTTCTCCTCACAAATATTTTATCCCACTCGTGCCAGCATTCGTTCCAGGTGGAGGAGGGGAGGGAGGTGCAAACTCAAATTCATGGCCCCCGCCGACCCCAAATTAGGAAAATTGCTAGATCTTCCCCACATTATTTTTAGGGGCCCCTCGAGTAAATTTTTTTACCGCGTCACCTAGAAATTTACAAAAAGAGTACAATACTTGAAGTAATTTACATGTTATTTTTCCGATGTCTTAACCCTATTCCCGGCAGAGGGGGCTGAATTCGCCGCACTCTTGGGTTTTTTGCTTGCCAATTCCAGGCTTTTTGACGCAGCTCCACGAAACTTGGTGACTTTTCCTAGCTATTCCTTCCACGCATTGCGACGAATTCTTTCAAAATTCTTTTCGAAATTCTTTTCTGCTCAGAGACGGAGCCAGACAACGTTTTTGGGAGGCACCTCAGGCCATTTTTGGGCCTTTTGAGGGTAAAAGGAAAGTGACTGCCAAAAATGACGTTTCTAAGATGGAACTTAAAACTTTATATGGATGTATAGCTTAATAGCTGGGCAACATACAAATACAATTTTGTTTGTCTGAGGTCACTTTACAGGGTCAGGTCAAGGTCAAAAGTCGAAATTTGGTTTTATGGTAAAAATTTCGGTGCTATTTTTGAAATGCCAAACTTGGGATATATATGACGTAGAAGGTTACCCTCTACTTGTGCATTAAGTTTCACCTCGATATCAGGTCGGGTCACGGAGCTATGACCTAAAATGTCAGTGCGCCTATCCTATATCACAATAGCTGTAACACTGATTTTTTAAGTAGAGTGAATCCAAATGATCGGAAATGTTTACGGATAATACTAAATGCACACATCATTCCGAGTTACCCCAAGGTCACTGGAGGTCATTTAAGGTCAAAGGTCACAAGTTTATGTGAAGAGCATGTGACCATGACCTTTTCCGTGTCCCTGGCACCGCCTATGCTAACATTATACAAACATTATAATACGATTTGCACTTGCTTAGCATAAAAAGTGTTTTCGCCTTTTTTTTAAAAAGAGTTTCGCTGCCGTTTTTCAGAAACTAATCCTATTTTCGAAACCCTGTGAACGCCTTTGAATTGTCTCAAAATTTCAAATATGTGCACCAATGGCAAAAGTCCTATCTATAATGTCTCGATTCAAGCGAATTTCATCGAAATCGATTCATAAACCACGGAATTATAAGAAGTCCAAAAGTACCCCCATTTTGATATTTTTGCTCCCTGTATCTACCCCTTTCAAAATTTTGAAAACCTATTTTTCTAAAAGTGTAGTTTACGCCATGGCAAATCCATTGCCGTTTGTTGCGGTGAAATCGGATATGTAGTTCTCGAGATCTCGGGGGGGCGAATCCGTCCCCCCCCCTGCCGGGAATCGGCCATACCATGTAGCCCTCCGGGAATAGGGTTAAGCATGCGCTCGCGAGCGAAAACAAAGTTGAGTGCTTGAATGATTGTGAGACATGCGAGCAAGCCTGGTTCGACTCCCGGTCTTTGTGCAGGATATTGCTAGTATTATTCGTTTTTTTTTTTATTCCCGCCCTTTTTCTCATCTACCTCTGGCCGACTGAACCTCCGCCGCGTGATCCCGAACTGAGATTAGTAACAGATCGATAAGCGGTGGGCAGTTGGCCTCCCGATTTGTTCCCGTGCGCGTCCTTATGGGGCTGCTTCGTGAGTCGCGCTGTGTTTTGTGTTCACGTCGTCCCCGCGCGCTGCTCTGAGCCGCATATTTGTCATTTCCCTACATATTTGTTCCAGGTCAAGGCTGTAGCCGCCGTTATGTATGCGGTTGGATTATTACCACGTCGCGCATCGTCGCTTGCATTTCGATCACGTTTCTGGATGTTGTCAGGTTAGACAGGGGATTAGCAACAGAGGTTTCGTTCTCGAAAGCAGGCATCATTTCTATCTGGTTTGAGGCAAAAGCTGGTTTCTGAAGCGGGTCGCGACAGGAAGGCGTTACACCTTCGCACGTCATCAAACTAAATCCAGTAAAGCGCGATGCGGGGCGCGTGACGATCAGGGCTCCGCGTCCTCTCCCTTTCAGCCATCGGTGTTCTTCACATACTGTGAGATTTCCTACCGCACAATAGTTACCATACTTTTATTACATCAAATCAACATCTCAGCGTTTCTGAGGGTTCCTGACAGTTCCAGCGCGGCAGGGTCCTGATTGTCTCAAGAACTCTCACTGTCTCAGGGCCCCTGACCGTCTGATAGTCCCAGGCCCGCTGAATCTATCCCAGAGAATCTGACCATCTCAGGGCCCTTGTCTGTTCCAGACTCATGACTGTACAATGGCCCCTGACTGTCCTAATGCCCCTGGCCGTCGTAGGTCCCTGACTGTCTCAGGACTCATGACTCTCCTGAAACCCCTGACCAGTCCTTGTCATTTGACTGTCCCTGGGTCCTTCCCGGGCCCTTACCCTTGACGCTTGCCCATTCCAGGGCCTCCGAACGTCCCAGTCTCCTCATCGCACCAGGGTCCTTGAGTTCTCCAAGACCCATGACCATTCCTGGGCCCCTGACCACCCCGGCCTTCGACCGTCGCAGGGTCGAAGGCTGTTGGCCTGAAAATGGTAAATGAAATATACAAATAAAAAATACAAAGAAAATAAGGCCAACTACCTTCTATAGAGCACTGATATGTACTTACGCAGAAATAAAGTCATATTGATATCTCAATTAATGTTTTACCTGTTCAGAAAAAGATAGTTTAGTATTTTTTTGTAGTTTATTTTCCGTGAAAGCAGACAACAGTTTTGAAGTGATCTTAATGGAACTGATTCCGGAATCGATGCGTTTTGTTTTGAGTCGGATTCCAAATCGACTCGGTTTTGGAGAACCCACGCTGAGTCAGAATGGAATCCATTCAGCAAGCCATGGGTCGGATTCGGCATTGATTCGGTTCTGGAAAACCCGCGCTGAGTCAGAACGGCATGGGGTCGGATTTGGAATAGATTCACCCGAGGTGGAATCAGGCACAAATATGGCGAGGACACCTCGATTCCTATCCAATCTGGTTTTCCTGCGCTCAGACGTTGTTTTTCCTTCTCCATTACCAACAACGTCTGAAAACATCTCTTAAAGCGCAAGATGCGACATCGTTTCCAAGAGGTTTGACCTTCCCGACGCCGATTTCACAGAGGTCTCACCTTTCCTGCTACCGCTCTCACAAAGACCCCCCCCCCTTATTGTCGACCTCACAGAGGTTTCACCGTTCCTGCCACCAATCTCACAATGGCCTCAAATTCCCTGCTGCCGACTTCATAGGCGTCTCACCATCCCTGGCCCCATCTCACACGTCCTGTCGCCAATCTCACAGAGGTCTCACCTTCCCTGTCGCCGATCTCGCAGAGCCGGGTCAGCTTCTCCCGCACGCCGAACGCCTGCGCCAGCGCCGGCACCAGGGCGGCGTCGGCGCGCAGCCGCGCTGGCCGCTGGCCGGCCGGCGGCGCCAGCAGCGCTGGCAGCGTCAGCAGCAGCCCCAGCGCCTGACGCACCTCCTGGCGCCGGTCCGGCCTCGGGCGCCACCTCCTGGCCCAGCCGCCGGCGCCGGCGGCGAGCGAGGATCGCAACCACATGGCGCGGACCGCGCGCAGCTGCCGCCGGGCGGCCGCGAGACGCGGTGGACGGACGTGGACCGGACGCGGTCCGAGGCCGGCTCCGCTCGCAACGAGGTGGAGGTCCGTGCGCGGCGCGTGCCAGAGGAGTTGGCGGATTCGAGCAGTGCGCGGCGCGTCGTGGTCTTGGCGCGATTTAGTGGACGCTCCGGGAGCTGGGAGGCAGCCCTGCTGTAGGGTCCGCGGCCGGACGGAGCTTCACGTGCCGCGGACCGGCTCCAGCGTCCGGACCTAGCGGGCTCAGTCGCGCCACAGGCGGCGGAGAGGGCGCTTCCCGGCTGTGTGCTGTGAACCTGGCGCAGGCACCGGTAGCCCTGGCCGCTGAGCGCCGCTCCACACACTAGGATGGTCCCTGCCGGCTGCCTTTGGCCCCCTCCCCCTCCCCCTTCCGGGACCCGACACGTTGGCCGTCCTCCGCCTGCTATTGGCCCGCTGCTGTGGCGTGCCCTGAGGGGGGGTTGCGGGGGGCTCCCGGCGGGTCAGACCTCGGCGTGTATCCAGCTGATGGTAGCACAGAGCCGAGCCCGGTCCCGAGAACGATTGTAGAAAATTACGAACTGCAGCGGTAGTTTTTTTACTGTCCACTGCCAGTGCATTTTGAGATACGGCCCTGTTCAATGCTATCCGTAGCGCCGTCTCTGATGAAAGCTAACAAACATCTTTTGTTACACAACGCAAAAGGCTCTTAAAATGTACGTTGGACGTCTTTAGCTGTGAAACTCTTGTTGTGCCATGAATTTTCGTGTTGCAATGAAACCGACACTGGCGTTTCAAACACGAATTGCAAGCTGCAAGGCTTCGCTTTGCAACCCATTCAAATAGTCGGTAATGTACGTATAGAGCTTCTCTAAACGGCTGTTCCTTAAACCTTTTCCTGTCGGGCTTTTCTGGGACTAAATTCGGCCCCCTCCCCTGAGATGTCGAAAGTTATACATCCTAGAGACTCGGGAGTGGCTCAAACGGTCCGTCGTGGTTTAGACTTCATGACAGACACTGGAAACATCGACAGCGATGCCAGATGCGCAGTCGGGGTGGTAAAAAGGGTGGCAATGCCAGCTAGACTGTGCTTGTTATGGACTGGTCGTTCGATTTTCGAAATGGACCGCCGAATGCCCTTCATATTAGCTAAAAGCTAATCGGTAAGTGCTAATTAATCCTTTCAAATGCTGAAATCAATTAAAAATTGCAATGACGTAACCAGGTGCGTGAAGTTGGGTGACAAATTTCGGAGTGCGACGATACTCAACTGAGCATGAGAAATAGGAAGCTGCCATCCGTGGACGTTAACGGTACGCAGTGATCTGGAAAACTCCTGGTAGCATTGGGATGACTAAAATATAAAACCATTCAAAAGGCATCGGGGAGATGCATGCCCAAAAACGCATCAGAGGCAGCGTCAGGTAGTAAAGCAGGGAGGTTATAGGATTCAAAACGATTGGCTGGAGGTTTTTCACGGGTAGGTAGAAATCGGTTCTCTTCTTCCAATACAAAGAGCGCGAATGGACCCAAATAACGCAGAATTCGAACAGCTGGAGCTGACGTAAGATCATGAAGTAATAGCATCGTCAGGAAATTCAGATGATGGGTTAATAAAATCCCCTCAAAATCCGTCCCGGGAGGGCGTCCTTGGGCAACCCCTGGAACCGCCCTTGTCTATAAGAACTAGTATTGTTCCTCGTAAATGTTGTTGAGTGAACCTGCTCACTTCGAAATACCGTTCCGAGGCACATCTATCGTATCACATCCGAACGTATCACTGCATATGTCAACATGCCTCTCAAAATGCGTTCCTGGAGGCGGGCATGACAGGGTCCATTTTAAGGCAAAATGTCGGAAGGGTGGCATTCCGTGAACTAGGGGCAAAGGAGCACAAGCCGTGACCCCGGCCATTTGTTGGTTAAATTTTACTCACTTTATTTTGCACTCTCTTAAGACATGTCCTGAATACAAATATGCATATATATATATATATATATATATATATATATATATATATATATATAGGACATTTTTAAGAGAGAGCAAAATAAAGCGCGTAAAATTATGTGTGTTGGTGCTCGTGGGCAGGTGTATATCAATATTTATGAGGGTGGTCCGCAATACTACGGGCGAATTACGATGAAGGCATTTCCGGAGTGCTTTCGCATTAACTGACGCATGTTTGGGAAGAAGCCATGCATGCAAAATACGGCCTTGATCCAACGCCTTTTGACCACTGTCATACAAGGGCTGAATTTCGCTGGTTCCTACAATGTGGGGCATAGAACCATTTGCTAGATTTCCTCTTTATTTTGATGAAATCTGCGAGGTATTTTGTAAGTTCCGAGCCCATTAACTTGTAAAGTGCTGGAGGGTCATTTCACCCCCAGTGGTTTTCAATTATAACTCGAGAACAAATGAAACCATGACAATGGAATGTAGTCTACCTTCCTTTAATTCAATGGCGCATCGTTTGGTGTCCCGTTTTGTAATTTAGCGCTAAAGGTTGATGAGCTAGGTCGCGCCAAAGTCGGGGCAGCGATTCGTGAAAAGGCGAAAAATAGGCAAACTTTAAACGACTGCCAAAAATCGAGTTTTTGAGATAAACGCAAACACTTGACATGAGTACATGGGTATGTATTTAGTTTAAAAGTATAAAAATAGTTGGGACAGCATGGAGTCAGGCCATCAGGTCAAGTCAAGTTCAAAACCAGAAAAAGATGTTTCCAGCTCTTGGTTTCAAAAGCATTATTGTATGTTATTCTTCATTATTCTTCATTTTTCTTATTATCTTTTTATTCTTTATCATTTTATTCAAAAACAAAAAAAAACGTAAAATTATATGGTGTACTACAATGCCATCTAAACATCTAAAAAGTCTAAAGTCAAGATCAGGTCAGGTCACGTCAGGAGAGCAGAAAATCACTTTCAATACCCAGTTCGTGTGATATCAAAGTGGACTTGTGCGCAATTACGTAAACATAAATCTAACCCTTGTCACCATGAAACATAACCGAATGTCGCCGAAAGTTGGCCTTGATGTCTTCCAAGATCAAACGTCAAGTTTTGACCTTGGGCTAGGTCACCAATATGCCTTGTGATAAGAAGGATATCAGGCTTGGTAGACACAAACACTATCGTTTACATATTTATATATACACAATATTATATATAGGCAAATATCAAATGTTTAAAAAACTAGAAAGTAACACAAATGCTTGAAGTGAGTACATAGGTAAATATCCAGGGACAAAATATTTCAGTAGTTTGGGCGACATTAGGTCAGGTCATCAGGTCAGGCCAAGGTCAAAACTTAAAAATAAAATCGGTTTTTGAGCACAAAAATATCTGTCCAAAAAAAATTATACGACTAATCACAATGTCTTCTAAAAGCCTGCAAAGTTTAAAGCCAATATCAGGTTATATCAGGTCAGGAGAGCAGAAAATATGACCTTCGGTACGCAGCTCGCATGATAGCAAAGTGGACTTGTGCGTAACTCGATGACATGAAGGGGGTGGACCTAACCCCCATCACCATGAAACATAACCTAAGGTCGCCGAAAATGGTCTTGACGTGTCCCAAGGTCAAACGTCAAGTTTTCTCTTTGGACAGGCCATCACCATCACTCACCCTACGATAAGTAGAAGAAAATTAGGCTTCATATGTGAGATACAGTCCGTACCACACAAACATTCTCTTCACTGAGACATTACCATCCTGTGGTGTACCATGTGCTACAGTAAGACATGGACAATGATCTCAAGATCAAACAAGGTTATCTAAGGTGCAAATTTGAGAGGGCATTCTTGAGATATTTGAGAGGGCAAAAGTTTTTGGTTTTTATGTTGAATCATGCATCAAAATTGTCCAAAGCGATGTTTCGGCGCAATGAACCAACAAACATGAAGACGGCCCACGTCAAGGTCATTTTATGACATACTTTGATCTTGACCATGAAATTATGGAATACAGTTTTGCTCCTCTGTATGTCTTCTTTCCTTTGGAAGCATGTGTAGTTGTTTTGCTGTGATCAATGTTTATCTCCAGCGCACGAAAATCAAGACCTCTGCGCAAAACGTGCGAGACCCTGACTCTGATCTCTTTGGGGTCACTTGCGAGGTCAACAATACGGGATAGACGTATACCTCTCAGCCGCTCTTCAAGTAGAAGAATGGGGCTGCATGCTGATGAAAACTGCGTCTCTTTACGTGGTTTTGTTCGCGAGTTAGTGGGCGTCAAACTGACCCCCCATCACTAGGCATAGAGGAAAGTCCCAGCACTTTACGGGTCAAAGAACACTATTCCATCCATTCCCAGCAAGAGCGCATTCTCCATGGACTTGTGATTCCTCGGCGAATCAGTCATGGTGAGGTGAGTCTAAAATGGCTCCGAACATGCTTCCAGTTTTCTTAACCATACGTACGACATACCTACAGTGTACATCGTACTACTGCTTTTGTCGCACTGGATGGAAGGACTTTTCACATGGCCCGTCTGTGACAGGTCGTAGGTCATTATCTGCTGGCAGCACTGTGGTTTACGTGACAACGACACTGCAGCCCCTTTTGTGGCCTCGGGGTACTGGCTACGGTGACATTCGGTGGCATGCAGCATGTACTGTCTTTATGCGTATGGGACAACATCGAGAAAAATCCTGCAAAAGCTGGGGATGGAAATCGTGTGGTGTTCTATGCCACTCTCACGATGTGCAACCATAGACCTGGTTACACATCATTCATTTATCCCCCGTATGGGAACTATGATACATTTTTCGGTCCAAATCCCGTAGTTGAGTCCCGCCCAATATAATGAAATTTAATCGTCATTTGGTTTTGCCGGTGGTCTGTGGAAGGTACAGTGACCCGTGGTAGCTGTCTTTCTTTAGTTGTTTTTTAGTAGGTGGTTGTTTCGTGAAAATTGGTAGGTTTGGCCGACATCGAGATTGAGACCTGTCAAGGTCCACACGGACCCCCTGGCCCAGACAAAGCATCATTCTATGCTCCATTCCGATGAACCGAGGAGACTGCTTCGTACGCCTTCCTCCTATCTACGGGGCTATTAGAATACCACAGTGTCTGGTCCCCGCGTCAGAACAGACCGGGCGAGCCTGTTTATCCACGCTGCCGTCTGGACGTCCCTTCTGGTGTCCCCGTTCGTTGCGGTGCTATTTAGGTCATCCCGGGGACCCGTTAACCCTGCCGAACCGTTACGTCCCTCCCCCTCTCCTCGTCTCGCCTCAGGGGCGATAGGGATGAAAAACTGCCGCTGCGGCGGATTTCGCGCGTACGTTATCTTTCGTTGTTGCCTTTCTGCTGTTTTCCGTTTACAGCACTGTACAAAATGTCTAAGCTTCCAGTGCTGTGGGAGTTCCCTGCTCTAGGCTGACCCTGCTGCCGTAACACCCAGTAAAGGCGGCTCCCAGCGTTGGCCTTTCGTTCACTGGTGTTTGCCGACACAGGCTCATGTACAGGGCTCGTTTTGACTGAACTATTGAGAGGAAATCGCCATACTTGCCATCAACCAAAAGGTAGCCACTAACCAGCACATCCACGGAGTGTCTCCAGAGCATCCCCTCGGATTTTTGAGGGATAACGGGGGGAGGGGGTAGTGGAGCAACGAAGAGATGCGGATGAATTTGGTGCGACTTGTCTCACAACATTTCCACGCAACATTCAAACCTGGGTCGTGCTGGGCACTGACCTACACCAGATCGCCGTCTGCAATACGCTTGACCAATCGATATGAAATTCACACGATGATATACGTTATCGGGCATAACAATTCCGCTTTCTCGGAATTTCGATATCGATGACCAAAGGTCAGGTTAACGTTTGCATTTTCCCATTAAAAGGGTTTGGGGGAAATATGACCCTGAGCAGGGTTACCAGAGAGCAATGGCAACAGAGACTGGGAACCAGCCAGGTCCTTTTTAAGGCATGACATACTGGCATGAGTCAAGGCATGCTTATTAGGCATGATCCCGCTGGCCCACAATAGAGAGAGCGGGGGAGGGAGGGCAGGTCGCAGATGGCCGGGTCACGTGACCTGTCGCGCCGGGAACATCGCGGAACAAATCTGTTGTTACGCCTCGGGCCTGTGCGTGGCACAAAAAAAACCCGTCAGACGACAAAATCTAATATACGGAGCTGCGACACAGCGTGAGTCCAGCCGGCTATGAAATGGGTACAGTTGGGGGATGGATACAGATGGGGAACGGGGAAAACCCACATTCCCCTGACCAATATCTGAACACGTGAAGTAGGGAACTAAGCCTGCGATGTGGGAAAATCCTGTAAAACGAGCACTGCTTATGCATGAATCGGTGTCAATTACGCATAACAGTAATAATATGAATATGAATATGAACAATGCGATTTATACGGACAATATGAATAATAACGTTTGGGTACTCTTCTTCGGACTTCCTATTACTGGAAGTGACATTGCGAAACTGCGAATGAATTTTCCTATGAAGCATGTGTCTGGTGTGATGGAGTCTATGATGTAGTCACGAATATAGCAGCCCTAAAGGCAGGTAGGGCAGCGGTCCTACCAATTCTGGATAATTCAGACGGAGTGAGCCAGTGAAGGAAATGAACGCGGTCATGCAATCGATACAAACCAGAGTTGGGTAAAATGAATGACCGTAGTCCCGAATCTGAATCGGAGTACCAGAGTTCAGAATGTCGCTCGTTCCTGTGACACCAGGGACACTTATGGGATGGTGTATTTTCTATTTGATGATGTATTTATGGAGTCCTGTCGTTCAAAACGCGCTCCTGTGACACCAAGGAGACGCCCTTACGGTGGTGTACAGGCGCCCTGTTGTCAAAACGCACCTTGTCGTTTTAAAGGTCACGTTCGACATCAGGAGGGCGCCCCTGTGATTGTTTCCGGTCAGCCCGACGATCAAAAGGCGCCCCTGCAGCACGAGGGAGCCGCCCCTGCAACAGAGTATGGCTGCGCTGTCATTAAAACGGCGCCCCTGTGACACCAAGAAGGCGTTCCTGTGATGGAGTATGGGCGCGCTGACGTTCAAACCCTCCGTCGGCAAGCCCACATTGGGCACGTTCGGTTGTCGGGTTAGGTTAGGTTGGGTTAGGTTACGTTAGGTTACGCTCGGTTGTCGGGCCCTCACTCGGCTTCCCCAACGATATACATAAACGACGCTCCTGATGTGGCATGCGAAATCTGTTGAGAACTTGAACTTTGGTATTTTATGAAGCAATTTAGGATATCAGAAACAAAGCGCACGTTACTTGCGCAAAGATGACAAGAATGGCACAGAATGAATTTCATGGCCCTGCGTTTTTCAGACGTCTGAGATATACCGGATTGGCGAGCGGCAACACACTGAACTTATGGGCCCTAGGTTCTGTGTGCCGCAGCTTAACAGGTAAACATTGCTACCGGGAGCGGTAGAGCCTCTGGGGAGATAGAGGGGAAGGGGACAAGCGTGATTTTCACCTAGTTTCTTTTCATGCAACGCCATACGGTTAATGTTAAATGCCGCCCAAAGTTGAGGGGGACAGCTGCCCCCCTGCCCCCTCCCAACGCCCGATTGCTACGCGTCTACCCGTTGGGCCGACCCCCCACGGACTGGCTGTATGACGTCATACAAGGGCAGCCACCGGAGGTGATTCAGCCAGCTGTGTTCGGTGGCGCAGTGGTATGCGGCCTCACGCTGACCATCGCCACCGGTGCACGGGCCGAGGAATGGGCGACATATCGCGAAATACCCGGAGCAATATCGTTGCCTTTTCTCGGTAGATGGCTCTGAGGGAAGCCAAAAATACGATGTTGCGTAGTTTTGCACTGGATGTGGTTAAGTAGAGCTTAAGGATTTTTAAAACAATTTTTGCAGATTCGTATAGTTCCGGTAAAACACGCAAAGCAAGGCCGATCTTGTGGTATAAAACGTCATAAGAAATTATATTTAAGTGTTCCACAACGTTAGACTATTTTTCTGTATAATGTGTCTATCGTGCTGTGGCTCTGCAATGAAGGGGAACCTGTACTTGATTTGCGCGTTATTCCTCATTTCTATTTAATCTCTTTTGAGAAAACGCGGCTTAGAAAATAGCGTTTCTTTTTATCTGTCATGGAATGAGGCTGCGGTCGTTCAGCGTGGTGACTATATTTTTACTGCTAGCTAATAATAAAATCGGACCCCCAATTTTAGCAAAACGCGAGCCAGCCTTTCAACTCTGGTTCTATCTCCCACTCTTTCCTGTACTTTTGCTCGTATGCGTTTCCCATTCCACATCTAGTGAATCCACAAAACAGATTAAAACCGCATAAATAGCACTCAGGAGTTCCACGCTGACTCCCGCGTGACAGCTTATCACAGGAAATGCCCGCACCCGGGCCCTTATGACGCTCTCAAGCCGTAAGTCACTTCTGGAGAATTCATGTTAACGCAGTATTCTGCTGCAGTGCATCATCACAAAAACATTTGGAAGACCTCCTGGCCTCGCCGCTTAAGCATATATGGTTGCTTTCCGCCGCACGATTTTGGAAAATGCTTCAGAAATTATGCTGTCCTTAATATTACGTTAAAATGCATTGCATCGCATCAGTCTGTATCAGTTTCAGGTACTGAAATGTACTTATTGTGACACGCCGTCGATTATTTAGCCGCCGTACAATGCGACAGCTATCTTGCTGAACGTATCGACATCTATCGTTCTGGACTCAGCGCCTGCCATCTTTTGAGTGGAATGTGCACTTGCACTCCGTCAGCTGGCGGGGCAGGGGTCAGGTGGGTACGCAGTTGGACGTGAGACGTCGTCTGCGGAGGGTGGGGCCTCCGACCGTGCTTTGAATAGTGTTGAGAGTTTGAGACTTGAGGGCTGAACGTGACACGTTTATGAAACAAAAGACATTAAGTTACCATTTCAGTGAAAACGTACTAGATTTCGGCATGTTTTTCCCTGGCGTGTTTGCGTAACAGATTGGTAAAAGATAGCAATTGTGGTACGATCCTACGAGAACAGCAACGCTGATTGGGAGAGGTGGCAAAAATTCGGTGACCGTGTGTCACGTGATATATTAAACACCATTAAATGCGTTGGGTCCACGATCTGCACTTATGCAGCTCAATCACCCTGGCCTGATACAGCCCAAAACATCTTCGCACCATCCGGAAGCACCAGTGACGTCGCGAACAATGTTGCTTGCCCAAGGTCATCGGAACCCCACGGTAAACGTGGAGTTCTTTAAAACCTTTCGGCGATAACAACCCACATGGAATATTTCAGGGGGTCTTGAAACATTTTTTAGTTTTTTGAACCCCTTATTTGAGCCATCGGTCCGGCCTCGCTAGTGCAACAAAGATCATTGACGCGCCCTTTCGGTCAAACGACTTTCCGCTGACATTACAATGACATCGCCTCTCGAGCGCACGGGTCAAAAGGTGGCGGCTCAGTACATTCTTTAAGAGGAAACGCCCTGTCGCAGCTACCGCAGCTTTACGGCCTCTCACCAGTGTGAGTCCAGCTACGATAGCTCAGACCAGAGGCGTCGGTTTCTGTAAATGATTGAGGAGGGGGAGGGGGGTCGAATCGAGGGCCCGACAACCTAACCTCCCCAAATCTGGGTTTCTTGTTAAATTTTCGGTTACTTTTTGTCCTTTTAAAATGGCGTATATCCCCATGTGTATATACATATAGATATATATGCATAAATTTATATAGAAGATTTAAAGATAGATACATACATCACTTTATGCCTTATTCTATACATTCTGCCTATCCCTCATCTATTGCGGCCGTGCTTTTTGTTATTATGGCCCGTTTCCCATTAAAACCGATAGATAATATTGGGGCCCCAGACCAACATAGGAGGGGCCTAAATCTACATTAAATGGAGGCGGGGCTCTCTCAGAACAATGCAGGTCGACTCACCTGGTTCAGATTATTCTTTTGGGTGAATGATTACCCACAGACAGCGCAGAAAAAGGCCTCTCACTGGTGTGGGTCCGTGTGTGAACGTTTTCAACGCTCTTTGTGCTAAATGACTTTCCACAGGTAGCACGGCCGAAGGGCGTCTCGACAACGTGGGTTCATAAGTGGTATTGAAGGTGGAACTTTCGAGAGTACCGGTTTCACAGAGCTGGCAACAATAGGGCTTCTCACCGGTGTGAGTGCGACCATGATGGGTCCGAGTGATCTTGCTGGTGACCCCCTTCCCGCAGACGTCGCAGCAGTGAGGCCGTGTGGATCCGTGCGGATCTCCCTTGTGGGTCCAAGCGCGAATCTGCAGACTGTTTCGTGGTACAAGACCTGTCGTTCACCGGACAGCCGTACCGCTGTTCAACGACATGGGTCAAACCGTGGGCCCGGAAACGGCTTCTTTCGGCGAACCGTTCACCGCACGCAGAACAACGGTACGGCCGGAAGTCAGCGTAGATCCGGAGGAGACGAGAGAGATGTAAGGCATTCCACGTGAGATCGGCCAGGGGGTAACACACCACAGTCTCAAACTGAGTAATACACATTAAATTTCGCCAAGGGTTTAGCCAAAAAAGCATCATATTTCAAAACCTTCAAATTACTCTGGCACAAAAACCGCTCACCCAACCCTGCTGAGATGTCAAAATATGAAATATCAGTCACACATTACCGGCCAAATTTTATCCAAATTTGAGACTATGGTGTGTTGATTTTGGTAGGTGCCTCGTCCATTTGTCCTGGAACGCTCCTGCTATGGAATCCTGGCTACCCTGGCTTGGTCTCTAGGCAATGATACCGGCACAATGGCGCAAGGTGTGCACAGGATTTTCGTGAAAGGGATTATTTTTCATGAATTCGTTCCCCAGTTCGCATGGTAAAAAGCACAACTTTTCTGGTGCGAAAGGGATCAGGCCTTCCCACACCGTCCCCTCGCAATGAGGCGAAGCGCCACGGCGAGAACCTCGGAAAACCATTGGAGTAGCGAAACGTGCTCTGGATTATTTTTCTCATGACTTAACGATGCCTTCCAGGTTATATCCATACTAACCGAAAATATCATCATGGCTACGCAACACGGGCAAGACACAAACTGCTTAATTTCTTTTGTCCTTGCTATCTGTTCGTTCAATTATGAAGGCATTCATTACTTTCATTACTACATGATTATGTAGCTTATCCCTAAAGTAGCATTTAAAATTATTGATAGCGTTGGGAGCGTCAAAATTTGATAATCCCCTGTGATGCAGGTACAGAAATTAGAAGTTATAACCTATCTGGTACATCATAACTTACATGAGCATTCAGTGGCATCATGCACACGACCGGAATTGCCCAGTTTTTTTCAACTTTTTTTTGGAATGGTTATGTTTACATTACATAGTGAAGCTCTACCATTGGGATGCTTTAACCGGCTCACGACCGGGCCTTTAAAATGCCCTGCGCCCGGCTGGAGGAGGGGGCTGCGGATATCCGCCTTCACCCACCCACCCTCGCAGTCTCCGGTTCTGTGCGCTACAAAAAAAAATGAAATATTAATGAAGAGTGTTTATCAAGGAGAGTTGGATCGCCATTTCTTTTATTTAGGTTGGTATTGAGGTCATCAGAGGCCATGATAGGTCAGATTGAGCTGTGATGGAAGTGACATAAAGAGGAAAAATGACTATGTGATTTTCATTCTAGTGGAACTTTCAGATGATAATTAACATATCGAATATATTCATACCGCAGATGAACTACTTCATCAATGAGGTCAGCTTAAGCACAAGCCAAAGCCTAATCTCATCCATGTTTATGGTGCTATTATGATGCATCGCGCCTCGACTTATCCGGTGGTCTGGTAGCGAGTTTGATTGCAGATGATACCCATAGCATAGTAAAACATTTGATAAGATTTCTTCACAGTCCTGAAAGTCAGCCTGGGTGAACTGAGGTCATCAGAGGTCATTTAACTTTGATGGCCTCAGTAGGCCTTATTTTGACCAAGGAAGTGTGTGATAGACTGTTTTTTTTTTAGTTAAATTTGATTTCGTAGTCTCTTTCTATCCCAGACAAAAACAAATTATTATTTCTAGGCAGTTAGTGTTACGGAAATCGTCGGCTGCTGGCACCAGGTACTCGTATCGGGAGTCGTCACCTGTGCCAAGATCATGCATAGTCTGGTAATATATAGTGGTAGCATAAGTCATTGACCACGTTTTTCGACAATATCTGAGCATGAAAACCCCCCAAAAATGCGCTGAAGTTTAGGCCAAATCTCGTGCCCAAAAATCGCATGACTTCAGGTGGCTGATCTTCGATTTTTAGGAAGAATCCAAAACATACAGGTTCCTACGTTTATAATATTCTGGTACTCCTGCACGTTTCATACAAATCTGTCCAGCCCTAAAAAAAGTTGTGATGATTGCAGTTTTTTTTTGGAAAGTTGACCTCCTTGCCCGAAATTTGGTTGGTGACCTGACCTCTTTGGAAATTCAAATTTGGACTCGAGACGCAAAATGGATGAGGAGAAACGTCACGCAAGATTTTGCGGCGCTGCGCGTTACCGTTTTCCGCTACGCCCGGAAAACCTTAAGGGACAAATTTTCGCCCCCTCCCCCTTGGCCGGGCAAACGTTAACAACCCAATTGGTGGGACGGTCCGGGTCGTCCCATGATGGATAGACAAAACGAAGCATACGGCAAAATCGCAGTTTTACATTTTGATTGTTTTTTTCAAAGGCACCCCCAATCAGCTTCCAAATCCTCCACCCCAGTTATACATTGAGAAAAACGTGACTCTTCCCTTGGAAAAGGACGATTTTCCCCTTCATTTCCAGCTTTCTTTAAATTGGTGAAATTCCACCTCAGTCGCCTTTTTTCTACCGCATAGGTAAATCAGGTCTTTTTTTTACTACCATTTCCTTTGGAGGCACGTACGAACCTTGGTAATCAGTTTCTGCAGAAAAAAGCACATTAACTGGGCAATTTAACTTCAGATGACTTCGTCATCTTCATATTGACACTATTTCTTCTGCTTTCGCCGAGGGTTTTCCAACAGTGTTTTTACTTTTTCGGCGAAACTTGTAGTTCTCGAGATCGGGGGTCTCATACCTCCCCCCCGCACGGAGGAGAAGCTGGGGGCGGCCTGGCGAGTCTTAACAAGTAAACTGCGCAGTTTCCCTTACTGCATCTGTCGTTTTTTTCAGCCACACAGTCAGGAAAGACAAGTTCTCGGCTAGGATCGTGCGAATAGGAAGGATGGTAAGTTAGAACGCATTAACGTGCTGGGTGAGTCTGGGCTAAATGAATGTTGAGCCACCCCACGAAAGACTGTTAGGTGCCGGGCGATCACTTGCATTATAAACACCCGTGCGTACGCACACGACTACTCCGCAAACACACGCGCATTGGTTCCACAGGACCGCGCCACGCGCTGTGTGTATTTAAGTATATAAGCTATATAAGTACATAGGTTCGGCGATGAAGGCCGGACGCGCCGGAGGCCCGAGTCGCAGCTGAGCCCGCGGCGAACATGCCGACCATCACGCATCTGGCACTGGCAGAAATGCAGAGCAACGGCGACGACGCTCGGCCGGCCGTTCGTTACTGCGCAGGGGCGCAGCCAGGATTTTCTTAAGGGTGGGCAGAGCTCAGTGTGGACTGAAATTACACGAAAAGCGCCTGCCGGGAAGACGATGTGCAATGGTTTTCGCAAAAATGCAGGCCAGGGGGGCCGCCCCCTGGCTGCGCTTCTGTTACTGCTTCATTCGCCGCGGTGCACTGCAGTACGCCGGACTGCCGAACGTCACCCCATTGAATCGGAGTTTTCTTCAAAGAGTTTCAGGAACAAAAAAAGTGTGCAACGTAATGCACAAAACTAGACAGAGTTTTAGCGAATCTGGTGCTGAAAAATTATTTGTCAACTGAACCTTGCAGAATACCATAGTTTAACTGTGAAACATTGGTATGGATTTTGTGGAAGAGGTTTTGATTTTACGAGTGAGTTTTTTATGGGTGGATTTTATTTCATAGATAAGTTTTCTATTTTATGGATATTTACGAGTGTTTTTATGTGTACCCGTTTGTATTCGAGTCCTCAGCAGTGCGTCAGTGCGCAGTTGTTCGTTATGTACGTTTTTTGAAGATCTGACGTACACTCGTGAAAACCCGAGTTCGTGGGACACAGTGTGAAACCAAAGATGACGATCACGATGCATGTTCTAGAAGCCCCTCCTACCGATAGTTTTTGGTTATTGTCTCACGAGTTTTTCGGAACCTGAAGGATCTTTCGTGCAACCTTCTCGATTCCTTCAAACTGTGATGATTTCAAAAGAACAATGCAACGGCGGCATTCATGTAGCAATGGTTCCAGAACGCGACAGTGAATCTCATTCGCGACCGGCATTGGTCTTTTCACGAACACCGTTCACTGGCGCCCAGGAAATACAAGGCGCCGGCGCACTGCCAATCAGGAATCGATAGTGCCAAAGTTGGTTGGACGAACGACAACCAATCATGCCGTGACTCTGACACATTTCAACATCAACAGTCCCAGAGTTATTAGAAGAATGGTAACATTCCAGCGAAGAAGCACAGGATCACTTTCTCTCGTGCAGTGTAACAGCGCACGAGGATGGATGACTTGGATAATGGATAAAGGCTATTGACTTATTGACTTCGACTATTGAATTATGCGACTGCAGGTAACAGAAACGTGATAGACGCCATTTGATGTTCCAATGCTTCGGGATTATTTTCCAACATGCAAACAAAGAAAGAACACGCGAGTAGCAGTTTTTTCGCCACACTAAAATGCCGTACTGGAACTCTCCTTCGCTATACTCATCCGCGTTATTACGGGTGTGGTCAGGAGCGGGTAGTTGGGCGGAGGGACAGGTTTTCGTGGATGGTCATTCAAAACTCAAAAAGTGTATGCTGAAAACCGCAAACCAGGGAACACGTCCCGCGAATATTTGGCTGTTATCGGCACGCTATTCTAATGGCCGTTCTTCGTTTTTCTCCTGTGGAAGAAATTTCTTGGCAGGAACCTCAAATGAGCGACGTGCCATTTTACATTGAGTTTGCACTTGCATTCGCAAGTTCGAGTCAGTTCCACAATATTCCTTGTAATGCATTCCCCCTCAGATGTTACCCTTCAGGTTAGTTTCCGAGCCTGTTCATTTTGTACATGCGCCACGTCCTTGGCGTTCTAGGACACGTCGCAGTTTTATATCCCTCCCACATTTTAAATACGAGGCAGACGTGGTACAGGGTGGGTGATCGTGTTATGCACTGAAAAAATTGGAAGAGGTAAGGAAATACCGTTTCTAGTTTGTTAGATTTCATGGGGTAGCCATTACAGCAGGACTTACGGATTAGTCTTAGAGATACGCGCCAACCCACGTTGGGATCCCTCCAAAAACCACCATTAGGTACGTATTATAGTCCCCCGCCCCAGTTTTCGGTGTAACATGGCCCAACATAAGACGGACGCTACAATTGTCTATCCAAGCCGCCACTGAGCTACTGCTGGCGCTTCGGCGGCTCAAGGTCACCGCAGCACTGACCTATGAAGCACACGAAGTACAATATGCATGTTCAGCACGTCGGTCCAAACTCCTAGTTTTGAGCAACTAAGGCACAGGACGATGCGAAAAGCGAAACTGGTGCCGGAACAGCGAACTATTTCGATTGGCACAAGCCTTTAACACCACAATTTTGAACCCAATTAATTTCACAACGCACAAATGTCTTTCCAACAATCGGTACCCACGACTTCCTAACTGTCCCTACTAAGCAACGGACCACAACGAACAATGCCTCGCGCCCTCCCGCGAGCCACGCAAATTTGCGTCAAAATACCAGGCGCGACGAACCGAGCGCTGGTACCAAACGCCGTCTATCTGCACGAGACTGATCATAGATGGTGCGCGAGTCGCGGCGGTGTGTTTTGGGGGTTCAAGCTGGGTCGTGCCCTGAGGAGTGCTCCAGAGGTCACAAAGGTAAGTTCCCGCCAAAAACGTGTCTGTGTTGTCATTTTGTGAACGTTGGCAATACGCTACAGTTCAGCTGATCCCAGGACCGCTAAAACCGCAGTAGTTGCCGTTCAGGCGTTGTTGATATAGTGGAACGTTCGTCAAAAACGGAACGTGGCAAATTTTGAACCGGTTATTAGGTTGGTTGCTTTGCGAACGAACTGGCTGCGTTAGGTGTGGTAAACGTGTAATGTTCTGGCTTTCTGACTGAGAGCTCTTTTTGTGACAGTCGTAATAACTGTTTTCAGGATTTGTTTTGGCGTCAAGTGATGTGTTCGTATCATGGGACGGAAAATATAATGTGGCTGCAAGTCGTCCTTAAGACCTGGGGTCATGCCATCGCGCACTGCGGAGCGTATTCCGCAGTGGGGTAGGGCAAAAGTTATTGAGCAATTTGTTAATGACCGCCTGGGCAGGCATGCGTTGAGCTTAGCAAATACTGTGGGGAGCGACTCGGTACCCCATTTCTCGCCGCCCTCGTGTTCAGCGAGGAAGGGAAAGCTGAGGAATTGACTTGAGTAGCTACCGCTTATTTCGCCAAGATTGGAAAACAGCAAACAATTGTTTTGTTTTCAGTTAGCGCAGATGGATTGCGCGGTAATATGGTCGTGAAAGTTAGGTGAAGAATTGTATTTTTTTTCTAATGATCTGGAAGCCAAATCACGTCTGGAGGTAGATTCTGTCCAGCCAGCGTCCGTTAGGCTCGTTTGGAATGTCCATTACGGGGTCATATGCTTCAGAACGTTATTTCAGTTTGTAGTAGTCCAGAATCCCACCACCACATCTCCAGCCAGAGAGAACACGACTCCTTTTCCAATTTTGACGTTAAACGCATAGATTGTTGCGGAACACATTGCTCCAAATATGCCCCTGCCCCCCTCCCCTCTCTCCTTCCTACCTCCGCTCTTTCCGAATTGAAACGATTATGCCACCCATCGCTGGTTTGGCGTTTGCGTACGACTGTGGAGGCTATCGTATAAGAATGTATTCATAGATATATATATATATAAGCAAAGTGGCTCTTTCAGAGGCATTTCATCAGTGTTGGAATTGCTGAAGCTGGTTAGTTAGTTTAAAAGGGCAGTCTTGTGGTAATAGTCATCAAGAAACATTGTGGATGCTTGAGTGGTTCATCCTTGTATTACGACGTGTTAAGTTTGCTCCGAATATGCACGAGGGATGACAGTTTTATGTGTTTGGTGTCGGAATGTACGTTTTCTTTTAGAGTGCAAAATTGTGTGGAACATGCAAACGAAATCGATAGCTGTAAGTGGACATTCTTGTTTTAAGACCTGAATTATCGGTGTTGCTTTTTGCTGGATGAAGACAGTTATTTGCTTGAAGGCTATTCAGGATGCCGTGATGTAGCTTTTTGGAGTCCAATTGCTTGTGCAGCACAAATTTGCTGGTGTGCCTGTGTCCCAGAACACGCGTATGATGTACATATTATTGGATATGATACTGCTTAGTCATGAATATTTTAATATCATACACGGATGCTACACCTGGCTGTGTGGCTATATGGATACCTTCTAAGACGTGGAATGCATCCGCGTTTTAATGCAACGTTCCTTTCATTTAAGGATGTAATACAACATACGACATAATACAACGTCCTGTCATGGTCACTCGAAGATTCGTGACGAAACGATAGCATGGGCTGTAACGTGCGTATTCGTAACAGGTGTAACGCAGCATTACCAGGAGAAATCAGTGCAGTATTTACAGTGCTTGTTTACGTCTTTTATTCCGTTTGAGGGAATGCCTTCCAGTGCAGCATTATGATCGCCACGAAGCGGTGTGTAGTGTCGTGCAAATGAACATTAAATGTATATGTAATTTAGTAGAAAACAGCGCTTAAATGGATTTCGGCAATATGCGGTTAAGACTCAAAAAACTGTTTCAGTTCGCGATGGTCTTGTCACTGTTTTACGTTGATTTCGACGGTAACACAAATGCTGGCATAGGCACGTTGTATACAACATTGATGGGACGAGTGGTTTTCTCACGAGGAATGGTGTTTCCTGAGGACCGGCAGCTGATTTGACCTGTGATACTGCACTTGATACCGACCCGTTCTGGGCATGTTTCAGGAAATGGGTGTAATGGTGTTTGTGTCCAGCCAAAAATTGGTATCGGGCATGCCACGATCCTCGTAAATCAGTATGCGGGAACTAATTAATGCAGATTTTCTGAACATGTTTGGCTGCTTAAGACTGTTTAATTCTGAAGTATGTAGTTTCTTTCTGAAGTTGTGCTTGCCATCCAAGTTTTGCTCTTTCTTTGCTTGGATATAGATGGAAAAAATTGAGAAAATTCTTGGTCCAAAATTAACATGACATGGCTTGGATTTCTAAGAAGTAGCATGGCATGCCTGGAATTAATTATTTGGTGCTCGTTGGAAGCGTGATATGTTTTTTGCAAGCAGTTTTACTGAATATATTGGATTACGACGTAATTTTACGTTTGACACTGGTTTCACATGGGATGTAAATAGAGTGATACGGATAAGGATCTGATCGGATTGTGAATAAATGATCGGTATTAAGCTCTGATGCAGACTGCAGTCACATGAATTTTGTCCGACGAAGCTTGGAATTGCGGCGAATTTTGGGATGCGAAAGGAACGATGACTCCCATCCTCTTCGCTTTTCCTTGTTTCCTTTATCTCTTGGCAGAGCATTGTACACCCAACAACCGCCGGGTTGCTAGGCACGAATGCAAAGCGGGTGAACGGGTTTCATAAGGCCCTCTGATACCTGCGAAAATGTAATAAAATAAGGCAGAATATGAAAAGATAGTGACAAAGGGATCGGAAAACAAGGAGCTAATTCTCGAAAGTATCACACCCGACCCATGGGGTACTCGGGAGGTTTCGGGATCTTTTCCGGATATGAAATGTGATTCGTGATAAGTCTCCATATGCACCCGTGACCACCACCAATGGTCAGATGCAGGTGTCAACAGTTTCTTCGACCAAGTAAAATGCACCAAGGCCGTAAAACGTGTTAGGTGGATTCCAGTAGAGTTCCAGCTGTTCGTTTTGTTGGGGTATTCTTTGCCATGCATTTCTACTTCTGCTTATTTAAGCATGTTTGATCCGTTCGAAAAGCTCGTGGAGTCTGTGAGTTCAGTGTTGGAGATAGTTTCGAGCCGTGTCGCGTTTTTCCTATTTTGCGACCCTGGGATGCGATTTCGGCCACCACCGCTGTCAGCTGGCCGCCGGCCGCAACGCTTTCCTGCCATAGGCACATGGTTGTCTACTGTGCGACTGGGATATCCTCTAGAATTCCAGATTTACATATCTTGATGTCTCGGTCGAGTCTCTCAAAATCAGCGAGGTATGAGAAATGGGTAACATTTCCGGAAGCTCACGAGATTTGTGAAGGTTTTTTCGGGGTTTGTGTTACCGACGACACTTGTTTACAATACCGTGCATGTTCTCCTCCATCTCACAGGGTCGCAGCATGGACCCAAGCGACCCTCTGTCTACTGCATTGCCCCTTGTGGCTTGTTACGTAATATCATAGATAATGTGCGATGATCCCTGATAATGTTCTCTTAATGTACCTGCCGTCGCCGTTGCTGCCAGCCAAAGGTCGACTGCACTACGCAGAATCAAGTGCGCACTCAAGGACACTCAGCGACAACGCAGAATGCCACATGAAAGTGGCATCATTGAAAATTAGATATGGACTTCGTGTGCTTGCAAATTTTGCTTGTTTGAAAGAAAAATCATCGGTGGGCACATCTCACTCCATATTTAGTTTTTAGTGACGCCACTCATGTATTTGACATTCACCGATGTAGCAGGACCTCGGGCTCATTTACGTTCCACATGGAATCTTGATTCTATTGGCAGCGACTGCAAAGACTGGTATTGCTTATGAAGAGTACCACTTGTTCGTTAACATAGGCACTGGTGGGGGATGGGGATGAAGGTTTTCCACCCGTCATGTTTTTTTGTGCGTGACGTCTACAATAATAAAGTTTGAATGTTGAAATTTGGCGTAACTTTTTGTGCAGTCTTATCGTATTGTTTGTTGTTTTAAAAATAAAATCGGACGATGTATGTTTGTACAAATGTAATGCCTCAAATGTTATGTTTCCGGGGACGACGGGTTGAGGCTTAGCCGGTCCATATGGGGCTGTGGGACGGCTACCGTGGTGCGAGTGGATAATTTCCATCGGGCAACCAACTACTTAATTTTGTGGGGAGTTCATTTTCGTGTTGGCTAGTCCTAACGTATGCACGGGTTTACAGGTATGCACAGGTATACGTACACAGCCTAGATTTGACACAGGTGGCGTAGGTGGGATTCAGTCGAAGTCAACCATTGCCGAATGTTAACACAATGCATTTTGCCCTTTTCCTTCAGACATATTCACCGACCGCAGAGGAACTAGTTCGGGAATTAGCTCAGGGGTTACTACTTCTTACCTAATGCACATGTGACGCGGTCAGATCTGTCAAGGTCAGCCTAGGTCATGTATTGGAAATGCAGCGTTTTGTAAATGGGACACGGGCATTGGGCTAAGATTGTGACTGCGTGATGAAGTGATGGATGCCGACGCCCCAAGAAGAAAAGCGGGATTAGGCCAGTTAAGGTCACTGAAGGTCAGTCGTTAAAGATGCAATATTCTGTCACGTTCCCCAGGTATACCTGGAAGAGCCTAGCTAAATGTAATACTTCACCAGAAACGTTTGTCACAGTCCTTTTGGAAAACTTTTTGTTTTTTATGGAGGTGCCAGTATCGAAATTTTGCCTACTCGTATTGAAAGTGCGAAAAAAAAGTGCGAAAGTGCCTAATTTTTGGGCAGAGCTTAACAGGTACTCAGTGAAATTAAGTCCATTTACAATCGACAGGCATAGTTTTTCGTCAGCAAGGACTTGATGCATAGTCGCGTGTTGAACACTAAAGAAAGGAAAAATTCCCAAATCGCGTTACTTTGTTGTCTCTCTGTCTCGGTAAGGGACGCGTGCATTGATACATTACCTAACTTCTTCAGTATTCATGTTCTCACACATACGTTCATAAATGTGAGTGGCTGTGCTTCGGTAACAATGGGTGCGGGTGTAGCACATTCCTTAATTCTGGGTTCCCTAGGCCCGGAAGGACTAGCAGTCATACTGAGCTGCTTCGTCTGCAGATGGAAAACGTCAGCATTCATGCTCCTGGAAAAACTAAACACGAAGGATCGTATTCGTTTTAAATTTCATGTGACCAATTCGTTTCTGATATTTTTTGAAGCCCAAATGTTTTTGTCGGCTTGAAAACATGGCTCCGTTGGCGCTTATAACCGACCACGTGAAGATTTCGGTGCATTTTTTTCTTTTTTGGGAGGATCGCCTGCCAACAACTCTGTCTCTGCAAAGTCAACGTTCCCACGAATAGTATACGCGTGAATGGCGGGAACGTGGTAGATAATTGGAACTCGACTTCGCACTTGTCACCCTTATTTATTTCAGTTGTCGATCGAGTCATGCGTCTTATCTTAATGCCAAATCGATGACCAAATGGGGATTCATCTCCCGCAAATGACCAAAAACCTTGAAGGAAGATCACTGCATGATCGCGCTGTCAGTGGTGCCTGACTGAAAATGATGTGTACTTGAAAAGATTGACGAAAAAGTATAAGTTGATTGATACTGCACACACTTAGTTGTTTTTAGCTTTTGGGACTGAACGTCGCCGCCTTTGTTTATTTCAGTTGTCTGTCGAATTATATGTCGCATTTTAATGCTGCGTCGATGGCCAAGTGAAGATGTTCGTCACCCGCATATGGCAAAAAAAAGAAGGAAAGTAAGAATGTGATGTATGACTCAGTGAATAATGCCCCTTGCTGTGGTTTTTTTTAAATTTTCAGATGTATTCTCGGGTTGATATCAGTCGACATTTCGGACATTGGAAAAGTTGCCAGCTCAGGTTGTGAGCTGGCAGCAATACGCCATTAGAGACATTGCAGCTGAATTCGACCTCATGTCTTACTTTTTGGTGGATTGGGTCGAGGTTGCCATGGATTTGTGGGGCTGGAAGAAGTATATTCTGACGCACGTATTCGCGCCATGTGCTCTTTGTTGCTATCAGATTACAGGCGACGGTTATTCATGGAGAGTATAAGCAAAGTTTGGCAGGAACTTTTATTGGCGATGGTAAATTAATCATGGTTTTGGCATTGTTTTTTCACCGAGTTGAACGGAGGCAATTGTCTCTTGATATCGAACATCTCAATAGACACACAATCCAAAAATAAAAAGGTGAAGGAATTTTCCTGCGGTGCAATCGATGCTGCCGTCAGACACCAGGCGCAAGAAACCGAGCGGGGTTCGCGCGGTGACGTGAACAGCAGGCGCTCCCCAGCGCGGCCTGGGATTGGTCTTCGCCCGGCGGCGTGGTGTTGGCACGATGTCAAGTCCGATGGAAGTGGGTGGAGCTTAGCGGGTGAGGCGTAGGTAGTTTTAGGTTCTTAGGTCGCACTCAGATTCCCCTGCCGTTGCGGAGGGCCTACGGAAGTGACGGGCAATGAAGCTTTCACTTCTCGAAAACTCCTGTTAGCTTAACAAACTCCGAGCAATTTATCGTGGATGCGAGGCTGGCAACGCGCAGCGGTACCTCATGAATATTGTGTTGTTCGTGTCGGACTTACCATCATTTAACGGCATGTTTGGCAGCTTTTATGGTTTTGCCAGAAAGTAAACGCAAAGATCAAGTTTTCTTCCTAGAAGGATAAAAACTTTAACGGGAGCATTTGGCAACGCAGTCACGAGGTGCGGGCCCAAGGTTGAAGGCCTTGGGTAATTAGTGGTGTTGCCGGTGTCTAGTTCCATCCTTTCCACTCACCACCATGGACGTCATGCTAAAGTTCGGAATATTTTGCGCTAAGTTGACAGCGCTAATAGTATTGGGGATTCCATCCATTCCATGTGTTGACCTGTTTTTTTTAAGCGGACTTGAAGAAGACTAAAGGTTCCCAAAGTCACTTCAAAGTAAAGAAAGTCGCATCTCAGGACTGGACCTGTTATGCACACACAGGACTTCTCGGCGAAGCGTCGTTTCTCATTTGAATCTGAGGTATGCAGTCACTATTTTTGGCTGGTCTTCGCGTCGCTGTCGTGTTGGAATTGGAATGAATCAATGGAAAATGCAATTTGTGAGTTTGCCGAGATTTATTATTGGCATTGCCTTGAGGCTGACGTGATTATGACCGTTCTGTGGTCTTTTTGTTTCTCAGTACCGTCAGACGCACGACATCGCGCGTCGCTGTCGTCGACGTTAAAGCTTTCCACCCTAGCGTCTCAGAACTGGTACGTTTAGGTTCGACAGAACACCTTATTGGGGAAAACTTTCACTTATTTGTAGGCGGTTGTCGAGCGTTCTTGTACAAAATGGTGACTTTGACCCCCTACAGCCCCAATAATCAATGAATCAGTGACTCCTTGGTCCTCGCCAGTGTTGGCCATTATGTCAGGTTCAGTACAGGAGGTTCAGTACAGTACAGGAGCGTTGGTGCGACTCCCTGGCCACTAACAAACCTGACGTGAAGAGCAGTGAAACGAAAACGAGCGTTTAGCGTAGCATAGCATAGATCCAAAGAGGTCTAAGGCATATTGCGAAAAACCTTGGGGAGGGGTACTCCCACGTGTGGTGGCGAAGGCCATTGGGTAGAGGCGAACATGCAAGTCTGTAAAAGGCCTGTGTCGCATCAAAGCTTTGGTGGGCGTATCGAAATGTAGAAGGGATTTCCCATTAATTATGTTGTAAGTTCCTAAACGATTTGCCGTGAATTTCCACTATGGCCTTTTCCTTCATATCCTTTTCTCAGTTGGTGCGCGACAGCAAGAATGGACGCAGGCCAGCAAACGTCAACCGGAGACCCGTGTTGCTTAATCGTTGTTGAGTGGCCTTTTGAAGGTGATGTTTGAGTGGCACTGCTAGTTTTAGGCATCGCTGAAAAATGACTAGAACAACGTCAGCCGGGGACCCGTGGTGCTTAATCGTTGCTGAGTGGCCTTTTGAAGGTGATGTTTGAGTGGCACTGCTAGTTTTAGGCATCGCTCAGAAATGACTAGAACATCATCAACGACGTTTTGCTGACAATTTAAGTTTATTTCTGAAAAGCCAACCAAGGTGGGGCATCTGTATCGTGTTTTTCGTTCTTGACAATGTCAAAGACGTATTCATTCCTGAAAAACTTGTCACCCTCGTCCCAGCTTTCTTGGAACACACTGAACGGCAGAAGTGCTCATGTTATACACATTTGCCAGACACCGCTTCGATTTTCACCCATGGCACAGTGGCACGGGACCATGGAATCTCCCGGCCAGTGTTCATCACATATATTTCATGATGTGATCTATTTTCCCCTCTCAGATTAACTCTACCTTGTAAGTGTAATTACTAGATTGGCAGTCGGTGTGCCATCGGCGTCGGCACACATCA
Source organism: Capitulum mitella (assembly GCA_030062745.1). Taxonomy (NCBI): domain Eukaryota; kingdom Metazoa; phylum Arthropoda; class Thecostraca; order Pollicipedomorpha; family Pollicipedidae; genus Capitulum; species Capitulum mitella. Next base: position 853,662 of record CP099852.1, on the reverse strand, counting down.
GAACAGTTCAAGCGCGATGTTTCAGGTTTGTTGTGCAAGTGTGACATGATTTCCTGCGCACACGTTTGGATTAGGAAGTTCATAGGCTACAGTATTGTGTATGTTGGAATGTTTAATCCTCAGTGGACTGGCTTCCATACTCACCCTCGCCAAGCCGGGGATGGGCGTGGGTGGTCGTGAGAACTCCCTCCCCCCCCAATTTCGAAAGCTGAGTCGCACAGAATTAAAAACACTGTTGGCAGGACGTTGGCGAAACTAGAAGAAAATACGCTTTCCAGTAAGGGCCGGAATATGGTCACCAGAAGTCACCCTAACTTACCTGATGAAATTTCTGCCAGAAGACCGTGATAATCAAATCTTGTGTGTGACTAGAAAGAATGGGCAGTAAAGGAAATGCCTGAGTTGCCTTTGAGGTGCAGCCAAAGGGCACTGGATGTCAAATTTGGTCATTTTAGACCGTTGAAAAATATAGAGAATTGTCTTATTTTTGGACGGCAAGAGCCACGTTTTTCTGAATTTTCAAGATTGCGGTTTGGCTAGAACTCGTCACAAGTGTTTCTGGCACGCATATCAAGTCTGTGATGATCATATTGAGGTCAAACAAGGTCAGCCTCGGTGAAACCTTTGACACCTGTAAACTGGCCGTTCCTGCTGTCTGTCGTACCGTCTGCTGCATTTCCATTGATCCGATACGGCACAGCATAAAGTTGTGCGTCACCGGCTTATGTAATATCCCTTGTACGTCATGACATCCATGTCTCAACATTTTTCACCTATGTCACTTGACACCGTGCGGCAGGTGCGGCCGCATTGTCAGAGCCAGATAATTGGTGGGAAATTGCTGTTTTGGAATTTGGAAGTGTCTGTGTCGGTGACCAGAAGTAAGGGGTTCAGACAGTACAAACTGTGTAGAAAGAAGGTATTTGTTTAGCCCTTATCGCTTCTTGCCAGATAAAGCGTGCTGACATAGAAAATAAGCAGCATATTTGGAAAGGTCAATCGAGGTCAGTCTGCGTCAATACCATTACATTCCCCTTGATAAGTAAGTTCTAACCATACATCATTGCTTTGAAAAAGTATCACTACATATCTAAACATTCCAAGACTCTAAATCGATAAGTTACATTCGGTTCTGTGCCAGCAAGTTCAGCGTAAACGTGACGTGACCTCAAGTCACCGGGAGTGACATCGAATCACGTGTAGAAAGTATGTGAAAAGCATCAGAACGTACATCCAAACTTCAAAACCCCGGAACGAGATCCACAATCTCAATAGCGAATGTGAAAAGGCCGGACGTGTGGCCGACCTAAGGTCACTAGTCTTGAGATTTCCGGAAAAAAAATCCGAAATAGAATGGTGACGTTTATGATGTTCGGTCCTGTGTCAGTTTCATGTCAAGCGATAATATTGACAGAACGCTATGCCATTTAACTGTTTTGGGAACACTGTCCTGCTTGACCTGTCCTAGAGCAGTGACATGAGGTAGCCCGAGTATACAAAGTGACAATGTGCAAAAAATGCATGAAAAGGTACCCAAAATGTCATAACTCTGCACGTCTTCGTTTCTTGGCTAGTTTCAGAGAACCAGAGGGGTTCTCGTGACTCCCTTGGCCCGGCGATGGTTAACGGAAGGCGAGCCAGAAAGCTGTGAGCGTACATCTCGGACGTGCAGATGGCGGCCACGTGCCTGACGTTGCGGTCGGTCGTCCTGTTCCAGAGAGCGTGCCGACTGGCTGCGTCTGATCGGGCCGCTCTGCCAGCTACCAAAAGATCGGGGCGCCGGCTGGGACGATGCCGCGCCGCCGCTAGCGCCGCCTGCCGGCCGCCGAGTTCACGCGCGTCGCCCGCCGCACGGCCAGCGCCGCCCTGCCGGCCATGCTGAGCGTGATGGAGCCGTGCGCCGTCGACCTGCTTCCGCGGCCGATCAGAGATGGCGCCAGCGGCGCGTCGGCCGGCGGCGGCGACTCGGACGGCGCGTGCCGGCCGGCGGCGGCGGCCGGCGGCAGGCCGGACGGGCCGACGCCGCCGCCGTCCGGTCCCGAGTCGGCGGAGCTGGAGGACGCCGCGCTGCGGCCGTCAGAGGCAGAACGGCTCCAGCCGGACGGCCAGCTGACTGAGGACGAGGACAGGCTGCTGGCGGAGGACAGTGGTCAGTGGTTGTGGGTGATGATTTCGGGAGCGAAGCATGCCTAGATGTTGTTTTTATGTTTGTATACGTGTATTTGTTATTGTTTCTCCAATGGCTCGTTTTTGATTAGTTTCGTGTCCACTGGATTAGTATATTGTGTATGTTGCGTTTAGTGACGACCAGGCTTGTGAGTTAGCTAGGGCCTGTGGCTTAGAAGCGTGGCTTAGAAGCTGCTTTTAGTTTTTATATTTTGCATTTGCGTCCATTATCATTGTGGAGAATTGTGGAGAATCATTGTCTTGAAGTTTTGCCTTGAAGATGGATTTTCGCCGTCATGTGTAGCTTTCAAGCTGCCATTCTTCTATTCCGTCTCAGAATACGGGCAGTGATCCCCGTGGCCTGCAGTCTGGTCTCAGTGCCGCGCTGTCGGCCGCCTGCTGACGCCAGCTCTGTCCTGCCGCTGCAGACGGCGGCCTCCGACCGCAGACGGTCGGGCCGGCCGCCGCAGCCGCCGACGGCGAGGCGTCCAGCTCGTCCGAGACGGACCCGGCGCGGCCGATCGACCTGCCCGACGACATGTTCGAGAGCGCCGCCGCCCTGAACGCCGCCGAGGAGGAGCAGGACAGGGAGCGGCGCGAGGCCAACCAGCGCGCGCGCGCCGCGCTCGACGCCGGCGACTCGACGGACGGCTGCGAGGCGACCGACCCGAGCGAGGCGGCCGACTCTCGGGACGCCTACGAGGGCGGCGAGTCGCGCGACGCGTTCGACGGCGCCGACCCGCTGGACGCGGCCGGCGCGGTGTCGGCCGGCGACGCCGCCGTGCAAACGGACCCGGACGACCCGCTGGACCCGGACGACGCGGTCGACTCGCCGTCGGACGCGCCGCCGTCCGACCCGGACGACCCGGACACGCCGGACGAGTCGCTGAGCGACTCCGGCGGCGGCCGCAGCGGACGGCCGGCGGCGGCGGCGGCGCGCAAGAGGTCCCTGTCGCCGACGCCGGCCGAGACCAGCAAACTGCGCAGGATGGACGCCGCCGGCGGGGGCGGCGGCCGCGCCAAGCCTTTCATCGAGGTGAAGAAGGTCAAGCTGAGCGAGGACAACATCCGGCTGTTGCAGGTGGGTCGTGCTGGCGGCCGCCGCCGGGGGACCGGCCGTGCTGAGTGCCGCCCGAGCGGGGCGGGGTCCCGCCTGTCCTCGGTAGCCTGCGGCGGGTAGGAAGGGCTGGTGGTACCCGCGTGGTGCCGCGCGGCGTCCCCGTTGTGTGGATGATTGCGCTTGGTTCAGTGGCCGTCGTTTCGGGCTGTGATGTAAGAGGTCCTTTAATTTTGTGTTTTCTAACGTTTTTATCGTGGGTGCGCACCCTGTGAGCTGTACGTCTCTGTGATGGGGGACTTATTTCTAAGGCTACTTCGGTTGTGGGTGGTGTCGTTGATGCCAACGTCAAACGGCAACGTTACCAGTTGCAAATGTCTGTTCACTTGATTGATGCGTCCCGCCAGTCGGATTCGAGTAGTTTACTGGTGGTGAGTGCCTTCTCGATGTTTCTGTGCGAACGTCTGCAGGTGGCTGGCCTTGTCAGTCAGTCAGGTGCGTTGAAGAGTTGGACGTTTGTTTGACGTACTCTGGTAGTTAAACGCCGCCAGCGCGGATGGTGAACTGGTGAACGGTTCGGAGCTTTCGGTTAGCGGCCGGCGCCAGATGCCGTTTCCTCTCCGTCCGCCGAATCCCCTAACGGCCGGATCAGATGGGAATCGGGAAAATGCCTCTTGGTGTCCAGGGACGCTGGTGAAATGAATTCGCTAAAAATGTGAGACGGCAGGGTATCATTTCAGTATCTTTTTAATACGGGCCTGCGAACTGTGCCACCGTGATCGATTGCTCGGTTGGCAGAGCGCTGGTCTCCCCCTCCTGGCAGGACGGGTCCGAGTCGCCCCGGTGCTCGATATTTGGCCCGCGGGTCAGCTGGCAACTGGCCAAAATAGGGTCAAGCCGACTACCTCGCGGTCGTGTTGCACCCTTGGCAGCGTGTTTAACTTAAGACACAAATTCAGCCGTTGTGTAGAATTGCGCGACCGGTGTGGAGGTCGGAGTGTATGCGAGAAGCACTGCTTAGCACGGGTTCTGATTCCAAACACCACCGTAGCAAACCACTCGGATGAAATCTATAAGAAAGGCTGTCTGCAGTAGCTGCCTTTTTCAGTCATGTTATAACTGACGCCTTATCCGGAGACGTTTTCATCAAAGAGCAGTTTACAACACAGAAAGAACCCCTCCTTTCCCAGGACGTGGATCGGGGGCAGTCAAATGAGTCCTTGTTAAAAAGCGTGAGTTGTGCGTGGTATACAGCGCTGCCATCTACCATTGGATCGTAAAAGTAGATGATGTTGGCCGTTTCGGACACTGCAACAGCCGAGTGTTTTTAGGAGAGGGAGTGGGGCTCACCACTTCTCGTTCATCCCAGAGCTCCCAAACGATCAGGGTCAGAAAAGCGTTAACCAACACCAAACCAAACAGGTGCCTCTTTCCAATGTACTGTGGCTGGTCCAGGGTTGGAAGATATGTTGTTGTTGTTTTTTTGGTGTTGAACACCAAAAATATGTGCGCTCGAAAAGCATTTTGTACTCCCAAAATTTGGTCTTGTGCCTCCGTCAGAAAGCTACCATGGTGACAGGTTTCTAACTGCGCAAGCAAATGACTGTCTCCATTTAGTAAGAAGCAAGTATGATGTCATAACTGACTTACGCCATGAAGTTCGTGTAAAACAGCATTACTCTTTGTAAAGTTTTGTATTCGTAAACAAAAATCATACTCGGACACCAAGGAACAAAAAGCAGAATTCCAGCCCTGTTCTGGTCTGCTTTGACAGCGTTTTGTCTCCATGCCGCAGTCGTGTGTAGGCCGGTGGAGACGCCATGGCCCGGAGAAGGACCCTGGTTGCCGTGGCCAGTCGGTGGCCCGTCGTCCGGGCCGTCGTTAAGCGGCGGCGACGGCCGCGGCAGGCACACCGGAGGATCAGTTTCAGTTTCAGTTTATTTTTTTCGGGACATTCCACGTACAATGCGGCTATCCTGTGCCCTGTGTCATACAGAATAGAACGTTACAGTTTGATAAGAGGTCTAAATCATGTACTCAGTATCGGACACAAGAAACGTAATAGTACTGAGGTCAGTCACCTCCCATCACTTCTACATCGAACAAGTCCTAAAAAAGAGGAATAAAATAGAATAAAAAACGAAACAAGTACGAAAACAGACGACGGTCAGCACCAGTATTTGTGTCACACTGTCATCCTTCAAAAGCATCTTTCAGTTCCTTTTAAAAGAATTAAGCTTCCGCCTGATCAGCTCGGTAGGCAGTCCTTCATACATATTTGGGACTCTGTACGTAAACTGCCGCCTGCCAGCCTCCGTGCGGACGCGAGGAAGGTGCTGCTGTCCATCCTGTCATGCGTGCATAGAGCGGATGTTCGAGTTCTGATGGAAGAACGAGGCGAGAGGCGATGGCTCTCCGCACTCACGGATGCTGTGTATGAGAGTGAGGCAGCAATACTTAGCCAGCTGGCTGGCGGTGAGCCAGCCCGGTGCCCCCAGGTCCTCCGATATGTGGTCGAACTTCGGCGTGCCATTCACCACCCTGGCACTGAAATTGATGATCTTCTGAAGCTGCTGGACGTTTTTCGCTGAGCAAGTGCCAAACACAACGATGCAATATCGTACGTGTGAGAGAACTAGACCACGTACAATCGCAAAAAGGACATTCTGGGGAAGGTGACGACGGATGTGGCTGAGTCCCATCAGAAGCCCGAGACATTTGCGTGTGATTTGAGCTATCCCATGAGGGCATCCCACGACAGGCGTCGGGTGTGCCGTGCCCAGACCGGGGTCCGGCAGGCGCACCAACCGTGGCCGCGCCAGGGGGCACCGCATCATCCCCAGAGCGGCGCCGACCGTCCCCAGAGCGACGCCGACCGTCCCCAGAGCGGCGCCGACCGTCCCCAGAGCGGCGCCGACCGTCCCCAGAGCGGCGCCGACCGTCCCCAGAGCGGCGCCGACCATCCCCAGAGCGGCGCCGACCGTCCCCAGAGCGACGCCGACCATCCCCAGAGCGGCGCCGACCGTCCCCAGAGCGGCGCCGACCATCCCCAGAGCGACGCCGACCATCCCCAGACTTCGTCACGCCGCCGCTTCTTACGGACGACTGCCCGGCGGCGCCGGGGCGCCATGTCGGTGTTTTGTACCCGCAGGCGGTGACGTGTGGGCGCTGGCGATTTCAACTGCCTCCAGCGCGGCGTCGGCGGCGCGCAGCCGCCCCGGGCGTCACCTGATTCCCAGGACGGCCCGGAGAAACGTCCGTCGGCGTCGTGACTGTTGTGGCCTCGTTATCGCCGTGTGTTCAGCGTGCTCTCCGTCTGTTTGGCCTGTCCTGGAGCTGCTCTTTTGATCGCTGCGCCTGAGCGGGGTCGGCCGGGGCTGGACGCCGGCGGCCGGTGTAAGGTTCGCCGGCCTGCTCATTGCCCTGCAGCGCGCTGGCCTCACCTCTGAGCGCCGCCACCTGATCTCTGGGCGCTGCGACCTGACTTCTGAGCGCTGTGACCTGACCTCTGATTCCCTGACCTGACCTTCAGGCCTGTGGTTCGACTTCAAGGCGCTCTGACCTAACGTCTAGGAGCTCTGGCCCGACCTCTCGGTGCGCCGACCTCACCTCTGAGCGCTCTGACCTGACTTCTGGGCTCCCTGATCTGACCTGACCTGACCTGACCTGGTGCTCTGGCTCGACCTCCGGGTGCTCTGACCCGGCCTCAGGGTGCTGTGACCCGACCTCTGGGCGCCCTGACCCGATGTCTAGATGCTGTGACGTGGCCTGTGGTCGCCCTGACCCGACCTTCAGGCGCCGTGACTTGACCTGACCGCTCCCGCCGCCAGGAGTCGAACGAGCGCGACCGGCGCCGACTGGAGGGCGCGGCCGTGTCTCCGGTGCCCGTGAACGGCGTGAGGCCGCCCCTGCTGCAGCGCGTCCGACAGCTCTCGCGCCAGGAGCTGGAGACGTGAGTCGAGCGCCGCCGGCGGCCGGGCTGCCGCCCCGAGCCCGGCCAGCACCGGGCCGAGCTGGGAATGCCGAGGACAGAGCCGGGCGCTGGGCTCACCTCGTGGGGTGATGGAAATGATTGTGGTTGGGTGATGCGCTGGATTCGTCCAAACAAACGACAAAAGTGGAGGGGTCATGCTGGCAGCGTGCTTGTAATTCAGAAAATTTTGTACTATCCAAAGTATGGCGTCGTGTGGAAAGAATCGACTAAATGGCTTCTGCCCTCCTTTCCCCCTCCCTGCCCCACTGTGTAAATCTTTAACCCTACATGCCTTGGCTAACTGGCATATTTTTTTTGTATTCTGGTATTACGGTAATGCTGAAAGATTCCAGAATAACCTGTTAATGAATCGTGAAACTCATGTTTGTAGTGGATGTACCTGTAGAACATGCTGTCTGCAAAAGGATTCCCAACCAGGGTTGGAAAAGGTGTTGTTTTTTACGCTAAAGGTCGCTACGAAATATGTGCACCAAAAACATTGTATGCTCCAGAAGTTTGATCTTTTGCCGCTATCAAAAAGTTACATTATAACTAGGTGGGCAAATTTCTGACTGCAAGCAAATAACCCTGTCTCCATTCAGTAAGAAGCAGGTTTGATGTTATACCTGCTGTTAGTAGATATGGCGTCATACCTGACCGACTGTAACCAGGAACTCCAATTTAAACCAGTATTGCTGTTTCCAAAATGTTGTGCTCCAAAACCAAATTTATACTCCCACACCAAGAACGAAAACGAGATTTCCAACCGTACTCCTGACTCTTTGACAAGTTGGTGTTTTGAAGTAATGTGCTGGAACGTTCCATCTTTCAGCGTAGGTGGTGACCACTTTTGACTCTTTTGTCTGTGGCCTGCTGATGTTGGGATGTGGGGACGAGTTCTTCAGAATGTGCTGTTGCACTGCTGACGCGTATACGTCCGTGGCAAGCGGGTGCTGCCGAAGACGTGGCAGTCGATGCTGACCTGTGTCCGTGTGCGGCAGACTGGTGCTGGAGAAGATGTGCGAGTCGATCGCCAGCAGGAGCGTTATCGGCGACATGAAGAAGTCCGCCGAGAAGCACATGGCCGCCGCCGAACGGTTCCAGAAGAAGATCACCCATCTGCAGAAGCAGGTGGGACAGGGGCGGGGAAAACGGACCGAGACGGACATTGCGGATGGACTAGTAATGGGGGGCGACATCAGCAATGTGCTGAAGTTGCTTGGGTTTGTGTCGAAACTACGCAGCACGTCATCAGGACCAGGTCGCGGTGTTAGTGACGTCCACGTCAGTTTGCGCCTGTTTGACGCGGCTGCGTGTGGCGTCAGTCGGTGGCGGCGGGCGCAGTACGTTGGACGGACGCGGCCGCCGTCGGCCTCAGCCCGGTTGCTCGGTGCCGCAGGTGGGCGACCTCCACCTGGTGGTGCGGAAACTGTCTGCCGAGCTGAAGTCGCGCCGGTCGGCCAGCTATCCGGTCAAGATCACCAGGACGGTCGGCCTGCAGGTCATGCTGGCGGTCAGTGACCTGGGCTGTGATCCTGTCACTGCGTCTGCTCCCCCCCCCCCCCCCCGTCAGATCTTGACTCCCGAGAGCTGTTCAGAGCCGTCACTGAGAGGTGTTGCATAAGTGTTCCGAGAAACCGTGCAAAGGACCTCGCTGAAGCATGGCCCGTGCAACATTTTATTGCCTGAGTCTGGTTGCGTGAGCACTGATTTAGTCTTATCATTGATGTCCTAATTCATCATAGCATCTCAGAATAGCAGGCCTTTCATGTTGTCATAGTTATCAACGTTATCTACGGCATCAGCGTCTCGTTAAGCCTGCATGAATCAGCGGTGTTTGTGCCTTCAGCCTTGTTCACAATGTGGTTTCTGTACCAGGATCCTCACCACTCTTCAGCCATATTAGCAGTGCCTTCATTGTTGTTCTTAGCAGCATCTTCAGCAGGGTTTGAAAAGATGCTGTTTTCTGATGTTGAAGAACACCAAAAGGATCTGTGCTCCTAAAAATATTTTATATTTCAAAACGTTGATTCTGTGCCTCCATCAGAAAGTTGCGTTATAATCACGTTGATAAATTTCTAACTCTGCATGCAAATGACTCCGTCTCCATTCAGTTAAAAGCAGGTATGATGTCACAACTGAAAACACCAAAAATGTCAACTTAAACTAGCATTACCCTTCACAAAATTTTGTACTCCAAAACAGAAATTGCACTCCGACACCAAACACAAAAATCAAATTTCCAACCATGGTCTTCAGCGTGGTCTTCTTTGGCCTCGGTTTCAGTCCTTAGCAGTGTCCTGACTAGTGCCCTCTGAGGAGGCCTGTCTGAGTGTCCTCTGTGGCGTTCTCGCCAGTGTCCTCAGCAGCCGTGTGCTGGACATCTGTGCGCTTGGTAGCCGCGTCTTGTCAGCTGCGTCCTCTGCCGGCAGAAGAGCGTTCCGCCCCTGACGGCCCGGCCCCGGCCGGCCGCCGCCGGCCCGCCGCCGCCGAACCCGGCCAGCAACGGCATGCTGCGCGCCCAGCTCAGCTCGCCGGTCAGGCCGCGGCCGCCAGCCAGGGTCAGTAGTCAGCTCCAGCCGCGGGCGCTGTACCGACACAGACGGGGGGAGCACGGGCCGGCTGGTGCAGCCAGCTGTGGCCGCCACTGGCCAGTGCAGATGGGATGCTCTGGCAAGTGGCAGTGGGAGGGAGTGGCGCGGTGTTCCTGGCTGTGGGAGGGGGTGGTGCGGTGTTCCAGGCTCCCCTGGCCCACCGAACGGCTGCAGCGCCGCTGGACCAGTTTTGGCCGAGATTACGTGGACTGAATGACAGCTCGCCATACTCAGTCCCGCGCTCGTCCTCTTCACGACCGCCAGTCTTGACTGATTGAGCTGCTTGTTTGAGTCGAGCATGACTGTGTGAAGGACGCGGGCTCCCTGTGTGTCTCGCATCATCAGTCCGGTCTGCCCCAGCTGGGAGTTTGGCCGAGACGGCATGCTCCGGGGTGGGCCAGGGTCGTGTGATGAACGTTTGGGACCGACCTCCCTGTGAAAACTGACTCCATTATGTACTTGTCACAGCTGAGTGAACTGTCTGTACTCTGTCACAGCAGACTCCACTGACTCTGTCGCAGCTGACTCTACTCTGTACTGTGTTACAGCTGACTCCACTGGCTATCCTGTCACAGCTGACTTATTCTCTACTGTGTCGCAGCTGACTCCGCGGTCTGTATGTAACAGCTGACTCCACTGTCTGTGCTCTGTGGCGGCTGACTCGGTCGTGTGTTGGTCGTCAGGTGCCGCCGACCGGTCAGCCGGTGCTGCGGCCGGTCACCACCATGCCGGGCACGCCGCCCCGGCCTGGACGGCCCCCCGCCCAGGTGAGGCCCCGCTGTCCACGTCCCCGCCGGCTGGGGAGGGAAGACGGTGAGCGGAGGTGGCCTGGCGGGTGGTCTGCGCCGTGATGATGTATCCCGACCTGCCGGTGGTCCGACCGAGGGCTCTCGTCGTGACGGTTTATCGCTGGCCCGCAGGCGAGCCAGCCGGTGCGGCCGCCTGTGATGGTGGTGCCGGTGGCGTCCACCGGCATGCTGTCGCTGGGCTCTGTGCCGCAGCTGGCCACCTCGCCGCAGCGGCCGGCTCTGCTGGCGTCGCCGTCGGCCGCGCTGAAGTCCGCCCAGGTCAGTGGCGGACCGGACCAGCGACCGTGGCCGGGGGAGGGTGGTGACGCGATGTGCTGTCCGTGACGGGGGAAGGCGTGGGTGGCGGTAGGAAGTGAGAGTGGTTTGGCAGTGTCTGTCTTGCGTTACTTGAGAGGACTGGGAGACGGAAGGTCTGTGATATGGTGTGTGTGTTGGCGTTGTTTATGATATTACAGGAGGAGATGGGATGATACGTCTGTGACGTTAAGCACCACGGCATGACATCAGGAGACGCTGCTGTTTTCCGTTCTGAGGATGGACGGTGTGCTCCTGCACGGGGTTTGGAACTGTCTGGGTTGCTGGACACGGACGCTCGGTGTGTAGGCGTCTGGCCCAGGTCCTGGTCTGTTCCGGGCAGGCTTGGCCGCGTCCCTGTCGGTTGCGTGACGCGTCACGTTTTCGTTACGTCCCTGCGTCGGTCGCGTCAGATGGGCGCCACGTCGTGCGTGATGCGTACGCGCGCGACATGCCACTGACTGCGTGCGCGGCTGCGTCTGCCGTGTGCTGACCGCCGTGCAGGCAGTCACTCCTTTGATGAAGTACGTCCGCCGTGTGGATAGTCACTGGCTGGTCTGACAGGTCTGCAGTCTGTTTCAGGACTGCTCGGCTTATGCCGGTCACGCCCCTGCCGGGCGTGACCGGCCTCACCGCTGTATGGTCGGCGTGTCCGCAGTATGACCGGTGTGTCCGCTATATGGCCAGTGTGTCCGCTGTGTGGTCGGTGTGTCCGCGGTACGACCGGCCCGTATGCCTGTGACGTCGCCGTCGGCGGCGGCCCCGCCTGACTGGCCGCCCTCTCCGCCGCTCCAGGCCCGATCGTACGTCACGCCGGCGGCGGGCCGGACGCGCGGCCGGACGCTCCGGCAGCCGGCGGCCCCGGCGGCGGCCGCCAGCCCCGCCGCCGCTGCCTCGTCCTCGGCAGACGTGGTCGACCTGACGGATGACGACGACAGCCGGCGGCCGGCCGGCCGCGGCGGCACGCCCACCAGCTCCGGCCGAACGGACGCCGCCGCCGTCACCGCCACGGTACGGCCCGCGGGGTCACACTGGGCTGAGCTCGCACCGACGCGGTCTGGCCCGGCTCTGCCCCGGCAGGCTGGGCGCTGCCCTGCCTTGTTGTTGAGCAAGGCCAGGCCAGGTGTGGTTGATGTTTTCCTGGGCCCCGCTAGCCTGGTTCTATCCGGCACGGTATCCTACCTTATGTGGGCCATGATAGTCCGCCGTGACCGAGCCCGGTCATGCGCGTCTGTGATCAGTGCTGCTCGGTTCTCGTCAGCGGCCGTTTGGTGAACGCCGCTCAGTGCGTGTGTGAGCTCTCGACGGGTCGGAGGCCGCGGCCTGCGTGACGCGTGACGTGACGGCGCGCTGTGCCGCGGCAGGCGGTGGCCCGGGTGGCGTCGGTGGTGGCCGGCTCGGCGCGCGGCGCGTCGCTCGGCCACCCGGCGCCGTTCCCCGTGACGCCGCCCAACCCGGCTGTGCACACCGGGCAGCTGCTGCCGCCGCCGCCCGTGCTGAAGGTCGACAGGCGCGCCAACGGTGAGTCGCGCCGCCGGCCGCCCGGTCCGGACGGCAGGGCGCGGGACGGGGACGGGAGGTGATGGGGCGGGATAGCACAGGGTAGGACAGCACGGAACAGCACTATCAGAGGACGCCGAGTCAGTGCGGAACTGGGGACATACTGGGCGTGACAAGATTTAACAGGATGTGAATGGGCAGGTCTCGGTGCAGTCGGACAGAACAGACGAGGAAAGATCAGCCTTTGTAGGCGATGGCCGGAAAACGGAAAGAATCAGACATGGATTTGTGTCGGGTTTGAACACTACGTGAGTTTATCACGAAGAAAACATGTATTATCCCTGGAACCGCTCGTTTCACGCTCCCCCCCCCCCCTGCACACACACAGGCGCACGAGGTGGCTCCGTTGTGTGCCGTGCGGTCGCCGTCTGGCCGGCCGTGAACTGACGGCGCCCTCTGTCCGGCCAGGAATCGTGCTCACCTGGACGATGGACCTGACGCAGCGGCACGCCACCGTGGTCAGCTACCACCTGTTCGCGTACCAGGAGGCCGGCCCCGTGGTGGCCCGCCCCAACCCCTGGAAGAAGGTCGGCGACGTCAAGGCGCTGCCGCTGCCCATGGTCTGCACGCTGACACAGGTAGCGTCCGCGGCGACGACCGGCGGCCGTCGCTGTCGGGTCCAGTCTGGCCATATTTCGAGGTTATCCGGTATCCGGTATCTGGCCGGATATTTCCGTGATCCGGCGGGGTGTTGCCGGATGTTTGGGCTCCCGGTGTGCGACCGAAACGTTGTTGAAATGTTTGCCCACAGAACCATTTCAGGAGCAGTGTGCCTGTTATATAACGTTGTCGAAGTAACTGACAGTTCCAAGGTGTGTTTGGAGCACTGATTTGTATTCGTAGTCGGGAGCGTTGAGACACATTTTGCACTCAAGCTCAAAACTGTGAAACACTAGTCAGGATATACACATCACATCATTTTGTGGTGGATTATCTTTATCTTTTCCAAACATTTGTTTTATTATTTTCCTCAAATACTCTGATACACATGTATTAAGAAACAGTCTGCTTCAAGAGCCTTTGTATTCGTATATAATGGTTATCAATATTTTGCAATAGTGAAATGCGTACTCTTGAAATTAGGCGTTGCAGTTATTGCGGTTGCGTCCCCCGGTCCTGTGTTGGTGTGGCGGGATGACGGCGGCTCCCCCGGTCCTGTGTTGGTGTGGCGGGATGACGGCGGCTCCCCCGTTCCTGTGTTCGTGTGGCGGGATGACGGCGGCTCCCCCGGTCCTGTGTTGGTGTGGCGGGATGACGGCGGCTCCCCCGGTCCTGTGTTGGTGTGGCGGGATGACGGCGGCTCCCCCGGTCCTGTGTTGGTGTGGCGGGATGACGGCGGCTCCCCCGGTCCTGTGTTGGTGTGGCGGGATGACGGCGTCTCCGTTTCTGCCGTGGCTGCGGTCCGCAGGCGCCCAGCTGACCCCGTCTGCCGTCCGCCGCCAGTTCCAGGAGGGCCACAAGTACCACTTCGCCGTGCGCGCCGAGGACAGCTTCCGCCGGCGCGGGCCGTTCTCCAACCCGAGCTCGATCGCGCTGCTGGCGCCCTCTTAACGGGCCGGCGCCGGCCCGGCCTGTAGACGACCGACGACGGCAGCCGCCCGGCCGACGTGAGCTGGGGAGGGGGTATCACTGCCAGATGATGGGGGAGCGAGGGGGGATGCGGACGACTGTAACTGACCGTGGGCGCGTTTTTCGTTTTAAAGGGACCTCGGCGCTTGGTTGCGACGCACGCCAGGGCCTTCCGTGCCGATGCACCTCCGTGCTAGTGACTCCTCCGTGGTGCCGATTGATGTGTTAACTGTGTAATTGTAATCACGAATAAAGGACGTGCAGTTTTGTCGTTTGTGCCATGGGCGGTCCCTCTGGTGTTGTGCCCGTCACCGCTGTGTTCAAGCTGCAGATCTGAGGTAGAAAATGCCGCGAGTATTTTTGTTCATACCGGCTGGCGTTCAGGGGCTCTAGAATGGACGCACGTGGCTTCTGTGACAAGAGGCCTCCGTGAACACGTGGACACAGGCGTCATCTGGCCTGGAGGGGCCATAGCGCCCCTGTCGTCCGTCCTGGGCCGGGCGATGTGGTCCGGGAGAGAACCGCCGTCATATGGCCTGCTTTTGAACGGAGCAAAATAAAGATCGAACGTAAAGACAGCATCGTCCGTTTTAGCGGGCACGGTCGGCATATTGCCCGGGCATCAAATGTTCGTGGTCTGGCCCTGGAGCCTTTCCTACTTTCATTCACCAGTATTGTAGGGTTCTATCATTACGGAGATGGGTCTCGCGTAAGAAATCAGTTCTTAAATGTATAGGGACCACGAATCGTCGACCTCAAGGCTCCGCACATGAATGTCTTATCACCAGACTTATTTGCCATAGTTACCGGCATACCCAGAGGTAGAGGGGGCGGGGGGTGTGGAACAGAGGACATTGGAACGAAAGGCGCTTTTTTCCTTCAGAAACTCATTCTGCTACTTCTTTTTCTTCCACAAAGGCAAAAACGGCTGCTAAAACCCGAGGACAAATCGGTACTTGAGAGAGGCTGGGTTACAATTAGGAGATCTTCCCTGAGCATATGACCTGGATCCACCAGCAGCCATGGTTGTACGGTGGTCCCCCATTATTCGCGGAATCGCGATTTTCCGGGTGGAATAAATTAAAAAAATCACAGGATATCTCCGGCCCAGTGTTTTTATTGTGTGTTTCCCCGTGCAAATACTGTTCTCTACGGTGATGTCGTTCAGTTACTACAGGCACATGCTGTGCGGTATGGGGAAGCGCCCATCAAAGCGTAGCTCAAAGGGTAGCTTGGATTCGTATATACCTGCACGTCTTGTTTCTCCCAATCCTGGCCGGGTAAAGGCCGTGTCGTCCTGAGTAACCGTGGCCGGGTCCAATCATAGACATACGAAAGTTTTTTTACGCCTGTGATTGGCTCGCGGTGCGTAATAGAGATGACTCAAGGTCGTTTTACGCGAGCAGTTTTTCATCATCGTTGTCGTCATTACATCGGTGAGTGCTGCGCGCTGTTCCCAATACGAATTGTGTAACACTGCAGTGATATGTATCTGTGCAATTTTTCCAAGAAGTGTACTGAATAACTTAACATACTGAATCAATCCATTCACTGTTCTCGTGAGTCTGTAGGTATTTGAAATAAACAATAAAAAGAATGGTTTTTGGTGGAAGTCTCCAACTATTCGCGAGTTTGCTTTGTTGTGGCGGGATTTATTATTTATCATCTCAGTTATTTTTCCAGTTTGCATAGTCCCCCTGGCTGCGCTCATGATGACCTTCCTGTGTGGTCGCTGAAAATCTAACGTTTGTTTTCGAACCAAAAATGAAAATAAATGAAAGTCAGGAATCCCCAAAAAGTGGCTGATAGGATTCAAATGCATCTTTTTAACGACAGATGATTGCTGTAGCAATTATGGATGGCAGGATGGACAAATTGTTCAAATCGCCCATGGCTCCTGGTTGTACCAAAAAATGCAACGCATTGTAATATTCAGGAGCATTCTTCCTTTACAGTTAAGGGCAATATGGGCACCAAATTCCATTTAGCTTCGACGGTTATGACGCAGATGATTCAGAACTCCAAGAAAGAACCAGGTGCTGCAGTCGACTCTCTGAGACCCGGCACGCTTGAGCCGCAACCAAGGTACCACCAATTTTTTTATTTGACTGTTCTTAGGTATCCTGACACACATCGGTATTGTGGACTAGCAATTTACTCACATTTTTTCCAAGTAGCACGGCCCTGTAATGCGTTTACCATCCATCTTCCAGATTATTTACTCCCTAATTTGTAATTGGAAATCAGCCAGCTTGGTTTCTGCCAACAGTTTTTAAGGCCTGTTGGGACTGTGTAAACTAGACATTGACGGATTTATCCAACTGCATATAAATGCAGACTGGAGGTACTTTACAGATAGACAACATCAATATAGCAACCACAGAGATTACCAGTAGCACTTTGGAAACCACCATACCTTCCAAAATTACTCAAGCTTGGCCCAGTTACCCACTTCCAGTTCTTTTACTGTTTCCCAGGGCAAAGTTCATAAAATCATAAATGCTCTTAATCCAAACAAGCCAAATGGCCCTGACTTATTACTGACTAAAATTATAAACCATCAACAGTCATAAATGTCAGGCCTCTCACTGACCTTTTCAACATATCATTACACTTAGGTATTATTCTGAACACTTGGAAATGTGACAGTCCATTTCATCTTTAAAAACAAAGGCTCACCATCTGATGCCTTAAATTATTGACCAATATTGTTATTACCATCCCTTTAAGAGGTTTTCCAAAAACTTGTTCATAGACATGTTTATAGGCATTTTTGTGAAAATCAGTTATGAACAGATGAACAGAGAGGGTACTGGCCAAATCACAGTACTCAGCATCATTTATTTTATTTTTTCCATAAGTTGCTCAAAACATTAGATACATGTCATGGCCTAACTGCTATCTATCTTGACATTTCTCAGTACTTTGATAAAATTTGGCACAAAGGACTGCAAAAAAGTGTAAAACCAAATCTGGCATCATATGTGACTGGTCTTTGCATAAATTGTGACTTAAAGTCTGGGCACAGTAGGCAAAAGTTTGCAATTCCCTTTCTGCAATCTGCATCCTCGTGCATTGACTGCCTGCAGGGATTTGTTCTCCACCCACTTTTGGCCATTAAATGTTAAAACAGACTGGTTGAAAAGGACTACAAATCACATTCCTTTCTTTACTGATAACACATCATTCCATGCTTGTCATTTTCCAGACAAGCACAAAAGAATTCAAGAATCATTACAGCATGATTAAGATGAAATTCACTGATATGGTGAGATATGGTTCCTTACATTTAATGCCTCTAAGACTGTTCAGCAGACATTTGCCCACCAAATGACACTACATGCTCCCTGCCTGACATTTGACAGCCAACAGATTCCTTCATATGACAGTCACAGTCATCTTGGAATTATTACTCTTTTGAAATATTTTCATTTTGATCACCATGTACAAAACCTTAAAAAAGGGTAAACAGATCACTAAGTCCCTTGTGCCTAATAGCCCAGTTCATTCCACAATCTGATCTTCACCAAATATGTCAAATATACATAAGACCCTGTTTTGACTACTGTGATGGTGCTTTTGATGGAAACATAACCAGTAACTGATGCCCTTTGACTCCAAAGATTTCAAAACAGGAATGCAAAACCTATGACAGGGATGCTGCTGAGGACACCAACAAGAAAACTAAGACTTGACTTGGGCTGGACCTCACTTAAGACTAGATGTGACTTACACAAAATATCACTGTTTTACAAGTTACTTGAGCCACAATCATTGGTTTGCATTAGATCCATCCTTTGTCCAGCAAGGAAATTTGGCATGGGCCTGTGTCTTTGAAATGTGTATTTTTGCACAGGAACCACACTATTGCATTCCAGAGATCCATTTTATTGGTCACAACAAGACTGGAGTTCACTGCTGCTCTCAGTCTGCACTTGCACCTCTCATGGACCATTTTAACATGCTATTGGGGTATTCATCCTGCCAAATTGTTATAACTGTGGCTCAAAATTAAGTAATGCTCCCTGTACCTGGCTGAAAGTGGGCATGTTCAGATTGAACACACTTGTTTTGCATCCAGCATGCTGATTCTCCAAATGTCTCTGTGTCCACCCATTTGAAGCTGTCACTCATTTTGTTTTGCATTGCTCACTTTACTCCACCTTACAACAGCACCTGTGTGCAAAGATTTCTCATACCCTAAATTTTGATTCTCTTGCTATTTCGTCGTCTGGAAAACTTAACAACCTTATCTACGGCACCGTAGTAACCGACGGTGAGGGCCGGATGGCGGCCAGAACGTTTCAGAAGTATCTCCTGAAATCGGGGAGACTGAGCGACTGGGCAGGGACGGTGGACGGGTTACGACGACGAGGTGTCGGCTGCGGCGGGTTTGCCGGCATGTCGGCTGCGGTGGCGCTTAGAGTAGTTATTCTGTAATCTACAGCTAATATTACCGAAAGGTGCTTCGATTTAGATGTCTCACTTTTGCAGCGGTCGTTAGCTTGTATGAGCAGTATGTCTTTCCATTTAATGAATTTTGTCTTTCTGTCTACGACATGAGGAGCATAGGAGCATAAAAGGCTGGTGAGGGGACAAAGGTGTCCTTACCACAGGGCTGATGCTGCAGTTCCAAAAAATGTGGGGTATCATGGTTATGAACTCCCCATTCATACTCCTGTGGGTTGCAAATAGAGATTACCATGTGAGTATAACTCCCGGATTGTCTGTTATGAGAATGCCCTGTGACTGTGCCTGCCGCGGCGCCCTGCAGACACCGCCGCCATCCGCCGCCGCAGGCTGCCTGACCGTCCCGGCGGCGCCATGTTCGTGCTGGCCAAGCTGCAGGACGTGGTGCGCATCCCGCCGTGGCAGTTCGACAAGAGCCTGAACGAGGCGATCGCCGAGGAGCTGAACCGCAAGCTGGCCAACCGGGTGCTCTACTCGGTGGGCCTCTGCATCGCGCTGCACGACGTGCTCTCGCTCGAGGAATCGTTCATCCTGCCCGGCGACGGCGCCTCGCACACCAAGACCACCTTCCGCTACGTCGTGTTCCGGCCGTACGTGGACGAGGTGCTCACCGGCAGGATCAAGGGCTGCAGCAACGACGGCGTCCAAGGTGGGAGCACGGGGCGAGCGGTGAATAAGGGGATGAATGGGCCGTTGGAATGTTGGGATGATAGCGTTTTTGGGAGTGTCATGAGTTGATCCTCAAATGGTAGTAATTTACTATTTGGTCCCGACTTTTCGTAGATTACCAGAGTGATGCGAAGTTAATGTCGTGACATGTGATCGTTTGTTCTGTCTCTGTGACGTCCTGCATCGGCCCCACATTGGACACTTCAAGGCTTTCAGCTGCGTGTCACTTGGTCATGTTGAAAGTGTCAGCAGTGTGCCATTTTGTCATGTTGAAACTGTGAACTGCCTTTAACATTAAAATTGCCGACTGTGTGTCGCTTTGTCCCACCAAAATTACCAGCTGTGTTGTGTCGCTCTGTTCCATTTATATTGCCAGCTGGTTGTCGCTCTGTCCTCATTAAAACTGTCAGCTGTGTGTCGCTCTGCACTAACGTGCCCCCCATTTCCCCTGGACGCGCGCGCAGTCAGCCTGGGCTTCTTCGACGACATCGTGATCCCGCCGGGCCTGCTGCAGCAGCCGGCCCGCTTCGACGAGGCCGAGCAGGTCTGGGTCTGGGAGTACGAGGACGGCAAGCACAGCCTCTTCATGGACCCCGGTGAGCGCGGCCGCGTGCAGGGGGCCGCTCACGGTGGCGCCTCTCTGGCATGGCCGGAGCCGGTTTGACTGGACGTTGCTGGGGCAGTTGATACGGGTTCAGGTCATTGCACAGGTTCGGAGTTCCGACTGGTCAGTGTAAGCTGTTTGTTTCGGCTCAGTTCATGCGCCATCTCCGTACGGGTTATTAAGTACTGTCATTTTTGCATGAAAATCGCAGGCGTAAATAGGATTGTCTTTGTGTACGCCGGGTGAGGAGGTACTCATGTGTCTGTACATGTGCCCACCAGGCGAGTAGCTGGCGATATGGGGGATCTGTAGCCGCCAGGTGAGGAAGTACTCATGTTTCTGTATCTGTTTTCACTAGGATTCACTAGGTGAGGAGTTGCAGATGTAGTGGTATCCGTGTCCGTCAGGTGAGGAGTTGGTGGTGTGACGCTGTCTCTGCCCGCCAGGCGAGGAGGTGCGGTTCCGCGTGGCCGCCGAAACGTTCACCGACACCACTCCGGCCGGACCCGACCTGACCTCAGGCGACCCGACCACGGCCGGCGCCGATCCGGCCCAGACCCAGCAGAAAAAGACGCCCTACGTCATTACGGTGAGACTGCGCCGCGTCACGGTCGGCCGGTGGCGTCGTCTGTATGGAGCGGCCTTCTCCGTAGCAGCCTTGCTGACAGACTTGACTTGTCGGCTCTGATTCCGTCGGAATCGGAATCGACTCCGGAATCGACGCCGTCCCGGCCAGAGTCGGAGTCGGAATCGGTCCTGGGCCAGCGCTGAGCTGCCGAGGGAAACTTCCGAACAGATGACACCTTACTGCAGTTGGTTAACTGATACTGCGTAGAGCGGGTCTACACAGATGTTAGTTTTCCTCTGTGGTCACTGAGTGTGGGATGGAACGGTTTCCTCCGAAACATATTTTGCCTCACACAAGGTTAGCACCGTCAGTTTTCTGTGACCAATTCTGCTGTTTTACCAGAGATGGCCACCGACATCAGCTCGGGTATAATGATGCTCATTTCACTCTTTGGTCGCCTTGACCCTCCCCCCATTCACCAGCACGGCCTGCTATTGACCATCTACCCTGCTATTGACGTCAAACCTTGCGTGCTTTGGGGATAATTTTCACAATTATGACTCATCGGTGATTAAACTGCGCACGATCATTTCCGTTTCATATTTCATTCCGATTTCTGAGAAAGGTTCGGTCAAAATCGGCTGTCACGTTGATGCTCATTGATAAAATAAAATAGTAACAAACTCCCCGGATAGCGGCCGGAAACATGACGTCACACAATGAGCGCTGGACTCGGCCCGTTGCTGGAGACGGACTGAAGCGGACTGAGCCCGCGTCAGGTCATTCCTACCGGCGCCTCCAAACGGGCGCAGTACAGAAGCCCGGAGCACCGTGATAACCAGCCATCCTGAGTGGCGTGAATTTTTGGAGTCGTTCACTTCCGTGGCAAGTGCCCCGTTTTTCAGTCGGATTTTGGCCATGCTGTTCAGGAATTGGTGCCTAAGCATGTGCTGTTGACGTATGGTTTCGGAAATCATCCCCAAAATTGGTACTCGCAGGATCTGACGCCGATGGCTCTCCACGTGGGGTCATTGTCCTGTAACGTATGACATGTGACGTCACGCAGTGCGCTCAGGTCAGGTCGGTGACCTTCAGTGGCCTGGTCTGCCGCAGGCGTCCATCAACGAGCCGGGTCTGGGTCTGCTGTCGTGGTGGGCCAACCTCAGCTGATCTGACCTCGTCTGACCCGGCCTTGGCCGAGGCGGCGTCCGCTGGGAGCCTGCCGCGTCTCGCAGCTGACGTCATCTGACGTCAGCCGGCCGGAGGTGATGTTGCGGTACCCGCCGGTGTCGGAGCTGAGGGCGCCTGGAGCCGAGAGGGTCTGCGGTGGAGCGTGCGGTGCGGGTGGTGTGCCGAGGATTCGGTGGTCGGCCTCGGCGGATGATCTGTCCAGGCCCGGCCCGGGTGAGCGCTGTCTGACTGATACTGCGGCGGGCTGCGGTGGCCGGACAGCAGGCTGGCGACTTCACCCGGGGAAGTGCTCTGCACCTGCTGATCTCGAGCTGAGCAGGAAAACGGCGATTCATGCGCTGGCGTCGAAGTTGCTGTCATGTTGTAGAGCAGGAGGTGGTTGAAATCTGCGTGGGATTTTTCCCAGTATTGCTCTGTCATGTGTGTCTGGTCATTTGAACCTCTTAGTCGCCTAACAGGTCAGGCATATGTGAGACTGGCGGCGTTCTGTTTGACCTGACAGCGTTCACTGTAAGGCATTGGCGGGGGAATGCTGTCTTCATTTGTTGTGTGCGGACTCACGAGTTTTCAATTGCCGAAGTGTTTTTCGTGATCTTCACGTGAAATGAATGTGTTCTTCGAATTGTTTGTTTTTTCCGGCGTGTCCCTCTTTATGTTCAGCACCGATCCTAGCCGCAGCGCCGAGTCTGTTAAAGTCGGCCCCGGTCCCTAAGCCGACATTCCGATGCGCTGTGAAGCCAAAGGCTCGAGAATGATGGTCGATTTGCTCATAACGCCTCTAAGCGTACGGTAAATGATTAAGGTTGCGAAGTACACGTTGCGAAACTAGGTTTCAGACGTTCACAAGCCCATTGTGAGGTACATTTAAAGGCAGTCAGATCCTCCTTGCCTTAAAATGAGGGATGCTCTGCGAAAGACAGAAGCCCAAACAAATCGGCTCCTTTGGCCTGAATCGAAACTCTGAGAAAAGGCTGTAACTTTATTCGAAGGCACCGCCACTCCAACTTTGGTTAAGACGCTAACACAAGGTCCGCTACACTAGCATATCTTACAGTCTCGTGTGCATAAGACAAAACAGACAACCTGTGTCCTTTTGCTCGTGGACTTCGTATAAACTTAGACAAAGCTGAGCTGCTGATAAGGTCACGTTCTCCTCCAAAAGGCACGATATGAAAGACCGTACAACTCACGCCGGCTGGGGCGATCAGTTCATCTAATACGGCACTCCCGAAACAAGATACGGACATGTTTAATAACTTACCATTCAAAGCATGCTATATATACAGTAAGCCATCAAGCCACACGTCTGATGCACTCTAGTTGAAATCCTACGCAGCACGGTTTACGCTGCGCGCTGTTGTCTTCCACCATGGTAACGCATCATCGTCAACGGAACGCATGCACTCAAAATGCCTCTGGCGCGTCTGGCGCGGTAAAAAAAAACTCGCGGCGCAAAGTTATCTGAGACGCACGACACTACAAGTCTTCGTCTGAGAAAGAAGACGAATTTGTCCGACGCATAACGCTGTCACCCTCTCCGCTCCTCTACAAGTTGCGGGCTCACTGTATCACCCTCTCCGCTCCTCTACAAGTTGCGGGCTCACTGTACAGGTCGCTGGTCCGGCAGACGGCGCCTCCGGCGCCGGACGACTGCTTCACCTCGCTCCCCCGCTCGTGAGTCGAGCCGTTCGGTCGTCTCTCTGGCCCTCAGACAGCGCGCTCCAGTAACAGGATCTCTGGCGTCAAGAGGCCACCAAAGCGCCTGGGTGGCGCAGGCTTCAAGCGTTCACCGTTTCGGCCCCACTCCGTGGCGCCGCCACGCGTTACCGGCGGCAAACACCATCGCAGCGCGCTGATCACCACAGAGAGGACACGCGCGCCGTCTCGCGGCCGATTTCCGCACCAGCGGAAAGCTGGCGAGACGACGAGCTGATTCGTTTGTGAGCACCTGGCGGCGAAAAATGAAACCACAACGCGACGGCGGCGCGACAGAGCCCGGTTACGCACGCGCTATTGTCTAAACAGCCTGAGAAAATGCCACGCGCAGGCAAGGCACCCTCACTTGAGCAACGAACGCTGGTAGGCTCCGCGTCCGCGACCTCTTCGCCGGAGCGCGAGGTCCGGCGCAGTTCCGCCCATCGCCGACAGAGCGTTCTGCGGTCGCGAAAAGCCCGTTATAGATGGCACGTGCATCGGCGGGGTCGTCGCAGCGCTGGGCAGTGCATTCTGCCCACAACGAGCTTCAAGATCAGTGTTGTTGGGGCTGCGGCCAGCGCCCCTGGCGGCCAGAAGTGGCACTAGCGCACGGCGTTGGTTCGCGGCTGTTCTCGCCACGTCACTTCCCGGCGTACGCAGAACTGAAACGAGACCAGCGACTGCCGGTAATGACACGAGGCCCTCACACGAGGTCATAAAGATCAGCCGACCATGCAAGACGGCACACACACCGGCCGCAGATGTGGAACAAACCGAGGACGGGCGATTTATGAGTCACCCGCCGCCTCGGAGTGCACGACGCAGAAGTGGTAAAGGCCACTGCGTGTAGACCTCCACCACGAGGCATATGGGAGTAGGAACAGGAGGAACCAAGAGGGCTATTTTTCCCTCTTTTTCTCCCTCGGTTGTTATGTCCGAATTTTCAAATGAGTCCAGCAGCAAAATATAATGTACCATGATAATATGCCGCAGCATAATATACCACGTAACATAAGTTAATAACAGCTCTACGCCGTTCCATGGGATAACTTGGCTCAATATGTCTCGGGGTGCCCCCTTCCTGCGGTTCCCACACATGTGGACGACCAGAAAGGACACCGTCAACAAATTCATGACCTGAATATCGTATCACATTTAAGATTCTTTTTTGTAAGATGAAAATAAAAGAATTTACAACAGGATTTTTGATCCCCACACAAAAAACGGTCATGACTCTTGTTTATGTATGCTTGTTTGTTTATTTTTGTTTATATTCGTTTCTCATCAGCGGTGCATGGACGCCCTTGCGCCGATAACGATAAAACGGCGGATACATTGATGCCAAGGAGAGTCAGTTTACCCTTCCGAGGCCCTGCGGCTACACCACTGATGCGGGTCAGTACCGCAGCGGGGCGAGATTTGGGGGAAGATCAGAGGCACTTCTCAGAGTCGTCCCTGCACTGAATTACCATTACTACGGCGGCCGTTCATCGGGTGCGTTTATCAATGCGCGTTTCGCCGTTTTGGCCCCGTGAGGGGAATCGGGGCCGCGCCGCTGGCGCCGGCCGGCAGAGACGGCCGCCGACAGTCGGCGGCCGGCGCCGGGCGGGAAAGCCCCCGCTCGCCTTCAACGGCAGAAAAATCACCGGAGCCATCTGGCCTCGGCTGCGTCCCGCTGCAGCGTCTCCCAGGCCGCACCGCCGAAACACTGGCCAGGTGACGCGCCGACTCGGGCCGAGGCTCCACGGCGGCACTGTCTCCTAACGTTAAGACGGGGCTGAACCGATCTGACGTCCACGTCGCGACGATTGATGAGCTCAGCATCAGAAGCGCCGACAGTCTTCCGAACGGACTAACGCGCCCAGTTTCCCACCCGGCCACGCAGACCGCACTTTTCGGCCAGCAAAGCTCCGAATAACTCCGACCTCCGTAGACCGTGATCACCGCGTCACGCACAGCGTCACGGAGTGAATTCAGCACGGACCGGGACCACCGAGTCACGAGCGCCGTCACGGAGCGAGCCCAGGGCGAGACGCCTGTCAGCGATGTGTATCTGTTGTCGCGAGTTCGGCCGGTTTCGCAAGCCTTTGCCGTTGACCCAGTTGCAGCTGGCGCGGGAGGACCTGGGCCGGCGCAGGTGACGGCCCGACCCGGCCACCACGGCCAGCTCATCCCGCTGAATGACGGCGACAGCTGGCGGCGAGCCGGCCCCCTGACCGCAGCCCCGCACAGCACGACCACGGGCGACTCGCGTCCACGCGGGGCCCGCCGGCTCAGCCGTGCCCCGGCGCACACCTTTCTGGTTTGTCTGGTGCCTCTTGACCCTCTCGGCTGTACCCCGGCAGACGTCAATCCGGTATGTCTGGCGTGTCTGGTATGTCTCGTGTGTCTGTGTGTCTGGACCCTCTAGGCTATACCCCGGCAGACGTCAATCCGGTATGTCTGGCGTGTCTGGTATGTCTCGTGTGTCTGGTGTGTCTGGACCCTCTAGGCTATACCCCGGAAGACGTCAGTCCGGTATGTCTGGCGTGTCTGGTATGTCTCGTGTGTCTGGTGTGTCCCGACCCTCTAGGCTATACCCCGGAAGACGTCAGTCCGGTATGTCTGGCGTGTCTGGTATGTCTGGACCCTCTCGGCCGCGGAACGGAGCGGCCAGACCGCGTTTATCTCCAACAGAACGGGGCGAGACGCTGAGATAACAAAGCCGGGCCAGTCTGTCGCAACGTCGTTCACACGCACCGACCCGAGGACGCGAGAGCCACGCGATGGCCGCCGTCTCAGCGCTGCAGACGTCATATCGAAAAACGACGTCGTTAGCCGCTCTGACAGCGGCTAACGACGCCACGCGCGGCCACCCACGCCCGCACGTGCACGCACCGCGCGTGTCCGTTCGTCAGGCCAGCTGGTTCTGGTGAGGGCCTGGGATACGCCCGCAGTGGGCCGACCGCAAACCTTCAGCCCTGGCCGGGGGGACGGCGAGGGGTACGCGTCAGTCCCGGCCTGGTGTCGGGCCGGGCCGCTGCGGTGGAATTGGCAGCGCTGGCCCCGCCGCGGTTTGGTAGCCGGCTGGAACGACGCGGCCGAAAACTGCTCCCAATCCACCCTCCCACGATCGAGCCTCCAATACGCTGTCCGGACCCCCAAGTCTCTCCATTGCCGAGCGCGAGGGGCAAAAAAAAACACGAAGAGTTCATTGTCCTCTTGCTCATTTCAGTGTGGCAAACCTCCTGTGGTCTCGCTTCATCCGATAAGAGTAAAAGCAAATCTCTGAAGATGCAAAGGTTGCAGGAATGGAGTAAGACGACAGGCCTTTTGCGTTTAGCCGCGACAGAGCGCTTCAGTGAGATTAGTGGAATGTGAAGGGGAGTGAAAAGCCTCACGGCCGGACCTGATAATTTGGTCCCGTGAGAACCAGTCGTCGGATAACAGAGCGCTGATAGGTCAGACTGCCGGCCGGGCGCGGCCACACCAGTATTTCAGCCGCAGGGTGTCAGAAAGTGGATGACAAAGACTGTTCAAAAGACGTAGGTGCTTAATCACGGTGTCATAGTTTATTGAATAATCGCAAGAGCAATGAAAAACGCCCAACACTGATCATTTCTTTCCTGAATCACACCCTTAAATGCATTAATCCCCCTGAAACTGACCGCCTCTGGAAGAGCTGCTCTCCCTAGGCACGACTGGGCTTACGTGCCTAAAAGTAAATAAAAAATAAACAAATGAATAAATGGCTGGGCATTAGTTTGGGTCTGGTCTACGGCTTCATCTCATTCCCCCGACTATTTATCGATAACCAGCATGGAATGCTGAGACCCAGGTCAAGGTATGAATAAAACCAGCGCACAGAGGGGTGATGGAACACTAGGGTGATCAGCCATAGCTGCAGACAGGTGCAGCACTGCCCTCCAACAACACTCATCAATCATCACAACGTCGCCCGTCTCCCCCCTCCCCGGCGGTATTTGGCGAATACTGAGTCCCGTCCATGGCCATGTGCCGCCTCCCCCAACGTTCATTCCTTCTCCACACCCCCCAAGGGAACAGCTCCGAGAACGGTGCAAACTAACGGTGCCGAGCCGGCCGCGAGATGAACAAACAACAGAGCCCGGTCAGCAAGGCGCTGCACCAACGCCGCACGGGCCGCGCGGGCCGGCCCAGCGGCCACCGACAGGGAGAGGTGGCCCGTGTCGCACGCCTGCACCACTCAATCCAAATGCAGCGCAGGGTTCAACACAGGGTATGTGGTTTAGTACATGTCCATGAACGGCTTAAGGTTTACGATTTTGAACGCTTTTGTATGAAAACTGCGTATTAAATGTCAGCATACTAACATGCCTTAACGGGCATCTAAACATATTTGCATATTAGTTGTGGAGAGATGGAAGAATATCTGTTGCATGGTTCGACAGGTTTCTGGAGGATCCAATTTATTTATAGTATTATGATCAAATAAATCGTGATACAGATAGATCAGATAATTATGGTATAAAAAGATTAGTTATTATGACATAGTGGCAGAAAATAAATTATGACAGCTGTTTTGATGATCGCGATTTCCTTAACGTCATACGGTCGTGAAAAGAAACCAATGGGCCAAATGGGCATTGCCCACCATTCTTGAAAACTCGTCCAGGTACAAGATCCGATTCAAAATGCACATCTTTCGTGTTTTCCAATCCATGACAGCGTCGACAAGGACTGCGGTTCCGTCAATAATGCTCTGGACAGGTTGCAGAACAGCAAAAAAAAAACATTGCGCTACAAGCCGCTTTGCAAACGCGACGATTCGCACCAGCTATCTTGAAACAGAACTAAAATAGCATGACGTTTGCACTGAGCGATGAAGTTTGCACTTTTTCAGTGCCGCAAGGTAACGACGCTGAGCCAAATCACAATAATAAAAAACAGCCAACTCATAGCATGGCCTCAACAGATGGAATTCCTCACAGTTTGCGGGCATGTGTACCTGACAACGTAACAAATGTGAGCGAGGCCGGATACGTCGACACGGTGGCAAATCTAACTACCTCGGCTGCACAGGGCGTATTCACCCCACCGGCGTGACTTTATGCACTGGCGGCTACACAACTCAGCCTCCAGTCTGGTGACGAGAAAAAGCCTTTCCTTGATATACCGGGTTGAGCATCAAACGAATGGCTAACACTGCCTCTAACTAAGGGCGTTCAACAACAAAACAATACGGTCCAACCACTGGCAACAGCGTTAGTTTTAAACGATTCTGCAGTGCACGAAGCTAAAAAGAGGAAAAGGTGTTTCACAAGGATTCCCGTGCCTTTATCAGAAAAGTGCGGCGTTTCAAACACTGCGTTGCGAGTCAGCAGCCTGTTCTGTGCACTTACCGGACATATCTCACTCCTTCCATTACTTGTCTTTGTTTGTCTGTTCTGCTTGGTGCCGCAGCAGGTCAAAGTTGTTTAGGCCTCCACTAGATGTCAGCCCCTGCGGTGGCGTGCCCATTCGCGAGCCTGCAACACACGCCAGCTGAGCGCACTGCTTCAAGGCGACCACGCAACTTCAGCGAACAGCGGGTTTTGGCTTATCTTCATGTGAT
Organism: Capitulum mitella; assembly: GCA_030062745.1. Lineage (NCBI taxonomy): Eukaryota > Metazoa > Arthropoda > Thecostraca > Pollicipedomorpha > Pollicipedidae > Capitulum > Capitulum mitella. The sequence continues at coordinate 824,871 of CP099852.1, read as the reverse complement.
TACGACAGACAGATTAAACGAGACGATTAATTTTATTTTAGCACAGGGGCAAGCAAGAATCAGCAGGTATGGAAGACCTCGCGGCAAGTTCCGTTAATCTGCATCAGAAAATGCCAATACATTTTTTTTACAACAGCTGAACATTTATGCTTGCATTCTAAAGTCGCACACGATCAAGACAGTCAGGCAAGGTCCGTATGTCACCGTTTTGTCATCTTCCGCATGCCGGCTGAAATGATGTATTACGTCATCACCAAGAAACAGTTTCATGTGCCGTTCAGACGCGGTATACTGGGCGCTCAAATACAGGCGTTCGGTTTGTCACGTGACCACCGGATTCGTGTCCCAGGACAAGGATCCTTGGATCCAAACACAACGGGAAAATAACATAACCTGACAGCCATCCAGTGTTGCACCCAGGTCAACAGCAGAGGAGGGTGAGCGCCTCGCACGTGAACGGAGGTTTGATTTCTGTCCGCCGCAGACCCTCTGTAGGGTCCCGGCCACCACATGGTCCCCGGTCCCGCCCCGGGGCCCGCTGTACGGTCCCGGCCACCACATGGTCCCCGGCCCCGCCCCGGGACCCGCTGTACGGTCCCGGCCACCACATGGTCCCCGGCCCCTACCCCGGACCTCTAGTAGGGTCCCGGCCACCACATGGTCCCCGGCCCCTACCCCCGGACCTCTTGTAGGGTCCCGGCCACCACATGGTCCCCGGCCCCTACCCCCGGACCTCTTGTAGGGTCCCGGCCACCACAAGGTCTCCGGCCTCCGTCCTGAACTCGCTGTAGGGTCCTAGCTGCCACATGGTCCCCGGCCAGCTGATGCACAGCTGGCCGCAGCGGAATCCAGCCGCGCCGACAGGCCCGGTCGCGCGTCCGGTGGCACCGCGGGGGGAGAGGGCACCACTGTGCGCGGCACACAGCCCGGACAGCGGCACACAGCCCGGACAGCGGCACACGGCGCCCGCTGGACGGCCACCGATGACGCAGTTGGCGGCTCACGAAGCAGCCGATAGGCGGGATTCGTGCCATCGAACTTGTCAAAGTCAAACTTCGATGCGCTAAGCGTGTCATTCGTTTAGCGCCTCGCGAAAAAAATGAATGTTATCTTACTGGAGTTCGCACTATTGTCGCATGTTGTTAACTAAATAAATACTAAGCTAGTCATGGATTCATACATATGTAGGGCATATACTGCTCTCCACACAACACAATAACAATGGATGATAAAGGTGTTGTTATGTTATACACCTCGCGATCAAGGTGTTGAGCCCCACGTAGAAGTGGATGCGTCGCACGGTGACCTGCGTCGGCTTCAGCCAGAAGCGAGGGCAAAGGTCATCAAAAACAGGCGACCTGGGCAAAGGTTGAAACACAGCTGCGCTCAGCCACACCGGTGTCTGCCGCAGTTGAACGTTACCATAAATAAAGAAGGGAGCGGGTCCTGATATTATGCAAGTCACGTGCGACAGAAAGATGAGATTGTCTTCACAAACTAGCGCGTTACAGTGTTCAGCGGATACTGAGAAAGCTACAATATTATACTGAAAGCATTAAATATTTTGTGACCTGAAATAAATATGAAAGCTCGTGGGTCATCAGCAACCGTCAAAGCCATGAAAAACGTGCCATATTACCTTTCAGTAGACCCTGTTCACACAAACCAATAATCCGTAGCTTCACTTATGTTGACCATGTTCACAGTCATTACTGCGCGGCAAAGGAGCAGGCCCAGACCGTTACTGAGACGAAACTGGTTACATCCGCCGTCTTCGCCTCCTCACCGGTGCGCGCCACAGGCCTGGTATAAACTGTTTGTCGTGAACCTCGCTGCGCGGGATTCCCGATCTGTTCGCGGCGACTGAACGGCGGAAACGCCATCGGACGATATGTCCGGTGCCGGCCCGGAGTCGGCCTAACGACTCAGCCGATCTTCGGCGGTCCAGACTTGGTGCTATGACTCGAAGGACGACCCCCGGCGGTTCAGAGTCAGCCTAATGACTCGGACGGCGACCCTCGGCGGCCCAGAGTCGACCTAATGACTCGGACGGCGACCCTCGGCGGCCCAGAGTCGATCTAATGACTCGGAGGACGCCCCTCGGCGACTCAGAGTCGGTCTAATGACTCGGACGGCGACCCCCGGCGCGGGGCCGACAGAGCCGTGCTCTGGCCGCCCGGTAAATATACACAGCGCCGCCGGAGCGGCTGCGGCCTGTCCGCATCACTCAGCTCAGGCCAGAGTTCAGCCGGCGACCGCCAGTTACCGAGCCGGACGGCGGCGCCCACACAGAATCAATGGCCAAACCGCGCAGGCCCCTGGTGCTCTGCAAAATCTCATCAGCTGGGCACAAACCGCAGTTTTGACAACTTCGCAAATCACGCCAGTGTGCAAGACATATTTACGTCCACCGGGAATTAAATGATGGAGTATCACACCTTGTCACCTTTTAACTGCCATGTCCATCACCATCATACTCGTGTTTATTTGACTCCGGGCACAATTATTTTTTTCATTTCTCCTGCATTAGCTCTACTTCCGGCCCCCTAGTCACTTACTCTTTTTATCGCCGAATCGCCCGTTTTCTACACCACTTGACTACTGATCTAGGTTTGCTACATGGTGCACTAATGGCCTACCATTTTCTTGTCATTTTCTTCACTTTCCAGTGCTCTGTTTGCGTTGGTTACTATAGGTGAATGTTCTGTCTGCGCTGGATACTATACGTCAGTGCTCTATTTACGCTGGATACTAAAGGTCACTGCTCTCTCTGCGCTGGATACTATACGTCACTGCTCTCTCTACGCTGGATACCATAGGTCACTGCTCTGTCTGCGTTGGATACTACAGGTCACTGCTCTGTCTGCGCTGGATACTATCGGTCAGTGTTCTGTCTACGCTGGATACTACAGGCCAGTGTTCTGTTTACGCTGGATACTATAGGTCAGTGTTCTGTCTACGTTGGATACTACAGGTCACTGCTCTCTCTACGCTGGATACTATCGGTCAGTGTTCTGTCTACGCTGGATACTACAGGCCAGTGTTCTGTTTACGCTGGATACTATCGGTCAGTGTTCTGTCTACGCTGGATACTACAGGCCAGTGTTCTGTTTACGCTGGATACTATAGGTCAGTGTTCTGTCTACGCTGGATACTATAGGCCAGTGTTCTGTTTACGCTGGATACTATAGGTCAGTGTTCTGTCTACGCTGAATACTATAGGCCAGTGCTCCGTCAGCGCTGGATACTACAGGTCGGTACTCTGTCTGCGTTGGGTGCTGCAGGTCAGCGACTGTTTACTCTGTTCCTTCCCCGCACGAGGACCTGTTCTTATTTTGTACGCTCCGAGCCTTGTGATCTGGTCTATTTACTTTGTACGCCACAGGTCTGGTGACCTGGTCTGCTTACTTTGTACGCTCCAGGTCTGGTGACCTGGTCTGCTTACTTTGTACGCCACAGGTCAGGTGGTCTGGTCTGCTTACTTTGTACGCCACAGGTCTGGTGACCTGGTCTGCTTACTTTGTACGCCACAGGTCAGGTGACCTGGTCTGCTTACTCTGTACGCTCTCGGCCTGAATCTTCCTGAACTGGTCCAGCTCCACAGCGCTGCACAGGGGTGTATCCACTTCGTACGTGTTGTTGAACTTGCTGTAGTCCACCCAGTACTCGCCGGTCTCCTTCTTGAAGTTAATGATGGGCTCGAATCTGTGAACGAGCGATGTGTAAGACGTCGGAACTCCAACCCACTTTTAAAGGATACGACAGGGTTACCATGCCACAAGCCCTCATCTCACCTTCAGCAGTCAGCGGAACTGGTGCGTTCATGTGGTGTTTGCAACGTTTCCGTTTGTTCAATGCAGTGTGCGAGCAAAGCTCATCACAAAAACGGGCACACATATGACAAAAACACATACACCACATGCTCAGCCGATACGATAGCCGGAGAGGCAGTTGAATATACCGAGATTTAAACGCGTCGTTAATCAGTGTGAAAGATCAGTCAGGCGTTGTGATTAACGATTAAACAGCCGTTCACGTAGTTTAATTAAATTATTAAAAGTATAATTAAATTAAACAGCGGTTCCCGTGGTTCCCAAATGTTACGGTAGCAGCCGTAGTTACTAAACCAGCACCAGCAACGCAGACAGCCGCGTCCACCTGCAGCACGGTCTCGCCGGAGGCGATAATTTTGAGTTTCCCCGACACTTCCGGCGGTTTGGGATTTACTGTCACGTTATCCTGCACGCCTGAGGCGCCAAAATACCTCTCCGTACCTCTTTCATAATTTGTATTCCAGGCGAATCAGCTATTTTCTCCGCCGAAATTTTTCACCCGTCTGGGTTCATGCAAAAGGAAGTTCGCTGGCTCGGCCAAGCCCCCCCTCTTGTGTTCCAGAGGACCTTTCCAAAGATATCCCCCACATATGCCCTCAAAGTACCATGTTGGAGACGTCTTCTACCTCTCCTTCAGAGGACCTCGCCGAAGATATCTCGTAACTGTGCGACCAGAAGACCCTGTTGGGAATGTCCCCTATGTGCCAGTCAGAGAATCTTGCTGGGGATTCCTCCTAATTTACCCGCATAGGACTTCGCTTCTACGTCTTCTATCCGTACCCTACAAAGATCCTTTAGGAGATATGTCCTACCTGTGGCCCAAGAGGATCTCGCTGAAGAGATATCCTACCTGTGCCCCTCAGTGGATCTCGCTGGAGAGATATCCTACCTGTGCCCCTCGGTGGATCTCGCTGGAAAGACATCCTACCTGTGTCCCCAGAGGATTTCGCTGGGGAGATATCCTACCTGTGCCCCTCAGTGGATCTCGCTGGGGAGACATCCTACCTGTGCCCCCAGAGGATCTCGCTGGGGATGTAGCTGCTCCGTGCCTGGGTGGCCATGGCGGTCGACTCGGTGCTGCCCTCGAGCGTGACGACGATCTCGAAGCGCTCCTTGTGCAGCAGGTCCTCGGCCGACATGTGGTACAGCGGCGACCGCTCGTCGATCGTGTGGATGATGGTCAGTGGCCAGATGAAGAGGATGCTGTCGCGTCCGTCGTCGGAGCCTGCGGAAGACGGCGGTGAAGTGGGTGCGGGCGCCACGCTCCGGGAAACTGCTCCCGCGCAGGGTCCCGGCACTGGACGACCTTCAGCGACGACGGCAGGGGTGGGACAACAGGCGCAGGACATCAGTGGTACTAGCAACGCCACAAGGAAGAACAATTACCGTGACATTAACTGGGTCACACCGCAGGGAGTGCGTCGCACGGGAGCAGATCTCTCTCAGGAGCTCAATGGTTGTCGCTCGTGATCGTTCTGAGCTGACACAACCTCCAGCGCAAAAACGCCCGGAACAGCACCCGTATCACCCATTTAACCCAGTAATACAGTAATACATATGTGAAAGTTTCGGCAACTTCGGCTAGGCTGACAGCCATTCGGAAAGCCCGCCACTGCCATGGCGAAAGCAGCCATCCACCAATGGCTGGAAGCCTGGACCGTGTTTCTCAAGCCCGCGGCTCCTGCTGTTGCTCAATTGATCGCTATGACGACCTCACCATCTCCGCCGCCTCGTGACGTCATTCGCCTCCGCTGAACATCAACAGTGGGCGGCTCCAAACAACACAGGCCGACAAATCATCGCTTCGTTGTCTCGCAGCCGAGTGACGCGACTCTTGTTATGTCTAACCACTCCATGCGGCACGGCAGATGGGCGTCGAGTGGGGCCAGAATTTTAGTAACTTAATAAAATGGCATAATTTTAATAACTTAAAATCATCCCTTTTCTGCTGCATGCAAAGAAGCAACTTAAAATCGCCCTTGTTCTTCCAACAAGTTATGCTTAGCACGGGCTGTGATTCACTGCGTCGCCCAAGCGACGATTCAGACCAAAACAAAAGAAAAAAAGGAACAATCTGGAAGTCCTCGTTTCTAGCCAACCAAGACAATTTTAATAGACTCATCACAAGTCGCGTTTTTCTTTCGACGCATTTAGAAAGCGCGTACCGAGGCTGTAGCACCAGCCTCTACGTGGAAAAAGCCCAGTCATGCAACCGGGTCACAAAAACGGAAACCCGGCTTCACAAGGCCCTAAATATCAAACCGCGTTTAAATCAGTCATCTGAAGTCACCCATGGTACACATGCAAACAAAGCACTACCACGAAACACACGAAATACCACGAAATACTACGACACAACCACGAAAACAGCACACCCACAGGGAAAGTGAATAAGATACAAGTCAAGTTTAAAATATCATTGTTGTTAACCCGCGCACGACCGTCGGTCCGTCCCGAACACCGGCGACTGGGGGGGGGCAGTTGACTGCCCCCCCCCCTCTAACTCGCGAACGGTTGGTCGCACGATAAAAATAAGCATACCGTTGGAAAGCCTGTGACGAGTAGAGCTCGAAACTGGTCTCATTTTTAGTTTTAGATAACATTTTAGTCAATTTACGCCCTATATATGTTTTCTCATAGCCGTCTGCATGAGACCGAGAAATGGCCTGAATCTCAAGGACTGTGACTAATAACGCATAGGTAAAGGTACCAGCGCACAAGTAAATGTCCGCGGATGCCGATACACGTCTAATTCCCCCAGATTTGTTCAATATATACGCCGAAACGTTGAGTTAAAGACACCGTAATTCTCCCGTCAGCGGTCAAGTGTGCGCCGCGGCCGTATGCGGTACCAAATTGACGGGAACTAATTTTAGCGTTCCTTTATTTTCGCGAAAAAAGACGATCTATGTAAATTTTATTGATTTTTGTGGTTCTTGTGATGGTTTCTCGTGCTTAAATTTTGAAAAAATTTATTAGTTGCTAGTGTACAAAGTTGGCGGAGCTTTATTCGCGAGAGCCTGTTTATTTCCAAAATATGCTACTTTTTCAAACTTTTTGAGGTTCCTGGTATTAATTACGTCTGCGCACGCTAGTTCTGCCATTTTCTACCCATTCTCAGTAATTCATCGTCGATTTTGACGGTGGTACATTTTGGCTCACTACAGTTATTCGTGACCTGACCTCAGGTCAATGGCTGGAAGTCACTGATACTTTGCCCAATGACGGTAACCAGATGTCTGCTTCATTCCACAGTAAAAATGTTATGGAATGTTCCGTCAATTTCCAAAAAAATGGCGATATGTCTTAAAAATGGGCTTGACCTTAAGTCAATGACCCAAAAAATTCCGAAAAAATCTGAGATAGCAGATTTGTTGCATCTATCACGATCACTAATCCCTGAAAGTATTATTGAAATATCTTGTTTTGCGAAAAAGTTAGAGGGCGCTAAACGTTTTTTGACATAGGTCTGTTTGACCTGACCTAGGTTAGGCACCTGACGTGACCTGAGGTCAAAATTTTGATACAAGATGTAAAATTAATGGAGCAAAAGGTACACAAAGTTTCGTGAATCTGTGTTTGTTGGTTCTCTCGCAATCCCAGAAAAACCTCAGGGGGGGGCAGTCAACTGCCCCCCCCCCAGTCGGGGACGGGTTAAGCTACAAACGCAACTGATCCCAATATAAGTATTAATGTGATACGTGTGGAGCCCGACAACCGCTTCACTAAAAATCAAATATAAATTGGGGTTTTCTCGCACATTCCGGTCTCGTGCGAGGTTTTCGCCCAAATACCAAAACATACAGCACACAGTGTCATACTACCTGATACAATGAACACCAGTGAAGCCAAGGGAGGCCTCTAGGGCAGCATGCTATTGCTGGCTGAGTCAAAGGGTCCCCTGTAACGAAGTTGACATCCCACTGTATGGATTCAACGGAGTCAGGAGGTCCCGTTACAGCGCCCTTGGGCAAGGCGAGTCGTCTGGTCTTCTTTTCGTTGTCTTATTGCTTTTCGTCTTCCTTCAGTCTGTCACTGCCGTCTCTCACTGGACTTCTGTTGCGGTGAGGATGCTGATTTCCACACAACTTACGCCCCTACCTCGGTCGCATTCGCTATGCATCGGCGGCGTCATGATTTTTCGTGGAATAGGGGCGACACAGGAAGCTACATTGCTTTAACCCTATTCCCGCGCCCAGTGTTAGGGCACGGAAATAGGGTTTGGGGTCCCGCATGGAGTCCTTGTTCGCCCATACCCCCCCCCCCTTCATCTCGGGAAATACCCGTCCGATTTTATCGCAACAAATTACAATCGATTCGCCGTGACGTGAACTACATTTTTAGAAAAAGAGGTTCTCACGACAGGGGGTATTTTGCAATCGTTTTAATTCCGTTGTTTATTGGCCGATTTGAACGTAATTGGCATGAATCGAGAGTTAATTGACGGGAATTTTCCAGCTCGTCCATACGCTTCAAATTTCGAGAAATATTACTTCATAGGCGTTCGTAGGGCTTGGAAAATGGGAGGGCCATTTCTTAACTAAAACAAAATAAAATCTAAAGCATCTGTTTTTAACTACTTCTCGTAATGTTATACTTAGAGGTAAAAATCGTATTACACTGTTAGTATATTGTTGGCATGGGCGGCATCAGGGATATCAAAATGGTAACTGTCGAATGGTCCGATGTTCATCACGTCAACTTTAAACTTTGATCTTAAATAACCTCCAATTACCTCAGAGTGACAAGGAATCGGTTTAGGTTTCTGTTATAGTGTTTGAAAACGTTTCCAATCATTTGAATTCACTAGATTTCCAAAAATTCCCCATTACGGTCGTCGTGATGGGGGGTACGCGCCCACACGTTTTAAGCCATAGTTCCGTGGCCTGATCTGAAATCAAACTGAGCCTTAAAATGCAAGAGGGCACTAAAAGTGATTAATAAAAGCTTTGTATCTTGTGCTTTGGAGATAAGCGACAAAAACATTTACACAAAAACAAATTTTGACTTTTGACCCTGACTTGGCCTTGTGAAGTGACCTTAGATTAGCAAAAATATTTATGTGCGTTTTCCTAGTTATTTACCTATACATTCATTGAATGTCTCAGGTTAAAAAACTTCCTCTGGTAGCCATTTTTCTTTTACCTTCAACAGCGCCAAAACTGGCATAAGGTATCTCCCTAAAACTTAGTCTGGCTCTACACCTAAGAAACGTAAAATTATGAAAACTTGGCGTAATAAGTAGAAAGAATAGGTAGGCAAAGCCATGAAATTTCGTGGAGCTGCCTAAAAAAACATGGAAATGCGAGCAAAAAACCGACGGGGGAGACTCCTGAAACCCAAACTTACGAGAATTGGGTTAACCTCAACCCGCACCCTCCCGCTCTCCACTCTTCTGTCAACCAGCTCGTCACCATCTCCATCAACCAGCTCAGCCAACTCGTCTAGTCACCGGACTGTAACTGATCTATGTCTCAGCACTTTCGCTCCTGTTTTCTTGTTGTCGAAATCATGACGAGTTTTGCCGCATAGGTAAGGGGAATTTTCGCAGCATTTCTCACATGAACCGTTCGAAGCCGACCTGACAACAGGCAATAAGCTTGGATGGGAACTGTCTCATTGGCATTACTGTACTCCGCGAGCCCGAATCACCAGTCCGGTTCCTACCGCATTTTCTTCTTCAGTATGTGTGTGCAATCTTATTGCTAATAATGAAAGTACGCTGATTTTACAATGTGCCTTTTTTGGCAGAAGCCTCCAGATACAGTCACGAAATGCTGAAGGACTTTTTGAATTACCTAGCTTAAGTAGGAGCCCCAGGACCACCAGGTGAGTTGCCAAGGGACACCAGGCAGCGTCCCGCAGGCATGCCGCCTCCTTTCGTTGAGGGACACAAAAGTTCTGGCCACTTCAAGATCAGGAACACCTTTTACCCTATCGCGGTGCACATGGCAGATGGCGGCAAAGCACTCCTGAGGTATCACCTACCGCCACCTTTATCAATGTTCTGAATGCTTTCCCTTTCCACCAATGCTGCTTCACTGGAATAAATTGTTGGGGGGGGGCGGTCCCTCCGACAAACCTTAGGGGGGACGCGTCCCCCGTACCCCTGAAGCGCCGCCCAGGTCGCTATGTATTGTATGCTACGTGTTTGTGTTTGCTAATCTACATATTTTTCAGAAACATAACTTGCAAGCAGTGATTTCGGGCATCGTCTTCAAAAGTGACCCTCTCCAACGCACACCCCTCTTTATGGCCTCTCCCTATTTCTCTTGTAAACCCAGACAACCACGAGCTGGTCTCACGTAACTTTTTCTTGAAAAACAAGAAATCTAACGGTGCCCCCCCCCCCCACCTAGCACTGACCAAATGGTCAGCCTGATGGACAAATCTGCGCAAGTGGTACGCCGTCAAATGAATGACAATCCCCCCTTTCTCTTCAGAACCCCAGCTCGGGCCTCTGAACCGCCCTGTACGGAACAGGTCGAGTGCACGCAGCGGGGAGGGACTGACCGCTGACGTCAGCAGCAGGGGTCCGCTGGGCTGCGTGCAACGGCGCACCAGTCCGCAGCAGAACTGGGCTAATCTGTTTCAGCTGGGAGGATGGGGGGGGGGGGCTGAAGTACCGTTCTGTAGCGGGAGGTGCACGGCGTGGTACGCCGTTCTGCAGCTGGCTAGGCGGCTTATCGTCCGTATCCGGTTTGGTGGCGACCACTTCCTCAAACCGTCGCTTTCGCCAACGCTCTGCACGTTATCGAGATACTCGCTGAAAGGTTTGCACATCAAACGTACATGTAAAAAAGCATATGCTTATGAGAGCTGGAATGAGCTACCAGGCCATCGCCAGGAAACTGCCACCTGGGTGAAAAAATATGATATCTAGGTTAAGAGCTACTGCAAACAAAAGATGTCCTCTAGGGATCTCTTCTCTCTTCTCCTCTCTCTTTCTCGTCTCTTCTCTTCTTCTCTTCTTAATCTCTTCTGTACCGCTCAACAAATAAAACAGTGTTTTCGGGGTGGCTATACCACTCAATTTGAACTGAGAACTTTTGATAACGCAGATTTCTGTCGTAGCTGAGTCACTGCAATCTGAGAAGCATGTATAACACCATTTCTCTTCTAAATTGCGGCAAAGCGGGACATTGACCAGACAATGTGGTCGATACACTTTAGACTTCTAAAACCACGCAGCCCTGAGTGGTTTGGTGAATTATTCAAGCACACGATGAATCATTTCCTCCTCGGACATATTCTGCCGCATTTTGTTCCGATTCGAGAGACTGGCCACGGTAAACCCAGCATCGGTCGACACACCGCTGTCGTGTATGCGTGTATGCATGGCTGCGTCCGCCCGCACGGCTGACAGTGCGCCCCACAGTGCCGGAGAAACCGGCCCAACCAACGCGTGCCCTTCGTCTCAGCACGCGCTCAGTTTCACAGCAGATCTCTCCTACCCCGAGCCTTCGAGCCCCCCAGAAGGACGGCGGCACTGACGCCGGGACAATGCCCACGAGTCGTGCTGGTGCAGCCGTTACCGCGGCCTGGCCGGCGCAGCTAAAGGCCGCCTGGTCAGGGGCGTCATGGACGGAGGGCAGGCAGGGCCGCAGGCAGCAGGAACCGCCGTCAGTCGGGGCATTTGCGAGGTTACGACGAGGATCATTACTGGTAGTTGCTACAACGGATCTACGACCCAGCCTAATTTGGATGGTATCTAATATTTTCTCGGAGTTCTGTGTACTGTGCTAACTTTATCTTAGTTTTCCAGAGAACAGCAGATTTTAATTTAGGTGGTTTCCATCTCCATTTTCATCCCTCCATCTATACTGTCTCCCCCCCCCACACACACACGCAAATACCCTTTTTCTTAACGGGACCCCTTAAAACAAACCACTTCCGCGTCAGGTGTTAATCTCCCCTGCAGGCAACATCAAACTGTTCTCGGACTACCATCGAGCACCTCCGTGCGAGACGAGCTGTGCCGAGTATCCCTTGCCTCGTGCTCGCCCCCCGGGAAAGAACATGACCGAGGACCTCATTTCACCACCAGGAGTGGCGACGGCGCCTGCCAAGCCGTCCTAAAAGCGGAGCACAGGCGAGACAAGGCAGCACTTCGTTCAGAGAAATGACGTCTGAAATGCCTGTGGCTTTGGACAGGCGCCTGTGGTTATCTCTATTACGTCAGGCGGAAGATGGAATCCAAATGGCCAGGTTCACGAGAAGAGATCACAGGTTCAAATCAAAACAGCGCCCCTTTGGTGCAAATTTCCGTACCACGAACCGCGTTTCAGATCGTGAGCTTACCACGTAAGGATTATGTCTGGGAATACGTTTTCTCAGACACAGCTATTTTGTGCTGGACTTCCATACCCGTCTCTAGGCTTCCTGCGTTGGAACCGTTGGAACCGGATCAATCAAGAACTTCCTCACAATCTCCTAGACATTCTCTGTCCAGCCACCACACACATCACTGCAGACAGGTTCAGAAGTGCCGTCCGCGAGCCAGACCGCGCAGGTCTCGTCAGCTCGCGCCGTCGTCATACAGCACAGAGCGGGTAGGACAACGGACCTCCCGGACCACACATCTGGACCACCCGCATCAGTGGTCCTCAGCCGCACGGCGGGCCGCTGTCTGCGGCCAGCAGAACGCAGCCTGGACGTGTCAGCAGCCAGCAGCACCTAAGACGTGTCAAAGAACTCATAGCCAGTTGGCGTGGCGAAAAGACAGACGGCCGCAGCGACATCTCACCCCGTTCAAAAACACCACGAACGCCTCGCCGCCTTCTGTCGCGTGAAGGACGCACGCGCGCCCGCCGCCGAACGTGGCGAGCCGATTGGGTATCGGTTCCGTTCTACTTCCCAGTTCAGTGTCGGGCGGCGTTCCGGCTTCGGGTGGCGGCGTTCTGACCTCGCCACCAGGCCGGCAGGCGGCACCGGGCCGTGCTCTCTGCACTGTTGACCGTGCACAGCACAGTACACTTACCGCGACGCTCGGGCTGGGACCAGTAGTGGACGGTCAGAAGGAACAGCCCTACTGTGGACCGCCGCTGGTACAGACCCGGCCGTGCCGTGAACGCCGCTGGTACAGACCGGCCCTGCCGTGGACGCCGCTGGTACAGACCGGCCCTGCCGTGGACGCCGTTGGTACAGACCCGGCCCTGCCGTGGACGCCGCTGGTACAGACCCGGCTCTGCCGTGGACGCCGCTGGTACACACCCGGCCGTGCCGTGGACGCCGCTGGTACAGACCCGGCCCTGCCGTGGACGCCGCTGGTACAGACCCGGCCCTGCCGTGGACGCCGCTGGTACAGACCCGGCCCTGCCGTGGACGCCGCTGGTACAGACCCGGCCCTGCCGTGGACGCCGTTGGTACAGACCCGGCCCTGCCGTGGACGCCGCTGGTACAGACCCGACGTCGGCCGCGTGTGACGCTCGCCGCGCACCACTGGAGTCCACGGCCGACCGGCTGCCACTGGAATCTGATACGGTAGTCGGTGCCGCATGGGCAAGTCCAGACGTCGTAACACGAGGCCGCGCCCAGCAACACAGGCTTCCGCGTCTCACGCACTTCCCGGCTCAGCCCGCCATTGCAGTTACAATCGAAGTTCAAAGGCGTAAGTCGTGCCTCCAGGTCAGGAATAATGCCGAGTTATATGCATCGTGCGCCAAGTCATGGGTGAAGAGTACCGAAAATTATTGGGAGGGGGGTCCACATAAGATTTCAGACCATTTACTTCCGGCCATTGCCATAGGCCTAATGTTAAAATCCCTGAGTAATGAGGGGGTGGTCCGGACCCCCCATCCTCCGGAATCGCCAGCCATGAGTGTAGTGCAGCGCATTGTAGTTTATATTGCATTGTATTGCATTGTATTGTTTTGTAGCAGTAACGTACTGCAGCGGATCCAGCGGGAGGGCATCGGAGCCCTTTTCGTTAGAAAACAGAGTCAACACGTCTTTTGCCTCCTTTTCGGACGGACAGGTAAATTCTATTGTTTTTTGAAAAAAATAAAACGCGTTTTAATTTCCAGAAATGGAGAAACGTAGTAGAAGAAAAGGAGAGAAATCAACATCTGGGTGTTAATTACATTACCCGGATGGAGGTTTGCCCTTCCCCTTACCACATGGTCTGCATCCACCCTTGTCTGGTGCAGTATACTCCACCGTTGTAAAGTTTAATAGAGTGTAGTGTAGTGCAAAGCGCAGTACACTGATGCCTCATATTTACAAGGCATAAGGCCTTCCTTGAACAGCAGTTCGACCATAAGTGTTCGCACCTCACGCGCGGCTCGAAATTATTCCGTCCGTTTCAAAAGAACAATGGTCAACGCTCCGGTGTTCGAGTGTCACCTCAATCAGAGCCGCGTTAATCACCTGCGCTCCATCAGTTTTGGCCTTGTGATTATCCAAATAGGTCACAGTGGCCGGGACAGAGCTGATACACGCTCGCCGCACGGTACAGCGCCCGATTCAGAACAGCTCGCCCGACGTGAGCTGTTTTGACAGCGGCCGGGTCGTGAAGTGAGCCATTCGTCAGCCGGTCACTGGGTGCTCAACACCATGCCACCACTCATCAGACATGCCACGTGACAGTTTATGTTGGAATAAGATCAAATACACCCGACCGCAGCATGAAGCGGCTAATATGTTGCATGCATATCCGGCGATTGAATAAAATAGGCGGAACATCATGTGAACAAATACACCGACATACATTCCCATGCTTCATCACTCTACTGGGGAATGCAGATCCTAAAACAGTACAAAAGTGAACAGCACTGCTTCCCGTCTCGCCCAATTCATTCACATGCACGTTCCGAGTCGCTTACTCTTGCATGAAATGCATCCCGGCAGGCCGGCGGTGCTGCTATATATAAGGACGAGAATCCACCACTGAAGAGCCGCCCAGACGGCCGCAGACGGTGTGACCAAGATAAACACTGATCGAGCCGACTTCTGAACAGGCGGTAACTGCCGGCACATCGCCACGCGCTGCAGACGAGATCTACGAGGTCCAGGAGGGGCTGCTAAATAAACCAGGGCCAAGCGGCTGGAAACGGATGCGTGGAACGCGTGCAATTAATGTCATGTTAGGCTCATGGACGTGTCCTCCGCCTACACAAAGCTGACAAGAATACGGATTCCTCCCATTAACGTACATTGACGCAATGACATTCTGATGCTGAACGACAACGACCCGGACCGTACTGGAGCGCTGCAGCCGCTAACGACAGCAAGAAGTCATCATAAGGCACCATCGTCCGCCAACGCCTCAGCCGAAGCCGAAGAGGGCTAAATCCGCCTGATTCCAGCCGGCGCCACTCACCCCTCCCCCTGGCAACAGGCGAGCCGCCGCCGCCGGATCCATGTCACGTGACCCCCAGAAGCGCCGCGGGCGGGTTCGGCGTCGGCGGCGCCCGGTAACAGTTGTTCCCGCCGGCATCTCCGATTCAATGCCGAGAAGACGGCACCGGCCGGCCCGCGGCAGCTCGTCAGAACTGGACGGTGCGCTGCAGCGCTGATGTGATCCGCCTGCATAAACTACGAGGAAGCCGGGCTCCAGAGACGAAGGAAATCATCAACACGTGATTAATTTCAGCGTGATCAGAACTGTCGGGGAATGCAGCCTCCATGACAGCAGCAGCCGCAGGTCAGGTAGGACGGTGGTTCCTATCCAGCGGCACAGCCAGGATTCTTTTAAGGGAAGGGGGGGGGGTAATGCTCAGTCCAGCAGAGCTCAGTGTGAACTGAAATCATATGAAAACCGCCCGCCGGGAAGACGATATGCAATGGTTTTCATAAAAAAAATGCAGGCCTTAAGGGGAAGGGACGCCCGGCCCTCCCTCTTTTGGCTGCGCCTGTGGTCCTCCCAGCTTAAGACAGCCTAAGAAAACTTAATGGCCGCCCGCAGTCCCCCCCGTAATGGTCTGTAATGGCTGTGATATTGCACGGAAAAAATCCGACGTGACAGACGTGGGTTCGCCATCTTGCTGAAAAACTCGTAGTCCGTTTTCTTGCTCTTGCTGGAGTCCGTCGGGAATTTAACGGTATTTGGTAGATGGGAGTCACTGGGATCGCCACAGCAGAACCATAGAGGATGCGTTCCCCATTTTAGCGTGAAATAACGTTACGCCAGTGGGAACTGTATGTACAGTAACGTCTCGAAAATTGATTCTGAGCCCTATCCCAACATCTGACCATGGCGGAGGCACCCCTGGACAGAGGATTTACAATTCATGTCAAAAAAGGTACCGCAAAAGGAGACCATGCCGGTGGAATGCTCGGAGCTAAGCTTGCTCTCTATCGCGGCATCCGAGGCTGCCGCACGCGCACTACCAGTGAGTGTTTTCCAAGGAGCAAAACAGAAACGAACCCAAGTGAAACATCGGTATACCCTTTTGCTGAAATGCGACAAGCGCCAAATAAATCCGAAGGTCACAGCACGCCACTGCAGCAGCAAACTGTTTCTTTTAACCCGGCGCCAACTGGGGGAACAGTTGACTGCCCCCCTGAGGTTTTTCTGGGATTGCGAGAGAACCAACAAACACAGATTCACGAAACTGCGTGTACTTTTTGCTCCATCAATTTTACATCTCGGATCAAAATTTTGACTTCAGGTCAGGTCAGGTGCCTGACCTAGGTCAGGTCAGGTCAAAAAAAGTTTAGCGCCCTCTAACTTTTTCGCAAAACAAGATATCTCAATAATACTTTCAGGGATTAATGATCGTGATAAATGCAACAAATCCGCTATCTCAGATTTTTCGGAATTTTCCGGGTCATTGGCCTAAGGTCAAGCCCATTTTTAAGACATATCGTCGTTTTTTTCGGAAACTGACGGAATACTTCAAAACATTTTTAGTGTGGAGTGAAGCAGACATCTAGTCACTGTCATTGGGCAAAAGTATCAGTGACTTCCAGCCATTGACCTGAGGTCAGGTCACGAATAACTGTAGTGGGCCAAAATGTACCACCGTCAAAATTGACGAATTACTCAGAATGGGTAGAAAATGGCAGAACTAGCTTGCACAGACGTAATTAATACCAGGAACCTCGAAAAGTTTGAAAAAGTAACGTATTTTGGGAATAAACAGGCGTTCGCGAATAAAGCTCCGCCAAATTTGTAGATTGGTAACTAATCAATTTTTCCAAAATTTAAGCATGAGAAACCATCATAAGAACCACAAAGATCAATAAAATTTACATAGATAGTCTTTTTCACGAAAATAGAAGAACGCCAATTAGTTCCCGTCAATTTGGTACCGCATACGGCAGCGGCGCACACTGACAGCTGGCGGGAGAATCACCGTGTCTTTAACTCAACGTTTCGGCGTATATATTAAACAAATCTGGGGAAATTAGACGTGTATCAGCATCCGCGGACCTTTACTTGTTCGCTGGTGCCTTTACCTATGAGTTATTAGTCACAGCGCTTGAGATTCAGGCCATTTCTCGGTCTCATGCATTCGGCTATGAGAAAACATATATAGGGCGTAAATTGGCTTACATATTATCTAAAACTAAAAATGAGATCAGTTTCGAGCTCTACTCGTCACAGGCTTTCCAACGGTATGCTTATTTTTATCGTGCGACCAACCGTTTGTGAGTTAGAGGGGGCCAGTTAATTCCCCCCCCCCAGTCGCCCATGTTCGAGACGGACCGACGGTCGTGCGCGGGTTAATCTGGAGACACTAAATGCATTTCTACCTTATCCCTGTTTGAATGTACGCATTAAATTAATGGCGACACCGACCAGTAACGCGATTTTTTGCATTTTTGTCTAAACAACATAGTTATTGTTGACCAGACAAAGCAGTAATAATAAAAATAGTAATAACTGGAAAGGTTTTAAGACGTTAACACCTGAATGAATGATGCCCAAAGGAAGAAATGGCAGGTCATGACCCTATTTGAGCTTAGCCTACTTTAAACTCAGACCATTTTTTGATAATATGGATCGCCTTGTCAAAACGATCGTAGGTGACCTAACGTTTTCCTAATTCGATCTTCTTCATTCATTCTTCCTTCATTTTCATTTTTCATTTTCATTTTCATTTCCTTCATTCATTCTTCATTCATTCGATCCTAATTCGATCCTAATTCACTCTTACACCACTAATGTGCTCCTAAAAGAGTTTACGTCGTTCATGTTGGGGTTTCGACCTGACCTGCGATGTCAGCACTGGCACCGTAGTCACTAAACTGCTCAACCCTGTGACCGACAAGTTACAGATGAAAAACGGTGTGTGCCATTGCAATAACTCCAGTGGTTTTCGAGATAGCCATGGAAAAATGCTCCCCACTTTCCGGAAAGTGGCATGCTGGATTAGATTTGATACGTTCTTACAACGCCTCGCTGTAGAAGAATTCTGATAAGTCACCGTTGCTAAGGCGGAGCATGGAAAGGTAAAACCTCCACGTGCCGCTGACAACTTGATTAGGCTGATTAGGGAGGAACGGACCGACTGCGGCATTTTACAGTCCGCAACCACATGCACCTGACACGAAATGGAAAGCTGAAAGCCAGGCATGGCACATGGAAACCATTGGCCGGGAACTGTGCCATGGCTTCGATTGGTACGAAGTCATTTCCTAGTATTAAATTTCGTGTTCTGCCTCTTTTTGTAAACCGAGCCGACCTGGCGTGGGGTACCTATGACCGGTTCATTTGAACCAAAGCTATCGCCGATAAAAAAACGGTCAAAATTAATGTCTCCTGGAAAACAAATGTCATCCAAAAGAACTTTGAAACATCAAGAGTCCTGTTTTAATTCTCCAAAAATAAACGAGTGTTTCTGGCCGGAGATCCTTTGAGGTTTTCACTTCGGGCCACCATTTCAATTCAGAAGTTAGGCTTTGAAATTACAGAAATCCGTGTGCGCGGCCAGTCGGACGGGCGGGCTCCCCTCAGCCGTACGACGCGGCGGATCAGCGCATGCCCCTAGTCCGCCGTGCCCCTAAAGCATTACTGGCCGCGGATCCGGCCATGCCACGTCGCTGCCCCGGTCCGTCCCGGCCGCAGATCGCCGCCCGGTCGGCCGGGGGTGAGCGGCAGCTGGCAGCCTGCCAGATCACGATCTCAGCCCGAGCCGGCCGTGTGCAGCGAGATCTCAGTCCGAGCCGGCCGTGTGCAGCGACGGAGAAGACCGGCCGGCCGGCCGCGGCGAGGTCAGTCACGAGCGGCTCCGTCCCGCCCTCGCCCACGGCAGTCACACCGCCGGCAACACCGACAGCACACGCATACACAAACCTCCGCCAGAGCTGCGGAGACTTCGACAGCATGCACGGCGCCGGGTAGCCCGTGATTAAACACGGCGCTATGAAAACGTTCGATAGCATGCGATGAATTGCAGGCGTGCCGCTGTTCAAACACAGTCGACACAGATCTGCCCTGCCGTCCGAGAGCGGTGAGCAAACAGTGACGAGGAGTCGCAGGGGCCAGAGCCCGTGCAGTGTTTGGACAGGAGAGCACTTCACAAATTCGTCGCAGCTGTGAACGGTCAGTCAACATTGTCATTCCCCGTCCCCCATGCTCCTCGTTATGCTTTGACTGACGACATGCCCATGATCAAGTAGCTGCAGCATCGCCCGGCAACAAACCAAGATTGTGAATCGCTAGCAGGACTGTTTTAAACATGAGGCTGAATAACAACACAAAAACGAAAACGGCCCCTCGTATAGGCAGTCCGTTTAAGTAATCATCGATTGACCATACCCTACTTCATGTAAATGCATCAAAATGTCTTAATTTGGGGCACCCGTATTTGACCCAAGACGGAAACGGTCGGCAGGTCCCGGGCCGGGCGGCCGTGTCGTGAAGCTGCACGACACGGCAGAGATCCTCCAGCGTCGGCTGACTTGGTGCCTGGGACCCATATCACTCGTATTCGGGGGCACTCGTATGGCGGGGTCAGGGTCCGGCAACAAGCTCAGCTTACCGTGAACTGTAATCGCAACGCCACTCATTGCAACACGTCCCAGCCAAATTTACAAGTAGTTTCTAATAAATAAACCAACAACCATTCATGTACGGGCAGGCGAAGCCCATGGCCTTCGAACATATACGGCCATTCTGTTGGAAGGCAATCGTCCCTAATCTGACTTCGACTTCGGGCATGCCGTCGACCGCGGCTGTTAGCATGAAAACATCTTTACTCCGCGCTGTGCTTGAAAAACAGGGTACCAGGAAAATTTCGCATCAGTTCGACAGGAAATACTGGAACGATTTCAAGAGCAAGAATAGATTAAAAGCAATCCACAGGCTCTGCACCACGAAAAACGTCATCTTCGTTTTGATACTGGCAGTGCCATCGCTTTGGTGGCGGCGTCCGCTTTGACCATTTCTGACCCCCCTCCGTGCACTTTGAACTCATTCTTCGTATGCACCTAACGATCAGCTGACGTGTCCACGGATAACTCGCCGGAAACACGGGAGCACTGTGGCCACCGCAGGAGTTCGGAGAACGTGGTTCACACGACACACTGTAAATCCCTCTGAGTGGTGGTGCGTAGCCATGCATACAGAGACACTACAATCTGAGAAGTCTCCTTGAGGGACACATAAAACTGTTCTTGCAAGAAAACAAAATCAGCAGAACGACAAACTGATCACCTTCTCGCCGTAAATGTGCCATGGTGCCTGAGGCCGGGTCACGATTCCCGTGGCCACGAAAGCTGCCGCAGCATCGCAGCTGAGCACAGCAGTTGCCACTCACCCAGGTTGAGCTCCTCCATGTCGAACTGCAGGGTCTCCCCCTCGGGCGTCACCCGCTTCCTGATGATCTGAGCGCGCACGGTGGCGCCGATCAGGGACGAGGTGCGCATGTTTCCGAGCCGGAACATGAGGCAGAGCCGGCCGTCCCGCTGGCAGATGACGGCACTGCGCGAGAACAGCAGCGTCTGCGCCCGCTTCTTCGGCCGCGCCAGCTTCGCAAAGACGATGCTGACCATCAGTGCCTGGATCACCAGGCCGACGATGCTCTGCACGCACAGCAGGATCACCGCCTCCGTGCACTGGTCCGAGATGTAGCGGAAGCCGTAGCCGATCGTGTGCTGCGTCTCCAGGCTGAAGAGGAAAGCAGCCGGTGAAGTCCCTGACGTTGTTGACGCAGGCCGACCAGTCGGCGTTGTCGATGTTTTCTGGCTCGAAGTCGCCGTGCGCCACGCCGATCAACCACCAGAGGATGGCGAACAGCAGCCAGCTGAGCAGGAAGCTGAGGCTGAAGACGAGCAGCGTCCAGCGCCACTTGATGTCCACCAGGGTGGTCACGATGTCGGCCAGGTAGCGCCGCCGCCGCTTGGACAGGTTGCCCTGCACCACGTTCAACTCACCATTCTTGAAGACCACCCGTTTGCGCAGCTTGCGCGTGCTGATGCGGTTACGGACCCTGCGGAGGCAGCGGAACACGTCAGAACCTCGCGTCGATGGCGCTCCTCCCAGGCCGTCGTCCGGTCGGTTGGTGGCTTCATCAACAGGCCACCTGCCTTCTGAGGCCTTCAGCGTTGTGACTTAGAGCAGCGGTTTTCCGCTGGACCAATGAAATACAATAGTGGGGCAGCGTCGAATATGGGAACACACGATTTCAAAACAGTCACGGGGGCCATTAGGCCATGTGGTAGACCATCGGCAATGGCAAATAGCTTCAGAAACGCGGCAGCGTTCACGTGACTTAAAAGCAGCTACAACGATAACGTGGCCAAAAAACGGTTAACAATTGTATTTTCCAATGACAACTTCCACATGTGCCTCACACGGCAAAAACTAATTTGCCGATTTCCAGTGCAAAAAAAAAACTCGAAAAAGCAAACATGCAACGAAACCGAAAAACGTTTCAAACTGCAAGCAGCTCATGCCTGCGCTCTTGTTACTCCAAGGTTTAGAAACGCCAAGCAACATTAACTCCTCGCGCTGAATTTGAAACTGTGCGCATCAAAAACCACAAAAGTCGTGCAACGGCTGCAAAACAACTCGGGCCCATGCAACTGCAGAATGCCTCGCCCAAAGGCGACCGCTAGTCACGCCGTTATCTACATGAAACACAAACATTCTTTTTTACATCAGGCTGGCCATACGGTCATTGCTTGGAGGGGAAGCTACGTTAAGTTCATTGTCGTTTATGCAAAAGTTACCTTAGACCAGCTCGCAGATGTCTGGTTTGTAAAGGAAACACAAACACTGTCCCCTCTCTAAGTAGCTGACACAGCCCCTCGGGTCCAGGGGGCATGCGCCGTCCAGGGGGCCCTGCGTTCACCTCTCAGCTCAGGGTGTGCATCAGCGTGTACCGATAATGTAGGCGCTCTGCCGCACAAAACCGCGTGCCCTGTTTGAACAGGACCCGAGTAAACAGCAGCCAATCGAGGCGCGCGCTCTCGACAGGCCGGCCGCGGCTCGGCAGCCACTGATAGGATGCCCTCCCGCTGACAAACCAGGACACGCGACGCAGCAAAAACGCCTCCGCTGATTCCGGGCAAAAAACGCACCCAGACGCGAGGCGGACGCTCCCACGAGAAAGGGAAAACGAAAACACGCCGTGACGAGAGGGATTGGCCGCACGCTGTCAGTCAAAACACGACACACTGAGAAGCGCGTGAGCTGCAAATGATATCCGCCATGCCTTCATTGTTTGTTCAGTGGTTTTCTGTCTGTTCGTCGGTCATGCCTCTGACTTATGAGCAGCACCAGCCAAACGCTGAGAGAAAATGAATCGTTTGTCTCCACATGATGAGCCAGGGAAGCATCTGCTCCTGCGTGTTACGCGTGCAAACGCAGCAGCGCAAACAAAATATTCCGCGAAGCATTCGCATCAACCAGAACACATCGGCACTGTACAAGGGTGACCAGGTTACCTCTGAATCCAAATGGCTACCGCGCTATTGGCTACCCACATATCGGGGCAGGCCTTGGTTTCCATCTTGGCACGGCTAAAATCAGAGCCAGCGCGGCAAGCGTGAGACACTGTCTGTCCGTCTGTCTGTCTGTCTGTCTGGAGTGTCTCGCGCACATCACTGACACCATGTCCCTCGGACGTCCCAGTATCACGGTCGCGATGTTCATGGTCAACGGCCAACACAAGTCAACAGTCTTTTCGATGATACGCCCCCAGGTGCCGGAACAAAACTGTGAAAACAAAGCCGTCGTTACACTGACGGACAGCGCAGAATTCGTGGAGACACGGAACTGCCACCGTCATCAACCAGTCACTTCTGAAACGTCAAACACGAACGTCCATCTCGTCACGCGTGAGACATCGCTGGAAACTAGGAAGCCAGTCGACAGCAAGAAAGCAGGGTGGCGGTGCCATGGCCACAGATGGTACATGTTCACCTGTGACGGCGTGCATAAAACATCGTCATCGGATGGCCATGTCCTGGACATTCGCTTTAGACCGAGAAACGTTGAAACGTGACTTTTTGACGTCAAATGTATGTTTACTCGGACTAAAACGCAACTTGGAAATCAAGAGTTTCGTTTCACATAGCATTAAGGAAAATGTCCCAATCTGACAGTTTTTTTAACTGGAAAAACATGTTAGAGTCTGCAGTTTTAAAAGAAGCCAACTTGTAATATACATTACGTCATAAAACTCTACATTAACGTATTTTCAACGCAATTTTCCGCGTATTTTCCGAGCGCCGTTTTCGACCAGGTCCGATTTACAGCTGTTGCGCGATGTCATGCGCGAGCGCAGGCCAAAACTGCGTCACATCTCAGGATGAATTCAGCATGCAGTTCTTAATAAATGACCTTTTCCGAGGCTGCTGGGCATATTCCGGGGAAAACATGAGTGTTAAAAACGTCATAAGCGACGTTTTTCAGAACAACAAATTTATCTACCAAAACTGACCATTCCCTTTAAAACGAAACATCCGCTCAAAAATGATCATGTTTTACAAGGAGTAGGAGCTAAATGTTCCAGCGCCCCAGATGCTGTAGCCTGGGCTGCTGCAGACACTGTGGTCAGATTGCGAAAACAGAGGACCATCATTAGCTCATGGATATCTGGCGGAGTCAAAGGGCTTAAATATGCTTTGGATAAGTGGCGCTGACAGAGGACTACAGTCAAGTTTTCCGGTGGTCAACATTAGTACCTGTATCAGGTTACGGCCGACAAAACAACCCGAGCTTCGGAGGTAAGTCTCAATCAAGTGCTAAATTCGTCTTATTATACGACATGCCACAAACTGCGAAAAGCAGCATCCAACACATATTTGCGTGCAGTTGCCCACTTCTAACTTGCGCCACACAAAAAGACAAATAGAGCCTGTGTCTGGAGTGAGTGGGAGGCGATCATTATCGCTATACAAGTCTCTTCGCTTTGAAATCCGTTCCGTCGAATATGGCACCGCCGCAGAAGATCGCAAAATAAGATGCGCATCCGCGCATTGCACTGCGCAGTTTGGCTCGTGAGCACCACTTTCAGACGTCGGAAACTCACCGAGAACGACCACCCGCCTGCAGCGCCCCAGTTCACCGGCTCAGTCTTCAATGGCCACTTACTTGATATGCGCCAGGTCGGCGTTGGTCGAGAGGGACGTCATTTTCGCGCGGCCCGACACGGCGCGACAAAAGCAGGTCAACACAGGCCGCCGCTCCACCGCCCGGGGCCACTGACACCGCCTCCGAGACCGCCTAGCCTGCCCTCAGGCCCACTCCCGCGACCACCGGCTGCCTGCCGCTCCCGTGTCCGGCTCCACTGCTACTCCCGGAACCCGTCACAAGACCGCCGGCAATCAGTCACTACCAGTCACTACCAGTCACTACCAGCCACCTCCCGACGCTCCTGGCACTCCTGCCGGCGGCACCTGACACCGTGGCACTCAGCAGCCACCTGACCGCGACCCCTGGTCCCGACCGAGTGACAAAGCTCCGGTCCTTTTCGGCCTTTCCCGGCCTTTCCGAGACAAACAGCTCGATTCTCGTCGCGGGGGACGTGGCCGGCCCAGCGAGCGAACCCCTCCGCGTGACTCGCTGACCGGCCAGGGTCCCCACACGGAGGCGGCGTTAGAGGAGCTGAGCGAGGGGGACCCCTCCGTGTGACAGGACGACATAGCAGGGACAGGATGCGGTCACAACGCCCTTGGTCATACGCAGTTAGACATTCACAGGGCGAATAAAGCTATACATCCCATGGGGTTGCACGCAGTTGGACGGCTATGAAACGGATGGCGCTGTAGGTGTCTCGGGGGGCGCAGACGCCCCTGTGTCCCCGTAAACAAAGACAGTGACATGTCCTCTGACAGGGGGGGTGATGGATCACGCTGGGCTCCAGTTAAATCCCAGGAATCCCTGTCGCCGGGCCCTCATCATCCTTGGTCGCGGGCAGTCAGGTACGTTAATGGGGGGGGGAGGCGAGCTCACGGCGGTGTCAGATAGGGGC
This sequence comes from Capitulum mitella, assembly GCA_030062745.1. Classification (NCBI taxonomy): domain Eukaryota; kingdom Metazoa; phylum Arthropoda; class Thecostraca; order Pollicipedomorpha; family Pollicipedidae; genus Capitulum; species Capitulum mitella. Next base: position 799,670 of record CP099852.1, on the reverse strand, counting down.
AGATAGGGTTATACGTCCCATGGGGCTGCACGCAGTTGGACATCTATGAAAAGGATGGCGCTGTAGGTGTCTCGGAGGGCGCAGACGCCCCTGTGTCCTCGTAAACAAAGATGGTGACAGGTCCTTTGACAGGAGGAGTGATGGATCACGCCGGGCTCTAATTAAATCCCACGAACCCCCTGTCGCCGAGCCAGCATTCCTTGGTCGCAAACAGTCAGGTAAGTTAATGGGGGGGGGGCGAACTCGTGACGGTGGCGACCGCGGCATGACGCCAGGCGGCGCTGGGCCGAGTACGCACAAAACAGGCCGGCCGGCCATCACAGGCGTCCAGAGGCGGACAGAGGTGAAGGGATTTCTCAGTTTCCCCAGGCGAGGAAATTCCCGGGAGCTAGTCCGGGTAGGCGCGTGAGAGACCGCATTACCAAAGGCGATCACTTGCACTAACCGCCACGCACCTTCACCGTTTGGATGACTTGGAATGATGGCCTGTACAGCGAATCCAAAAAAACGACTGCCATCGTGCGCTGTTTTCGTTCAGTGCCGCGACGTTAGTGACGTCACTGGCTGCAGGTTCCCTTTCCTACTCTGTGTAACCAGTCTTCCTCCAAACTGATTTCATCGTCCCGTGAAAATGAAGTGGACTGGATCTGGTGAGGAGACTGATGACCAGAGACCTTTTCAGTCGGTCGGTGAAAGGCTTTTGTGCAACTCGGGCCATGCATTATGAAGACATTTGCAGAGAACGCAGGACTGGTGATGTCCGGACGCGCCGGTGTCGCTCTCAACAGCCGACAGTCGCTCTCAACAGCCGACAGTCGCTCTCCAGAACTGATAGTCCCTCTCCACAGCCGACAGTCGCTCTCCACAGTCGACAGTCGCTGTCCACAGCCGACAGTCGCTGTCCACAGTCGACAGTCGCTGTCCACAGCTGGGAGCCGCTCTCCACAGCCGACAATCGCTGTCCAGAATTGACAGTCACTGTCTGTAGCTGACAGTCGCTCTCCACAGTCGACAGTCGCTGTCCAGAACTGACAGTCGCTGTCCACAGCCGACAGTCGCTGTCCACAGTCGACAGTCGCTGTCCACAGCTGGGAGCCGCTCTCCACAGCCGACAATCGCTGTCCAGAATTGACAGTCACTGTCTGTAGCTGACAGTCGCTCTCCACAGTCGACAGTCGCTCTCCACAGTCGACAGTCGCTGTCCATAGCCGACAGCCACTCTCCACAGTCGACAGTCGCTCTCCACAGCCGACAGTCGCTGTCCACAGTCGACAGTCGCTCTCCACAGTCGACAGTCGCTGTCCATAGCCGACAATCGCTGTCCAGAATTGACAGTCACTGTCTGTAGCTGACAGTCGCTCTCCACAGTCGACAGTCGCTGTCCACAGTCGACAGTCGCTCTCCACAGTCGACAGTCGCTGTCCATAGCCGACAATCGCTGTCCAGAATTGACAGTCACTGTCTGTAGCTGACAGTCGCTCTCCACAGTCGACAGTCGCTGTCCAGAACTGACAGTCGCTGTCCACAGTCGACAGTCGCTGTCCATAGCCGACAGCCACTCTCCACAGCCGACAGTCGCTCTCCACAGCCGACAGTCGCTGTCCAGAACTGACAGTCGACCACAACTGAGAGCTGCTGTCCACAACTGACAGTCACTGTCTGTAGCTGACAGTCGCTGTCCGCAGTTGACAGTCGCTGTCCAGAGCTGACAGTCGCTGTCTGGAATTGACAGTCGCTTTCCAGAACTGACAGTCGCTGTCCAAAGCCGACAGCCACTGTCCAGAACTGACAGCCACTGTCCAGAACTGACAGTCGCTGTCCACAGCTGGGAGCAGGTGTCCACAGCCGACAGTCGCTGTGCGTAGTTGACAGTCGCCTTCCAGAGCTGAAAGCCAGTAACCAGAGCTGACAGTCGCTGTCCAGAACTGACAGTCCAGACAGACAGTCCAGACTGTCTACAGCCGAAAACCCGCCGTCCGGAGCTCTAGCCCACTGTTCAGAGCTGACGGCCACTGTACGAAGCTGACAGCTGCTGGCGCCGGCACCACCAAACACATGCCAATCTCAAGGAAACCGGCCACGTCCCCTCACGCTCCGACTGAAACTCGTTTGATCGCCGACAAAAATCGCCACGTCGTTGCGTCAAAAATCGCACGAACGCGCCGGTCACGCGCGCGTGGGCCGGCACCGAGCGAGCCAATACCGTGCTGGTTACCCCTGACGGGCCCCCGGTCACGGCCGAGCGACCTTGAACACGCACGTGCATTGGCGAGGAGGTTTGACACCCTGGCGTGTTTCAAACTGGCCGACGCACGAGAACAGACCCTACATGACATTTACAAGTGGCCGTGAAGAACGGAGTCATTCACTGTTGAGGCAGGCAAAATTAACAGTGCACGATGTGTGCTTCCCGTTTTGCAGAACGCCCTTCGCATCGAAAGACCGTAGAACTGAGCGCTAAAGGATACTTGGCTACAGCTATCCAGGGACAAATTTTACAGTCAGGGTTGAAACGACTGATTCCATTCCTCCATGATTCGGGGCTTTTGAAATTTCAGAACACGGTGTTCCGAAAAAAAACATACGTCCATCAACACTGGGGCATTCCGAACAGGAAAACACCCCAGCTGTGTTGATACTCTTTGTTCCCTGGCATCAACAGTTCATGCTGGATACTCACGTCGTGCGCTTTTGTCACCGCCATGTCTGTATCAACAGGTCAAAAAAGGACTGGTCGTCCGACTCACGTTAGCGCCAGTTAGGCTTAAATAATTCCATATTTTTGCACAGTAAATCCATTTTTGTCCCTGCCTTTTACTCCCTGTTTCATGACCTGGGCCCCAAACTGCAACTGCCGTGACTCCATTTAAGAAAGCCCGACCTTCTTCGCCGACCTCACGAACACCAGCCGGCGTCGCAGTCCGCTGTGCTAGCGCCCTATCGCGGCACGCGGCGCAGTCTCCAGGCAGCGTGCCAGGCCCTGGCCTTGATCGAAGGGTACACTGGCGGCGGGCAGGGGCGGGGGAGGGGACGATGGGTGGCGGCCGGTCGGCCGGCGGCTGACGGGGTGTTTGGCGCCGTCTGACGGCGGACGGCCGCCGCCGCTCAGGTGATGGGCCCCGCAAACGGGCGGCGAGATCAAAGGCCGCACCTGCCGGCCCGCTCGGCCAGCGCCTGAGGCGGTGGCCGTCTCACTGTGCTAAGGACGCGGCCAGTGTTTCGATGGGGATCCCCGTCAACTGTTCTGCTTCAATTGGCGTCCCAGTTATCTGCATGGGCAATCTCTCATTTTCCGATGCCAGGCCAAAAGACAGTGGCCACTTTGATTATCTTACAAATGAGCCCTTCCTTTTCGAACAAAAACAAGTCGTCAAAGTCAAACTGTGCTGCAATGGCTTCTTCGAGAGAAATCTGCAGCACTAATGGGGTTTGAATCACATTCAGAGTTCCATTTTTCTGCTCGTTGCGCATATATTAGCCCAAGACTAGTTACGCTGGCCGGCTTTCGGGTTGGCGGACAGCCGGAGGCCAGTCGGCAAGCCGATTTTGTGACCAGATGGCTAATCACCAATGCAGGGGCCCAGAACGGGTTTTAGTTTTGTGTGTGTAGTGGAAATTGTATCCTCTACCTTTTTAGTTTAGTCAAATCAATTTCAGTTTACCCCAAGATCCCAGGAGCAAGGCCGATTTCCCAACGTCTTGGCAAAGTCCCCAAAGTTCAAACCACCAAGAACTTATTCATGGACTGAGGTGTCAGATGCGCCTGACATCTGACCTGACCTGACCTGAAGCGTTTATTTGTGATGAAAAAAGAAAATGGGAAACAAAACCTGTGAAATCAGTTCAGTGGATGTAGGAATCTGTAATCGTGGCCGAGGGGTTAGCGGAATGGATTGACGCTTCCCAAATCCACGGTTCGAATCCTTGTCCATGCATTTCTAACAGACCCACCCCACCCTCTCCCCACGGCCGGCCAGCCGGTCGATCGGCGGCCAGACGGTTAGTCGGAAACCTACCTCGATCAGCAAATAATTTCCATCTTATTCCGATGTGCCTATCGGAATGGCGATAAGGAAAGCGGGGGGATCTCACTGAGGTTAGAGCTCAGTTTAACCTAGCAGAATTTCAGCCCAGACCATCAGGACAGAAGGACTAAATGACGTCACTCAAGCGTTAATGACGTCGCAATCAAGCTCCACCAATCGCTGCTCAGTATTAGTCCGCGATGGAGTCGACCGAAAACTAAAAAAAGCATGAACGATTTCAGTCGATTCCCCCGCAGACTGGGTGGGAATTACAGTGAGTCTAATCAGGTGGATTATCTTGGGTGCCAAGATGGACAAAGAAGGATGGAAATGTAATTAATTTATACCCTTGCCACCACATCATGACTGAAATACTTTTCATATGCTATAAGACAATGGCTGTGTTTGGCACCGTAGCTAGAGACATTGTGAGCAACACAGATTGAGCTGTAGGCAACTTCTGACTCAGAATAGTATCAAAAATTTTGAACGGGATGCGGATATTCTTGACATGGCTTCTGCGTCGTCTTTTAGCCCTCCCACTTGGGAGACAAGTTTTCCATCCCCTTCCCGGCGCGCCAGAATGGCGTTTCTGATGCTACAAAACCTGAGCCATGAGGCGCAGAAGACTAGCATATACAGATCAGACATGTCCCGAACAAACGAAGAACAAACGAAGAAACTAAACAAATTAGTGTCAAAAGAAGCACAAAATCCTCCCAAGCGGCCCAAACGACAGTCTTTACAAATCTCGTACCTCACAGTAGAAGTAGATACACAAAACTGCTGGGTATGATAAGCTGAACGCAGTCAGCTGACTGCACTTTCGGTCGAGCGTGATCGAAATCTGGGTGGCGTCATTCCGTTCGCCCGTCGAGTCCGTGTCGGTCGAATACGCGACGGATCATCGCTCGTGCAAATTGGGCTTAAGATAACAAGCAGTCTCAAGTCGTTTATGGAGAATGTTGTCCTTTTCCCACATGATGGCACTCTAACGGACTCATCTTATTTCATGCTTCTTTCGGACCCTCCACTCTTTTAGATCGGGGCTTAAGCCCAACTGAATGCACCAATAACGATCTGTATCACGGGACCAAAAGCAGGATCTTCAAAACACAAAACGGAAAAATGGTTTACCGAATTCGACAATTTGCCAGCTCGGGAAAAGGCATCAATGCAATCAGGCACCGTTCCGGTGGGCTCACCAGTCTGGTTCATGGATGCATGTGCACACACAAATATATATATATATATATATATATATATATATAAGCTTACACCCCTCATACAGCCCCCAGTTTTGCAGTCAGCACCGCACAAGGTGCGAATTTCGGAGGAATAATGTAACAACGACGAGGACAGCCAGAGCAAAACAAGCTACATACAACAAAACCGAGTACGTTTTAGTAGCCACAGTTTACATATCAAACTTTCGATGGAGATACCGAAGTCCTGACATTGAATGGCAATGACGTTGCATTTCAGTCAGCATTAGCAACACAATGGCCGTCACGTAACGGATGTCTTACCTCGCCTCAAAACATAGGAAAGAAATGGTGCGGTTGATCTTCACCGGAAAAACAGCAGATCGAAGCTACCATTGATGATGCGAGCATACGAGCGCCAGAATCGATACACCGTCAACGCGGGAATATGTTTTCATTGTCTGGTTGGCGTAAAAGCTATTCAAAGGCTGTAAATGTTACAATAAGCGCATCCATTGCGGGCGCAATTTCGCATGGCAACGAGCTCGCAGCCACCGCGAGGTATTTCGGAAACTGCACGCCCAATACTGATCAAGACTCAGAAGCACACGACGCACACGCACACACTGGGCCTCTCTTCTATCGGACGGCCCCCTCCACCGCTCTCCTACTGCACAACTGGCCGCCCGGTACTGCATCCTCTGCAGCTGCCCTGAACGCCCGCTGCACCGCATCAAACGCCATTCGTCTCCCCGTCAGCCAATCTGGGAGCGCTCCATCTCCCCGCCAGCCAATCAGGCGGCGCGCAAAAAACGCCGCGGGCGCCGGGGTCAGCACCGGGTCAACCCCGCCGCGGGCTGCGTGACCCCCACGTGTCACGGCGAGTGCCGGCAGATGGAGGTAAGCATGGAGCGAGGGAGCGGAAGAGATTGCGGCAGGAGCGGACGAATGGGGAGGCGACAGGTGGCCACGTCTCCACTTTTCGGATTCTCCGCAGTACACTTGTGGCGCTGTAAGACAGGAATCACTTTCTAATACCCCTTTGCCCCCCCCCCATCCCCCGTTTTCCGGGTTCCTACGCCTGTGACTGGCGTAGGTCCGGTCCAGCTGTATCTTGTGCAAAACAGCGGACGAAGGCGGAAGCCCAATTGGCGCGCGCGGCGGGCGCACCGGAAATGTCTCCGCGCCATCAATCGTCGTCCGACGGCGATATTTCACGAGCCGGGCGGCACGCAGCCGCGTCCGCCCGGAGACAGAAGCAGCGCGGCGCGCTGCAGATGGGTCAAACGTGGCGCAGCAGCGGCGCGGCACACGGGAGCGACGCTGCAGAGAGAAGGGGGAGGGACACACGGCGACGAGGGAGCCCTGATCGACGAAGAATAGCGATGCTTTCGGTGGCGGCAGGAGGGCATTGGGCGATATGACGGCGTTCACGGAGGCCTTGTCTCCTCGTTGATTCGGAACGGACCAGTACCAGGTGCAGTGAAAGGGCTGGCGGTTTGCAAGCCCGAAAGCAGGCAATTCTTTACATTCGTTTGGAAGAAGTAAAAGAGACAAGACATGCAATGATGTCTGGTGAGTTTGGTGGCGAGCCTGGGGAACCTGGTGAGCCAGACCACAGGCTGGCTGCATAAACCTGTACATTGTGCATTGATTCAATGTTTATGTACAATGGGTCTGAGATTCTGCAAACAGCGTCCTCAAATGAGACAGACCGGTATCTTTATTGTAGCTACCATTCGTTCCCGCGCCTATTTCTGAACAGGAATTGCATCTTCTGAGCCCACGCGAATGACGAAATGTCCGGAAAGTCTCTTTTTATCGATAAGCAGAACTGCCCAAGAAAAATGGATTTTGGCGCTAGCTGTCTCACTGCCAAGGACGTTACCCGATTTTTTTTCATCCAGAGATAGCAGGGTCGACGGCAGGAAAGCTGGCATAAACTATAGCCGTATGTTTTCGTCTCTGCAATTTCACACTGGAATGTGAAGGGACGCTGTGCATCCGAAGCACGCTCAATACCACTGGGCGTATTTTTCAACTACAGCAAAACTGAAAACGGAAAAATACGCCAGCAACTGATTAGCTCCGCCGTCCCGTCAGGGCCAATCGAGTTTTCCTCGGTCGCCTCTTTGTAAACCTTTTCTGGTTGAGGGCAATGAAACATATCCAGTGTATGCATGTGCATTACGCATGTGGCTTCCACCAGAGGAGGGACCTAGGAGATTCGTTCTCTAGCACAGGTGGAGTTTGACTACCAATGACGTTCCGTGGAAACAAATGAATTAAAATGTCGATGTCAGCCAAAATTTGTGACCAGCAGCATATCAAGGACAGGCTTTGAAGGACCGACTGAATTTCCTCAGCACATTGCTTTCATTGTTCTACTATTTCATTGAGTATGGGTACCCAAATGTCCATTTTTGTGGTTCTCTACACGCTGTTGAGTTTCCTGAACTCTAGCGGTTACGCTCTTTCTTGTGGCTTCAGAGTCCTTCATTATGTGTATCTATGTAAACGTCCGTTTTCGCTGTATTCATTGTTTTACATACGAGCCCATCATGCCTTGGTGCTTTGCGACTGAACGAAGTTGTTACGTTCTAGAGGACGGTTACACATTTATCCAACAACCCATCTACGATGAACTGAGACGGTGTTTCGGTACCAGCGCATATCTGCACAAGATATACGCGTTCTTCGTTACACATAAGACGATAACAGTGCGGCGCACCCTGGCTTCCGGCGTTTTTTTCGCGGAGTGTCCATGACATCAGCTATCAAAACAGGCCGTTTCCTGTCGGCCATGCCTGCAGCGGAAAATTCCTGGATTTTTTCACACCGCAGAGACTGGATTTTCCTCATCGACGTCCGCTACATGTTGCATCATTAGGACGTCCGCTACATGTTGCATCATTAGGACGTCCGCTACATGTTGCATCATTAGGACGTCCGCTACATGTTGCATCATTAGGACGTCCGCTACATGTTGCATCATTAGGACGTCCGCTACACGTTGCATCATTAGCCTCCTCTTCGCGGTGTGAAACTGCATCCAGCGGACCAGGAAGAGCTTCGGTATCGGCGGAGACACGGACCAGGAAGAGCTTCGGTATCGGCGGAGACACGGACCAGGAAGAGCTTCGGTATCGGCGGAGACACGGACCAGGAAGAGCTTCGGTATCGGCGGAGACACGGACCAGGAAGAGCTTCGGTATCGGCGGAGACACGGACCAGGAAGAGCTTCGGTATCGGCGGAGACATTTACAAGGCGCCAAAGGATCACCGCCACATGTTTGCTGAGTGCATGCCTCGTGCCTAACTTTAATCCACCGGAACAAGGAATAAAGGACATGTAAGCTTCTTAGCACGTCCTCGATCTCAATCAGGTACTACCAAGGACTTCTCAACGGCAAGCAAGCAGTCAGTGCTGCACGTTGGAGTTCTTCATCAATGCAAACGTGCCACGTTGTTTAGAAAAAAAACTTATGAACAAATTCGTGAAAGGTAACAAAACGGGCAAGCAATATTTTTGGCATGCATACTCCATTTTACGACGCTAGTTAAATCCGGATGCCGAGACGTGGTAGTCAACTGGAAAGACACCATGTAACGTGGCACTCAAGTCACGCTCAATATCCAGCTGTCATCCCTTTTCCTTCACCAAGGATGTCACACGAATGTGATATTCCACGTAAAAGCTGGAGACATTACAATGCGACCGGAAAGGATCAGTGATCAATTAGTGTGAAAATCTTCCACAACCACGGCCAAGGTCAAGGTCTAGTTTGACCAGCGAGTATGGCGAGCTGGCACCTGAGTGATTTCCGATATGTTATCTGTCTACCAGAAAGCTCAATTTTTCTCGACCGACAAGGGAGATTCCAAGCATTTTCAGCTGATATGAGTCTTGTCTACCAGCTTTTTGGCTGACAAAGCGTTGGTAAATAAGGACTACTGGTCAACGTCCTAGTTATCCGGTGGATGTTAACGCGCATACCTATTTCGAATAAATATTTCGGAGAAAAACACATCTATGGTTGAGTTTAGCGTTGAACATTCGCCATGTTAAACGCATTTAACTCGCAAATTGATTTTTTCAGTGACTGCTAATCATTTTTTCTAACACTGGAACGCAACGCCCCGCCCCCCTTTCGTGTGCCTTGGTTACGCCACTGAGCCGACGCCCAGAGTCGGGCGGTGTGTCAGCTTTCCCTCCCTGAATGGACGGCACACAACACCGGGGCCGACCGGCGCTGGCGCTGCCTGTTCAGCTGACCGGAGCACGCGCTGCCGGTGCACGGACCGTGTAGCAACATCCGGAAGCGGACCAGGGGAAGTCACAGGGCCCATGGCCCTTCCGAATGTGACCAGGATGGGCAGAAATACTTGCTCTCCAAGCTTAAGAGGTAAACAATATTAATGTGAAGTCACTGATGAGAACTGCGCAACAATTTCTGAGTATCTGGCCAACTGAAAAACAAAAATATTTAGCAGCAGTAGTGCCTATCTCACCACTGAAGTGATCTGACTCCGCCTCCCCCCCAGGTGGGCCGGATCCGTCCCTGGCGGCAGCCTCGGGCCAGTAGCAGCACGAGCCGGCGGCCGGAGGCTCGATCTCCTGTCGCCGTTTTTCGGGTGTCAGCAGGGATGAGCTGATGGGCGCCGGCAGCGACGGCAGCCGGCTTCGTTCTGATGCCCGGAACCGTTTGTCTCGGAACTTTTTCAAAGAACAAATATACCGCGCCATACCCACGGTATAGCATGGTTAGCCGCACAACAGGATTTCGAGTCTAAAGAGCCACATTCCGCACAGTAAGTGTGCTGGGATGTGTGTGCCGCAGTATAGGTGCCGTGGACCAGAGAAAGAAAAAAACTCAATGCGATTTTTCTCGCAAAAAAGCAGAAGACAAACAGCTGCTCTCTTCACCTTTAATGGAAGAAGGTTAAGGCCAGGCTACATTGACTGCATTTTGCACACGTCCCCATGAAGAAGGAGTTAAACTGTAGCGTTCTTACGACTTCAGGGTGGAGAAAGCCATGATGTACCGCACCATCATGGCGTACCGAGGCATTGTTGGTGCTGCTGCATTGTTGCTTCGCCTGCGCTTTGTTGATTTTACCGACTTATGACCAACACCGAGGGCCAGTACTTTCACAAAAGCGAAATTTCCTGCCGTGAACTGCACCAACACGTCCGTCACGTCGTCCCGCTCCGGAACACACCGCGGCGGCTCCTCGTCCATCGGGCACCATCTCTGAGCTTCGCCGAGGCACGACGGCCCGGCAGTCGCAACACGCCACCCTCGCGGCGCCCGAGCGAACAAAAACGGCCGCATCACGCCGCCGACGGCCATGGCTCCGACTCCGACTGGACTCCGACCCGTTACCGGCTGCCGAGGACTGTTTTCTTTGGGCCGATCTCGGCCAAGGCCGCGACGGTAAGTCGACCTCGCGCGCTCGTGCGGCGCGGGAGGGGGAGATCAAAGTGTGCGGCAGAGACCCCGGCAGGCGGATACGGAGGGCTTTGAACGTGCAGAGCGGCCGCGCCACAAAGCGGCGCGTCAGACTGGGTCGAACCTGAGGCGCATCGCTGCCAACATGAGGTCAGCAGCAGCCGTGGTCATCAGCAGCCGTGCCTAAGAAAGCGGAACAGAAGCGAGAACTGCCCAGACTTGGCCTGACTCCGCGCGGGCTTCCGCCAGCGGCTCGTGGGGCGACCGGGCGATGGCTGCGTTCTTTCGGCGTTCCGCCGCGCGGCCACCAAGGCGAGCGTTCGGCCGCCGCGTCGGAGGAGTTCCGTGACGGCGACGCCATCCCCGGCCGCCGTCGGAGCCGCACCGCGCCAGGGTTTCGGCACCGCCCGAGCGGCGCTCCGCCGACCAGACCGGGCGTCATGTTTAACCCCGTTGCCCGGCTCACGTCACGGGTGACGCCACTCGAGACTGCTCGCACGTGACGCGGCGCCGAAAAAGGCACGATCTGCGGCCAGCCACCGTACTGCAGTCTTGAGGGCGTTTGGGGCGCGCCGACGGCCGGGTTCGGAAAGGCCTGCTTTTTCAAAAGGTGCCACGACTTTCCCGATGGTGTTCCTTCCCCTAACTTTACGTTTTAACCGTGTGTCAGGTGTCCAGCCATATAAACCAATTGCAGTCGGATAAACAAATCAAAGTCAGATAAACAAATTATAAATTTCAAGAGCAGAGGGTCGTTGGATTTCAGGCGCGTTCGGTCAGGATCGATGCTAGGCTAAGCCTGTTGAGAGACCAGTCAAAAGGGCGCCTGCATTCAAGGAGTGAATCGCTGACAGCCATCCGTAAACTCGTGCCATACGCTGGCCAGCAACACGTCGGTCCGACTGTCGGCGACATGACTCACGATCCGGACACCCCCACATCAATACGGGCCGGGTGCCGCCCCTGGTCTGACTCGTCAGCGCGGCGCCATCACTGACGGGAGACAGGTCAGTCCGCCGGCGACCCTCCGTCACGGGCAGCGGCCCCGCCCCGGCGGCCGCCGCGGCGCGCTGCGAGATGTGATTAACGTGGCGGAACGCTCAGATCAGCGGGCGGCGCTGGTCCGGGAACAAACGCAGACGGCCGGCTTCGGCAGCCGTCTGAACCGTCGCGCTGTCTAGGTGAATTACGCGTCACGCGCAGAACTGCCGCTCGGGCCGGCCGCTGCCGACCGATAGCCGTCGCAGGCGACATACTCAGGTACTGGCGGCCGGCGCAGTGAACGCGTGAGCACGCATAACAGGCATTTTGGCGGCGATCACCGTTTCATGGTCAGAAGAACATTTCCTTTTTAAAATAATTTTACCGCGCGCAACACGTTCGATTTTTCTTTAAACAGCAAAAAGGATAAACTTTTTGGCGAAAATAGCACTCGGCGACGAGGACATGCCTCAATCTGGAATTCCGTCGCTATTCCGCCTTTATGTTACTCCCCCCCCCCCCGCCATTCCCTGACTTCTAATAACGAGGAAATGCGGACGGCGTGCCAGCCTCTTCCTTGACACAAAATGTCGAGGACGTAAACGGGCATAATTTCCTCCATTGTTCTCCACTCCATTCAGCACGTCAGGTAAACACCAGACAAAGGTACGGCAGTGTTCCAACGGAGGATATTCGACGGAAAACGCATGTCCCCAAACCGCCATTGGCAAAGTCGAAGCCACATACAGTTTTACGGACCTCGTAAGTTTTCTTAAGTCATTCTAACAAATCCGCTTTGTTTAATCTCAACAGCGATCACCAGTACCCCGGACCTCGACGGCCGTTCAAAGCTCGTTGTCTGTGTTGTCCAGATTCTGGGTTTAACGACACACTAACACTGGTGGTTTCAGCATAGTAGCAGTCCATGGTCGTATGATCCGAAATGATTCCTCTTGACTGAACGTTCAAGTTTGGTATGTGACGTGATTGGATCACACCGGCATGGAATGGAACTCCTGTCTACGTGTTCAAAGGTAGGGACACAAAACCCCTCGGTTCCGTCGACCTATGTTAACTGATAAATGAGGCAAAAAAAGAAACTGCAAGGATTTAGGACGAAAAAATCCTGTCACAAAATAAACAACATTCAGGTCTTGCAACCGCAGTCATCGTGTTCCCAAGACGGAAACAAGAGAAAGGTTTCACCCGAGCACTCAGAGGAAACTCCAGGGCTGGTTTATACCGCGATCAATGACCAGATACCTTTGTCCTCTTCCATGAAACATTCATTCCTTTTCCGAGAGAAATTCACTTGAACCGCTCCCCCAGCCGCGCTCAGTAGTCTCGGAGACAAACCAGTATGATTTATAGTCCACTATTAAGCTTCCATAACGACAAACCTTTGAAACTTATCCCTCCTCGGGTGCCGCTGAACAGCTGCCGAACTCACACTGATCTCACCAGCAACAACGAAGAAAACTAATATCTGCTTTCCATGCACTGCTGCTTTTACATATACATGCGATACATGCTGCTAGATATGTTATAATATTTCGGCAACACGAGATCGAAATCGTGATCACGTTACTCTGATAGCAGTGGAGCATTCCGCATTGGCGCGTGCGAGGAGCAGCACGAGAAAAAGCCGGCATTGTTACAGTGAAAACTTAATCTGTGACAGGTAGCAGCGCGCCTGAATTACATACGACTGAACACTACATTCTCAATAAGCCTCCGTTATTTGGCCTTTTCCCTCGCCACAAAGTCCGTTTGGGCGCTGACAAGTTTCGCGTGTGGCATCTTCGCATGTAGAACGGATGTACAAATATGGCGTCCAGGTCCGTCTGCAGAACGAGCCCCTCTTGCAAATGTGCCATTCGTACCCTTTTAAGCGCAACGATAAATTTCGCGTGCACCGAGCCGGCGTGCAGAAGGCGGCGCTCCTCCTCTCTGCACCCGTGCCCCCACTCATCACCGGTATCAGTGCATCCGTGCTCGGCGCCATCCATCCTCATCTGCCCCGCGGTCCGTCCGTTATTTCATAACCGGCGCGAGCCACACCAAAAACAGCCATCCATCACTGAGCCGGCAGCGGCGGCCGCAGCCCGGCAACAGTCGGCGCCGCTGGCCGGCAGAATCCTGCCGGCGCAGACTGCCGGCAGACCAGCCGGAAACGTGCGTCGGTTCCTGGAGTCTCTCTGACAGGCTGATACCACGACTGCTTTACGGATACGAGGGCTGCTTTTAAGATACGAGGGCTGTTTAAGAGACAGGACGGCCGACGCGAGGGCTACCTTCACTTATGGACAGTCGCCTCAGCTTGTCAAATGCAGTTGTTTAACATTATAATTGGTGATTCGGGGGATTCGGCAGAAGTTCACTGTTGGCACTGTGAGTAATGAAACACGATTCCTAACGAGAAATCACTATTGCGATACCGCGAAAAATTCTTTAGTTTGCCGTGAAATTACTCGTTGAATGGAAAGGAGGTTGAATGGATAACTAAAAACAAAGTGGTATTTGGACGGTTGGGCCATATGACAGAGATGTACTTTACCTTGATGTTTTTCCTGAGCCAGATGGGATACACCGATCCGATAATGAAAAAAGATGAAAACTGGCGTTTCACTGAATCGCGGTTTCCTAGTTGTTCGGAGTTGAGACCGACACATGGTTTAGAAAGTGAGTCATGTGTTCCTTTGCAATGACCTCTGAGAGTGCGAAGCCCTCCACCTCCAGAGGTGCCTGTCGTACACCACTATTCGTTCCCTTGACCGGACGGCAGAACTATGCTCTGTGCCGACCAAGTTTCCGCGACGTTTTTTTCCTGAGTTCGTAGGAGCGAAGCACGAACCGAGACTGAGACGACTTACAGGCAGTGGAACCAGAACGTTTTCGAAGCAAGAACCGATAGAAGTCAAGTCCTCTTTGACGTCCACATTGTGACTTCCCCTTCGTCTGTCGCCACTGATTACAAACTTTCTACGGTTCTAATATCATACCTAACAATCCCGATATTTTTTATTGTGATATTTTTGTCACATAACATTCATAGCATGAGTGATTTAAATATCGCCTTCTGCCGACACCGGAGAGTGATTCACATCTTGATTCAGCACCTCAAGGAGCAGCAAATTTCTCTCACTAGTCCGAGCATCAGCTGCAGGAGTCTGTCCTGCACGGAAGCGACTTGGCTGCAGCATGCAAAGCCCCCCCCCCCTGCTACGCAACGAAATCACTGACCAATGAGGTCAGTGATTTCTAGGAGACGTCTGCGAATTGAAGCAGACATCTTAGGGCAATGACACCGGAATTCCCACGTGATAAACAATCCCATAAGAGGCGCAAGGTCGAGATATGCGCTTCGAAGGGCGTCGAAATGATATAACCACGCTGATGAAATATTTTGCACGGTTCGTCCGGCTTGCCTGCCCGGCAGAAAGGTTTAAGCGGAGATTCTGCCGGCGATGTCACGAGCCGTGCTCCAGGAATGTCCGTGACGTATCCGTGAGTGATGCGCAGTGGCCAATTTACCACCAGCTTTGTTTACTGGAAAGGCAAACAAGCTTGATCAAGTTCACTTTGGAAATCTCATCGGTGTGTTGGTATTTACGCTGTCTGTAACTCACTACGAAGTTACGATATGCGTTACGTACAACTAAACGGTACTTATGAGGGCGTCGCAAGAAGGCTGCAATATCTAATACGACACTTGCTATTCCACAAACGTCTGTCATTAGCCAAATGCGGAAAAGACCGTCTTTTGTAATACGTCAATACTGTGGAAGAACCGGACAACGAAGGCAAAGGAAACACACAGACGCGAAGAGGGTAAACACGAAAGAAAATGGCTATCGGTGCGGCGGAAACAATAATGCGCCTCTCTACAGTTATGCCGGAATTTAACGCTGAGTAGTGGGACTGCGCCTCGCTGCATAACGGCGCGGTTGCAAGCTGCAATTACATTGCAAAAGGCGTCCGCTCTTCCGCATAGTTCGTCTATTCCGGGCAGGTAGTGCACCCTTCAGCTACTGTCTGCATGATTCAGGCATTGCTCCCCTTTTACTCAGCGTCTAGACCAGGTGGCCCATCAGCTGCGCGGGGGGGACGGCGGGTCAGTCCCCCCCCGCCGTCGCGAGTGACTCATGCAGACGTCGGTGCCGCCCTGTGTGTCTGGAGCTCGGGGCGGCGCGGGTCAGTCCCCCGCCGTCGCGGGTGACTCATGCAGACGTCGGTGCCGCCCTGTGTGTCTGGAGCTCGGGGCGGCGCGACTGAACTTGGAAGATCAATGCGCGAGCGCGCCGTGACGTATTGTGACGTCCCTCGTGACGCGGCGTCTGAGAGTATTTCATCAGCGTCTGAACCGCTCGTCCTAATTTCATTCGATTCCAGGGTTACCCGCTCCAGGATTCCGCCCTTCAGCAAACAGGGTCGGAGCTTGCGGTCAGGCGCGAAACAGCTGCAACAGCTGCCACTTCTGTGCATGGATCGCGCGCCTCCTACCGGCAATGCGCAACCGCTGCACTGGCTCAAGAAACAAGTCCAATTACGAACCGCAGCACGTTCCAACATTTTCCAGAATGTTCCTGCGTCCTCATTTTGTCATTTCGATGTCATTCAGACCATAATTTCACCACACGCTCTGCACAGACAGCGGCAAATTTATAATCGGAATAAAAATAGGCTGGTTTGATTAGGTTTTTCATTATTCTTTTTTAACATTACACATTTTCATTACAAATTACATTACATTACACATTTTCATTAAGTCATTTCATCAAAGAACACCTCACAGATCCGATCCTCCTGGCAATCGTCCAATGAGGGATGTTCGAACCACAGCGGGCGAGCCTGGCAACACACCTGCTCGTTGGGCAAACGCTTGCGCAGTGTGCTGTCCGAGCGTGTCCGCTGCCCACACTACACTAAAACTACACTACACTACACTACGCTGCCCACACTACAGAAAAGTCCCCTGGTGCGCGGCGCCGATAAGCGGGTCACATTTCGTACGGTGCCAAAGCGGTAAACCATCGCAGCCAGATCGTAAACCAGTGCGGCCACACCGGGACCCAGGTCCTCAGTCATTCTGAGCGCTGACCCGGCGACCGGAGAACAAGTCATCGAGCAGAACGACGATCACCGACTCGGCTCGATGTCAACATGGGGAACTTGGCGCTTGCTGCCTGCGTAATACGGGCACTAGGGCAACGCAATCGTTTTAACGCATCCTTAGAGCAAAAGCCGTTTATAGCAAGTGCACATCATTTCATGGGATGTTAGGAACTCGCTTGAGCGGCGAGATGGTACGCGAGGCATACGGTGTGGAAGACAATACTTAAAATAAATGTTCGCTGAATTCTCGCGCCGGCTCAATCGTGCACTCCCACATTCCAGGAGTATATCCGTGAAACTGCCACTGGCTGTCCGCAATGTGCTGGTGACGGTTCGAAGAACATGAAAAAAGGCTGCGCAGTCATTCCAAGCAAAGCAGTCTCCTCATCTGCAGTCAACTTTGGATTTAGAGAGTTAAAACTTTTTAAAGTTAAAGCTTTTTAAACTACTAAGTCTAAGCTACTAAGCTTTAAGCTTTTTAGACTTAGTAGACTTTATGCCAGTAGATTTATACATTCTTTCTCGCAATTCAACGCAGTCGACTACCTTTTTTCCTCGTCGACATTCCCCATGCGACGTGGCGTAGCATGGAGAATGTCATGGCCACTGCGCGAGGACAACGAAATAAAACTCGATTGGCCAATGTTTTCTTGGACAGTTCCTCGGAGGCTCTTCCGAGTGATAAGCTTTCCATTCTGTCCGACGGCCCTTCGTCATTTGAATGTAATCGACCAGCTGGACAAATGATAAAAAGTGAAACGCGCAATGCGCAAATAAAACTAGTGACGGCACCTAGCTAGACCGCTCTCCAATAGTTTCCATCAAAACTTTCCGGAGGGCGAAGATTCTTCACCAGGCGTTCAACTGATCCAGCTACATTAGCCAGACGGAAAACGCGGTTGAAAAGTCGGTCGACGTACAGCACTCAGTAACAACCCTCCCCTCCGAGGCCACGCCGGCCGCGTGACCCGTGACGGAAACCGTGACGCGACGTGGTTCGAAACGCCTGCCGTGTCGGAACCCCAGCCAACCGCACTTCACGGAGCCACCAGGCCTGCACCAGCCAGCTGGCCCGGCGGCCAGACGGCCGCCGCCTGCACACGACAAACGCCCGGGGGCGGTCTGACCGCGAGCGGCGCTGGTCAGCTGTGACGGCGGGGCACAATCAGGACTGGCACAGGTGTGACAAACACGTGCACCGGACGCCTAATGAAGTCGGCCGGCTGACCTGCTCCACATCGCACAGCACAGGCGACAAATGGGAACGCCGCGGCGCCGAGCCGGCTGCTGTGCACGGTTCCGCGGCTTTCCGGACCGCCCGTCCGTCTGCAGTTCGGCTCGGCGAAATGAAGACGCCCGAGACGCGTCTTCCCACCTCAGAGCTACCGTCGGCGCCGCGGCCCTCGACACCCCTCGACTCCGCGGCCGCGCCCAGAAACAAACCGCCTAATCATACGCAGCCGGGTGCTGAATGTTTCATGAGGTTGTGCTTATACGAATACGAACTACCGGACGCGGGCTCGACAACCTTTCGAGAGCCTTCGAGACCTTTCGAGAGCCTCCGTCGGTCGGAGCCGACTCGCTCGGTCGCCGTGCCGGCGGCCGTGTGGAAACCCTGGCCGGTGCACCCGGCCCGGGCGCCTGCAGCGGTGCTCGCTTGCAAACGGGTTGTCGAGAGAGTGCGACAATGCCGGGCCGTGCGTCAAGAGTGGCGGGACCGGGTTCCCTCCCGTGTTTGGTCCGGATGTTCCGCTGGAGCCACGCTGGAGTCCTGGCATCGCGCTGACCACGGCCTGCGCGGATCCTGCACTCAGTGATCCGTGTTCGTCCATCTCCGGGTGAACGGCCGATTTAGGGGCGAAGTTTTAACGCACGGTCACGCACAACACGGCCGTGCGGTGGTCATGACGACCGCCTGCTGGCCAGCTGCCAGCTGACAACTGGGTCAGATACCGAGACCAAGAGCCGATGGGACTCGAGCCCCCCCCCCCCCGCCAAAACGTCAAAATGTTTTTTTCAGGGTTTTTCACTCCAGAACGCTCCAGCATCAGGGTACATCACGTGCCACACGGTACTATACGAAACAAGACATATTTTGGGAATTTCGTAAAACAACCTATGTAGAAGAAGGCCAGCTCCTAAGAACTGTCCGGATTTCCTTCGGTTTTCCATTTTCACGTTTTTTTCCTTGGCTGATATATCTGAATATCATGTGCATTTGTCATGGTGTAACACACCACATCAAGGTGGCAATAGCGTACACACCATGATGCCAGTTCTTCAGGTCGGAAGGTAGCGCCTAATAGGTTGTAGCCTTCCGTACACCTTCATACCTGAGGCATAATTCTGCTTTCTCATCCAAACTTCAACTCAAAAGGGCACTTTTGGACTAGTAGGCACAGGCCCGAGGGGTGGTGAGCACAGGCAGAGCGTCACCAAGCGAAATGCCCGGCACTGAGTATGTAAAAAACGCTGCCAGGATGAGACACCAGCGCTCTCCAAACTGAGCCCATGATCACGACAGTTACAAGTGCTCTTTCTGGGGCCCACCGCGAAAAGTGCAGCTAAAAAAATACTGCAGATTTCAAAAGACTGTAATGGAGACAGCATTACTGTGCAGTCCCGTGATGTGATGGAATGTTAGTGATGGAAAACCTACGCGTTTTGGAATCTGTCCAGTTATTCGCCATGCATTGACAACACGTCCATTTCCCTTCAACGTAAGTAAGCGCAATGAAAAGAACAGACATCCTTGTAACGTCCCTGACATAGCTGGCTCATTTCGTCTGGCGTGGCGCCGCCCGCGCGAGCCACAACCGCACGCGGCCGGCCTGCGGCCAACCTTTCGCGGACCGCCGAGGGGGCGTGGCAGCATTCACGACAAACGGCCGTACTTTTCCACGCGGCGATCGCGCCGCAGGATAAACACAAGAACGCCGCCGGCGCCGCCATTTTGGAAATTCCGCGCCGCCCGCGGCGGAAGCGCCGCGCCAGACGAGCGGCGCAGCTGCGGCGTCCTCGGCGCGCGGGCGGGCTCAAAGCCCCGGCCGGTTCCGGCCGTGTAATCGGAGCTGGCCGGCCAGACGATACGCCTGAGGCAATGGAGGACAGCCGGCGCCGAGCCGCCGGCGCCGCGCTGAATGGCGCCGACTCATGCGAGATCCGACCCGGCTCACGTGCCGCCCGCGATCGGCCGGCCGCAGCCGCTGATCTGGCCTCCTTGCTCGCCCGCCAGGCTCGGTCTGGGCCACGGGATGACGCGTTCATGTTACGGTACGCCTAGCTTGACACCTCTGGGCGAGATTGAGCTATTTCGCCCCACATGTTCAGCGTTTGTTGAATAGCGGATTGGCTAAGAAGGCACACATTCAGCAACGCAAAAGAATCTTTACCGCCGTGAGTGACGCAACAAGTCACTTTTTGAAGTGACTTGTTCACCGGAACCGCAAGTCAACAGTTCATGGGACGAGCGGTACGGCTCTGGATGTCTGCTCCCCCCCCCCCCAGCCCCCACACGCTTCCTGCCAGAAATGTGCCATCAGACGCTGACGAGGCGTTTTTTTCCGCAGAAGTCTCTGGAACTCTCCACGCGGAGGACAGTGTCCTGTGTCGCTGCACTACGACGACGGACGAGAGGTTTTGGTGGCCAAGCTCTGGAGCTGGCGCTGACACTGCCGTGGGCAGGGAAAAACAGCCGAATCATGGCCAATGGTGACAAGGAAGTTAAAATTACGAACCCGTTGCATCCGCACCGTTCAGAACTCGGGCGTTTCGGTTCTGTCGAAGGCCCATATTTCATCGGTGAAGTAATACAATGGTATACCCTACGCGACCACATCATCTCTCCTCCTCTCATCACTCCTCGCTCATCATCGATGTCACACCACGCTATCATGAAATGGAATTTCTGGACATTCAGCATGCAACAATGAAGCACTCCGCTAAAAAGCACCAAGGAATTAGCCTTTGTTTGTCGTTTTCATACCACAACGCAAATCTCGGCATCGAAGCCTACAAGGAAAAAAACGACGAATGAACGCCTGACCTGTGTATCCAACAACCTCAGACGTGTTCATAATGGACAATGCCACAATCACGAACCGGAGCCACTTCGTCCTTCCACCCGGTCGACCACGACCGTGAGATATCCATCGCGCAGAGCACGACAACGGCTAATGGAGCAAGGGGTTCGGCACGCCTGCTCGGGCCGCCTTACGTAACACAAGACTCCTGCCGGACAGCGTGGCAACTGGCCCCGGCGGCCGATCGCATGCCAAAACAGACCGTCCGTCACGCGGGCTCCGCACCGGCAGTCACTCGGTTCGACGTCCGGTGCCCCGGCGTCCAGGCGGTCAACACCTTGACCTACTTGCTCAGCGCCGAGGCGGCCGGCCGCTCCCAGGCCATCGCCGTGAGGAAGCCGCCTATCTGCGCGCTGCCGTTATCGATTCTCTATCGTGACCTTATCCGATCGGCCAGTGTCGTCTCTGGGCTGGCGAGCACGGACCCTCGGCCGACTGTTTGCCGTGGCGATTCACCACGGCCTCGTTCCCATCTCCGGCCTCTGCCCCCGCCGCTGCGACCTCGCCTCCGTGAGAACGTCACGGTGACGGCTCACTGGGTTCCGAAGCATACCCTAATGTATAACACAATAATCATACCCACTTCCCTGTTTTGCCCGCGTTCTCGGATCAGGCGTTGACTTTTGCGGATCGCTCTTGCTGACCTGTTCCCCAACGGTTTTCGGAGTTATGGTGTCGTGGTTATGACACAGGTTTGGAGTGCCACATGGTAGATCGCTGAGCCCACCACTGGAAGTGGCCGACATTGCAACTTTTTCCCAGGACCAATATCACCAGATTTATGCAGTCAGGTGTCAGGAGTGTGGACTAAAATTCAAGCTGTCAGGCTTGTTTCTGTCGTGGTTCTGAATCGCCGCCGATTTGTATTGCCTGGGGCAGTCAGACACCAGTTCGGCAACGTCCTTTGCTCAATGCTGATTGGTTGGTGTCAGATAAGGGGAGGAGGCTGCAATACAACTGCAAGGAAGCCCAGCAACCGAGGGATCCAGAAGCATGAATTAACATTGCATCCTTGACACCCAGCTGGCTGAATTTGGCCACACTGCCCAGGACAGTGTTTCAGATGGGCGCATTCAGTCGAATTTG
Source organism: Capitulum mitella (assembly GCA_030062745.1). NCBI lineage: Eukaryota > Metazoa > Arthropoda > Thecostraca > Pollicipedomorpha > Pollicipedidae > Capitulum > Capitulum mitella. Next base: position 777,723 of record CP099852.1, on the reverse strand, counting down.
TGAAGCAATCCAAGCCACATGACTATTTCGTGCACTTTCCTCGGGAATTAATGAAAAAATATATCGTACTCAGCAATTTCGCTGGCGCTGTATGGTTCGAATGCATTGCCCAAGCCTGCATGGCGTAACATGTTGTGCTACCGTCACGGTACACAGCAGTCGCACGGCAATATTTCACGCACTGCAGGGAACCAGATTACACGTCCGATTATGCTCGTCCAAATCCCTACCGGAGGTGTACACACAAGCCTGGGGACCGTCACAGCGCGGCACTACACAGTGCGAGGAGACAAAAAGTGTCACATGCGACGTCACGGCCGCCCACAAACACCGACAAGCATATACGACCTTGCGCACAGAATCTCCTTGTGCAAACATGTCAAGAGTCACAAAACTATCTGACGCAGACATCACGTTGCGTCAGATCACTTCTCGCCGTGCAAAAAAACATCGTCACAATTACACCCTGGTCAGTCTCAAAACAGGCAGAGCTTCTCTTCCCGACACGACGTCTTTTCATGTCGCAGCCGCCATCCGCCACCGTCAACCAGCCCCGTCAGTCCACCATCCACATCAGCCCACCATCCCCGGCAGTCCACCAGATACATCAATCCACCAAACGCATCAGTCCACCATCCCCCGCTAGTCCGCCAGACACATCAGTCCCTCATTCACATTTGTTCACCATCCACGGCAGTCCACCACCCGCCACCACCAACCATCCACATCAGTCCACCGCCCAAATGATGCCACCGTCCCCGTCGGCCTGGCACCCGCGACCCGGTCCCTCACCTGATGATGGGCACGCCGCCGCTGCTGTCGTAGCCGCCCACCGTGTGCTGGTAGGTGGCGCCGTTACTGCCGGACGACAGCGACAGTCCGGAGAACGGCACGTGCCGGATGCCGTTGCTGAAGCCGAGCGGCGCCGCCGGCTCGGCGGACTGCTTGCGCTGCGTCAGCCGCAGCGGCAGCGCGTCCACGGCGGCGGCCGCGCGCGGCAGCAGGCTCTGCGTCGGCCAGCCGGGCCCGCTCTCCTCGCCGTCCGAGTCCTGCGGCCGCGTGCTCAGCGAGCGCTGCGAGCCGGCCGGCGAGTCGGCCGGCACCGCCAGCATCGACCGCTTCGACATGGCGCCGTGGCCGGGGGACGGGCGCGGCTGCTGCGGCGCGCCTGAGGACGGGACGGCGCCGCTGGCGGACGGCGGACGGACGGCGGCGACGGACGCCGGGGGACGCTCGGGGTCCTGGGCGGCAGCGGGACGTCGCAGAGCAGGCGGAGGCCGCGGCGGGCCGCAGCGGGAAGGATGCTCGGACTAGTCGGAACCTGGACACTGTTTGGCACGAAGATTCCGGGACGAGGTTTGACGAAAACCGCAACGAGACGACTGCCGGGTGCAGGGCACGGTAGGTTTCCGACAAAGTCGTGCCGCTAGGGGGAAAGGCACTTCGGCTACAACCCGCAGTAGACGATGTGGCAGTTGTGGGCAGCACTACTTTCCGACGGAGCCAACCAGCGCCTGTTCAGCCGCCACCAGTGTGCCGTGCCTGGAAGCTTGTGCAGGCAGCGGAAAACCCGACGTCCGGTCCCGGCCGGAAGTCACGTGACCTGCGTCGGGCGAGTGACCGGTGTCACAGCACTCGGCACCTGGACAGAGTGCCTGAGCGGCCTCAGCTTCCTTCAGCGTCCTCAGTCGTGCTCCGTCCGCTACCTCTGCCAGCGCGTGACTTGCGGCACCCAGCACCGGCTGACACCACACTGCTCGAGCCGACCCGAACCACTGAACGCCAGCTGACCGCCCGCCGGCCGGCGCCGCACCGGCTCATGACGTCACGCCCGGCCCGTCAGCTGGCGGTGACGTCACTAGGCGGCGGGCGAGCTCTGCGAAGGCTGGCTCGAGCGGCACGCCGGAATGTCATTGCGGCTGTCGAGATTTGCGTGACGATAGGCAGACCGCGAGCGTAGGGGGTGGTCGAAGTCAAACATCAGTCGCGCACGCGCTTTGAGCTGATGTTAATACACTTAACCCCATGCAAGTGTAAACCGGAGACTGCGAACAGAATTCTAAGGCTCGGGAAGCGTAGGAGCACGGCTAAAACCGGCACGTTTCCGCAGCGACGCTGGATGTGGGGGGAGGGGACGCGGACGGCCCATCGATACAACGAAAATTTAGCATTTTCCCCATGGTGTTATATGGGAAGAACCCAGGGGCGTCGATTCCTGCAAATGAGTGGAGAGGCCGAACCGAGGGCCCGACAGCCTAACCTCCCCCAAATGTGGGTTTCTTAACGGAAGATTTAGCTCACTTTATTTCGACCAACGGAAATTTATGACTTTTTCGTTACTATTGGCTAAATAAGAATTGCACTTACCCCTATGTATATAGGTATGTATATGCGTAATGTATATATATATATATATATATATATATATATATATATATATATGAGGTAGATAGATTCGTCGCTTTAGACTTTATTCTTTACTTTCCGCCTTTTTCTTATCTATCGCGGCCGTTTTTGGGCTACCCTTTGCTCATTCGCCTTTAAAACCGGCAGAAAATATTGGATTGGCCCAAACCAACATTGGGCAGGCGCAAATCAACACTGGGTGGTCCAGGGACCTCCCAAAAGAATCCAGATCGACACCCCTGGAAGACCCCATTTAAAAATGGGTGCCACACACGTGGGTCCCACATAATGGGTCCCACACACACACACCTTGAAAACGTTCCGCAGTATATGCACGTTTGGACCCAATGTTGTGGTCAGACTGAATTGCCAACAGTCGAATGATGTTATGGGTATGGGCTTCAGCTTTGCGCGGACTCGGGCAACCACTCAGGGGCGCAAAGAAACAGCAAGACTCCGTCCCGCTTGGAAATTGTATCCCGAAATTTCAGAGGCTCCTCAGCAGGACGGCATAATCTGTCCCCACAGCAGCCCAAGTTCCTGAACGCTGGGAGGCTTCCAGCGGCCATCACCACATGAAAATCATGGTTTCAGGATGAGCACGGGCAATGCTGGCTGCAACGAAGTGGAAGCCTTCTGATTGGTCTGAGATAAGGACTGCAAACTCCGCCGTTTTCCCCCGTTTTTATCATTAGCGCAACAGCAGTGTGAAATGCAACGTCATGCTTCTAAACCCGCCAGCGCCCATTTTCCTCGTTTCTCCAGCGTACCGATGCTTGTCTCTCTGCCGTATGAAGAGAGTCCATTGAGCGTTTCATCCCCAGAGGTCGAAACACATATTCAAAAATCTGCCACTCTTGACGGGGTACGTCCCGCGCTCCAGAGCCCCTATGTGGTCTCAGTCATAAAGTGAAAGCTCTCACATTAGATCGGAGTCTTCCCAGACCGCTGAAAGCTCACGGCCGCAGTAGCTCGCCTCTGTGTTAAAGCTCACGGCCGCAGAAGCTCGCCTCTGTGCTAAAGCTCACGGCCGCAGAAGCTCAGCCTCTGTGCTGCGAAGCTGGTACGAAAATAAACGTAAGGAAGCTGCAGGGTAATGGTGATCCGGCCAAAGGTAAAAAACGGGACACCGGCCGGCCGGCTGGAAATTTCGTCACCAGTACGTAGCACAGAGGTGTTACAAAAAGTGCCATGAAGTAGTGTCGTTTGTTTAAAAAGTTCGCTTCAGCTCCACGTTACATGACATTGTGCCAAGACAGGATTGGCTTAAAGTTCTCCAGTCTCCCGCGACCCTGCAACCCTCACCTACGTGGAGGCAAAGAGTGAATCAACGATAATTGCAGTATTAAGGACTCACAGCCGGTAAAACAAGCTCAGCCGACTTTGGACCCAGGCCAATGTGTTATCACCTTCGGTGCTGATGTCATGTTCTCTTCTCGGCTGCCAATGTTATGTCTGTGTGCAAAGCTGCATGGATAAACAGAAGCATCTGTTCCAACAAATTAGTTTGAAACACGGGTACGTTCTCGTATAGCAGCCATTGCACCGGAAGACGATCTTTACTGCAGGCTATGTTGTACCTCACGCGATGCAAAACTCTTTTTTATCACGTCTGGGATTAAAGCATGCTTGACTTCCTAACCCTTAGCCCGGCACCGTGTCAAAAATGGTACCCCCTCGGTTTTTCGTGAATAACTTCTGAACCGTCAGAGCCAGCCCAACCAAACCTTAAGTAGCTGTATATCAATCGATTTTACATATTTTGGCCAAAACCATGTCCATGCTAGGTCAGGTCATGGAGATATGACGTCATAAGTGAACCTTTATATGCATGTTTTTGCCTCTTCCCGTGGTGGCGAAAACATACTTCGTTTGTTTCTGTAATATTCGCAGGTATAATGCATTAATTATTTGGATTTACATGGTATACGGTCCTTCAAAAGCATATGCCACCGTGACACGTCAACGCTAGAGGTCGTGCTAGGTAACATGCATGGTGACACTCGGACTGATTTGCATTGTGGATGATAAAAGTGGTTTTCGCTGATCTTTCCCATCGTTCAAGCCAGACAAGCAAATCCATATGTGTCGCTTAGCAAGGTTCACCAAACGCAGCGTGAGTTCATGTCAGGCCACGTCATAGGTTGGTGTCAAAACGAAATGAAATATCACATTGTCTGTGGGAGATAGTGCAATAACATCAGAAAGCAATTATTGTCCCTGGTCAGAAAACGAAAAATGACTTTCTGTTCCGACCTGGTTTGACCTTGACCCGATAAGGAGCAGGCAGAGTGCGTTTCACTATCACGAGATGTCATGTCAGTTCCGTGCTTGACGCATTTAAGAATCTCAGGGAGTAATTATTGCTTTTAGTCAAGAAATGGTGATGCAACCTCATCTGACCTAACCTAGAATGGCCTCGACTGGATAAAAAGCAGGTAATGCAGAACTGATCAACAGAAGGTTTCACTTCCGTCCTTTTTGTCATGTTGACTAAAACGGCTGTGAGTAGTATCAATCTTTGACATGTAAAGTAGGACCAGTATTTTTTCTGACCTATGTTCACCCTGAAATGACATTTTTAACATTTTGGCATGTTTCTGATGCAGAAGATCGTATCCTTTCGTTTGACACCCTGTTGAAGGCTCTAATAGCAGTATTGCCGATGACATGATGCACGAACCGGTGTCAGTTTTTTCGACGTCGGGTAATGCGCTTTGCATGACCCGCAACGTCATCAATCATGTGACTAGGGCTTACATAGAATTTTCTGCGTCTGAAAGGCTCAGGGATTGATTGATTAGTGGTAGGCCGGCTCAGATCCGACGGCTGGATCCTGAGATAACAGGCCCCCCCCCCTTCCACCACTGCGCAAGTTTTTAGGTAAAAAGAATGAGGGAGTATGGTGTTCAATAATCCGGGAACATTCAAACAAAAGCATACTTCAACGACATACTTCGTGATGTCCATATTAGCCGCTCTGGCCACTCCCCCATGTCAGACAATGCAAAACCACACCATTGCCGTGATCGGTTGTTCGGTCGGTAAATCGCTGGTCTCCCCATCCTGACCAGACGGGCTCGAGTCGCCCCGGTGCTCGATATTTGGCCTGCTGTTCAGCTGGCAACTGGCCACAAGAGGATCAGGCTTATTACCGCACGGTTGTGTCGTGTGTCGGCACCGTTGGCGGCACTTAAAACTTTCGCACAAAATCAGCCGTTACCTGGAACTGCTCGATCGGTCATAGGGCTCGGAATCCGTGCGACAAGCTATGCTTAGTGCGGGTTCCGGCCTCTGACATCACCCCAGCAACATTGTGGATCATTTTTTTTATTTTTCTTTAATATATGCAATAACAGAGAATAGTAAGGAAGAAAATTCAAACAAACCTGTACGGTGAACTGAAGGGTAATTCACTTGCCCTCCTCCATTCATTCAGACGTCCGCGCTCTCTCAGGCGTAAAGTTTTTGGTTTCCCGCTCTCAGTACATGGTACGTATGTCAAGCTGGTGGGGTGAGCCGGTTTACCCCCGCGATGACGTGTGCCGCCCCGTGTCACAAGGTCATCAAGGATCTCCGGTTGGCCTGTTCAGCGCTCTGATGATCATCCGTAAGGGCTCTGGTATGAGCAGGCATTTTTATATACGCATAAGGCAGCAAGGTTTGACAGCACTTTGAGAACCGTTGCGACGTCGTGGGTGTTAGTCTTGACTGAAACTACTGCAGGGATGGCTATTGGTGCTGAAACTTCGCGGGGAACAGTACTTTGTTCTGCGGAGTGTAATGACGATTGTCTGGGTGAATCACTACGACGGACGTGTTTTGTCCCCGTCAGATAACTCCCCTCTCGGAAAACGGTCGTAAATCTGACACTGAGGCACACTGGGAGTCAATATTGTTGCGGGACCCAAACAGAGAACGTCACTGAACTGTCAAATAGGAGCAGTGCTGGTGTCATCGCTCACCAAATATTGGAGGCCTACAGTTCCGCAGGAGCCCCGGCATCGAAACCTGAAAGGTACCACGAATCTAAGAACAGGAAGCTTGTGCCACCACTTTGGGTGAGCCGGATAAGGGTTGGTCTTCAGCAAACATCGGTTGCCCTTGGCAACCATTTCACTGTGCATAGTGTGCTCGATGGACTTACTCCTCAGGTTTATGTCCCATTGACATTTCGAGCAGCCATGACACAGAGGTTTCTTCTGAGAAAGTGAAGAAAAAATCAGAGGCTACAGCATCTAGCCAGGGAACAAAACCTTGCAAATTCAGGCCTCTGTAGAATGTGTGATGGCAAGGGCGCGAAAGGGGTTTCCTGGGAGGGGGGGAGCTTAGTGAGAACTGAAATCATACGAAAACCACTTGCTGGGAGAATTATGTACGATGGGTTTCGCACGAAAACTCCTTTTGGTCACCGGTGCGTGTTCCCGCAAATGGAGTGTGGCAAGACACCTCACTCGCTGTGTCCGTGCTAGTAAACAAGAAAAAATGTGGGCCTAATGGGGGGAGCCGAGCCCCCGGGCCACCCCCCCCCCCGGCTGTTCCGACGTCTGATGGCAGCGTACAATAGTCAGCTCTGGTCACTACGGCGAAGGAAGACCAAGGAAGATTAAAATTATCGAAAAATAATTGATGCTGTTACGTAACACCAGTTATATATGAGTTCAATGCCGCAATGATCTATGATATTTAAACATCATACGTCATTATTACTTTGTATTCATGTGTATATTATATAGCTGCAGGTGTTGAGGGGAGCATTCCTCCTTGGTCGACTTCTCACAGAATACCTGGCTGGTTTGTAAAATGTCGCTGGTCATGTTTTCAGCTCTCAGTCGTTAACAAAATACGATTCATTAAAAACTATTCTCTAGCTGCCCGCTGCTTTGACGTAATGGCTGCAAAAGTTTATTGGCCTTTGCCCACTAATGGTGTCACGCACCACCAGTCACGCACCACAGGATGCTGCTGAGCAGGACACCAGAAATTTGGCAAAAATCGCATTGAAGCTCCGTAAACATAAAGATTTTGGACCTACGTGTTTTGGAAACTGGTGTCAAAGACTACAGACTAGAAGTTTACTTTCTCGGCTCAAAACACGCGATAAAAGTGGGACATTCTGTCTAGTTTTTTTATATTTCATGGTCCCCATCCAGCATTTGTTGCATGTGACGCAGAAGGCGGGGCGTGCGTCCTCCTTTATCCCCTCTTATGAGTTCCAGCATTCAGTTGCTCTTCAACAGGCCAAACTTCAGAAATATGGCTCAGCACTGTTTATAAAAGCCAAACTAGCGGGCTCCCACACCGCGGTGAAACACAAACTGCAGTCCTCGGTCGTCATGGGCCTCGCTACTCACAGGCCACCCTTTCATAACGTACTGCATTTTTTATGGGTCGTTTGCCCTCTATCCCGTAACGATTTTTCGTAGTAGATTCATGTCTCGTACTACTGGCGTAACTCAAGTCAAATGAATGCCTCCGTCCGTCGGTGGCATAACTTACTGAAGACTTTGGAGAACCTGGACACGACTGCTGCTAAATACAGGTGCACGGGCTGGATCCCTGGTCTGATTACCGGGGCCCACCTGTCCCGCCAGTTTGGAGTGGGGTGGCCTGAAACCACACCGAAGTCAGGCGATAAATCAACCTGGGTTCTGCACCGCTGAATCTGCGAGTTTAAGTCGTCACCGGCTATTCTTTTGGTAAAAAAACGACGAGTTTGGTAACAGTTTAAGCCATTCTCCCCGTTTCCTTCAGCGGCGTTTTTTTTTTGTGGCAACGTCATCCGGACTACAAAGGTGAAACATACCTGAAAATTTGGATCCTACTTCCAGAAGTTGGACCGCTACTCATTAATGTGCATCATGTCATACTCGTCATCATCATGCTCATTAAATGTGCATCTCCACATAAGACGACTAACAGAAGATGACCTATTTGGGACGCACGAAAATATTGTCGGTAATATGATCGACTTGGCGCCATTTCCTTACCGAAATTTGTGCATCCGCCTTGCGCATGGTTTCCTCGTATTGAGCACTGCACTTAAACCAGCGATTCTTTCGACACATGTGCCTCGGAATACGAACGTGACCACGGTGATGTGTACACAAATACTGTCTCCATTTATTGCCGCGCTCCGGACGGGAACTTATTAAGCTCTACCCCGTGAGGTTTTTTGAACAGCCTGAGACAGATCTATCCAACTTGGTGATTGTTCTTAGTTTCCGTTTTCGCATGCAGGATTAAACGACTTGACGCTGGAATTTTATCAGAGGCGTCTTAAGAAAGTGTTTTTTGGGAAGCATATTCGGTCTTGTTTCGTCACTTTCAAGGCAGCTCTCCCGACTCGCTCTATTCGATGTTGTGGAAATGAGATAGAAGTTTTTTGGCATTGTAATCACCTTGTGACGCACTTGTTACATTTAATGACGACAGCGCCGGATGCGAGGGGAGCAGAAGGGAGCACTCAGAAGGGACATTACCCCTGAAAAGCTGATTCTCAACTTTGCCGCATGAAGTTTGATCCTAAGGACAGTTTTTTACATCCTGTTCTTCCTTTTTGTCTATTCTGACACCTAAACAGGACGGATCCGGGGGAGTGGCGAGCGGAGCGGCTGCTTCCCCCTCCCCTTAGCATTTAGGCGCCGCTAGTGACCTTCATGTGATTAAGGGCGCTGCCGAAGGCAGGCGAGAGCATGGCAGCCATTACGTACGAATGTTATCCGTGGCTGCAAAGACACCCTGTCGTTAAAGAGCGAATATGTGGCATCGTGCACCCTGGCGACAAGGTACGGTCGACCTTATGTTTAAATAGCATTGAGGAAGCGGCCTTAACCCTATTCCCGGAGGGCTAGACGGTATGGTCGATTCCCGGCAGGGGGGCGGATTCGCCCCCCCCCCCTCTGAGATCTCGAGAACTATTCGCCCGATTTCATCGCAACAAAGCGCGATCGATTTGCCGTGACGTGAACTACATTTTTATGAAAAGAAATTTTCATATTTTTCGAATTTGTGGATACATGGCGGCAAAAACGTCTAAATGCGGGGTTCTTTTGGACTTCTTATAACTCCGTTGTTTATGGGTCGATTTCAATGAAACTGGCATGAATCGAGAGATTATAAATATGGCTTTTACTATGGTTACACAAATTTGAAATTTTGAGAAAATTCATGGGCGTTTACAGGGTTTCAAAAATAGGATGATTGGTTTTCTAACAACTGAATGAACAAAAAAGGTAAAAACATTTCTTTGGCTTCTGCTGGTCATGCTATGCTAAAGAAGTACAAACCGCATTACAATGTTTGTATAATGTTAGCATAGGCGGTGCCAGGGACATGAAAAAGGGGGAACTGTCATGGTCACACGTTCTTCAGATCAACTTGTGACCTTTGACCTTAAATGACCTCCAGTGACCTTGGGATCGCTTGGAATGTTCTCGTGTGCATTTAATTTTATCTGTAAACGTTTTCAATCATTTGAATTCACTCTATTTCAAAAATTTCATTTTATGGCTATTGCGATAAAGGGTACGCGCACTGACATTTTAGGTCATAGCTCCGTGACCCGACCTGATGTCAAGCTGAAACTTAATACACAAGTAGAGGGCACCCTTCTACGTTACATGTATTCCGGGTTTGGCATTTGAAGAAATGGCGCCGAAATTATAGCGAAAAAAACAAAGTTTGATTTTTGACCTTGACCTGACCTTGTAAAATGGCCTCAGATAAACAAAATTACATCTGCACATTGCCCAACTATTTAACTATACATCCGCGTAAATTTTTAAGTTCTAGCTTTAAAACTCTGTTTTTGGCAGACATTTTCCTTTTACCCTCAGCATGGCCAAAAATTGCCTGAGGTGCCTCCCAAAAACGTGGCGTGGCTCCGCCCCTGAGCAAAGTAAAATTGTGAAATTTTGTCATAGCGCGTGGAAAGAATAGCTAGGAAAAGTGACCAAGTTTCGTGACGCTGCGTTAAAAACCCTGGAATTGGCAAAAAAAACCCGACGTGGGGCGGATCCAGCCCTCCCCCCCCTGCCGGGAATAAGGTTAATGTAGCTCCCATGCGCCAGTCCTTAAACAGGCACCGTTAACACAAAGTCATGTAACACAGGCAGGACACAGAGGACACAGAGACGCCCTTGCGCTGGTATACGGGCGCCCTGGCGTTGAAAAGGCACTCCTGTGATACAAATCGGATACAAATGTGATACAAACAATATGTATCTATACACGTGGGGATAAGTGCAGTTTTTTATAAATAGTAACAAAAAAATCACGAATTCCCGTTCGTCAAAATAAAATAGGCTGACTTCGTTGAAAAACCCACATTTGAGGGGTGGTTGGGCTGTCGGACCCTTGGCCCCCCCCCCCAATCATTTACAGAAATCAATGCCCCTGGTCTCAAGGATTTGTTTAAGCTATCTTGCAGTGAAATGGGATAGTTGGGTCCCGAGATGTAGGGAGAGGGACGAATTAGGCCCCACAGCGAGATCTCGCTCTAAAAGAGAAAGCAATTCAACAGTTTTTTTCTGTGGAGGACGATTCTCAACGCATGGTGTGTTGTGCTGTATACTTCTGGATGAGTTTAGGGCTTGAACACCCATTTTTGGTTCTGCATCTGTTTCCCTATGGCTTGCTATTTTATACTGACGCCTAAACTCAAACCCCTGTTAATTTGGTGCTTCCAACCAATAAACATGTGCTACGTCAAGCAGGTATGTCAATTTCTGAACGTGATTGGGGGGACCGAGCCGTGGGCCCGACAACCTCAGCTCCCCCAAATTTGGGTTTTTCAACGGATTTAGCACAGTTTATTTTGACCGACGGAAATTTACAAGTTTTTGTTGCTTTTGATCGAATAAAAAAATGTAATTATCCCCAAACACTTAGGTATATATATATATATATATATATATATATATATGTGTGTGTGTGTGTGTGTGTGTACAGAGAGAGATAGAAAGAAAGATATAGATGCATTGTTTTAGACTTTATTCTTTACTTTCTGTCCATCTCTTATCTACTAGAGTCGTTCTTTTCGTTGTCATTACTAATTTCCCTTTCAAACGGGCTGAAAGTATGGGGGGTTCAAACCAACACGGGGCCCAAATTAACATTGGATGGGCCAGGGCCATCTCAAAAGAATACAAATCGACACCCCTGACGCCAAGCGATATACCGGGGCAAGCCTTATGAGGGTGAGAGTCAGATCCCACAAAAATGACATATTTAAGCAAATCACGACGTTCAGGGTTTCCGCACTTAAGGCTGTATCTTTTTTTGGAGCGCGTCAGTTCGTTCCGGGCAAAGCTCTCTTGCCGCCAGTCGTACGTTACAAATGAGAATCTGATTATTGTGGTATCTCTGAGAATTGACCCGTAATGCACTTGGGAGGAAGCGTCTACGGAGTCTCTGCTCTTAACGGCTCATACGGTGAAATGCTATGGCTTACTGCAACCGTTTTTCTCGCATTCTTAGTCTTAGCCTTCATTTTATTCCCAAGTCTTAGTCTTGTCCGGAACAGGAAAATACCTAAAGGATTCTTTAATTGGCAGTAATTTGGGAGCATTAGGGTTTCGTCGGAATGAGGCCGTTTTCGGCGCACGTATGAGTCAGTTTCGTTTTGATGCTGGCCGCGCGCCCGCGGCCGGCGGGTTCAACTGGCTGACCGGACGCGACTGGCCCTCGTAGCAGAACGGAGTCGTGTTCTTGCATTTGTCCAATTCATCTCCCGTCCGTCTGATTTCATCCCAGGAGCTGCAGGTAGATGGTAACTGCTGGTGTATCCGATGCATGGAATGGGAGCTAAAAACCGGTAAATTGAGTTATGTGAACTTGGATGCGTGCCATGGGTTGAGTTGATCGTCCTGGGAATTTTATTTTTTTCCGGAAAGCCTTCGTCCTCCTCGAACAAGAATGTTTATGCTACACAGATTGGCACAGAAGACCTGAACTCAGATCCTGAAGGTTGAGGTACTGGGAACTGCAGACAAAACTATTATGCAGGTGTGAAAGCATTATTAGGGATGCCAAATCTGAGGCTAACTTGAAAAGCATTTTGAATTTAGTTCCCTGTCTGATGAAAGGCCATTAGTATGGCTGTGCCTAATTTGATGGTGTAATGCTGATGTGTAGACTTGAATTCTGAAATGCGAGGCAGTACAGATCCAGGATTTGAAATGGAGTAGGTATAATGCAGAAAATGGGCATAATGCATTTAAAGCTGATGTGCACCCACTGCAGCCTTTTTTGGTGTCTGGGGGCATTCCAGTGCCATTCTTAAAGAGTCTGATATTCTCTATATGACCAAGGCTGGAAAAGGTGTTGTTTTTGGTGTTGATGAACACCAGAGAATATGTGCCTCAAAAACATTTAATACTCCGAAAGTATATTTGATTTCTGGTCACCATCGGAAAGCAATATTATAGCCATATTGGCAGATTTCTAACTTTGGAAGCAAATGACTGTCTCTTTTCAGTAAGAAGCAGGTTTGATGTCATAATTGACTTACACCAAGAATGCCAACTTAAATCAGTACTGTTCCTTGCAAAGTTTTGTGGTCCAGAACAAATATTGTTTTCTGATACCAGAAACCAAAATAAAATTTCTTGCTCTGGTTATGACAGAACTTATGAAGCCCATAGCTCCTTGTACATTGAAGGCAACGCTGGACACCGATATTAAATACTGTAGAATAAATGTGTTTACGATTAATCCCTTGGGTCTTGGCCTGGACTGTTGTATTGTTTTATTTATACAAGAGAAAAGTACATGCTAGATGATTTGTTTTTCATGACAGCAAAATTCTCTCTGCAGGCGGGCAGCATCCTCAGGTAGTAATGAACAGCAGACGGAAGGGTCCAGGGCTGAAGGTGTCGACTGCTAGTCCAGACCCTCCAGCACCAATGTAAGTGAGATGCATCAATGGATTTTGTAAGGAACATATTGTCCAGTAGTTTTCTTGTAGTGTTGTTTTGGCTGATATGTTTTCTTACCTTGCATGACAGCAGGAAGAGTCAAATTCCCCATTCACAGTGTTAGTTTAAACTATGTGATGTGGTTTTTGGAAGATGTATGCCAGGAATAATCAGACAGCCATTGTGTGGTGTCTGAATGTTGCATTGCATTGTCAGCTAGCACAAAAAAATGGAGTTTATGGCTTGTGTCCATGCCTTGTTGCATTGCTGTGGAACACTGCTGTGAATCTGGTGCAAAACAGCAGAACTATATCCAGGTCATTGTCCATGCTGGGCAACATCTTCCCACAACTTTTTAATGTTGGCTGTCTCATCCATCTTTGAACTGTCACACTTGTTTTTGCACATCATCCTTGTTTTATTAATGTAGCATTGTCCATTGTGGTCCTGATATCAGTTTTCCCCTTCCTATTTTACATGACCCAAGAATGCATTTTAGTTTATTTGTGTCTTGTAATTCAACATAATACAGTATTTCTAAAACTTTACTCTCTTTCCTTATACCCATCCTTTTGCCATTCATTCAATGGGGCCCAAAGCAGACCCAGAACCTAAGGCTTGAGGCCCATTTACCTGGACCCAGAGATTCCTGGTTTTTACCTGTTATGGCTACCCATTGCTTCATATCTAGGAGATGTCTGATTTAGGTCCAGTGTGATTTCTGCTACCTATGCCTCTGATAGGTGACTGAAAGACAACAGCTCATGACCAGTCCAAGGTTACCTGTTTCATTCCAGCTTTTGTTCAGTTGATGTAAGTAATTGAAAAGGAATGTTATCCCATAACCCATATTTTGAATGAAGATAGTCAAGTCATAGCCTGTTGTCACTCAGCTGACCAGGCTATGACTTGACTATCTTCATTCAAAATATGAGTTATGGGATATATATATATATATATATATATATATATATATATATATATATATATATATATATATATATATATATATATATATATAGTTATATGTATGTAGTCATAGCCTGGTGTCTGGAGAGACCAGTCTGTAATATATGTTTATTTTTTATTGCATTTTTATGTTTGTATATATATGTATATATATATACCAGACCAATGAATGCATGTTATAGTGTTTGTATTTATTGGCCTGTGCATTCTTTTGTTATGTCATGTTCAGGATGGCTACAGAATGTAGGCTTAATCAGTTGCATTTTCTGAAGCTCCTAAATATTTTTTTTTTAGTAATCACAACAGATGATAATGGCAACATTTTTCAGACAATCCAAATATGTTTATAAAAAGTAGATGAAAGTGGAACATCCCCTTTAAAGTCACTGTTGGTCCCTGTCCACTTCAGCAAGTTAGCATGTGACCCAAGGTCAACAGCTATCCTACATTTGGGTTCCCAGCATTGCTGTTTTGCAAGCTGACCAATTCCCGCCCTGCCGAAGCTAGGCACTGACCTCTGACATGAGGTCACCAGTCATCTCTGACCTGATGTCGCCAGTCAATGGTGTAAATTGAGATCACAAGTCTTCCGTTGCCTGAGATCGTCCGTTGGTTTCTGGCCCGTGCTCACCATGTGGCGCCTGACCTGGGGCGATCGCGGCCTACGTATGGCCTGACCTGAGGTCACTGCCTGACCTGTGACCGGCGCAGCACGCCGCCGCGGAACCTGGACGTGCGGACCACGCTGCGGATCGGCGCCAACACGCTGGAGGTGCAGGCCGCCGACCTCGACCTGCTGGAGAACCTGGGGCGCGGCGCGTACGGCATCGTCGACCGCATGCGGCACCGGCCCACCGGCACCGTGCTGGCCGTCAAGGTCAGTCGCCGCGCAGGACGAGGCAGGGCAGCGAGGGTTCAGTACGGCCAGCTGGCTTCCGTCAAGGTTACTGGCCGCGCAGGACGAGGCAGGGCAGCGAGGGTTCAGTACGGCCAGCTGGCTTCCGTCAAGGTTACCGGCCGCGCAGGACGAGGCAGGGCAGTGAGGGTTCAGTACGGCCAGCTGGCTTCCGTCAAGGTTACCGGCCGGGCAGGACGAGGCAGGGTATTAGGGACTCGGCGTCATCCTTTGGCTGGCGAGCTCCGTGGAAATCCCACTGTTGGTGGTCACGGCTAGCGTCTGCTGATAATGTGACGCGGAGAGGTCATCCGTTAAAGCTCGTGAGCACTATGCGTGCTGCCTTCCTTAACGTGAAGGTCCCTGTCTGCTCGCCCAGCGATGGCATCCATTGAGTTACATTCCAGGTCTGTTTGCAGTCTTCCGACAGTGTGTTTCAGTAGCTGTTCATGTCATGGCCAGGCTAGCACTGTGTGTAACATGAACATGGCCAGGCTAGGCCTGGCAGTGTCGCCATCTGGGTAATGGACACCATCAGCTGCATAGTCCTGGAAGTCTGTAGCTGCGTTTGTCACGACCAGACTGCATTTCTGCCATTTAGTTTGCTGACAGTGCCTTATTTACGATGGCCCACAGTACCTTGCTTTTGTCACTCACCCTCCAGATCCAGATTACCCTCTAAATCACCTAACGTTGTTCGTCTGTTGGCCAGCGTGCTGTGCGTCCGTCCCCGTCCGGTGGCGTGTGACCTGAGGTCACAGGCGGGTGTGTGACCTGAGGTCGGTTTCTGACGCAGCGTCCTCTCGGCCAGCAGAGGATCCCCGCCTCGCTGAACTCGCTGGAGACCCGCCGGATGCTGATGGACCTGGACGTGTCAATGCGCACGCTCGACTGCGAGTTCACCGTCCAGTTCTACGGCGCGCTCTTCCAGGTCGGTCAAGGTCACCGGGAAGGTCGGAGGGGTCAAAGGGATCACGACCTGGATCGCCTGGGTGCCCCGGCTGGTTCAGGGCAGAGGGACCAAACATTGTCAGGTCGTTCTGGAGACTGTGTTCAAGCTGTCTGCGTTATCTGTGTTTGTGTCTGTGTTTGTGTTTGTCTGTGTCATCCCGGCAGTTGTTGGGGTATTTGGCCACCTGACACGCATTGGGGGCGGGAGACGAAGAAGAAAAAACACGACCCTACTGAAATACTCCCCACTAGTGAACTGATTCGACTTATTCAAACGGCAACCGATTACTCTTTGTGATGCGACCCAGGGTCATGTCACGCCCTTGGACCTTAAGATTATGTCTTGGTCACAAGTCACCACTAAAGTCAATATTTAATCGATTTGGGATGTGCTGTCTTCTTACAAATCGGGGATTGCAGGCGTTACAACATAAAAATACTCAACGATATATTCATAGGATGCTGCTTCACATCTGTTTGAAAAACATGAGACACAGGTTAACCTGGGTCATCTGGTACTAAGAGGTACGTTACATGTTAGTTTTAAATTTGCCTAGTATGGCGCGTAAAAGTTGGTAAGTGATATAAAACTCTATCAAATACCTCTAAATACCCGTTTTGCGCAAAAAATGAAATGATTGTGAGAACTGCTTTTGTGAAATGACTTAAAAGCTACATTTTAACAATTTGCGGGTATATGAATTGAATGTATGATGACCGGATGTGAGGTTGTGAGTGATCTACGTTGACATCTCACGACATTTTAACACTTACTGCACACCGTCAGCTATCCCGCATTATGGGCAGATCAATAAGGATCAGTGAGACTAAAAAAACAACAAAATTGTACGCCATTATCCTTGTGACTTAATTTTGGCTTTACACTGAATAACATCGACAAAAAGGAACTCGAAAGCGTGTCTGACCGTCCTCGTAGCCGGCAGCTGATTGATATCTATAGTTTTGAAATGATTTGCTGCCATGCATAGGCCCATCAAACCCTTGTGTTCATTTGGTTTGTGGAACACCCACAGATGTGGATACAGATTAGGTACACGTTGGCAAACACAGCTGCAGGGTTGGTAATTTGGTTTCTGTTCATGGCGTCGGAGTATAATTTTCGTTTTGTAGTGCAAAATTTTGCGAAGAGTAATATTGGTTTAAGCTGGAGGTCTTGGTGTCAGTCATTTATGATATGCCTGATTTTTGCTGAATGGAGACAGAGTCACTTACTTGCAGAGTTAGAAATTTGTCAACAAGGCTATAATGTAGCTTCTTGATGGAGGCACAAGGTCAAGCTTTTTGGAATATTAAATGCCTTTGGAGCACATTGGTGTTCTTCAACACCACAAAAAACAGCACCTTTTCCGACCTTGCACAGATGTGCAACAAGTGTACAACCACATGAAATATGTTTGCACCCGTGCATATGTGTTTGGGATATGTGCGTTGATTTCGTTTTTAAATGACTGTCGTTTCTTTTGGCGCACCGGAGTTTCAAATCGGAACTGTGCAAGGGTCCAGTTTCCGCCCGTACCTGGCCTGATGCTTGACTTTTTCTCTCTTAACTTGCCATAAAGTGACGCTTGTGAGCGTGATGTCCTGGTAGCGACGCTTGTCGTCGGATCTTGTCCGATGTCAGGTTTGGCCCGGTTTTGCGTTGTGTCTGACGCTGTCAGGTCATGTGTCGGGTCTGTTGTCCGCCGCTCAGGAGGGGGACGTCTGGATCTGTATGGAGGTGATGGACTTGAGTTTAGACAAGTTTTACCAGCGAACTTTCGCCCACGGCGTGGCCGTACCCGAGGAAATCCTGGCAAGAGTCGCCTACTCGGTAAGAGAGCGTTTTACGGCACGTCGTGCCGTGCTTGTGCCAGAAGAGCAAACTGTCATTGGCGTTGTTTTGGCGTGCTTAGAGCTGCATGGAAAACAGCGGTTTGGATCGTTTGGAAAACTAAGTCATCGCTTTGTATCGCTTTGTCATCGCTCGGTAGACGTAATGTTGAACACTCATAATGCGGCCGCTCGCCGGCCAGGTGCCTGAGCTTTGCTCTCAGATTGGCGTTAGATCTTGAGATTTGAATAGCCAGTGTGTCGCTGCTGCCTGGTTTGAAAACCGGGCTTGGCGCTCAGCGTGCCCATAACGAAAAAGCATCTGGAAAGCATTTGATATAATTATAGAAAATGAAGACTTGTCGAGGCGATTTTGTCATGGCATCATTGCAACCAACGAACCAGGGATAGCCACTGGCGTAATGGCTTCGTGGAATGACCTTGTCTGAGGGACTGCCTATTGCACATTGTCAGGACCTAATCCGGGCTGTCGTACATTGCCAGGAACCCATTTGGTAACGTGATCCCGTGATTTCCCGTGTGATAAACAGTCCCGGTTGCTGTGACGTTCTTACATGGTCATGTGTTTACATTGCCGCTAATCTGCCGTGCATTGAGCTTGCCTCGCGTGGTCGCCACCAGGCGCTGTGAGTCAGACTAGTGCAATTGTCGCGACATCCGTCGGCAGGTGTTGGTATTTCTAGTATCGGTTGCGGCCGTCGCCAAGCAGCGGCAGCTGAGCACAACGTAGACAGTGTCATGCGCTGGCAGGCTTTGGTAGCTTCTCTCTGTCGTTTGTATCTGGTTTTTCGTGGCTCTGGGCGGATAGTTTTGCCGTTTATTAATTGTCAACCCCCCCATAGCTTCCTGTGTAACCCCCGGTAACCTCCATCACAAACTAACGATCCCACATTCAAGCGATCGCCAACAGTAGTTCCGTTTTTCACCGACAGGTGGTGTCGGCGCTGCATTTCCTCCATACCGAGCTGCGCGTCATCCACAGGGACGTGAAGCCGTCCAACATCCTGCTGGACCGGCAGGGCCGCGTCAAACTCTGCGACTTCGGCATATCCGGCTACCTGGTCGACTCGGTGGCCAAGACCATGGACGCCGGGTGGGTTAAGCTCCCGGGCTGCGTTCCACACTGTTCCGGTGGTCCGGTGGTCCTGTGGGCCAGTGGTCCTGGTGGGCCAGTGGTCTTGGGCCAGTGGTCCTGTGGGCCAGTGGTCTGGTGGGTCTGGCGGTCTGGTGGTCCTGTGGTGTGGTGTGGTGGTCTGATGGTCTGATGGTTGGACGGTCTGGTCGTCCAGTAGTCCGGTGGTCTGGTCTGGTGATGTGGTCTGCTGGTTTTGTAGATGTCAGGGGATACGTCATTATCTTATGCGGACTTTGTGTTCTTTGATTTTGTCTGGTGCGTGGTTTGTCTCCTCCCCTCCCATCTCACAAAGTAGTCACTTGCGCCATCTAATGGCTTTACAAAGCGCAGTGCGTTCCGCGCCAGGTTCTCTTTTGGCCCTTTTTTTTACCTGCCGCTGTGTTCCCGGCCGTGGTGGCGGTGCCAGACGGGTGCCTGACGTGAGTGGACAGCTGACCGCCGGACCTGGCTTCCGCTGTTGGCCAGGTGTAAGCCGTACATGGCGCCGGAGCGGATAGACCCGATGGGGGACCGCAGCTACGACATCCGCTCAGACATCTGGAGTCTGGGCATCTCCATGATAGAAATCGCCACCGGTGAGTGGACGCTGGTGCCAGTTCTGTCCCTCTCCCACTCTATCGCTCCCTCGTGGTTCTCTCTCTAACCCGCTCTCTCTCTCTCTCTCTCTCCTCTCTCCCGCTCTCTCTCTCTCTCTCCCGCTCTCTCTCTCTCCCGCTCTCTCCCGCTCTCTCTCTCTCCCGCTCTCTCCCGCTCTCTCTCTCTCCCGCTCTCTCCCTCTCTCTCTAATAATAATAATAATAATAATAATATATAATAATATAATAATAATAATAATAATAATAATAATAATAATAATAATAATAATAATAATAATAATAATAATAATAATAATAATAATAATAATAATAATAATAATAATAATAATAATAATAATAATAATAATAATATAATAATAATAATAATAATAATAATAATAATAATAATATATAATAATAATAATAATAATAATAATAATAATAATAATAATAATAATAATAATAATAATAATAATAATAATAATAATAATAATAATAATAATAATAATAATAATAATAATAATAATAATAATAATAATAATATAATAATAATAATAATAATAATAATAATAATAATAATATAATAATAATAATAATAATAATAATAATAATAATAATAATAATAATAATAATAATAATAATAATAATAATAATAATAATAATAATAATAATAATAATAATAATAATAATAATAATAATAATAATAATAATAATAATAATAATAATAATAATAATAATAATAATAATAATAATATAATAATAATAATAATAATAATAATAATAATAATAATAATAATAATAATAATAATAATAATAATAATAATAATAATAATAATAATAATAATAATAATAATAATAATGCGCGTGAGAATGGCTCATTGAGGGCAGTTTATGTTTTTTGTCCATGTGTTCTTTGTTCAGTGCATATGCTATCTGTTCTGAACAGTGCCCTCTACTCTCTGATGTGATAATGTGTGGGTATGTACACTTCACTGGTAAACTAGTCAATTATTTTCAGATTTGGGCCCAGTGTTATTCAGTAGTCCTTTGTGCCATCGTGCTTTTGTGTAAGATTAGTTCGGTTATGAGATTAGTTTTGTCAGTTCTTGCGACTCTGGTTCGACATTTTTGTATGTCTTTTTTCGATCGCTTGTGTCCCGTGCACCATGCGAGTGTTGCTGCCCGTATTTGCCCTCGGGCTACGGTTCCGTGGCTGGGCAGGACTGGCCGGTGGCGTGATTTCCTGTCCTCGGCCTCCCGGCAGGGAAGTTTCCGTACAAGACGTGGGGCACGCCGTTCGACCAGCTGAAGCAGGTGGTGACGGACCCGGCGCCCCGGCTGCCGCCCGGAGTCTTCTGCGAGCCGTTCGAGGAGTTCATCGCCCAGTGGTGAGTCGGAGCTCTCTGTTGGCACTGTTTCACTGGTCATCTCGGGTGATTGCTTTAGTTAACCATCAGAATAACAGCAGTTTGATTTGCTGCCAGTCATCCCTTGGGGAGGCTCAGCCTTGAATACGGTCCTGCAGGACCCGCAGTGGATGTCTGTAAGTCGTTCTTTATGTGATGTCTGCATCTGTCCAGCGGTCGTCTCAGTCAGCTCTCCTTTTCACTCATATCGACGGCGTTCAGTTTGCGTTCCATGGCCGTCCCCGAGGCTGCCTCTCGTCCGCGCGCGTCAGGCTCTCTGCAGGCTGTGTGGCTGCGTTTGATGCTGCGCAGCATCTCTGATCGCCTGCGTTTCGGCCTGCTCCGTCTCCGTGTGGCGCGTTCGGTGACCGCGGTCTGACGCTGCTCTGCTCGTCTGTCCGTCTGCTCGCCGGCAGCCTGCAGAAGGACTATCATCAGCGGCCAAACTACCCGACCCTGCTGCAGCAGCCGTTCGTGGCCGCCGCCGCCGCCATGCCGGCCGGCATGGACGAGTTCGTCGCCCGCGTGCTGGCGCTGCCGGCCCCCGACGCGTAACGCCATCTGTCGGACGCCGGGCTAGGCTGAGCTTCTGGTTGCCGCTGAGCGGCGGCGCTGCCGGCCCGCGCCGGACGACTCGGGTATATTTGTGCGAGCGAGGTGCTTGGCGCGGTTCGAAGACCCTCCTTGGTTTGGTCTCGCGGGAGCGTATGGGTTTGGCCGGTGCGTGAACTTTATTTTTCATCCACGCGAAATGTGAAGAGTATTTCGTGATTTTTGTTTGTATGTGTTGAAAGCAGGCCTGGTTAACTTGCACAGAAGTTATTAATCCCTTAGTTGTGTGTTCGTCGTATGTATACGAAGCACTCGTACTCATTTTGTACCATTGACTCACTTTTACGTGCTGGAACAATCGCTCAAGAGGTGCTTGAGGGTCGGCTGACCCCCCACAGCCCAATTGTTACATAGCGACGCACACACTGCCATCTGTGAGTGACCTGTGAAGCCTGAGTTCCCAACAGGCAGTGGGTGTCATGTGCTACAGATCGGTGATCACAGCTGCGCCGACCTGCAGGTCCGTGTTACCGTGCAAAGACGGAGTCTTGTGCCTTCCGTCCAAAACGCATGTTTGATTCGACCTGGGGAAGGCGCACAGACCCGCAGCACTGCTGCCATCTATGAGGTCTTTTCGTAACGAGATGGAAGGTACATGGCGGCGACGAAGTTAAATGCCATTTCTGGCGTGATCCTGTGTGCCCATCCTGTGAAGTGTGCTGCGAATTGTGCTCACGTTAATATGCCGTCCGCGGGGAGTTGGCGTGATTGTTATACTTACACGGAGAGCGTTTATTTTGTGAAGGCGGTTTTGTGCAGGGCCAGCCTGGCTGGGCGCGGTATGTGTTTATGATAGTGACCCGCCGGGGCGCAATTTTCCGGCGTAGTGCGTGCGTTTCGAACTCACCACCGTCAGTGCTACGCGCCTCCCGCTCAGACGGAGGAGCGTGCTGTGTGCCACAGCCGTGGGTGACCGTGTTTGTCCCGCGTCGTGCACGACGCTGTGCGTCCGCTGTCGGCGCGCTGCTGTGCCAGAACAGCGCCAGGCCGTCCTGGCGCCCCGCCCCACCCCATCAGCCTGCAGCCGACGGACGAAACCGTTCACTGGAGCTGTCGAGCGTCTCCAGCCGTCTGAAGAGGCGCCAACTCCCCCGGCCATGGTGGGGATCCCGACGTGAGGGAGACGTGTGGACGGTCCCGCCCCACGCCCCCGCCGGGCGTCTCCTGTGTGCGGGGGCGGGCCTCTGAACGGCGAGCCCGGAACGGCGGCCGGCCGGCCTGTCCTGTTGGCGCTGTTCAGTTTGCTGCCGTGCTGTGATCCGGTGCCTGCGGCCGGCGCCGCCCCTGCGCGGCCCAGCGCGCGCGGAGAATACACAGCGTTCCCTCACCAGCGTCCGTTGTGTGGCGGAGAACGATGCCGGAACTGCTGCCGCAGGCGCAGAGTAATCGTCAGCCCGGTAACGCCTGTCTGTCGAGATTCATTTCTAGTCATAGTTCGGGACTGGCGCCTCCAGTGCTGCCGGCCGACGCGGCGAGGTCGCGGGGGACTCCGCGGTACCGCTGCATAGCCGCGCCGCCCGAAACAAGGTCGGGGGTATGCGGCGCAACGGGTCGAAATCCAGCCGCTGAGCCCCGATGTTTCGGTGTCGTTGGCAGCGTGCCAATCCTCGCTGTCTTCTCCGGGCAGAGATGTAGCGGGAAGCGGCCGCTGGCGGCTGACCGGTCCACCATGGCTTTAAATGACGACCGCACGATACCGTGCTACCAGCCTGTTTTCAGGCTCTCCAGGTTAAAGAAAAAAAAACTGGGGAACTCGCCACCGAGCCATGATACCCCACACCTGCCAAAAGTCGTCCAAAAACGTCCGAGGTCCCGCAACGAATACGTCCGATCGGCTAGCGTATTTATTGTGTATACACACCCCGTCCAGGCGGGGACCGGGCCGGTATTTACAGTAGGTTCCGGCGCTCGACAGTCGGCCGCGCCGGCACTCTCCGCCCCTCCACCGTCGCCTTTTGTACTCCTCACCGCGGCAGCGGCGGCCGCATCCGCCGGCCGGCCGTCCGCCCCGGCCGGACGGACACCGCCGGCGGCGTCCGTGGCTGTCCGCGCCGGCAGCGGACACCGCGCGGCACTCCCACAGACGCCGCTCCGTTCTCCCGCCACGCCGCGGTGGCCGCCCGAGCGGCAAGTTGACCTTCACGCCACGAGAGGCGCCACTGTCCGCCCAGCGACAGGCGGTTAGTTCGTGTCCGCGCCGCGCGAGGCGCCACTGCCCTCCGGGCGGTTAGTTCATGTTGGCACCGCGGGCAGCGCCACTAGCATCGGCGGCGTTACCGAGGGGGCGGCTTCTGCGTCTTTCGCTTCCGCATCGCCAGCATGTCGTAGAACGGGTTACGGCTGATGCTTTGCCTGCAAAACGTGGACGACAGAGTCACAACATCGCACTTTCTCGCTAAATGAAAGCTAACAACTTCAGCGGACGCTCCAAACAGCCATTTTAATTCCTACTATTGAAAGTCGCCGTACTGTGCAAGAAAACCCGGCAATTCCCCGCTGATGTAGCACTGTTCCGCAAGCGAAAACACACTGCACAACATACACCTTTTGGCTACCAAAAAACTCGCCACATTTCGGAGTGCGATCTTTGGTCGGAGGACCTTATCTTACGGACTGGAACAGCTTCCTTGCATTTTGAGATCGGCCTTTGTAAAAACGAACAAATTAAACGAGAGGAGCAAAAACATTCCACGCGTCGGCTCATTCACGCCATATGAAACGGGCGTTCCATCTTATCCAAACTCTCACCCATTCTGACAGTAACCACGTCACAGCAGGCGCCACATCACATCCCCATTCTCAACGAGCCCGGCACCTGCCTCCGTACACCCCGACCCCCTCCGCCCGCCAGCACCCACCTGATGGCTTTCATCCACTCGTTCATCTCCTCGGGCGTGGCGGCCGACATGCGGTACGCCGTGTGTTTGCCCTCCACCACCTTGCCGTCGTTGTCGGTCTTGCAGGCCTTGATGTAGTCGGTGCCGGCCGCGGCGCTCAGCTCGAAGCAATTGGACTTGCTGCGGTCCTCGACAACGTACACCTGCCGGGTCGCACACAGACGGACACGCGTCAGGCGGACCGCAGCCACGCCCAGTTCACTGAACGTCTCACAGGCCCACTCATACGTGACCGTAGTTTGCAATCACGCGAACTGTCGACCAGATACGTGCGCATTCCTGATATGCATGAGACAAAGATCACTCCCGCTTTTCGGCAGCGCGTGCTGAGTTTCCGAGCGCGACTTGTGACCGCGTTTGGCGGTCTGGTCTCGCAGCTCGCTATAACTGTCAGCACGCTGCGCCTGCGACGCTGGACTCGTCCAACGGGCAGCGCCAGCCGGCGTCCATCACCGCCCGTTCGGCGGAACGCCTTCCCAGACTCCCGGCGAACAAGGGCAGGCCGTGCGGTCAGGTCCAGAGCCGAGGACGCCGGCAGGCCTGCAGACCGGCGCTCAGGGCCAGCTCCGGCCGTCATGGACGCCTCGGCGTCATCGTGGGCTCAGTAGACGACGAGCCAGCTCCCGACAGGTCCCCCGTCCGTCGCGTCACAAAACGATTCAGGTTTGCCTCGGCAGCGTGACTCGGCAGCGCGACTCGGCAGCGTGACTCGGCAGCGCGACTCACGGCCGCCGAGAAGTCCCAGCCCGAAACCGAACACCAGGGAGAATCCCCGACCGTCCGGCTCCGCCATGTTCCTGGACCTCGCCACACACAGCCCAGCACGGGGTGAATCACTCCACCGCCCTCCCGCTGAATCACTCCAGGATCCGTGACGAGCTTTCACAGCGCCATCTCGGCGACACGACACCGCCCGCCACTTCCCCTCAGGCGACGCGGGCAACCGCAGCCGCCGACCTCTTGACGGAACATCTCACCGTCCCCGCTCCACCCCATCCTCCCCGACAGCGGCAGGTCCTCGGAGGACGGCGGGACGGTCCCCCGCTCCACCCCGTCTTCCCCGACAGCGGCAGGTCCTCGGAGGACGGTGGGACGGTCCCCCGCTCCACCCCGTCCTCCCCGACAGCGGCAGGTCCTCGGAGGACGGTGGGACGGTCCCCCGCTCCGCTCCTGCCCGTACCTCGATGTTCTCCAGTGGGATGATGCCGCGCGGCTCCTTGTCGGTGGTGTACTCGAAGTAGTAGAGGCACTTCTCGTTCAGGATGAACCAGCGTCGCTTCCACGACTTGTAGCGGCCGCCTGCGAACGGGTCGTGCCGTAATGTCACCGCTACTGCAGAGCGACTTTACCGTCAGATCCCCCTCCCCCCAAAAAAAAACTGCTGCCGATGGTACCGCACTTGATGGTACGCTGTGATGAATAGTTCCGATACTGCTGGTATCGGACATCAGCTGACTTCTATCAGTCTGCCCCTAACGTCACACCGTCAGTCCGTCCCTGACGTCAGACCGTAAATTTGTCCCTGACATCAGACCGTCGGTTTGTCCCTGCCGTCAGACCGTCAGTCTGTCCCTGCCGTCAGACCGCCAGTCTGTCCCTGACATGGGCTGTCAGTCTGTACATGACGTCAGACAGTTAGTCTGTCCCTGTCGTCAGACCGTCAGTCTGTTCCTGACGTGGGCTGTCAGTCTATCGATGACGTCAGACCGTCAGTCTGCAGACGACGTCAGACCGTCAGTCTGTAGATGACGTCAGACCGCCAGTCTGCAGATGACGTCAGACTGTCAGTCTGTGCCGGACAGGACACGGTTCACTGTACCGTGCCGCCGGACGTGCTGCTCGGGCACTCACCCTGTTTCCAGAGCCAACCCTCCTTGTCCGGGTTGAAGAAGGTGTGCATCAGGTCGTTGCCGTCGTCCTCGGGGATCATGAACGGCTCCGACTTGATGCTCTCGTACAGGCTGACCAGCAGCTCCCGCGGCAGGTTACCTGGCCACGCCGGGCCGGAAGGTCACGGTAACGACAGGTGTGCGGGCACCGCTGGCCGACGCCTCACCGGACACACCACTGCACTCCAGAACGGACCCCGAGCTCGGCAATCTGTGCGTCCTAACTCACAAATCAACGAGACAGGCAGACAGACACCCCACGGACTGACATCAGACTAGACGCTGCTCAAGAATGCAGAACTGAGCCAGGGGCCGTGTGCTGCAGCACACAAACAACGACGACTGAAAGGCACTGGGACGGAACAGCACCAGGACAAAGTACACAGAACGCGCCATGAAGAAAGGGAGCAATAAGCTGGTGTCAACACAGGTACCACAGCACAATCCGGCCTTTCATTATGTGATTAATCACTGTGACTTGCACACAGTGCGCATGACATGAAGCGTGCTTGAACTGCGAAGAGACACCGCAGCGCATTAAAAATATCATTCAACAGAATACCATCCGACGACTATTCGTCTCGCGAAGAAACTCGAATGACTGACATTAACACAGCGTCACAAAGATTCGCGTAACATGGTGACGTTACGTGTTACTGCATTCCAGTTACTGTCGTACTCCGACAGTGTTCGAGCCGAGCCCGCCTACAAACAGAACTGGCGCGGACCATCAGGCGCCACGGTGACGTCATCAGAGTCCCAGTGACGTCATCAGGGTCCGAGCGGCGCAGCGCACCTCCTTTGTCGATGTCGCGGACCATGTTGATGAACTGGTCGAGCGACGGCTTGTCCTTGACGCTGGGGTTGTGCAGCGACGTGTTGAGCATGATGATGGCGAAGCTGAGCGTGTAGCAGGTGTCTGCCGGGCGGCGGTAAACACGGTCAGACGAATGGCCGACAGAAGCCGCGCCAACGCCCGGAAACGGCGCGGCGCAGCGCGGCGCAAGCTGCTCCAGTAGCGACAGTACACGACGACTGAGAAACGGCATACGTCCGGTACTACCTCACGGCATAGAAAACCAAACACTGGGGACGTCTGGTCAGGACTACCATATGACATTAGATTATTGTTACATTCCGTTATAAGCAATAGCAGCAAACTTCACGCAAAGCCGCCTCGCAGCAACAGGCGCACACGGCAGACATTAACATGTCACTGTCCTGCGTTTGAGAACTGCCACACAGGCAACTCGCCAACACGAAGACGCATGCAAAAAACCCAAGCCCGGAGACCCATCAGACGAAATGCGTGAGCAGCCGCCGGCCTCGCGGCGCTCACCGGTGTGGGAGAAGATGTTGGGGTTGAGTTGGCAGTAGCGCTGCGCGAAGCACTCCATCATGCGGTCGATCTTCTGGCTCTCGCCGGGCAGTCGGAAGCTCCAGAGGAACTGGCGCAGCGCCTGCACCAGGATCAGGTCGGAGAAGTCGTGCAGGCCGACGAAGGCGGCCAGCACGGCCTGGTTGAACTCGTGCCGCTCGCCCAGGTAGTCTCCGATGGCGCGCTTGTTCAGGCCCTCGCCCCTGTGCAGGAACTGGGCGATGTCTGCCGGCAGGTGCGCTCCGTCAGAGGCCGCGGCGACAGACCGTGCAGCATTCAGGCCGAGTCAAATCAGCAGCATTCGCACGACGGCAAAAAATAACGAAAACGTCTGTTAGCTTCAGCCCTGTGGATGCCCCGTACAACTGCAAAAACAAAACATACAAAGTTCCACCCACACTGAGCGTCCGTCACCTCCGTCGCTGCCCGCTCACCTTCTGCGGTATCCTGTAGCAGTTCGTGCTCCTTCAGGTACTCGATGCCCTTCTTGGGGTCCATGTTGAACTTCTTTCGGCCAATCGAAAGCTGCTTCTTCTTCTGGTCGTTTTTGCTGCAACGCGCCAGAAGACGATCAGGCCACGTGACACTGCCAACTGTGGTACAAATCAACCTCAGCAAAACCAGTGACGAGGTGGTCAGCTGACGACACCCACTACAGCATTATCCAGCTCAACAAAACATCAGCACGGAGCCCATCACACACGAATACACCACAAATGAAACTCGGCAAAACACCGGACCAGTTAACGCTTCAGCCAAGGTACAAAACAAACTCCATAAAACACTAACGAGGGGTGTAGATCTTGACGTCGCCAGCAGCACACTAAACGCAACAAAACAATGATGATGGGGCCCCGGGCGATCGCCATCTCGGCGTGACGAGCCGCAGGTCACCGACCCCAGGTCAAACGTCGTCGGAGGGCATGGTCGCCGCGGCCCAGGCTCGTACCTGACCTCGCTAGACATCAGTGGGACGGTGAGACACGCCCGAAGCTGAGCGGGCGACACAAAAACACCGCAGCAAGTCACCACACCGTCACCACCGGGCAGGGCCGGCACCAGGACACCACCGCCACCGGCGCGTCACCACATCGTCACCAGAGCGTCGCGCGCTGGCCGGACGCGCGACCAGCGGTGCTCAAAACCCCGCTCGACACCGCAGAGCCGCGTCACCATCGCCGCCGGCACGGCCCCGCGTCCTGCCAGGGCCCTGTCTGGAGCCGGCCAGACGGCCCTGCCGGTGGCAGGTGGTCGTCTCTGGCCGGGGCGGCGGCTGAGGCGCTCACTGAGGCGGCCGCAGGCGTCTGACGCCGCTCATAGGCCCCGCCCATCGCCAGCCAGGCGGCTGCAACCGACCGACCGACCGACCCTGCGGCGGCCCACCGACCGACCAACCGACCGGCCGACGGTCAAAAGCAGCGACCGACGGACAGATGGTCCAAGGACCGGCCGACGGACGGACGGTCGGACGGACAACGTGGGGTACTGCCCCAGGCCTGGCTGCAGATGTCAGAAAAGTGTTCGCGCAGGGAGATCTGAGTAGAATCTCCGGTCGCTTTTTCCACTCGTGTTCCAGGCGTGCTCGAACCGTGAGTGCGGATCTAGTGAGTGAGGATCTAGATCCCCAGACCCCCCATCCCAGGATCTCCATTCATGGCTCCTGGTGGGACCATGATTGTCCAGCACACCAGCTCAATTCGAAACGCGCACTGACAGTGGAACATTCCCTCTGAGGCCAAGCATCGGCCAGTTTGGTAACTCTCTGCCAGCCCTCTCCTCCCGAGCAAGTTCGTCCACGGTCCCTATCGCCATCCGGACGAAGCGCCGAGAGTCTGAACGGGGGGGGGGAGCAGCTGCATGCCCGGCTAGGGATTTCCTTCGGCAATTTCCTCGGAGACCCTGCGATTTCCACCGATCGGGAAATATCAGGCTCTTGTTCCCGGACACTGAAATAGCACGCTGATGTGCCTCTGAGCTAAAACTGCGCCCGCGATCCCGGGGCAGTAAGCCTGAACTCTGCGGTGAATATTAAGATGGATGACGATATCTCTGCTTCTACAAGACAACGCCATTCATTAACTTCGGCTTACATACGCTTGTTATCTACCTATCAAAAAGAAAACAAGCTTCTCCGGTTTGCAACAGCTCCTCAATGATCGACAGAATTCAGTTTCCCAAAGAAGTCTGTTCTGCCCTGCAGGCGCTCTCAAAACCCGAACGCAGACAGCGCACATACGCAGAAATAAGAACTCTCCAGTAAACGCCAATCACGCACCAGAAGAGAGAGAGAGAAGAAGCAGACGTCGTCCTCTTCCCTCCTCAGAACACCAGCCAGTCACTCACCCGTCCTCCCCCGTCTCCACGGCCTCCATGTCCATGGCCACCTCGCTGATTTCATCTTTGAGTTGCTGAAAACGTAAAAAAATCCCCCGTGAGCGGACATGCAGCGCACGAGCACCACCCACAACGTTCCCCTCGGCAAGTTAAACTAACGCCGCGCTGACGGCACCGTGGGTAACACGAGTAAACGGCACAGGCGAGTGGAAATCAGAAATCAAGTCAGCAAGCCCGGCAACTGGGGGCTGTTTATCGTGCCCTTCGTGTGACACCGACCCAGAACGGTCGCCAACTGTGCTGCCAAGTCATAAACGGCGCGGGGAGCTCAGGGAGACAGCATTAAACACGGTCGGCCGTGCATGGGACGTCGGCTTCGGAGACCGGAAGTGGCCAGTTTCCGGTCGGCGCGGAAACGTCCCGGAGATAGCGCCAGGCCACGTCAGGCAGTGCCCAGCGGCAGACAGCATCCGCCCAGATAGTGACACAGTGACTAACAACTGGACAGTGGCCCACCACGGCCGGACAGTAACACGGTGACTGGCAACCGGACAGTGGCCAGCAACGGTCGGACAGTGACAAGTGACTAACAACCAGACAATGACCAATCACTGTCGGGCGGTGGCCAACCACGGTCGGAGAGGAGCAGACGACAGACGACGGTCACAGACCACAGCGGGCTGACATACACTGCCAGAGCAGCGGGCAGCGGCCAGATCACGACGAGCGGCAGCCAAACGGCAAACGAAAACTTCAAACCGTCACCGGAGAAATACATGCAAACAAAAAGAGCTTCCGCCAACAGCGACCGGCGCTCACGTCAGACCAGAATCGACATCAAAACAGACAACACCCGGCTGCAGCTCACTCATCTCTTCAGCCTCCGGACATTAGCAGTCGGCCAGCGCGCGCCCTCCGCGGCGTCCGTGCAGCCAGCCAGCCGCGCTACCGGGCAAACCCAGCCGCTGAGGAGGCAGAACGAGCCACTTCCCGCCACAAACAGCGCGGCGCGGCGGCCCGCTCGGCTCTGCCCTCCGGCACTGATCCACGACCTCTCTGACCTCTCAAGGCTAGCCCGCAGCCGGCAAGTCCGGCCGAGTCGGACCAACGCGTACGGCGCGTGGCGTGCCCACTTCCGCCGGAAGTGGCGTGCTTTTCACGCAGCGTCCGCTGGCCTCAGCGACTGCCGAGTCCCTCCCGCCGCCTGCGCTCTCGCAGCGTCCGCTGCCTCAGCGACTGCCGAGTCCCTCCCGCCGTCTGCGGCTCCGCGGCCTCAGCGACTGCCGAGTCCCTCCCGCCGCCTGCGCTCTCACAGCGTCCGTGGCCTCAGCGACTGCCGAGTCCCTCCCGCCTCCTGCGCTCTCACAGCGTCCGCGGCCTCAGCGACTGCCGAGTCCCTCCCGCCTCCTGCGCTCTCACAGCGTCCGCGGCCTCAGCGACTGCCGAGTCCCTCCCGCCGTCTGCGCTCTCGCAGCGTCCGCGGCCTCAGCGACTGCCGAGTCCCTCCCGCCTCCTGCGCTCTCACAGCGTCCGCTGCCTCAGCGACTGCCGAGTCCCTCCCGCCGTCTGCGCTCTCACAGCGTCCGTGGCCTCAGCGACTGCCGAGTCCCTTCTGCTGCCCCCATTCTCACAGCCTCAAGAGCCAACACGGCTCGAAGCGTGCTGCAATCAACTTGCACACGATTAAATAAGAAATCCAGGTATCATATATCAACTGTTCATATTCGGAGCACATCCTGCACATCGTCCCGTGAAACTGCCGAGAAAACGGCGGCAGTTCAGCGACAAATACCGACATGATACCGCACCAACAGTGAAGCATAAACTAACCAACGCTAACCATCTGCTGGAACCACATCAACCAACGAAACAAAACAAAACGAAACGGATCCTGCCGCTACATGTTCAAAGGCTCGACCATTTTGGACCGTGTGTACGGAGCTGGGACGGCCTCCACGGCGGCCGCGCGGCGCCGCGTGCGTCGCTCCTCACCTGGAGCCGGTTCAGGTCCATCTCTGAGCGGCTGGAGCGCAGGCCGGCCGCCCGTGACCCCGCGTGACCCGGCCCCCGCCAGAGGCCGCTGGCCTGGCTGGCGGGGGCCGGCAGCCGCGGCCGCCTGGTGCGCCGCCGCAGCGTGGCGTACCAGGACACGCCCATGGCGATACCGTCCGGCCTGACCATGGCCCGGCACCGCCTCGGAGGTTGCGGCACGGCTGCGGCACGACCCCGGCACGCCCGGTACGGATCGGACCAGGCGGCGGGTCGCGTCCCAGAACGGCGAGGTCTGGGTCAGTCGGGTTACGACTCGGCGCAAGGTCGGACCACGCCCGCAGCACGGCACAGCGCGACTGGAGCACGGCCGGAGCACGACCCGAGCACGGCTGACGACCGGTCCGGAGCAGAGGCGGCCGCCTCAGTGCCGGCGGCCGGCCGGCGGCGGCGACCGCGCTCCAGATAGGAGCTTCCGGCGGCGCGCCGGCCTCCGAGGCGGCTCGACCGCGGCCACCGGCCGGCCCGGCGGCCCGTCCGGCGCCGGCCCGCCCTCCGGCGCCCTGGCCTCTGGCCTCTGACCTGACCGGGCCGGCCGGTCCGGCGCCGCCTCTGCCGGCCGCCCCTGCCAGCCGCACCTCCCACGCGCCATTACCGGGCGCCGGTAAAAACTGCCCTGCGGGTGAGACGGTCCCCGGCCGCTGGAGACGCACGCACTCAGCACCGAAAACAAACGGCCGCCCGACCCGTGCGCGCCGTCCGACACCTCTCTGCCGGCCGGACGGCGTCTGAAGTCATCACGTGGAAAAAAGCGCGCAGACCGCGAGGGCGCGCGCTCTCTAGCAAGAGGAAGGGTGGGTCAGGTCATTTGTCCACGTTAGCGGCAAGAGAGGGTGATAATGAACACTTTCTAGGCCAGGCACGGTCTGCCGTGGGCCATAAAGTGATGGGTGGCAACGTGCTTGAAAGCCTCCAAAATAGCTACCGTCATTATACGTACAAACGTTCGTGTGGTTTTGCCACGAGGGCAACCGGCACTCGGGATTTCGCGAACCGACCTCGAATAAGACAACAGCCCCACGTGGAACAGGCAACAAATGCCCCTTCCTTGGGAGTTTTCCTTCAAAATGATATGGAAATAATGCAGAAAATTTGCATTATGCTCCTCAGACCACCTTGCAAAGCAGCCATGGGCATAAAACGCAGCCCAATGTTGTGGGATGGCCGCCTACTCATGCTCAACGCGCTCAAGGTTGTTTTGTCCTCGAGCGCATGAAGCACGTTAGGGTGTGAGATGTGGGATGTAAGATGTGCGAAGACGTTATTCAAACTCCCAACATTCCAAGTTCGCGCGATCAAACCCGATGAGTCATTATTTTCAACACCTGTTGCGACGACCTATACCATTCAACGGCCAGATTTCACCAACAGCGCCTCTAGCGATCGAACATACAAATCACTTCCATTATAGATGGCGCTACCTTCCAGCTAAATTTGAGTGCAAAAGGCAACGCTTGTGAAGACAGTGTCAGCTGGTCCCCTAAGTCGACGTATCCGAGTGATTCACAGACCTCTGGAAACCAAGCAGAAAACAACCCATTCACGTCGACCACCGGGCCGCAACAAACGGACGGAAGCTGCCTTCCAAAACGAACCGTTGTTCCGCATCGCCCGGGGCCAGTCACTGACTCCAACAGACGACAACGAAATGCAGTTATAACTCGGCCAACATCACCGATTTCTGCCGTATTTCCCGCCAGAGGCAGCAGGTCGGAAACAGTACTCAATTAAAACGTCGCGAAGCTCGGCGCTGTCAAATGCGCACAAGCACAGGTGCTTCTGAGTGAAGCACGCGTTATTATCCGCCGCTCATATTGTTACCGGCAGTCCCGCGGAACAGATTAAATTTCCGAGCTCCAATTTGCAGCAACCCAGCCGGGCGTGCGTAAATACCAGCCGCAGTTCTAATAAGGGGCTTCCGAACGCTCACCCATACGTCCCGAGTTCGAAAAGAAGCACCCTCCGCGGCTCCGGCGGTCTAAAAATACCCCGCGCGCCGCACGCCGTCCACGATACCAGGACGAAAATGGACAAGCCACGGGCGCCGGGATACGCCGGCTTCCGCGCACAGCGCCGTCCACCGGCGGCGCTCTCCTGCTGTCGCTGGCGGTCAATAATGAGCCGGATGTGAGCCTGCCATTTAGCGGCCGTCAGCACTGAGCCTTGTTAGCAGCATCCAGAGACCGGCACCGGTGACGTTCGGAACACGAGTGACACGAGCACGGAGAGGAGGGGACGACAAAGACCGGCGAGCAAGACCGCGCCACAACATGCGACTCGACTACGACATTTTCGAGCACGTCGCACAAAGTAAAAACCACTGCCGCGACGACACCGTCCCGCAGCGCCCGACAACAAAGGGCCCGCCGCCATCCATCTGCGTTTATCCGCGCTGCCGGCGCGGCGCCGCTGTAAAAACGCCACCGATCGGACGGACAGCGGCCGACACAAAGGCCCGCCGCTCGGCCCGAGTCCAGCCGGCCGGCCGCGTCTGCAACCGATCCTCCGGCGGCCCGCCGGGGCGCCATGAATATGGTAATACGGCCGGCCGCCATTCAGCGCCGCGCTGCTTTGTGCGAATTCCCGGCGAAACGCATCCCCCGGCGCAGCCGGCTTCTCACGTGAATTCACTCCTTTTCACAGCTGAGTCGGCGGCCGGAGCCGTCAGCTCCCAGAAGAGGGCGGGGGGAGCGTGCCAGCTCCTGATTCAACGTCGGGGGGGGGGAGATGCCGACAGTCGCCGTCACGATGCCGCCACACCTGGAGACCAAGCGACCGCGCCGCCAACAAGAGCGACGTTTCAATACCGGACCAAATCCGCTTAGCCGCTCGTGCTCGGAGCTTGGATTATTTGCACTCCGCACAGGTGGAGGCGCCTCTCTAACCGCGCGGAGACGTCGTTCATTTCCGCGGCGAAAACACGGCATTGTGTTCACGCCAGCGAGGCGGGGATCACGCGTGGAGACGCCTCCTCAGCTCGGAAACTCGCACATCCTGGTTTCCAATCCTGTCCGCTTTCACGATTGTCTCGGCCGCCGGCGCCTCGCCGCTGGGAAGACCCACGCGTTAATATCATGTCGTGTGTACCGTGAAAACACGGTCAGATTAAAACGAACGAACTCGGCTACGCGCTTCAGGCGATTTTCAGCCCATTCGCAGACTGGGAACGTCGTCCAAACGCCCCGACAGTGGCGCCCTCCGGCCGGCTGCGGAATTTCTCCGCAACAACCGACCAGCCGACCGCCAGCTGACCCCTCGACCGACCAGCCGACCGCCGGCTGACCCTCGACCCCGACCAGCCGACCGCCGGCTGACCCCTCGACCCCGACCAGCCGACCGCCGGCTGACCCTCGACCCCGACCAGCCGACCGCCGGCTGACCCCTCGACCCTGACCGGCCGACCGCCGGCTGACCCTCGACCCTGACCAGCCGGCCGCCGGCTGACCCCTCGACCGACCAGCCGACCGCCGGCTGACCCCTCGACCCTCTCCAGCCGGCCGCCGGCTGACCCCTCGACCCTGACCAGCCGACCGCCGGCTGACCCCTCGACCCTGACCAGCCGACCGCCGGCTGACCCCTCGACCCCGACCAGCCGACCGCCGGCTGACCCCTCGACCCCGACCGGCCGGCCGCCGCCTCCGGCGGAAGTCACGTGGTCCCCGCGCGGGCGCTGGCACACGAGTGACCGATGGGCCTCTGAGTAGACTGAGCGGCCGACTATGGGAGCTAATAAGACCGCCCGCGACAATGAGCCCACACGCGCCGTTCATATCCGGGAGCAGCTCTCGCGCCGGCCGTGTTGAGAGAAAGCTCCGTGAATGGTCACATCGACATACCCCGCGAAAACAGCTGGCTCCTCTGACAGAGCCGTACCTTCATGGGTGCACAACAGTGAAGAGATACGTCCGTTTTTAGCTTGCGCGGCGCGTGACCCGAGGTCACCGTTCGGCCGTGTGCGGCTGAGTAACAGCCAGTGAGGTCGGTCCGGGCCTGTCTCAACTGCAGCCGTCTGCTCGGACCAACTGCGCTTGATACGAGCTGCCGGCTGGTAGTCCCGTCACCCTGTCCGGCTACGGTCACCGTCCCGTCACCCGTCCAGCAGTCAGCCCAGCCTCGGCCAGGGCGGCCGCCTGACCGCGACGGGGTCGGGGCCACACCGCGCCATGCCGCCAGGCGGCCCTGCCCTCGCGACCCAGACGTGATCTCTGACTCCCCAGTGCTGGAG
The DNA here is from genome assembly GCA_030062745.1 of Capitulum mitella. Lineage (NCBI taxonomy): Eukaryota > Metazoa > Arthropoda > Thecostraca > Pollicipedomorpha > Pollicipedidae > Capitulum > Capitulum mitella. Next base: position 741,232 of record CP099852.1, on the reverse strand, counting down.
GACCCGCTGACCGCGAGCTGAACACGCGGCTCGGGGCGATCACAAGCGTCCGACACCGGACCCCGGCATGGTTCCGGCATCAGCCGCTGAAACCCGGGCGGCCGCCGCCCCGCACAGCCCGGGAACGTCAGCGGCGACCGGTGGCCGGGCGTCGGTCGCGTGCAGCGGCCTCGTAAAGACGACGTCCTACACACGCCCCGCGGAGAGGCGGCCGTCCGGCCCGCTTCGATAACGCCGCCCTAATGAAAAGATGGACGCCCGCGCCGGTTACCATAATTTGCAGCGAGGATTCCGCTGTCGCACTAATGGCCGCAGGGCGACGAGCGCACGGCGCCGCCACCGAGTCCCCGCTCTCCATTAGTGGCCGTCCCCAGGGAGCTTCAGCGCTCCAGACGTCAACGCAAAAAGACGGAAAGTCGTCCGGCGCTGGGCTGAGCGGCCGCCAGCCGTCCGTTTTTAACCGGCCGGACTTCGGGAGCAGAGTTCTCCGGGACGGAGGTGCCCGCGGCAGCCGAACCAACAACGGTCCCCGGCCGCAGGCGATGACCCCACTGACCCCGGACGCTGATGGTTTTGACAGCCAGCCGTCGTCGCTGCCTGCGCAGTTGGGCAGCGTTCATTCGCTTCGTCCAGACGCAGCTAGCAATCTTTACGACACCGACGGGTCTCCGCGGGCAGACGGTTTTCACTGACGTCAGTTGTAGCGACACTGCATGTGATGATGTCATGATGATAATGCATGGACACTAACCAATTCTGAATCAAAGGTGCACATAAACAGACCTTGGCACTATAAAAGGGCATTCCAAGAATCCAGGGAGACTCACGTTTTATGCTCGACAGGCGTCCTCCGATTGCCATCGGCTTCGCGCAAGTCCAAAAATTCGAAGGACACGTCACGACTTTAAAACCGGCACGAGAAAAAACAACATGTGAACGGTGGCTGAATCCCAGTGCAATATCCCAATGGACATCGAACGCCACCATTCCCCGGGCAACTTAACCGCTGGCATCAGTCACCCGGTGATGGCGTTGTCACTGCACGTACCACGTTCCCAGGACATCATCGATTTGTCGGCAAACATCCGGCGCCACGTGCCACTGGCTGCATGCACGTGCCGTGATTACCCCTCACAGACACGGACCCGCCCAGTACAGGCAATTAGCCGGCGACAATTAAGTCCTCATCAATATGCCAGGTGTGCTGGAGCAAACAAAAACTACCGTTATCCACACCACCGAGGCCCCTCCACCCGTTCCACAGACCAGCAGGCCGGTGCACACCCAGCAGGCGCTCAGCTGTCTGTCTGATTGGCACGGACGCACCAGACCGAGACAGCCGTCCACCCAGCGTTTGTCGCTCCCGCCACGGCCAGCCCGGCCATTTGGCACGGCCAGCCGGCCTCTACCTTCATCTTCACACACAGAGCCACTCAGGAAGGCAACGCCTCTGGTTCCTTCTTCTGTCTATTCACTTGTCTTCGTCGGTTTGATCGACCCCGACATCTTACGCATCATCATTTGATTTGGTATTTTTAGACGCCTGGAAGATTAATCATTGACAACGAAGGCCCCTACGTACACGAACCTAGAAATCAGTGACTGTCCTCTATTACGTGTACCTCTTTTCTTTTACCTCGTTGTTTCTTATTTATCTTTTTACCACTTACCATTTTATCACGGTAAATTTCGGGTAATTTGCATAAACACACCTGACGCCAGTGGTATCTGCAGAACACAGTGACGGCGATACAGTCGTCATCAGCCAGCCCACCACCGCATCACAATTACACCGCGCACAGCGGAGCCGGCGACGGACCACACGACGGCTCACCGCCTTCGGCAGCTGCGACGGCATATCTGCGGTCCGCCGGATTCGGCCGACCGCAGCGAGGACCGGATTTACACGGACCGCCGCCGCCGGGACGTCACGCTCGGTGGGCGGTTCACGCGATAACTGCAGACGACGACTGCAGGGGCGGGGACCGACACCACGAACGTGGCACATCACGACTCTCACACACCTGTGATGCGTCATGCAGCTAACTGCTCCGTGCACTGTTCAAAAGCTCTTCTCAGCTGGGTGTTCAGCTTCCGATGGTGGAATCGATCCCAGTGGGAGTCGGCGAGTACGGGCCGTTCCGTGACCGTTCCGTTCGGTCAACGGGAATGCTGGCTCATTCTGGCCTCTCTCGCCGCTTAGAACCGCCTCTACCGTCTTCTATCTCCGCGATCCATTGATCAAGCCATGACGGGCTCATCAGGCCTTTTCAGTGCTCACGACCATTTATCTCGACGCACTCTCCACCAATCACAAGTCTCGACGCTCCAGACCGACGCCGCAACCGTCCCATCTTCTCCCGAGCTGGACTGACTGCCGGGTCCCAAGAGAATTCGACACGGGATCGAGCTGCTGTTGACCTTCACCCCCTCCCCCCAGAAACCGGCCGTCCCGCAGCACGCGGGGTCAACGTCTGACGGGCCGGCACGGGCACGCGTCTCCCGGCCGGGCCATTAGTTATCGGCTGGCACAGGCACGGCCGGCAGGCCGAGCGGCGACCAGGGCCGGCAGATTTTACGGCCAGCCCTGACGCACCATGGGCCGGAGACGACCGATCTCTGGCCGATAATGACGTCCACTGGAGCGGGCTCCTGAGGGAATCCTGAGCGGGCTCCTGGGCGGGCGGCTTCTGGACGGGTTCCGGGGCGGGCTCCTGGGCAGATTCCTGAGCGGACTTCTGAGCGGCGTCGGCCCGCCGACCGCCGTGACATCTGTCACCGCTCTCCATCGAACAGTTTGTCGCTGGGCTCACATTAAACACTCTCCGTATCACCCAGTCTTGAACTAACGGAAATGGAAAATTCTCCTCCTTTATACAGCTTACCAACTGTCACCGAGACCATAACGCCATTCCCCGTCCGTAAGCATTCCCTGCGTGGCTTTCAACACACCACACAGCTCAAGACAAAGCACGTCACCGAACAGCCCCGGCAGTCCCCGGCCCGCGTCACAGCCTCGGCTGCCGCCGCCCCCGGCGCCGGCGGCCGGACCGAGTGCTCCCGGGCGTCTCCGCGGGACAGCGGGTCCCCCGCCGGGCGGGCTGCCGTGTTTGCAAACAGCCGGCGGCGGCGGCCCCTGTTAATTTGCCGCCGTCGGCGGCCCGCTCGATCGCCGGTCAGCGGGGTGCGGGGGCGGAGGGAGGGGGGACGGAGCGGGGTCGATGATGGTCCGCCGCCGCCGGAGAGTCGCTCCGTCGCCGGCGGCGACGGCAGCGCCGGTCCCTGGCGTCGTCCGTCAGGGATTTCCCCGGGGTCCGGGCCGCCGGCGCCACCGCGCACCCGACCGTAACGAGGCCACCCCAGCACGGCAACAGGCGGCGGTCGCGGCCGCTGCACCGCTCCGATCACCTCCGACGGACCAACATCGCTGGACCACCTCCCAGCCACGGACCATCTCACCGTCGGCAGTCGGTCTCCCCTGGCGCCTGACTGCCGCGCCACCATCAGCCGTTCTCATCAGATCCCTCATCATCGCGACGCTCTTCATCAGGTCCCGCTGATGAGCGCGCCGCCGTTTCCGCCCGCCCCAGCGTCAACAGACGGGCAGCCGTGCCGGCCCGGCGCGCCACAACAATAACACGCACGGAGCAGAGACGGCGAGAGACCGGCCATCCCGCTGGGGGGGGGGGGGAGCGGCCGTCAGTTGCCAATTAGCCGGCGGCACCTGGCCGGTGGCGACAATTGGCGCGCGCCAGACGGTACAATTAGTCGCCGCTGCAACGGCCCGCCCGCCCGGCACCGGCCGGCACACGGGACGGTACCAGGCCGGGTCAGGTCAGGTCAGGTCACGCCAGGTCACACCATAATCATCCACAAAGGCCGACACGAAACAGGAGACGAATATTCGACTGCGATTTGAATGACCAAGCTCACGTCGGGAGCGGTAATGAATGAGCTTTTCCAGTGCTAAAGAGCTATTCCAGTGATCGATTGAACCCCCTGGCACAGGATTTACCACTGCGGAAGCCAAGCGCAATGTGGAGTTCCGATGTAGCCGTCACGGAGCACCCCGTTTCCTGCTCCCGGAAGGGCAATAAGTCTCCATAAGTACCTCCAATAACTCCTGAAACCTACCCAGAAGCGCTGACGCCAGCCAACGAGAGCGGCGCGAAGCTCCGGCTGCCCACGCACTCGGCAACTTTCACATCCTAATCAGAGCCAGGTTAATCACGGCCGTCACCGAGCCAGCGCAGCCGCCGCCATCCCGCCTTTAACGCCCGACGGCAAGTTAATCATGGGGGTGGCCTGGTGGCGCACCAGCGGCGCTCAGCGCGGTCATCAGCAGCCCCAGCGTGGTCATCAGCGACCCCAGCGCTGTCATCAGCAAACTGGCACGGAGTGGATTATAACGAAAAGTAAAGTGGTGGAGCTTAACGCAACGTAGACGGAGGGAGAGCGGCATACAATGTCTCGGGAACAAGGGAACCACCGAGAAACACGACAACGTAAGGGGCATGGACCAGGGCAAGAGGAAAGGCAGAAGTAATCATAAACATAGAGACAAGGAGAGACAGCGCAAATGATTACGTACATAAAACTGAAAGAAACAGGGAAAATAAAAACAAACAAAGAAAAACAAGGCCAGAAACGCAGACACAGAAACAAGGAAACTGGCGGAGACAACAGTGAGCAGGAACTGCGAAGACACGGGGAGAGAAGATGGGAAAATGGCGGGAAGAAGAGACAAGAATGATTGAGCCAAGTCAGCAGAAACATCGTGAGATCAAATGAAGAGCAGTTCGTTGAAGACATCCCGCAGAAACGTGGAAAGCCAGTCAACGCGGAAAAGAACTCGTAGGCGAAATAACTCCTGAAACCAATCAGACGAAACCACCCAACAATCTGACAATCTGCTGACAAGAAAAGACGCAAAAACAGGACGTCAGGACTAGGCAACAGCGTTTCAGAGCGAACAAATTCCCAGCAGGAAACGTCTACCACAAGGCATGTAAAGAGCGCCGCGGGCTGTCAATGTGCCTGAAGAACGTCCGTGATCGTGCCGGCGTCACACGGCCGCCTGACGGCACATCCTCTGTACTGCTATAGTCCGCAGATCCACAGCCTACGCCAGCCTGATCGCGTGGAGACTAACGTCCACCGGATGCGGAAAGGTACACGTCCAACGGCTCCAGCCGACAGAACAGAAGGTATATGGCAGGCCGTCTGAACGTACGGCGACCGCCGGGCCACGCTTTCATTACGCCAAGTGACCGATCGGTCGCAGCGGCGGCCGACCACGGGCCGACGACAGCAGGGCCACGGGAGCCACGCCCGACCTCGTCACCTGCTGCTGCCGTCACTAACCAGCGGAAGCGGCGACACTTTCCCTCGCCGACTCCCAATCGGCCGCCGGCAGCCGGCCGCCGCGGCCGTCTCAATTACGGCGCGCCAGTTTCAATTACGGCGCATCGATCAGGCGGTGCGGTGCGGTGCGGCGCGGCCTGCCGGCCGGCGGCGGCGTTAAATCTCCGCCGTGCCCGCGCCAGACGACAGCCGGCCGGGCCGTGCGTCAGGAGGCGGGGGACACGACAGTGGGAGGACCGACCGGCCACGCCCAGGGTCCGACACACACGGCACCTCTGAGTGGGGACAGAGGCCCAATGTATGTCCAAAGGGAGAACGTCAGCAGTTCGGTCCGTAATAAGCCTACTGGAAAATACTTCATCCAGTCATAAATCGAATGCTACTACGAGAAAATAACTCCCATGTCCAGTTTTTTAGGGGTTTCTTGGTTGGCCTACAAAGTTCCAGTCCCCATGCGTAAGAACCGTGAGAGGACCAGAACACCGCTGAAGCCTGAGGGTGCGGGAAAGAACGGCAATGACCAAGCCATCAGGTCAGCTTCCCCCATCCGTCAGCTGCTCTGCTCGAGACATGACCAGTCGCCGGCCACTGTCTGGGGGCGGGGAGCGGCAGCGGACCCCGAACAGACGACACAACGGCCCGGAACGGTCCGCAGACGGGGGGCGGCCGGCCGCCGCCGGCTGCGGTCACGGCCGGCCGGCTGGTGCCGGGCCTCCGGTCAGACCACAGGCGGAACACGGCCGAGCACGCGCCCACCGGACACCGACCGAAAACGAGCCGACACGGCCAAAACCGGACCGGAAGACCGCGACCAGCCGGATCACAGGCGGCTGCTGGACCGCTACAGACTGGCAAACACACTCACACACACGGGCTGACTGGCACACACACAGACAGACAGACAGACAGACAGACTGACTGAAGATCGGCCGCGCGAGCCGTCCCCAGCCGCCGACCACTGCGTGCTCGACAGCCGACTCTGCCTCGCTCACCTGGATCTCCTGCAGGAGCTCGGCCTTGCGTCTCCTGATGTCCAGCAGCAGCTGCTGCTCCTCTGGAGTCAGGTCTGGAACAGGACAAGGCAACTGAACGGCAGTCGACCGGACCAAATGAGCCGCAATGGCTATTACGGCACACAAACTACCTACCTTGCAGACAGTTCAGAAAAAAAACATTGTTCCCATTTGATGAAAGTCAAGAACAATCTGCGAGAATCGCAGCAATATCCGCGATATGTTCACGTCCTGAACAAACATAACCACTCTGGCCGATTTATTTCATTTTCCCAGAATGATAATCCTATTTGCGTTTCTCCTTGTTGACAGGCCGACCGCCGGCTAAGCCAAACACCCGGAAGACCCTGACGGCGCAGCGCACGAGTCTGGCGAACACATCACCGGTGCTCGGCACTGGCGATATCAAAACACTACTCCCGCCTCGAGTGCTCGTAACGTTTTGATTGGGCTCGGCCCAACAACTGATGGATTGGAAGCGATCTTTATTGATTCGCGGCGGGATGGCGTTTGCATGAAAAATGGATGACGCGATTCCATTGTTCTAAATAACAAATCTTCCTGCAATTTGCATTATCGTGACGCTCTTGCTTCACATTTTCGGCGGCGTTTCCTCACTTTTCTCCGACAAACATCCTCTGCGGGAAACCGTCCAGGAATTTTTTCCAGTGAACAAAAACCATGAAAGCTAGTATTTTCCCCGCCCCTCTCATTATATCCGGCCTCTCTGGACGTTGTTTGCGCTGAACAGGACTGGAGATTAATGTGCCGTGACGGCAGATCCAGAAGTCGGCAGTCACGGACAGTTAATCCCACAGTCGGCATAAGTCGACTGAATCTCCCAGCCCGCCGCAACTGCTGCCGAAAACAAACAGATAAATCTGGGCAGCTATATTTCCCGCAACACCGCCCAGCGGGCGCCGTGGGGACGTTTTCGCGCTGCACCACGACAAACACAGCGATCAAACACTGGCCAAGGTCTGAGATGACGAAAAACAGCCCGAACCAGGTGCAGAATGGCCCGTGCATCGTTCCGGGAGTCGGCATACTCCGGTGACGCGCTGCCAGCATCAGCATGGCTCAGAAAATCCCAGACCGTCCACAATACAGGCGTCCCCAACAAATCTGAGAGCAAATAACACGAACAACTTCCATTCTGGCAAAACGTAAGTTTTCCGCCACACCGCTGAAAGTCTGCAGCGGGATAACGCATCCGACAAACATTGGTCACCAGTTCCTCCTTCCCTCGCCCAGTTTTGATCACTCTCCCCTCTGCCGGCTTTCCAAAGCCGACGATAATTTTGCCAGCCATGTTACTGCAACGCTGAGCCTCGGCAGCTCTCTCTCTCTCTCTCTCTCTCTCTCTCTCTCTCTCTCTCTCTCTCTCTCTCTCTCTCTCTCTCTCTCTCTCTCTCTCTCTCTCTCTCTCGTTTTATGCTGGCGCAGCGACCAAGTGTCGGGTCGACCATGCCTAGACCGTGGACACCGGCCAACGGTCCAGAACTGGATAATGGCCGCAGGACTGGACATGGACATTCCAACGCCGAAATCAATGCTCGGCGCCCCGCAGTCGCCTGTGCAGACACCATCGCCACAGGCTAGAGACTCTGTCGCGCCATCTGTCGTATTTCCAAACTGTCGAAATGTCTGTCAGCGGTGGTAGCGGAGAGTTAAGGGTGCTTTCGATGCTCGGTCGCATCGGTCGCATCGCGCCCATGTCTGTCAGCAGCTCTGTCACAGTAGGAGGTTGCACACATGGCTGAAGCTCCTGAGAGGTCGAGAGGATCCGGGCCCTCTCACTTTTAGGAGATTTTGACGCAAGGCCCGTGACAGTAGCTGGACAAACAGAATTTGGGGGAATCTCGAGGCATGGCTGCGTGCGCGTACAGAGAAGCAACGAAAGACCCCTAAACATTTTCCGTCCCGCCGTCCATTCGTCTACCGAAATGGCCTACCGATGCTGAGCAATGGCCGGGGATCGCCTCCATGACGCAGCCGGCAGCGTGACACGAAAAAGAGCCGAACTGCCTGAGCGACATCAGCCGGCCGGGGGAACGTTAGAAGCTGGGCCGTCTGAAGCCGAACCACTGGTCCACGTCAGAGGGCGAGCCGCGCGCCAATGACGGACGCGAAATATCAGCACCACGTCCAGGCCGTCCGTCAGAGGCAGCACCACTCGGCAGCCTGCGACGGTCCGGAGTTCATGGTCGACGGGAGAGCTAGCGGTTCGTCTGTTTATTTCAGAGCCGCTGGATACAGCGAATGGCCCCTGCCGCGTGCATCGCGGCCGCAGAGCACCGCGACGTCACAGCGGGCGCCGCGTGACCAGGGCTCTGGCGACAGCAAGTGCCAGGCCCGGCGCCCTACCGCTGGAAAGACAGACGGCCAGTTGGACCAGACCCGACCGGACCTTAATCTCGGACCGGCCGAGATGCCGCGATATCCGGGAAGACCGGTTCCTTTTCAAACATCCGCATACGTCGGCGACGAAAGCCGCGTTTACAAAATTCCGCGGAGACCGCGACCTGACCGCCTGAGTCATGATCACGATTCACCCCAGGCTTTTAACCTTGGGAGACGCCGGAACGCCCCGACGCCACCAGCAAACGCCACCGCCAACCCTCGGGCGAACGCCGGGGTCACCAAGGTTAGCGCGGGGGCGGCCAGACAGCGCCGCGGGCGGGATGCCGGGCCGGGCCGCTGCGTCACCTCTTGACCCGGGCACGTGACGGGCACGCGCCGCCGGCTGGCGCCGCGCCAGACGGGGATAAACAGGCCGCGGCGGCGGGCGGCGGGCAGCGCCGAGCCGGCCATGGCCAGAGCTGCCGCCGCCGGCGACGGCTCACCGCCGCCAGCCGAGCCGGAGCCGGCACGGGGCCACGCCCCTCACGCAGACAAAGGCACTCTGTGTCCGTCCGGTCACCAGTGAGCCCGTCAAAAAGAACTCACTGAGCCCCCCGCACCCTCCGGGGAGGGGGTAGCTGGACGTCTGCGGCGCCCCTCCGATTGCCTTCTGGCCCGGCTGGACGCTTTCAGAAGAGTGCGCGATTACCCATGAAGCACTGGGCGTACCCCGTATTTCTCCCTGACGGCCAGGGCTTCTGGATCTCATCACGGGAGAACGCCGCCCGGCCAGTCGCCGTCCCGTGTCGGCGGGACGCCGCCGATGCAAGAAGGTCTTCCCTCCGGGCTATTTTGCTTCCGCGCCATTCGGACGCAATAAGGTCTTCCACTGCAGGCTTTTTTGCAGCGCGCCAGTTAAGAACGATTCGGACGGAAGCACAATAACTCGTGCTCCACGCGGCACGCTCCGCTTTTTGCTTCCACCTTTTCCAGGTGTTTCCCGCAGTCACGCTTGTCCGTTCGGTGTAAAGCAATCATCTCACCCAATACACCACGGCCGGGGAAGGCAGCGCCGGAAGCCAATGCCTGAATGTATCCCTTTTCATCTCCCGATACCGCGCATACATATTGCACAGGGCACATCACAGGACTATAATTTTCTGTCACAGTGATTTCCGGAGCACATATACCGCGCACAGCGCACCAGCGTCTGTCTACTGCACTTCCAGTTCCCTGGGGGAAGACTGCCTCCTGTCGGCCCACGTGACTATTTGGGCACTCGCCAACCAAAAACTCGCCAAAATTTGGGCGAACCAGGCGTCGAAAACGTTGCTGTTCGCCGTGAGAGGCGCCATGGACTTATGCGTCGAATGTTGCAGAACGACGCCTTTCCCCTACCACCAGGGCTCTAATCCAAAGATGCGAATGAACCAATGCTATACCGAAGACCTCAAAGCTGACCAAAAACAACAGCAAGCAGTCGAATATTCCTTACGAAGCTGTAAATCTATTTTGGGTTAGTTTTACGGTTAGTTTTACCTCCATGCCCAATCCTGACGCCACCTCCGAAGTTTTTATGTTTGTCTCTTTTCCCTTCATTCCCTTTTATTTTCCATGTGCATACTCAATTATTCACCACTCAAGGTCACGGTTCAATGGGAATGCAACCGTGTAACAATTCATTAAAACGTGGTTCAAATGCTCAGATTTGAAATCATATTCTCGCCTGTCAACCATAGCCCGTTGAAACAGACTGGAAAGAGACAAAAGAATCGCGAACATGTATGAAAAACATGTCCGTGCCCCCACATAAAACCATACCATATTTGCAACTGGGGGTTCCAGCGCAGCTCGCAGCACCACGGGACCGCTGCAACCAACGCCAAATTTACGCCCCTTCCGGCGGACACCAAGACTTGGTGCGTATTACTGACGCTTATCAGGAAAGGTATCACTCCCACGTCCATTCCCTTCGACGTTGGGTCGATTACGAATCTTAATTCCGCCCACTTGCCCAGACTTGGTACCCGAAACTACGGCAGTAGACACTGCGTCAAGCCGCCACTCAACCACGAGTCCCAGGGACAAAACAGCCCGTGCGCCAGCGGAGAACCGGACAGGACGGCCCCGCCGCTGGGTGCCACACTGTTGTCCGAAATCTGCGGACACCAGCCAGCCGACAAGCTGTCGTGTCCGACGCTGGTGTCCGATTCCCGATAACACGGGCCCGTCGCTGCAGCGTCCCGGGAGACTGACAGCCCGAGCTGCTGAAGCGGGCAGTCCCCTGGGACACGGCGGCGGCACAACTCGCCAGTGACGTCACCGATAACAGGCCGATGACGTCACGGCCGGCCGGGATGCTCCCTATGTAGGCGTCGAAGGTAGGCCAGCGGTAAACTGGCGCCGGATCGTTTACGACACGATGATACGCTGCCACTGCGCAGACACCGCAAACGCACACCAGCCAAACAGCCTGCGCTGCCATAGCGGAAATCAAATAACCGTCGTCGTCCCCCCCAAACGTGCGTCCGGCAGGCAGCAGGCGGACAGATCACGACATGCCGGCGACGCCAGCGCCCGGTCAACAAAGACGTCCCGGGCCGGGCTGCATTCCGCCGGGCCCCGGGAGCCGGTCAGACTGAGGTCAGACTGAGGTCAGACTGAGGTCGGCCGACCGGCGCGTCCCGACGGCGGCCAGCCGGCGCCGCGCGCACAGCAGGCAGGCGTGCAACCGTGCAGCGGCGGTGCAACACACGAGCGGGGAGGGAGGAGGGCGGGGGTGCGTTCGGGACGGAGGAACGGGGCGGCAGACCGGGTCACGGTGACGGGCCACGGGACCTGGGCTGGGAGTGACCGCTGGAGGAGCCCAGCGGAGCCTCCATTGACAGGGGCTTATCCCAAGGAGTTGTCCAAAGCAATAGGCGGGACGGGCCAGGATCAAGCGCAAACACTTCGGCGAGCCGTGCAACGGGCGGCGGATCGCCGCAGGGCGTAACGGGCCACGTACCGTTCTCAGCGCGTCACGGCCGCTCGGCCAGGAATGACCTCGACGGACGGTGATCAAGATGAGCCCCGACTCACCGGCGCTGGTCGTAATGGCCAGATCTAAAAACAATCGGCGTCCGCCACGGCTGGCGCGGGAGGCCCATCTGAGCCGAGATCACTGGCCACAGGGCTGCCGCGCTCCGGAGCCGGCACGTGACGGCGAGCACAGGCACCGCCGAGGCGCTGACACGCGGCTGGGAGCTGAACCCTGACCGAACAGGACTCCGGAGCCAGTACCCGCCGGGCGTGCTGTAGTCCGATCACGCGGCCAATGTGGGCCGTCCCACTGGCAGACCCGACCTCAGTCGGCTTCTGCATCCGCTAAAACGTGGGCGCGACACGTCTGAAGCCTCAACTGACCTGATCTGATCTGCCCTCGAGTCAATGCTTGTCATAAAGACAGTGACCTGCTGAAGCCTAATGTGATATGAACCTACACTTCCCGGAACGTGGTGACTCGTCGTGACCAAAGAGTATCCATTATACCACCCATAATCTTAGCTAACCTCAATATGTTAGCTATATTGAGGTTATATATCTGCACATACATTATCTGCACAATTCGTGACCTAGCCTGCCTTGCACGACAACCCTTGTTGCTTGCCCTGACTCCCTCCCCTCCACCATATCAGTGATGACTGTATCCTCCGTGATCTAACTTAATCTGACCAGTGCAAGAACTCACCGCAAACTCTGCCACCTGGCCTGACCTGACCCGGCACCAGTACTCACCGCGACCTCCAACACCTAACCTGCTCCTGCGCCAACAGTCACTGTCACCCGGATGGCCTGACCTGACCTGAGCCTGAGTCAGTACTCACTGCGGCGGGTGTGGGCGGCCGGCCGCAGCGGCGGCTCCCTCTCCTGGCCCGCAGAGCCGGCGCCGCACAGCACACTGCCCGCCTGACACACCAGCATGGTCGAGGCCGCTCCACCGACCAACATGCACCGCTCAGGCCCACGGGCCCGCGGCCGCACAGGCGGACACGCTATGCGTCTCAGGCGGACAGGCGGATACGCTGTACGCCTAAGGCGGACAGGCGGACACGCTGTACGTCTTAGACGGACAGATGGACGCGCTGCACGTCTCAGGCGGACAGGCGGACACGCTGTACGCCTCAGGCGGCGGCAGGTGGTCCCCGTTCAGGCGCAATGCCGACCGCGGCCAACGCCTAGCGCCGGCGGGCGACACGAGCAGGCGGAGCGTGCAGGCGTGCAGACTCACTGCCGCGCTGGGCCGCCGACTCCGGCTCCGGGCAGATGTACCAGGTAGTGCGCGACTTGGCCTCCTTCATGTGTCCGGCCAGGCTCGCTCGCCGCCCCCGCTCTGAAGGGCTCCGACCTCTCCGGCCCCGGCCCACGGCGCCTCTCGCCCGCCCACGTCGAGTCGTGTCGACGCTGACCTCTCGGCAGCGCGGCTGTGTTCGCGACGTCCCGCAGGGAGGCGGAGGGGCCTTTCAGTCGAGCTTCACCAGCGCACGACCGCGCGCCAGTCAACACCCAATGTCACCTCCCAGTCTCGTCCGTCAGTGAACAACAACGCTACACCTTTCAGCGCGGCCGTCTCTCCACAGCACCGCCCGTCGACGCCACCGGACCGCCCCGCTGTCCGCAGCTCCGTCCGACCGCGGCGCGTCTCCCCCGCCTCGCCGCCGTCTGCAGCACTGGCGACCGGCCCGGCCCGGCGGCCGCGCGCGCAGCCGCGCTGGCTCAGCTCCCGCACCGGTCACGCCGGCCGCTGACGTCACCGGCCGGGCCTGCGCGTGGTCGGCGTGCGTACGCGTGGCGTGCCGCGCGTGCCAGCGGCCGCGGCCTGGGCTGCGGTCGGGGCGGCAGAGTGCTTACGCAGCTCGTTTCTGTGGCCGTCTGATGATGCCGTCAGCTGCTGCCCCGGGGGAGTGGCAATATCGAACGCTGGTGGTCTCGTGGGGCGAGTTCAGTGAGCAGATGGTCGGGACTTAGGCCTGAGTATCCCGGTCTCAGTACATGGCAGCGCAGTATGAAGTATCCGCGGGCACGCCGAACTGCTACAAACACGACCGCCTCCGTCCGGCGGAGGTCAGCACGACACCGCGACCCAGCACGGCCTCCCCGAAGTCGTCCACCGGAGCCTGACTGGACCGGGTCGGCGTTCGGCCGGCCCCGTCTCCCCGTGACGGAGCGCGGCCTACACAGGGCCGGGCCCGGCACCGGCAGCCGCCGCCGCCTCCGCCGCTTGGAATTGCAAATCCGGCCGCATGCCGTGCCATCGGCGCCGCAGTGGCGCCGCAAGCCGCTCAAATCACGGAGGCCATCGCCCTCCCGGCACCGACATTTCACGAAGGTGCACACGGCTGAAAACACCCTAGAGTTATGCCGACAGTTTCGTCGGCTACCCATCCACGACATCGGGTTACCGGCCAAAGAGCCAGAGCACGGGAGGCCTATTCACGCCACACAGCACGGGCCGCACACCAGCGCGCCGCCGGCGTCGCCGCTGCGCCGGACAGGCAGCGTTAAGCAGCTGTATCCGGCGCAGACCGCCGCTCCCTCCAGCACGGACAGGGCCGGTCCGGGGTCACCAGCACTGACCGAGAGGAGCGCGGCAGGACGGCGGCCGAAGTCACCGCGGTCAGACGCGTCCGAAACGCGGACAAGGCAGGAGCGTACTTTGAGTTTTCCATGCAACGCCAAAACGTGAGGTGTTAAAATTCACGACGGCAGGTCGCCTGTGTCCTCCCGACTGTACGCCTATGAGCACGGTTACAGAGAGAGCAACGACCTGGAGCGACCAGCTGGGGAGGACGACGACACAGTCACCACGGTCGTGACGCCAACCATCGCTGGAATATACAATGATCCTGTGCCAACCTGAAGCCCATTGCGCCGATGGCTGCTCATAGTCGTGGAGGTCACGTTCAGATCGCAAGAACTTCCCGTCAGCGAGGACCGAGCTCAGGCCGTTTTGGCCGCTGGCCAGAGGCGATGGGCACACAAGTGCTGCATCTCTCAGACACCGAACGGCTCAACCCGGCGAAGCAGAACAAACATCCCAGAACAGGAAACAAAGGACGGCAAAACACGATCGCGTCTCGTCCCTGGCAGGGCTCTCTCCGTCACGCGAGACCCGCTCCCTCCGACCACACGTGGCGAGATCAGATGAGGTTGAATCTGTCTGGGCCACAGAAGGGTGGCCTGGTCGGGAGACAGCGGTCTTTACCGCTCACATCAGCGCTGATCAGCTGAGGCTCAGCGAGACCAGGAGCAAGTCCGCAGCTGAACATCAGCGTCCTTCGACCGCCACCCTGACGTCATCGACGCCCGCCCATCCCCCGCATGGGCACGTTCACGGCCGCCCGCGCCCGGGGCACGACCAATTCAGACGCGATCACGTCATCGCCTTCAGGAATCCGGCCGTTCGGACGCCGCCGGCGACGCGCCGCGGCGGAGAGGAACCAGCGGCGCCGGCAGCCTCACCGGCAGGCTGACCACCATGCAGAAGGAAGCCGGCGCGACAAGGTCCACGATTACCAACCGTCGCTGCAACTGGCAGGGTCGAGTTACGCCGGTCGTCGCGGGGACGCAAAAAATCCCGCCACCGACCGGACTCGAACCGCGGACCTTTCGCAGACGAACCGGCCGGCTGCGGTTGCAGCCGCGCCTGATCGCCCAGCTCGGTTCGGGGAGGGCGAGGACGATCTCGGCGGCCAGCCATCAGTCACCATTGGCCGGTGACAGTGCGGTGATTGGCCATCTCCGGCGCGGCCTCCGGTGGCCCCAAACCGTCCAGGAGCGGCCGTCCGGCCCGACTGAGGTGGGACGGCCTGTCTGAGCCCCGTCTGGCACTTCGGTCCTTATGCAGCTAAAACAAAGCACTAATGATAGATACTGATAGCGTTATATGGGGCATGGGAGCACATTCGGAGAACAAGAACATATCTTAGTGTTTAATGTCTCGCTTATGATGTCATTTTTCATTATAAGAGTCAATGGGCGGATCGTAAACGTTTTGGGGGCCGAGCCCTTTTCCAAGCCCCTGCACCCCATCCCCGGGTAACACAGCTCGTTAATGAGCGCAGCTGCAGCGCAATGACCCCGGCGGCATCGCGCCCAAAGCGACCAACAGCTCTTACACGGCGCCAGCTGAACGCCGCGGCGAGCGGCGCACAGAGCGGCACAAATCCGGCTGATTCGATTTCGGCGCGGCGGAACGCACCGCCGCCTCCGGACCGGCCGAGCGCGCGGTCCAATCCAATCCGATCCGATCGACGTCAGCTGCGCCCTCCGCGGGCCGTGCCTGCCCGCCCCGCCGGGTCGGCGGCTCTGCGGCCGACCGGCCGACCGCTGTTGAAGCAGCAGCAGCACGCGATCGCCGCCACAGCGACCGGCACGGCCAGCGCTGAACGGACGACAAGTCGACGGCGGCGGCGGCAGATCACTCGGCTCCAGGGCGTACCGACGACACGATCATGCGGCGCCGACTACATGAGATCAGACAGCTCGTGATTATAGCACGGGTTATTACTATCATGTTTATTGTTATCATGACTCAGGCTTATCACCATCTCGGACGGGAACGGTGATTTGCTGGGCTCCCTTCTGAGGAGAAGCTGGTGAAAGAGCACGCGGTCTGAGGACGCTGCAGGCGTCGGACGATCCGTAAGCCCCCGGTCCACACGGGCACACCTGGTCTGGGTCGTCGTCGCCAAACGCGTGCGAACGATGGGGTGAGCCGCTGAGCCGCGAAGGAGACCAAGGCCGCGCCAAGGCGGGCGCACAAAGAGGCTCGATCGTCACTTCCTCCGAACCGTGTCATTAACAAGACGGATCACCCGTCAGCGGCCCACAAATGCCGCCAATCGCGGCGTCAAGTGGCCGTGGCCGCGACACGCGACGTTTTTTTCCCCGCAGAGCGAACGAGGTGGATGACGAAAGAGCGCCGGCGACGTCGAAGTCGTGGCAAACGGTCCGACCTCCCGCCCGTCTGTCCCGCCCTCGGCGGCCGAGTGACCCAGCCTCCATACGATCGAAACTCTTCTGGGCATTTGGCAAGGGAATGCCTAACGCAGAATGTTGCTCCTTCCTATCAGTGAAGCAGCAACGGCAGAAGGACGCAGAGTGGTTTCTTTGAACAAGTCCGGACTAATCGGCTTAATGCAACGCACAAAATACGAACGACTTTGATAACACAGTTCCACACTCATTCAAACTCAGCAACCAATTCTTTTTGCTGCGAAACCAATGCCGAGCATTTTGCAAAGTCCATTAAGGCATTTGTG
Organism: Capitulum mitella; assembly: GCA_030062745.1. NCBI lineage: Eukaryota > Metazoa > Arthropoda > Thecostraca > Pollicipedomorpha > Pollicipedidae > Capitulum > Capitulum mitella. The sequence continues at coordinate 724,209 of CP099852.1, read as the reverse complement.
CAACACCCAGACAAAAACAAACACAAGATGGCAGGGGTCGACGCCACGGCAGATCCCACGAAATCGCTGCAAAAACAGCACGCAAAATCGCGCAACTGTCATTTGTTTTCTTTCTTCTTTTCGGAGCACCGTCATGCATGCAGTGCTACTCAGTGACCCCATTTCAAATCGGGATTATCTGAGCGTCGTCACCGGGACGGGGAAGAGAGGGGGGGGGGCAGGGGCGACAGATGGTAGTCCATCAGCCAGTGAAGCGAGACGCGGTGCAGCCTCCCTCCGCCCACTCACACTGAAGCCAATCACGGCGCGGGTAACGATCCGGAACGGGTCAAGACCGCCACTAAGGCGTGAGACGGTCACGAGCACCCGGCGACGGAACGTGCACGAAGCATCACGGCTTTAACGTGATGGTGCTGCTCTGCATCACGGCTCGGCCCACACATTGTTCATGAAGCGCTCCACAAAGTCGTGCAACCAGCGCTTTGGACTTCCCAGTTCATGTATCTTCCCTTGGAGTTTTCAAACGTATTCAGTTTAATCCCTTCACCAGTCCGGAGACGCTTGCGATAAGTTTGTTTTCAGTCCAGGGTACACCACCACACGCTGGTACGCAGCATACAAGCGTAAATATTTACCTCAGCCTCTCAGCAGTAAGACGCCACAGACGGCTGAAGCGGGCCAGTAAGCGTCACGAGACAGATACTTGACCCGTTTGTGCAAGGCCGCGCGTGCAGACCAGGGCTGCATCGGCCCTCGCTTCTCCCAATGACGTCACAAATGTTCGCAAAGCTCTGCAGCCACGCGCCGCGGGCCACATGTCTCCTCCTCCCCCTCCCCCGTAAACGAAGGCGTCCGGCGCCCGCGACACGCGTTCACTGCCGGCAATCAGCTTCGTCCGCGGCCGGCTGGCCGGACGCGAGCGGCACGGACCAATCAGCGCCGGCAGCGCGTGGCGCGGCCAGATCATCGTCCGCACAACTGTCCCCAGCAGGCCGCGTCTGCGAAGCCCTTCCTCTGAGCCCCGCGGCCGGCCGAACACCGGAGCGTCGCCGGCGGCGACGGTGCGCTGCGCGTGCACCCGGCGCCATCGCGCATTCCTGGGCCGACGCGCACGGCAGCGGCGCCACCGTGCGCTCCCGGGCCAATGCACCGCGCCGCCGGCGTCAGGAGCAGCTAGTTGATATTCGGCCGGCCGGGCCGCCGCCGGCCGGCCGTGGGCGCCGGTAATCGAAGCTCGATAACGGCTTCAGCTCCGCCGATGACGGCGCCCGGCGGGCATCCTCGGCCGGCCGGGAGCCGCGCCGACCGCTCACCGGTCCGGTTACGACCGGCTGTCGTGTCGGAGCGCGCCATCAGCGCCCGAGGGCGCCTCAGTCTCGGACCCTGGCCCTCAGACAGGTCCGCGCCAGGCACCAGGCCGGACAAGGTCGACATGTCCCGACCGCCCCGCCAGCGTCGGCACGCTCGCCACGGACGGGGCCAGAGACGGTGGAGGGTGACGGGGAGACGGGACAGCGGACAGGTCGGGGCGCAGCCGACACGCCGAGCCCAAGACATCCATCCCGCCGCGGTGCGCAGCCCCGACCGACTCCAGAACCCGCACGCCACGGGACGACCCGGTGGCGGCGGCGGCGGCGCCCGCGGCCGGCCGAGACGTCACCAGACTGCGAGGAGAGGCCCCTGCGTCACCAGACGACTGCGAGGAGGAGAGGCCTCCGCTGCTGACCGGGCCAACTGCGCAGGTCACGTCGGGCGCCGCGAACAAAGCCGGCTCGCCCAGACGCGGCCGCCGCCCCAAACAAAGCCCAGCACGGCGTGGGCGGACACCAGCAGGGCCCCCGCCCCGGCCCGTTACAGAGCGCGATGAGCCACGGCGGCCGGGGTGGATTGAGTGACCGACCCCAGAAAACAATCACGGCTCCCGCGCGTTCCCTCGGTGCCTGTTCCGACCTGGACATCCTCCCCGCGGGCCGAGCTCCTGGGCACGGGACGAGGCTGGCAGCGCTGTCTGGTGGTGGTGTTACAAAGACAGGACAGTGCTGTCTGGTGGTGGCGCTGTTACAGGGACAGGACAGCGATGGCCCGACTCGGCCATTCCTTTACCTTCGTTGGTCCGTCTTAAATTTGGTGGCGCGTGCTGAGGACGGCAGCGCTGAGATCAGAGCTCACGCTGAGCACAGCTTGTCGCGCGGCTCCTGACCCCGCCGTCCAAGTGTTTCCAAATACAGAGTAATTTTGCTCCAGGCGCCGAGTCAGACGGCGCTTGAGGATCACTTCCGGGCGCGCAAATCAGTGACACGGCCGTGTCGACGTCACTGTTCCCCAATGTTGCGGTGTCGGTCTGGCACACCGCGCCACACGGCCTTCGCACACGGCAGTGCCGTCCCGACACGGCAGTGTGCTGTTCCGGCGCGGCGACTAAAGTGGCTGCGGCCTCGGGAGGTGTCCCGTCGATTCGCGCCGGTCCACCTGTTACCGTCCGGCGTCCAGACGGCGCCTCAGCCCGGACCCGCCTCCGCCGTGGACGTCACGTCCGACTGCCGCCAACCGTACGGGGAAGGGGGAGGGGACCGGCCGCCCCGGAAGGTGCCAACAGACTGGGCATCAAATCGAATCGGCCTCATCTCCGCGAAGCACATCAAACCGGTCTCAAGAGCCAATTTCGCGCAATCGACGTCAGTGAGTCCGCTGCTGGAAGCGAGAAACTTTGGAGGAACCTTAATAGCTGTCCCAGAGCCCGGAGCACATATCTCAGCAGTCACCGCTCATGCATATTCTACGATTTAACTTCTGTTTCCTCCTGGAGATGGTTCCCTCTGAACACAGACAGCCCAGTTACCCGATATCACGCCTGCGCGAGATCGCTGACCCCTCTGAACGCAGAACTAGCTGACAACGTCCGCCGTGCCGAGCCGACCCGCCGGTCGGCCGCCGCCAGACCGTCCGTCACCGTGGCCGTCATCAGACCGGCAGCCGCGTCCCGCCGCCAGGCCGTCCGTCACCGAGGCCGTCATCATCAGCAGCAGCCGCGCGCCGCCGTCCGTCACGGCCGTCACGGCCGCAGCGGGCGGCGGCGGCGGTCGGCGGCGCTGAGCGATCGGCGCGGCTCACGGCGAGGCCGACCGTCCGGCCGGCCCGGCACAGTCCCGGACGGCAGATCGATAGCTCCGGCAGCGGGAGTGGAGCGGCAGCCGGACCAGAACGGCCTCAGGGTTCAGCAGCACACGACAGAAAACGGCCTCATTTGACGCGTTCCGACGGGTGGAGGTTTGGAGTGTAAAGTTTGGCTCACCGTCAGGAATAACTTACCCACAGCTGACCAATTTTGTCTTACATCCTACGAAGTGTGCCATGAATGTGTGTAGCAGCCCGTGGGGCAGATAGGGCGGAGGCACCATCAACTTGAACACAGCCTTATAAACTCAGGATAATTCTGGCATAAGCTCTATGCTATTGCAGAGAACAAAACTGCCAACATATGGATCTGACCCTACCTGCTTTGAAAACGCCCCTACACTGATCGTTTCATATCATCTGGTGTAAGCTGGCGATCTAGACGATCCTGATTCATTGGTCCCGGTACGCCTTACCGAGCTAGCAATCCACCTCCGAGCCTACCACCCCGAGCTGTGTGACGTCACCAGCCCTATTTGCCACCTGCCGGCGTCGAGCTTCGTTCTCTGGCCCATAAGGGGTGGAGCAGACGGGGTCAGGGTCGCCGACCCCTGGCCCCACTTCCTGGGCGGGTTCTGTTACACCGGGGCCACCCCACTGGGCGGGAAGGGGGGGGGGGGGCACGCTGCCTGGCATCACGGAGTGCAAGTCTCTCAAGGATCGTCCGGCGTTGGATCGTCACTCCACCTCGGACCGTTCGGCGCGTTAACGTTCCGTTTCCAGCCGGTCGAGGATGCCTGTTCCGCATCTTCCATTCGTTCAGGATAAACCCAATTTGCACTTAAAAATAAAATTCGCGAGGTGAACCTTCATTTATCTGTATTATGACGTACCAATGTATGTTTGCCTATAATTCACACAAATGTCAATCAGTTTATTTTTGCCCCACTGCTAGGAGGCTCGCAACACCAAAGCTTCAATAATTCGAGGTAAAGGGTATGGTCCCGATTTCCGCGCCACATTTTGACCTGCAAGATAACTTTCCGCCACAAGAATAAGACTAAATGTCGCTTAACACACCACCTTCGCAACGCATCTTCCACTGCTACAACCACATCCAAACAGCACTCCACCATCGTCACCACGACCGAGCTCCTTGGACCACTAGCCCGATCCCCTCCCCCCGAACGACGGCCCACGGAACGGCCCGACGACCGGCCCTCCGTCTCCCACGACAGGGGGTAAACAGCAGCCCCGACAGACCAGGCGGCGACTGCGACGGCGGTGAAGGATCATAATCGCCGCCGCAGACTCCGCCGTCGGAACAGATGAGCCCTGATCGAGAGCGTGCGCACGGTTACCACGAGCGCCAAACGGCCCGGTGTTGTCTGCCACGCCCACGTTTTGGCGCAAGTTTTTAAGTGCCTTTCGCGAACAGCGCTTTCGCTTTAAAAACGTGAACAACTTCTGGCAAAACTTTCAATTTCTTAGCCAGCTGTCTACGGAAATGTGCCGGCCATTCCTGCACGCAGAAATCCTACGACTTTTCTTCCACTGGTGTCATATAACCACTGGATCTCCTCCCTTGTCTCGAACGGAAACCAAACGACAGACCGGCAGCCTGAACGATTCAGCACGGTCAGCCGCAAAAACAAACGGCTCCACTCCGGATCAGGACCGTCAAACGGCCACAAACAGGACCCCCCGACACCCAGCCGGGCCGTGCCGGGCCAGTTCCGCCGGAAGGGGGATCAGCAGCCGGGTCGGCCAGGTGTCGCGCCTCGGTTTCCGCGGGAAAAACGCGAAAAACGCGGGAGCAGGCGGCCACCATTCAGCAGCGGCCGCGATCGGGGCGATTCTGCCGACAATGGCGGCGCAGAGGTGGCGAAAAACTGGCCCCTCCGTCCGGCCGACCGGGGACGGCGGGTCGGCAGACGGCCGAAACACGGCACCCACGGCCAGGACGGCCACATCAAATAGGGCTAAAGACGGCGCGGTCTGGGCTGACGGCTAGCGAGTGATGCGGCCTTCAGATCTTTTTACACCCAGCTCACAACGAACAGCCCTTCAACGCCACCACGTGCTTTCCATGATGCGCCGCCAATGTGCCGACACGTGTCAAATAACGCAAAATGTGCATCGGACTATTTGACGTCCCAGCAGAAAGCATCAGTTATAGCTGTGACGTTTCAGCATGACATAAATTCCACCAGAAGTGATATGTAGCTGCAGGTCTAGCTTATACCGACAGACACTGAAATGCACGGCCCGATTTTGAGGTCCGCAGCAGCAATGTTCTAATTTTCCGCCGAGGTTTCCCTGAGTCAGAACAGAGTCGGCAGCAACATCAATCGCAGACGGCTATTGTCCGGAGACGGCCGGCAGCCCGACGATGACGCTTCCGACCACGGCCCCGTCCCACCGTGTGAGCTGCAAACTGGACCGACACCAGGCGGAAACGGGGAAGACCGGTACCGATTTTTGCCAACTGCGATTTATTTTTGCCAAAGGCAGCTCCGGCTCGGTGGATGTTGCATCAGCTCAGCTGCGCAGCGACATAGTTGTGACGTTCATTCATGCAAAACGTGCGCCGCCTACTTCAAGCATCTCTTGAGCTTTTAACAGCTACATCCATATCAAACGGGTGGCACACCATGGAACAACGCAAAGCACGTGTGAAACCATAACGTCTTTGGAGACTGACCTCTTTGGACTTCTCCAACGCTCTTAGCATCTCTCTATCGCCAGGTCACACTGATCACAAACATGGGCATTTAAAAAGGTGCAGGTTGTCCATCATAGCGGTCAGTTCGTCAAACAAAATGTGACGGAAACATAGTTCAACAGATCTCGGATTGCACCCAGATTTTCCCCAAATTTTCTTCTAAGATACGTTTCTGCGTCAAACCAAACCAAAATGTCTTTCACAGAGTCCGCGGACCCGCTTTCAACATGCGCCTTCAAAACGGAAGCCATTCAGGTGAGATGGCTGTAATGTCGGCAGGGCCAACAAACAGTTTTACGTCGTGCGCACAGAAGCGGATCCCCACAACGCGCCTCCCTGCATTCCATTTTCTCCGGAATCGGAGGATGTCCACAGAGAAAAGCCCACAACCGCACAAACCGCGCCAAAACCGGCGCCATTCTTCACGCTGTCATCACATCACAGAAGGCCACTATTCTCCCGGGCCGAGCTCACACAAACGACGCACGGGAGACACAGCCTCCCCGTCAAAACAAGCGGGGGCGCGGAGAAGGTTCCGTGGTCCGCGCGCGGAATCGTTTTCCCACAGTCACGCACAAGCGAACCGCATTCGTAGCCGCCGCCTATTTACATCGCCGCGCTGTTTGAAGAGCAGTTTCTGAATGAAAGTGACAAGGTGGCGCGCCGGCCGCTCGCTTACTCCAACCGCAACCGATCGGAAGATGGCGCCAGGAGATTTGGCGCCAAAACGCGCGCGGTGACTGGCGGTATCGCGGGATTCGGCGCGTAAAGATACCGCGCTCGCGCGCCAGAAACAACACTGACGACGCTGAATTCCGCAGACCTGGCAAAACGGACCCAACCCTGACCAGTTTCCGGTACTCGGTGATGCAGCGGGGCAGAGGGGGCCTCGCCGGTGCCAAACGGCGGTCCAGCCGGGAACCAGCCGTTACCAGCGCCGACCCGGCGGGTTGGAGTTCACGGCGACCTAGTGTTCCCAATCGAACGGTCCTGGCCGTGTGCTTTACTACGGAACCATTACTGCGGAGGCAAAAGCCTTCGATAGCAATGGCAGCGTTGATGCACTCGATTTGGTTTCGTTAAAAGGGATACCCAAAATGACCAATTTTCCGATGGAAACTGGGACGCGTGACTTCCACCTTTATCCAAAAGATGTTTTACAGAAGGCACAGCCTGGGCGAGTGGCCTCGTGGTTATCACCCCGTCTGCCTTATGACAGAGTGAGGTTCACGAAATGGCCCGCGATACGGCGGTTAAACGGACTCCATAAACTGACGACCTGTCGTGAGCGGAGGTGACCAGGCCATGTGGCGTGAGTTCAGGCCGGCGGTCGGCTCGGGACGCGAGGCTGCGGAAGCGATCGGTCGTAATTAATGCAGTGCTCTAGACAGGCACCGGAGGCGCATGTGGTTCGCATATGGCGAGTGCGAGACACCGAACAGGTGGCGCAATTAGTTTAAACTGACCAGCCCCAAATGGTCAGACTTGACCTAGATGGAGCACAAGGATGCGGCCCAAACAAGGCCAATGAACCTGGCTGACTCAAATTGAGTACTACCTTAAACAACCAGGCAGTTTAAATTTAGCTCGTGTTTTGAATGCACGCAGCTTCTCTAAGAAACCATTGCGTATCATTTTTCCATCGTCACTCAGTGGAGACACCCAAACGACACCACTGAAGCAACCCGGCAGAATCACCTCGTGAGTTATGATCGAGGAAGCGCCGTTGACGCGTCCTTGGATGAGCATGGACAGACCGACAGCTCCTTTCCCATCCACGCCAGTCGAAGCTCGCCTAACGACTTCACAATCGAAAGAAGTTACAAAGGTAACTCATCCAATTCGGCAAGTGGTGAGCAGTATCACAATACAGTCTTCGCATACCGCGCACGACCGGAGTCCCCGTGACGAGGCGTCACGCGCGGCGGGCCGTCCGGGCGTCACGTCCTCCGGTAACGACCGGCCGCGGCCGCCGCTCTCCCGCACACCCGGCCCGGCACGTGCCACGCGCCGTTACCGACGCCTCGTGGTCCGGCACGTGGGCCGGCGGTGCGCCGCGTGTGATCCGCCTGGGTCCTGCGGGCCACTGGCACAGAATCGGCTGCGGGGCCCTCGACTTCCGACAACACTGCAGACCTCGTGCGGACCTTGACATCGGCGAAACGCGTACAGCGAGCAAAAGCAGAACGGAGCCACGCTTCTGTCGGCGAAATCAAGGCCAGAGCCGATCCCGCCGACGCGGCATGGAATGACTGGCGAATCGGTACAACCACGCGTGCAACCAGCGGGCAGACAGCGCGGAACAAAGCCTTGAAACGACAGGTCCCGACGCAGACACGGCGCTCAGAAAACAAACGTCCAGCCGTCTTTTCTGCGGGCCTCCTAATCCCACGCAAGGTCGCCTGAAGCCCCGCGCTGTTTCCGAGTCTCCAAGCAGAGACCCTGGCGCCACAGCCGCGCCGGAGAGGGCGTGGCGGAGAAACCGCAACGGCCGCGGATCGGCCGCGAAAAAACGCGGCCCGCCACACCGGTCGGCGGCTATTCAAACGCCATCAGGGCTCGGCGGCCGGCCGCGGGCGGCGACGGACGAGTTTGGCAGCTGTCCTGATGCTATCGACCACCCGTCCGGCCGGGAGGGCGTCCTCCCAGGCCCGTGCAGAGGAGGGCGTCCTCCCTGACGACGGACCGACGGCGGCGGCTCATCACACCGGGACTGGCGCCGCCGGAACCGGCCGGGCGCCGGAGACCGGTGCAGGAGCGCCGGGCATGGGTCCATCATACCCGAACTGGCCTCGGATCTTCTCACAAGTTCAACAGTGGAAAGAAAGTTGTCCCAAATTTTCCCCTATCCGTCTTTCTCCACTTTTCCGGGATCTGGCATGACGCCAGCGGGAAGCCAAAGACGGGAAGACTGCAGTTTTGGGAGGCGAATGGGGGGGCTTTGGCAGCGCCAAAGTGGGCGCTGCCAAGGCTGCATATGTTGCACATATTGCACGTCAATGACGACTGATGACTCGTAACAGCGCACCAGCATTTGGGTCACACCGGCCCACGACAGAGCTATCTGACAAACATCTGGGAGCGACACAGTGCAGCGTGATAACTCGCAACGGGCGAAAGCCTCAAAGCCGGTCGAGTCTTCCCCACTGCAGCCGACCGCGGCTCCACCCCTCTCCGCCCTTTTTCCAGGAGCAACAGCGGGCGGCCCTCCAGCCATGTCGGCGCATCAGCGGGTACCAGGACCTGCCGCGGCCCGCCCGCGCAGCCCTTCACAACTTCCGCCGCCGCGCATCAAAACACCGAAAAACGGCGGAAGACTTCCGGACGGCTGCACGGTCCAGACGTCCTCTTGGTGCAGCTTCTCTGTTCGACGCCGGGGGCGGCCGCGGCAGACGGCGCAGGCCGCCGACGGCCGCGGCCAGAAACGACCGGACGGCGGGCGGCCGACCTGGCCGGACCTGTCCGGACACCGGAGAGGACCCGTCCACGGCCACGGCCACACGAGAACCCTGACTGACGGGTTCGCCAAGTGAACGGGCACCGATAAAAAGAGTGCAACAACAAAAACTAAAGTCTACGGTCCAAACGTCTAAAAACTACAAGACCCACGAATCAAATTACCCAGAGCCCCGCACAAAGTTGGAAAAGGTGCTTTTTTGTCTTGAAAGAACACCAAAAAATACATGCTCCAAAGACATTTTATACTCCAAAGGTTTGGTCTTGTGCCTCCATCAAAAAGCTACATTATAACCATGTCGACAAATTTATAACTCTGCAAGCAAGCATTCTGTCTCCATTCCGTAAGAAGCAAGGACGATGGCATACCTAACCGACATGAAGAATGCCAACCTAAAACAATATTACCCTTTGCAAAATTTTGTACTCCAAAACAAAAAAAAACTCCAAAACAAAAAACTCCGACACCAAGAACAAAACCAAATTTCCAACCCTGGCCCCGCACGCCCACCCAGTTACCCGAAGGTGCGACATGTCAACGGAAAGACAAACACAACACCAGTGAGTGACGGGTGGTGAAACAGGAACGTGCGCTCGCCGAGCGTCGAGCTCGTTCGAGATGGTTGGCCCGGTTACCACGGGCGCCATCTCGGACAACTGACGCCTCGGAAATGGACCGGAAACGGGCCGGAGACGACCCAAACGCGTCCTAACAGCGAGCGCAGCCTCCGCTTAGTGATCGCTGATCGCAGGCGCGGAGGCAACACTGCGAGAGGCACGCGTCGCCGACGGCAGGCCATTCCAGGCACGTCCAGGGCAGTCAAAATACGCAACGCCCGCGCCAAGCGAATCAAATCGCTAATCGCTTCTCCTCGTCCGGAAGCTTTTCGTGCTTCACGCCTCGCGCAAAACCTCTCCAAAAAAACAAAAGACGCCAAGGCCGCGCGTGATTTCACGCGTTATCACGGGCTTACGAGATTCCACGGTAAATCCCGCTAGGTGGGCCACTTCGAGGCGCCGCGCCCTTCCAACGACCGAGCTCTCCAACTAGGCCACTCAGCTTTCTGTCAAGTCCCGGCACCTGCGATGTCCGCGGCCACTTACCTGAAAACACAGACAGAGCCGCGTTAGCGCACCATGTTTGCACACCCTCAGACCATCAAACACGGCGGAGAAAGGACACACAGGCGGGGCCGCGCCGTTAAATTACGCGCCTCCGGACAGCCGGGACCGGGCACGCATGCCACGGCAGAGGGAGCGGATTCCAGGGATGCTCGGAAAGGTCAGGGGTCAGCAGAACGGTCGGCGGGGAGAAAGTGCTCCATTACGTCCCGGAGAGGGACGGCCAGACCTCCCAGTCAGTTAATACACGACGAAGATCAGACAAACACGAGTGCACGACAAATTACAGCGAAAACTTGTCGACAGCCGCTAAGCTGCTCGAAGGGAGAAATCGCCGGTACGCAGAACGATAACGTCAGAAGCAGCTTCACATGTCGGCTGCTGCAATCCTCTGACCCTGCGTGAAGCCTTCGTCGCACTTTTCTCGTCCGACTAGCAGAAAAACCCGACAAGACTCCGCGTCCAGCACTGTATCATGAGGATTCGTTCCTGACGACAATGAATTATCCGACCAGAACGTTATCCCTTCTGGGCGCAGGAGACAGCTCGACGGTGAGACTGCACGAAACCGTGTCACGCCGTTGGGCAAACAATGGCGTACACAGACCCGACAGTCTCCAGCCGATCGGAATTCGCGGTCAAAAAGATCTAGATTCTCCCGCAAAAATGTCCCGTCACAGGCAGCCAGGATCCAGTGCATCGCCATTCCCACACACAAGGCACGTCCTCACATGAACAAAGGCGGCCATACAACCGCCACAAAGAACGTCGTTTACTGCCATCCCGGTCCATTAGTTATCACTTGTCCGCCCGGCGTTTCCAGGAGTTCCGCGCCTGGCTCGCTGGCTGCACCAGGGACACTGTTACTGACCGAGAACGGCCCAACTGGGCACCATCGACAGCAGCTAACGTGACGCCAGCGTGACGTCCACGGGACGCCTGCGTGACGTCCGCGCGGCGCCAGCGTCACGGCGACGCAGGGGCCGCATTTGTTCGCCGACAAGTAGGGTCTGGGCAAAATGGCCAGTGCATGAAATGAGTGAAGGGACGAAGGGTGACTGGACGGCGATGACAGACCATGCGGGATTTGTATGCTTCCTGGTGGCGTCCCTGATTTATGACGTCACTTCAATGGGCGCCGAATGACCCTGCAGTCGGTGCGCCCCTAAGCCCCAATAACCAACCGACGTCACTTCAAACGTGAGAATTTGACAGGGCATTCGGATTCCCACACAAAACGACTTCCACGCTGACGAAGTGTTCAGAGTGGTGAGCGCAATGACGCTCCATTCCGTACATGTGCTTCAAGGTAGGGATGCACCGGATCGGGATTTTTGTGATCCGGCCGGATACCGGATATGCCGGATCGGGTGCTGGATATCCGGCCGGATACCGGATATTATGGACAACTATTTTTATTTGATATTTGTTGCTGGAAAATGAGACGAAAAATGACTGCGCTGGAAAAGAAAGGTCTGAAAAAAACTGGAAAATATTAAATAGAAAAGAATATTAACAATTTGTGAATCATCCCACCTATTGCTCAAGTTATTGCGAGGTTTCCGCATGTTTCATTCTAAAAAAAAGAACAACTAAAGAACACAGCAATCATAGCGTAGATCACCGATCGCCATCCCTGTCTGAAGGCAAAGGGCAAAGGCTCCAAAATGCGCAGAATGCCATTATAGCATTAACGCCTTGGTAGACCTCAAATATCAGGCTTGAGAAGCATTCTGTACAAATACTAAGGTGCGTCCACTGAAGTACATTGTCCCTTAACCAGGGGCGCAGCCAGGGATTTCTTGAGGAGGGGGCCCGGAGCCCAGTGTGAATTGAAATCATACGAAAACCGCCTGCTGGGAAGACGATGTGTAATGTTTTTCACAAAAACTGTGGGTCTGAGGAGGAAGTCCGGGCCCCCAGGCCCACCTTTGGCTGCGCCAATGCCCTTAACACTTGCCGGTATGGGGCCTTCTGCATAAGGCGGACGTATAGGGGAGAGGGAGGTTGGTACGATCCCCCCAGCCATTTCAACATCTTGAGTCCTAGAGCGTCGCGGAAAAAACGGCGTGCGGAAAAAAAACACGTGACGAGATCTCACGACTGGCATCCCATCTTAAGGTCTCAGGTTAACGGATGATTTTCCACATCGGGTCAAATGCCAAAAATTGGCAGAAAGTGGTACTTTGTGAGTTAAGTGCAAATGAACGTCAAAGAATAAATGATGATGAAACGGAACGGATATCATAGTGTTGGTCAATCAATTATGAGTCTATATGTACCACATGATTGCATTTAACGCCCGAAGTCCGATCCAGGCCATGCTAGGCCAATCCTTGTCAAGCGGGGTCCTCAGCTTCAATGCGTTCTCGGGGCTATAGAAGCATTTTTTGTATATAGTTATAGATGCCGGAGTCAAATGTAGTATCTCAATTAACAAACACTATTGTCAAATAACATATAAAGGTCATCTTAGGTTACCGAAGGTTATCTGAATCCAATGACCTAGGGTGACCTCGATTTCACTGACAATCGTAACCTAGATACCTTAAAAGCGTTTTTCGAGTTGAGATCCAAAGCAAAGTTGAATTTCAGGCATGTTCTCGTACTGCAGACTCATCATTCCGCGGCCGACGCCGCTCTGCCCGTCGTAGCAAAAGTCAGGCGTTCGTTGCATTGCGCCCTCTTTAGATGAAATAAGGGGCAAACTGCACCAAATTTATGCCACTCGATTCCTTTCAACTTCAGGAATCCGAATATATAGGTTGTTTTGCAATACCTATTTCCTATGGCATTCCCAAAGACAAAAAATAACGTGTTTCTCGTTGTACTTCATGACCACACGACATGAGCTCAACACCCTCGGAAAACCTCAGCGGGGTTGCACCATTCCCCCCCCCTTACCACCAAACCCCTAAGAGGGTTAATTAATTTGTACAAGAGTATTTGAGACAAATAAAAATGTTTGGAAAATAGGAGGATGATGCGCCACGAAATGGTCGGCTGAGCATATGCTGACTGTTATTACACATTGAGCTTGAGTCCAATCTTCGTAAATAATGCCTCAAGTTTTTTGAACTAAGATGAAAAAGTAGTGCTCCAGACGGACCCTGGAGCTGTCAGACACATCGACAGTCTAATATAGCAAGGCACGTTGTTCCTGAAACGGTTTTATAGACAGACGTAAGAACGCCTCGATTGTACACCGCAAGGCCAAATATCCGACAATATCCGGCCGAATCATGGAAATATCCGGCCGGATACCGGATACCGGATAATCTCAAATATCCGGCCGGATATCCGGCCGGACCGGATATCCGGTGCATCCCTACTTCAAGGTATTTCGACCGTTTAATGCTATGTCGGCCTACAGTGCATATTATCATTCCTTATTGCATTACATACTGGAGGCGTTATTTCATAAGTGCCTGGTATTGCCTTCGAACAGAGGCCAGTACGCACAGACAAGCTAGGGGCAACCATCAGGTCGAGAAACAAACAGCCCGAGAGAAGGGCACAGGATCAATCGTCAAATAAGACCTATAACGAACGGAGGCAGAGAATAAAGTACCACAAGCGCTCAACTGGCGCCAACTGTGCGGTGGGAGGAAGTCGGTGCAGTGTTACACCTAACACCCACTGCCGACAGTGACCCAAATCCCCCGAGCCCTGGCGGCCGCAGCTACAGCCGCCGCCTGGCGTGCCCGCAGCACGCCACTCCAGTTCAGATCGCACCGTCGGGACACCGTCCGGTAGCCGGGCGGGACACAATGGCCGCCCTGGTACCCTGTGCAGCGCGCCCGGGTGATATTTCAGACCCGATCTGGCTTCTGCACGAGCCAGGATCCGGAGGTCACGGGACGTCCACGTGTGTCCCCATGGGGCGCTCTGACCGCGTGCCGTCGGCGACCGCGCAGGTGTGGCTCACGGGATCCCCGGCCATTGGATCACATGACATTGCGGCCGCTCTCAGACGACTCAGCAGCCACTCTATGGTCCGCAACAGCCGGATGCCAGGCGACGCGACCTGCGGCTGAAGTCGATTGTCGCGTCCGTCCTCTTGTTGTGATGTCGCCAGCCGAGGCGGCATTGTGTGAAAAGCGTGAAGCAGGCCTAAAAATGGGGCATCCAGCGGCATCAACGGGGAACAAAGTTACGAGAAACCGACATGTTTTGGACAACAAGCCTGCTAGGAGCTGTTACAGCTATCCCCAGTATCATGACTTTTCAAATGCAGTGAGACTACCATCCTCCTGCGGAACAGCAGCGGAACCCCAGCTAAAAACAGCTGCCACGAGCATCGAGTCTCGAGCACCTCACCAGACGGCGGCCCGCAGGGGAAGCATTTACCGGGACGGCGGCGCCCCGACAGGCAGGCGACGCACGTGCGCGAGCACGTTCGGGCAGCACGTGCGCGACACCGGACCATACGCCGTCGAGGCGAGCATCGAATACAACGTATGTATCTCCTAAAACTCGCCTCAGGCACGCCCGCCGGCAGCTAACGGTGCTGACGACAGCCGTGACCGTCAGAAGACGCGGTGTCCTCCCCTCTCGGAAAACAGTTCGTGCTCCTGTATTTTAAACAAGATATGCATTTCTTCAAACCGTCATGGAGCGGTATTCCATGAGAGACCATAAGACCACAACATTCGATCCCGTTCATCGCAGGTACACCTCAACAGAAATGACACACCGATAACGCTCTGCATGCACGCAGCACCGCCACACCATCCAGCCGCATTTCCGCCAGCGCTCGGCCTGTACAAAGCCAGCCCCGCCGCACAGCCGGCGATCGCGTGCCGTCGCCGCCCGGCCGGCCGCGGCAGACGCCGCGGAGGCCGCTGACGCAACAACGGCGGCGGCGCCGTCACCGCCACACGGACGTCAGCCCCGCACCGACGGCCGTATTCCGTGCCCGACCGACCGCGCCCAGAATGCGGCGAATTTGCCGCGCCGACGCCGAAAACGACACTGGCCGTGGCCGAAGCGGCGCCGACCGCGAAGTGGCGGCTCCCGACGACACAGCTGGAGCTGGGGGGTGTTGGCCTGCTTGGGGCTGAGCTGCGACGGAGAACAGTGCAGAGCGTGCAGAGCGGGCGCGAGATTGGCCGCATTTTTGAGCGGCATCAGCCGATTTCGTGCCTTATGACTGCGTCAACACCGCGATAAAGCGGGTTTTGCGCCGCTCGGGAGGGGATGGCGGACAAGGTTCAGTGCATTTTATTCGGATGCCGACGCCCACCCTCTGAAAACCGGTCCGATTAACGAGCAGCACTCATGGGTTTCCCGCTTCAAAGCAGATTGCAGTGCACCAACACGCTATTTCACAACGGCCCACAGTATCACCACGCCGGTTTTTTGCAACCTTATTCCCTTTAGAACAAACCCAAACGAGTAACAGTACCATGAACACATCGTACAATCTAAAATGGCAACTGGGGTGGGCGTTCAAAACTCTGCTGAAATTACCCAACTGAATTGCAACAGTAGATTGCAGCAATGGCAGTAACTGCAACCGTCGCATTTCCAACTTCATGACATTACCTTGACGCTGGTGCATAAACCGGCTAATACTGCATGGGCTGTAACCGCTGCCACTTAAAATCCTGTCACAAGCAACGGCTTGGCAAAAAAGAGAAAAGATGGCCTTTAACTTCTTTGGGCCTGTCAAATCCAAGGCCGACGTCTGCCAATCAGAACGTCAGCCCGCAGAACGCTCTGAGAGTTTTTTGTGACTGACTTACCCACGGCCACTTAATCCCGTCAACTTTTGGCTGATTAATCCTTTTCCCATCAGTGTTCCTCTCTGCCAACTCCGCTCGCAGCCGCTGCTGTACGCTCAATTTCTGCCGCCTCGACGGCCGCTGGGAGCACGTCAATACCGCCGCTTGCCTTGGCGCCACGCCAGTTGCCTCTTCCCCACACCCGACAGCTGACCGCCGGCGGAAGACCACCAGACCCCCCCGTCAGTAAATCACGGCCACCGGCGGACGCGTGCGGTCAGCCCTCCCCCGCGGCGTGACCCGAGGCAGGTGACGGGCTGACGGTCGGACGCCTCCGGCCGTCCATCACAGCAGCAAACGTCTGCCACATCCCCCCAGACGGCGGTACGTCCGGCATCATCTGCCACATCATCCCGGACGGCGGCACGTCCGGCATCATCAGCCACATCCTCGTAGATGGCGGTACGTCCGGCATCACCTGCTACACCTTCCCGGAGGGCGGTGCGTCCGGCATGACACGTCCACGGCGAGATTCGGAAGATTTGAAGAAAGAAGGAACAAGAAGATCGGAAGATTCGGAAGACCCGACCAATGAGGCGCCACTCAAAAGAACGAATCATCAGAGCAGGGTCTCAAGCTTATGGCCTCAGAACATTTTCGGCGGAACATCGGAACGATAAGCAGACGATGGCTGCGTAAATAAAATGAAGAAAAGTCCTGCACGGACGTCATGAGAAAATACGATGAAATCGTGCACCTGATGTCGCTTACCACCCTATGTCGCAGGCCTATGCAAATGCTGCTACTCCAAGTTATGCGGCACCGTTTCACAAGTAGGGCCAGCGTGCTGAGGTCACTTCACAGTGCCTCCAACGGGGAGAAAGTCTGTCAAGCGGCACTATGAATAACGCCGCACACCCACCGCAACCATGAATATAAACAACGGCATAAGGCGACCGTAAATATCCAATTCGTCCCCGATTCGACACGCAGAGTTCGAAAACAATATCGGCCACGCCACGTAGGAACACCCGCCGAGTGTATTTCCTGTGTGGCAAGCTTCCCTTCCCCCCACGGAAAACCCCTCAAGTTTGCTCGTTTCCCGGCACTTGCGCTGTCTGGCATCGCTTCTTACTCGAGTCGGTGACAGAAGGCTGACGACGTCACGCGTTGAGACAAATCTCAGCATCACGTTGCTGCGGCCATCCGCGCTCCCAGCGCCATCTATATCGCCATTGCAAGACCGGCCCTGCAACGCGGCCGTCTTGGCGCGTCTGGTGAGGGCGCCACTGCGAAGCCTCGAGCGCCCGACGCGAGCCGCGGTGTCCAAAGAAACAAATCACGAGCTTGCGCAAGTGGATCAGTTACCAGATGGCGAGACGACGCATGATTAACGAGAGATCCTGTCATTCATCGCCCGAGACGGCCGTGAATAATTCAGGCGGGGTGAAAGGCGATCAAACGGCCGTCTGAATCATGACCGGTCTTACAACACTTCTAGCTGGGACTTGAGGTGGAGGGACATTTGGAATCACGCAAATGAACCCCTGGCTCGCCCTCAGGAACGCAATTCTTGACCACCTGCGTTCCCGGATTATCTTGACAAGGGCGATCCACAACATCGTGAGCAAGCGAATTACGAATCGCGTAAACAAGCATAACTTTCATGCTCCTGGCAGCTCCTGCTGTCATAGGTCTTCTGACAACGCAGAACCCTACTACGCAGCTCAGCACACCTGCCCCATTTCCCTGGAGCCAGTCGCATCATGCGCTGGCCGGCGGCAGGTGGCGCCGAAGTTCAGACCGCCAGCCAACCCTTCCCGCCGTCAGCGCGGTAACCCCACCACCGGCGACGCGCTGCCCAGCCAGTAACGCGCCCAATTCCGCTCTCATTTAGCGGCAGCTGGGCGCGCCGCCTCATAAGCGAGCCGACCGGCGGAAGGGGGGGGGGGGCGTGACAGGCGGCCGTCCTGCCTGCGGAGGACGGGGGCGGCGCGCTGAGTCCCGCAGGCTGACGCGTGATCGACACGTCCTGGCCGAGGTCAGCCGTCCGCCGGCGGAGCGGCGGGGGCGGCGGCGGCGCCGGTAAAACACACGGCCCGTGCCCGCCGCCCTTCAATCGGCCGCCTTTGATGGGATGACGGCCGTGTTCGAAAGGTCATCTCACACCGCCTCGGGCGGCGGCCGGCGGCCGTCAGTTCAAAGGCGGCCGACGCCGAGCCGGCGGAGGGGGGCCGGACCAGCGGCGGGGAAGGGGGGGGGGCACCACTGGCCGCGGGATGGCGCATGACAGGGCCGGTGATTCGACGTGACGGACGGCGTCAGGGTGACGGCGTCCGAGTCTGGTGGGCGTCAGGACCATCCCGCACCGGTCGGGAGTGATGGATCGTCTGGACTCGGCACCGCCGGCAGGGTGTCCGCACCGGGCCACGTGTCCGCGCCTCTCGAACAGGGCAGCGATTCAGCGGGGCTCACGGTCCACAAACAGCCGCCCCCGACCGAGCTTCCTCTGCCGGAAAGGACCGCGACCCTCGGGGCTTCCGGCTCGCCGTCTGCGGTAAGTCAGACACAACGAAGTCGACTATGTTAAGCAGATCACGCGGCCCACTAAAACGTAACGCTGTCCAGGAAGCTGGATGCAGCCGCGGCTTTGGTTTACTCGTCGACCCGCGGCACGACGAAACGCGTTGTCACGACCGCAAGCGTTTCTGCCGTAAAAGCGCGATCCAACGATAAAAACGTCACGTGACTGGACGAATCGCGCGAAAGCTAGCCAGTTTACTTTCTAGCTTTCACTGCAACGTGCCAACAAAGTATCACAAACCGTGAAGGCAAAACGCAGCCTGATCCACTATAGCAAATATTCGGTCAACGCGATACCATCAGGAAAACGCACGGCTACAAAAGAAGAAAGCTGACCCACGCGCCAGCCCAGATCGCCACCCGTCATCGGCCGAGGAATTTCTGCCGGTGAAACTAGGCGTCGTCGACCTGTCGGGGCTAATACCGGGCTACTTATCGGACGATCCCCGGACGATTAATGGCCCCGCCACCGCTGTCGCCACGCGCCATCGTCCAGGGCCGAGGTCCCCTCAGCGGCAGCGACCCCATCGGGTGGCTGACGCCGTTTTAAAACGTTCGAAATTACGGTCTGCTGTTCGTCTCCGCTTTCAGAAACGTGTCTCATGAATGTGGCCAACAGAACAGGGCACTGACTTCGTTGGCATGTCTTACGTCTGACGTCTTTCCACATCACCAGCATCACGATTTCGGCATGATACTAGTCAACAAAGGCTGCAATGAATCGTAACTGTAGGAGCCGCCGCGACATGACAACAGGATGGAAAAACAAATTGAAAACAAGAATCATGCAACGGCAAAGGAGACGAAAACATGAGGCAACAGGTCACGGCGGTCACAAGACCCGACCGACCACGAGAACGCAGGCAGCCAGGCGCCGGCCACAAAAACGCCAAAGGTCACGAGCGCAGACGACCCGCGAGCGTCAAACAGAAGCCAGAACCCCGACCCGCGCGTGACCGCAGAAGCGCGTGACTCTCCGCGCAGCCGCCAACAAAGACGTCCGGCCGCCGCTCTCCAAGAAGACCTTATCACTCCCGGCCCGGCCCGCCGCCATTGTGGCCGGCCGCGGCCCGTCGCCGATTCTGGCGCAACGGCGGCGAACGGCGGCGCAGGTCGCCGGACCGCGCCGGCCGCCGTCACGCGCGACGCGCCGCCGTCGCGCCGCGGCCGGCGGGGAACAGGGCCGCCCTGGAGAGCCGTCGACCGGCGGACGGCCGCGCGCGGCGGCGACGGAGCGGCGCGGCGGAGAGCGTGACCCATTTGCGACAGAGAGGGCGGCGTGTTGCCGCGTCCGTGACACGCTCCAGAGACCCGGCCGGCCGGAAGACGGTCGAAGGGAGGGCCGCGCCGGCAAAGGAGAAATATGCGGCGTTTTCGTCCGGCCCGGCAGGATTTTGTGACACAAAGCCGGCCAACAATGGACGGGAGTTTGCCTACAGGGATTGTGAAACGGTTGCAAAACGGATTTGCACAACAGCGTGGCTGGTTAAAAAGCGACAGTGAAGAACAAGCCGCATTAGTGAAGGCAACGGACCAATTGAAGCATCGCAAAAAACGCGGCAAGGAAAACGCAGGGCGGACCCCAGATGGGCAAAGACCACTGAACTTTTCGCGAAGCGTTCCGCGTGGAGCGAATCCACTTGACATGGTCTTCCATAGTCAAAATAATCGCGGAGTGTCGACAGGAGATAACGCGAGACGCCGGCAACCCTGCCCTTCCATAAATCAATTCCGCGTGACAACCAGCGCGCATCGCGCGAATCGATTATCGCGACACGCCTCATCTACCCCAGACCAAACGAGGGGGGGGGCTGGAAGGGGACCGCCACGCTCCTCCGACCGGAACCAGCCACTTCCGGCCCGCCGCCCGCCGCCTAATTAGCCAAATCCGTCTAGAGGCGAAAGTGATTCGCGGCCACCTGCACCAACACGCCCCCGATGAAGAGCATGACGAAGCACGTGCCGCCCCGATGCGGCCGCGGGGTGGGTCGAATCAAGCCGCTCAGTCGAGAGGGAAAACAACCATTAACTCGGGCGCCGAGCCGGCACTCCGCCCGTCAACGTGACGACCGAGCAGACGGCCCACCGCAGGATCGGCCCGCGACGCCCGGCGCGTGCCCCGGAACTTTTCGAAGTTCAAACGGCGGGAAACTTGATCCGGGCTCGCGGGACGCAGACTGGCGGGGGGAAGGTAACCCAGGTGGGACGACAGCCTCAGCGGGAGACGCAGCTTAATTATAGACCCCAAAACAGCGCTGATGAGCTGAACCAGCGACCAATTACTCCCGTACGGAAGGCGTTTGTTTAAAACCGTCCAAAGCGCGGGCATCCGAGCACCGCCCGCCTGCTGAGGCGACGTTTTCACGGCGTCCGAAGGTGCCTCGTAACGCTCGGTAATAGGGGCCGGTAATGGCCAGCACTGAGGACTGAGGCTCTGACGAGCAGAGACCAGCGGCAGAAAACGGCCTCCTCGGCGCTCCGAGCCGCAGTCCGCCGTGCCTGCGGTCAAACGTGTCGCCGCAATCACGGCCGGACATCGTCTGTGTTCTGAGCTCAGAGTCCGACGCAGCCAAGGATGGAACTTTTCCAAAACGACTGGGGGAGGGGCAGATGAGGTTCTGAAACCCACTCTTTCCAGTCAACGCTCACAGGACTTATCTCTGCGCCTAAGGGGGGGGACCTGCCCCTTTAAAGTATACGGACGCAGCTCATTCAAAACACGCAGAAGTGGTCAATGCATGTATGCGACCAATTCCATGCGCACCAGGCACAAAAGAGCGCGTTTCAAAAACAGAGGCGCCATGATTTGGACCCCATGATTCCAGGTGACCAGCGATCTTGAAATACAAGGAACCATAATCGCAACGCAGCAAGTTACACGCTAGTCCAAACAGGAGTAAAAGTAACGCTGCCATTTAACCCATTTGCGGAAAGTCGCATGTCTCCCATTTTGATCCGCCTCACTAACCGGCGCCAGCGCTAAAATCTCGGGTCAGTGACCTTCAGCGGCGCGGAATCCCTCTCGTAACCAATGGTAACCGTGGCCGCCACAAAATGCACCAGGTCAGTTCTTGGGCATACGTTTACTTCCAACAATGGACCCAACGACTTCAATAACGTATCGGCGCATAAGTTACTGCCGGACAGGCACGTTACAACTATATTTAACTTCGTTGCCTCCACACTCACCCTACATGACGCCCCCATAAACCGAGTCCTGACAGGGCCCCCTGCGGACACCTCTCACCACCCCCGCAGTCTGTCGGCACCCATCACCACTCCTCCCACCCCACCGGCTCGGGCCCCTGGAGAGACAGAGAGACGCCGCGTGGGACCTCACTCCAGCCGGAGACCTAGCCGGCCCGCGGGCGCCGCCAGTTTAATTAAAGCCGGCAACAGAGCCGGCGCCGACCTCGCGGCCGCCATTAGCGGCGGCCGCGGGCGGGCGGCCCCGGCCGGCGGCAGCGGCGAAACAGGGCCGCACACCCGCGCAGGAATGCGCCCGCTGCGGGAAACGGCGCGCCGACGGGCCGCCGGAGCCGCCCGGAGGCGATCACGGCCGACCGGGCGGGCCGGGCCGGGCAAAAACCCGGCCGCCGCCGCAAAAACCTCCACCCGCCGGCCGCGCCGGAGGAATGCCTGATGGGCGCGGGGACGGCGGCCCGCGCGACAGGTAGGCCGGCCCCGGGGCGACCGTCGGAGGCGCCCGGGACCGCCGCACAAACACCGCGCCGGCGACGACAACAGCGCACCACGCCATGCCGGAAAACAGCACAGCGCGAGGACGTTTTTCGGTGGCGTAACCAGAGACAGGCAAGGCAAAATGTTGTCCTGACAGACACAAATCGCGCTGAACTGTTTCCAGAGCCGCCCGCATCGCCGAGGAAAATCAAAGTCAGACGCAGGGCAATTTTCCCCCTTCCCCGCTCCTCCTTTCGCACATCACAGCCAGCTCGGCCCATCGCCTGATCGGATGCCGTGCACGGACGACATCGGCCGCCCGCCGACGCGCCATCGCCGGCGGCCAGCCGTCATTCGCTGCCCGCCCGGCGGCGGCGGCGGGCCCACTCCAAGGCAAGGGGAGCGGGTTAAAGGGCCGGCGCGTGTATGTCTGTGTGTGCGCGCGGCGCGCCGGCCGGTGCCTAGGTGGCGCCGCACGGGGTGCCGGCCGAGGACCGACGCCTCACGGACACCTGGAGGGTTGCCGGCCGACAATGCCGATTACCACGTGAATGCAGAGGCGGCGGCCAGCGGCGCTGCTGTCTCCGGTCTCCCAGGTCTCTTTCTGCGCGTGCGACAGGCGACGGGGGACAAACCGCGCGGCCGCCGAGACAATTCCGCCGGTGGGAGACAAGCTGAGTGGCAAGAGATCGCCCGGGGGACGGCACAAAAACGGGGCGGAGACAATCGAACCATCCGCCCGAGACAGCCAAACAGCAAGCGACAGCTCAACGGCAGGAGACATACCGAGGCGCAAGGGACAACGAACAAAAGACAACTGGAGATTTTGCAAAGAACGGACCAATGACACCTGGCATGTTGTGAGCGTCAACAAAACAAGCCATGGGACGTGAAATGCCTCAAGGACAACCAAATCCACCACGACTGCGAGGGAAGGCATGATCCTGCCTAATAACTCGCCGACATCACTCCGTTATCGACAGCAAGTCACCACTCCAATTTGGCCGTCAACTGTCCACCCAGCGGCAATCTCCTCAACCCGTCTACCAGTGGTATTCTGGCGACGAATGGCCGGTTTCATCTCCCGCGGCCCCGCCCATCATCGCTCCCGTCTGACGGCCGGCGACACGTCTCCCAGCGCCCCAGCTAAGCCCGGCAGCAATTGGTACCCTCCCGTCCGCCCCCAGCCCAGCGAGGTGGCCAGTGGTCGGCCGCCGGCTGCTCAGTCCGGCGGCAAACCGGCCCTGGGAACGGAAGCGGCGCCGGCCGGCCGGTTCCACACTTCATTAGGCCGGCCGGCCGCGTGCCTGTCGAGCCGGCCGCGACGGCGGCGTAAACAGCTGACCCGAGCGGTTCAACCGGCGGTCCCGGACGGACCGGGCCGGACGGTCGCGACGCAGGCCTCACCCGTCCCTGCCGCGCCGCGAGAAAGAGAGAGAAAGAGAGAGAGAGAGAGAGAGAGAGAGAGAGAGAGAGAGAGAGAGAGAGAGAGAGAGAGAGAGAGAGAGAGAGAGAGAGAGAGAGAGAGAGAGAGAGAGAGAGAGAGAGAGAGAGAGAGAGAGAGAGAGAGAGACCCGATGACAAGTGCTGGGTTTGGAAAGAACTATTTGCTACGTCTTGTGAAGCGAAAAGTCCGGATGGGTCGCGTCTGCATGCACCAGTAAAGGCAGCAACTAAACCAGGAAAGTTGGTAATTACCTACTCATTATCAGGAGCAGCTGGCTCCAAGGGAAACAAAACAGTAGTAGCCAGATGTGTCCTTCGCCAAACGCCTGCCAGCGCCCTAACGACTGGAAGAACCCTCATCTCCGAGTGCCGGTATTCTACAAAAAATCAACGTCAATCTCTTCAAAAACAACACGCCATTTATCGCATTCACTTCATTAGCAGCATTCCAACATACAACGTATCGCATCGCCGAGAGATTTCGACCCGGCCACTGAGAGGAGAGGATGAGAGGCCGTCTCCGCCGGGTAACGGGCCTCCGTTCCGCGCCGTTCCTGCCGTTCCGGACGCCAGTCCAGCCGTCCATCGCCGGCCGGGTCGGCGGCCGCCGCGGCCCGGAGCCGTGACAAACGGACAGAAGGGCCGGCCGATCGACCGCCGGGCCGTGGAGAGCCGAGGACCAGACGACTGGACTCGGGAGCAGACCCATCAGCTGACCGCCATCACGGAGACAGAACGGAACGCCAGAACGCCTCCTCCGCGGCAGGTGAGACAAAAGGTCGGGACGCGACTAAGGTGGTATCCCACAGGCCTGGCTGCGGTCGGGACTGGGATGACGGGGCTAGGAAAGGCAGGAGCTGCGCTGCAGCAGCAGTCGCGCTGGTGGGTGGGCGGCGAGACGGCGATGGCTCCTGAACGCACGGCGATGGCTGGGCAGCGGGGCAGCCATGCCTCCTCGGCAGACGGCGGGTGGATGACGGTGGGTCGGTCACGCCTCCTCAGCAGACGGCGGTGGGTCGGCGGTGGGTTGGCGGTGGGCCCGCCGTGAGTCCCCACCGGTCGTCTGCGTGTCGTCACGGCCGTTACGCCGGCCGGCAATCTGTCAACCGCTGTCGGCGGCACAGAGCCCTCGGCCGCCGCCGTCCCCTCACAGCGCCTTCACACGGGGACACTGGCGGACACTGCCCTGCCCGGCGCCGGACACCGCCGCTCCGGACACAAAGGACACGCCCCAACACCCGGCCCGTCTCACAGTGCAGGAATCCCCCGTCCGGAGCCGCAACAAGGCAAGGCCGTCCGCTCCGCTCGGCGCCCTCTTCCCAAGACGGGCAGAAGAATGGGAACGGGATCTCCTCCGGCTCGCGAACGAAGAATGGGAGTGGCGACGTCCGTCCGATCTGCGGCGGGACCTGGCGGACCTCCGCCGGCCGCTAACGCTGAGGCGTGGCTGGCGACACGGAGGCGGGCCGCGCTGTCCCGTGTGGCGGGACAGCGAGCCGGTCGGTCCCGCGGCGCCCCGGCGCCCTCCTGATGGCTGGTTAGCCGGACTTCAGGGCGTCCCCGCGTCCGTCCTCCGGACATTCCGCCGACAGATGCCAGGCCAGAGAGCATACCTCTGATAAAAAAATGTTATCGAGAATGTCTTTGGTACAAACCCAATGTCCTTACGGTTTCATGCCGCTCAATCCTCTACTGACGTATCCCTCCCGAAAAGGAAATCAGCAACTCTGTCTCTGTGTACGGTCCTCACGCAAATAAACATTACGGAAGTTTTAGACAACAAACGACGGCTTTTAAAGCGCAGCAGGAGAAATCCACCTGTGCAGTGGCGTGAGATAACGCACATTTTTTCCATAAACATCAGACTACCATACCAATACGGTTTGGAGACAGCATCACACATCCTGCTTAGTCTGTTCTAAACCATTCCTCCGATCATAATCCCTTTCAGACACAGTCGGTGCCTGATATCGCCACTCGACGCGCGCCTAATCCCTCCGCCAGCCAGTTCGTTCCCGATACCGCCGACTCCTGACAAGGACAGATGTCCTGGCACTCCGCAGAAAAACGGCCGACGTGGGAACGGCCCGGCGCCGGCGCGGGCCCGGCCCGGTCACCTCGCGCTGCAGCGGCGCGCTGGGAACGGCCCGGCCCGGCCCGGCGGCGTGCGGGACAATCGCGGCGCAGTTCGGCGGCCGGGGACGTTCTCCGGCTCCCAGGCGGCAACAATGGGCCGTTAGCGCCGCGAGAGCCGGCGACGGCCGCCCCGGAGGCGATTGTGTGCCGTCGCGGAGCAGCTGGCCGACCCCCGGCCGCGGCCCGGCACCCGCCGGCCGAACACGCCGCTGCCGCCGGCTCCCGAACGGTTCGGAGCGGGGAAAACTGGCGGTGCGCTGGCCTGTGACAGGCGCGGCGGCTCCTCCAGCTGACGACGAATGGTCAAAACCGTGCACGAATGATCCACACCGTGCGCAAGATCAAAATGCATGCTCACCGTTACAACACATGCAAGACAGAAACGGGGCAATTAAAGACTGTTCTCGCGTTTTAAAAGGCAAATGTACCAACGAAGAGAACCTCATTAGGAGCTCATGACTGAGCTCATTAAAAACTGTACGGTGGCCGCCGCTGCGTATCTGCCAGCCACGAATCCAGCGGGCACGAAGCCGCCAAGGCCGAAAGCAACGATCAAAGTTCTTCAACGAGGGCCATCTTGGGACTAGATCCAACGACTGCCCAGTCCTTTTTTACGTGCCACCTTGTCGCGACAAAAAAGATGTTACCGATGGAAAATTACTCTCTGTCCATTGCTTAACTGTAGGTGCTCGCCGTGAGCGTATAAAAAGAAGCTCCCCTCCTGCCAGCCATCGTAAAACACTCCGATCTCCATCCTTCGGCCCGGTAAGCGCGCTCTCACATTGATGAACGGGCACCAGCGCAGCACAAACAAGCCAGCGCGCGCTTATTAATCCGACCCCACAGCTCGGGAGCGGCGGCCGCCGAGGCCGCCCGGGCGGGGTCGGTCGGACGGCGCCACCTCCCGTCGGCCCGTGCACGGGCGTGGTCCGGAGACCGCAGCGCGGCACAGCGCACCAGCCCGCCCGGCGGCGGCGCCGCCCCCAGCCGCCTGTCCGCAGTCTGGTGTGAGGTCCAGGGACTACACACCGCCTGCCCGCAGTCTGACGGGACTACACACCGCCTGCCTCCAGTCTGTCGGGAGGTCCAGGGACTACGCACCCGATCTCACAACACTACGCCGCAGCCTGGAATGCGGTCCGGCGCTGCCAGGTCCACGGAGCGCCCCCTGCCAAAGGTTCAGCCTCGAGCCAGGGACTACAAGGCCTCCGCAGTACTCAGTATACCGTGCGAGAGCCGAGGGCGTGGTCTGCGGGCCGGAGCTGCGGACAGCTGGCCGCCGCCTGAGCAGCCCTGGGCCGGCCGCCTGATTACGGCTGGCCCATTACCGCCCGGTCCGGTCCGGCGGCGACCGTCCGGAGCGCGGCGGCGGGGGAGCGGCCGCCGCCGCCGGCCCGACCACCTGAACGACCAACTGCGGGCTGAACCAGGGACAGGCCCTGGGACAGGCCCGGCGGACCGGCCTGAACGGGCCGAACCAGGAAGAGGCCCTGACCTGAACGGGCTGAACTAGGGACAGACCCCGGGACGGACCGGCGGACCGACCTGGGACGGGCTGAACTAGGGACAGACCCCGGGACGGACCGGCGGACCGACCTGGGACGGGCTGAACCCGGGACAGACCCCGGGACGGACCGGCGGACCGACCTGGGACGGGCCGACCTAGGGACAGACCCCGGGACGGACCGGCGGACCGACCTGGAGACGGACCGACGGGCCGACCTGGGACGGGCGGAAGCAGGCAGCGGGGTCAGAGGGCCATTCGTGGAGTGGTTTCCTGGCAGTTGGCCAAAGAACAAATCTGGACTACCGCGTTACGAGGCGTTGTCAAATCTCTCAGGCGACACGCTGAGACTGCGCTGGAGCTGGCAGCATTTCCAGCAGCCAGCGCCGGGACCGCCTCCGGGGGCTGGCGGCCGGGACAAGTCCGCCGCACCGACATCACTCACGCTCAGTCCACCTGTCGGCCGGGTAAACCGGGAGGCAAACGGCGCAGCTTCCGAGACCCGGTCAACAGCGCCGCCGACAGCGCAGCGACCCGCGCGGCCACTTGCCCCGAAATCGGCGCTAGCTCCCAGTGCAACAGAAAACTGACATCCCCGGGCTGTGAGCATATCACGCGCCTCTGCACTACAATCGCAACAGTTCCCAAACCGGCGCCACGGTGGGTTTCGCCCGCCGTGGCGCACCACGGCGGGCGAAACGCGCACTGCAGCGGAGCACGGCGGCTCTACCCCCGAAACGGAAACGGGAACAATACGGTGGCGCCCGACCTCTGGCACAGATTTCCGCCGGCCGCCGGCTGCGCATCCGAAAACGCCGTTCCACACAATGCGGTCGCCATCGGCCGGCCCGACCTGCGGCATCATTACGGCCGCGCATCCTCCTACCGGCCGGCGTCATTAGGGCGGGCCGCCGCCGCGCCGACAGCCCGGTCAAGGGCGCGGCCGGTTCAGGATCGGAGGAAACGCTCGCCGGTGGAAATCGCGCGTTTTCGGCGTCACAGGCCGAACGCCGGAACGTTTGTACTGCGGAGGTTATCGTGGTCGAGGCTGGGAGCGACCGCCCGGCTGGGACGCGGTCTGACCTCAAACTGGCCGGCAGCGGCGCTGTGGCCGCCGATTAATGAACGGCCGAACAAAGGGGTGAAATCGGCCGGCACAAATACGTGATTTACCGCCACCGACACCAGTAATCATCTCATAAACAGATGTGGAGCGCCGCACTGGCCAGCCTTCGGGCGGGCCGGACAGCGGCTCGAATCATCGGTCCACAATCCAGCGCCGCCCTCCACGACCCAGCGCGTCCCACCACGACCCAGCACGGTCCCTCCACGACCCAGCACGGTCCCGCCACGACCCGGCACGGTCCCGCCACGACCCAGCACGGTCCGCCACGACCCAGCACGGTCCCTCCACGACCCAGCGCGTCCCACCACGACCCAGCACGGTCCCTCCACGACCCAGCACGGTCCCGCCACGACCCGGCACGGTCCCGCCACGACCCAGCACGGTCCCTCCACGACCCAGCACGGTCCGCCACGAACCAGAGCACGTGGCCCAGCACGGTCGCCGACCGGCGTTCCCACACTGCCGCCGGCGCCATGCACGGGCCACGCCGCACGGCCGACACCGGCCGGCGAGACCGGCCCCGGTCCCACTGCCTCAGCAGCCCACCGGCCGCTCCCACCGGCCAGGGTAGACCGGCGCAGGCAGGTGCCCGAGACCCGGCGCGGAGCCGGCTCTCCGCCAATATCAGTCAAACTGGCCTCTCCGCTGTCTCGGCGAATCGCCGGCACCGACTTTCCCGACAAACAGCTCCTGCTCGGATCTGGCTGTCATCCGCCCTTCCGCCGGAGACGCGGCCAGGGGTCGCTAAATCGTCCCCGTTCTGCCTCGTCTGTCCGGAACCGTAGCCGGCGCTCTCGGTGCCATCTGCTCCGAGCCGCTGGCCAGCGAAAGGCATTGTAAATTCAAACGGAACCCTCCGAGACGATCACGGGCCCATATACCAGGCGGGGCGGCTGGCGCAGTCGCCGGCGAAAGGGCCGACATTGGTATGAGCACGGCGCCACGTTTTTACTGCCGCGCGCACCATGACTTGTTGACGGAAAACAGGCCGGCAACTTTGTAGTGGGGCCGAGGCGGCGCCCGTCCCGCAGTCAATTATCTCTGTAGATTAAAAGCCGAGGTAAACTCCCAGGCCAAATAAACGCTGGCGAGCCGTGTGGGAACACTCACGCGACGGCGGAACGCGTCCATGGTGGGCTGTAAAAGCCCGTCACGAGCGCACGGCCGTAAAGCCTCCCAGCCCGCAGACACGGCACGACCCACCCACCGCGGCGGCCATCAGCTCCAGCGCCGCCACGCCCGGCCGGTGACGCAGCGCCCTCCGGCCAGCAGCGCCTGCCGCCGAGCCGTCGGCGGCGGCCAGCACGCGCTCGCGGGGGGCCGATAACGCGGCGGAGCGGCGCCAGCCGGACCAATTAGCGGCCGTTTGTCGGCGTGCGGCGCCGCCGGCGGCTGACCCCGTCTGACCCCGGCCCGGGATCAGCGCGCGGCCCGCTTTGAAGCGGCGCCGCCGCGCCGGCAGCAGCCTTCTGCGGGATGCGTCAGAGCAGGTGAAGACAGCCGGAGCTCGTAAAACGCCGGGGCAAACCGGCAAAAACGAGGTGAGAGATGGTTTGGTGGTCGAAGGCAAGCGAGATGAAGACATGGCTTTGTCCACGGGAAATCCCGGGCGTGCACAGAAGCGGGATCCTCGGGGTCGCTGGAGCACCTCACGTCTAAGACACAGCGCGGACCGACACCACTGACTTCCGGGCAATTTCATTCCGTTTCGGGAGCCGTCTGCTGATATCTTGCGACGCTCGCGGCGCATTTCATTGAGGTCATCCTTCCGGCAGATGACTCAACGGCCGGCAGCCGCGTACCGTTACGTTACTGCACAGCTGGACGGCGCAAACCGCCAGCGACGGATCCAACCACACCGGTGGAGGTGGACAGCTGGGTCTCAACGCTAGATATCCCTCACCACAACGCACTGCGCATGGAGCAGAATTAGAACCAATATAAGTACGCACAGGTACGCTATACTCGTGAATATATATGATCTATAAATAACATACAATATTTACTGTATAAGTATCAGCCATGGGGCACGCATCCTCAGTGGCCTACCCCCAACCGCTGGATCCGCCACAGGCAGCCGCCACCGGACGCGCCGATGAATCAGAGGCGACCACAGACTCCCGGTGCTGGCCGTGTCCGGCGGCGCAGCGGGGACGCCTGAGGCGGGGAGCCGAACGCGTTCAGCGCGGCCTCGGCCGAAACCGTCCCCCGCCCGGAGCGGTGCCGGAACCTTCACACGGCGCGCACGCGACAGCGTAACCGCGCGGCTGCGTGCGAGCACGCTCTGCTCGGCGTGCGTGACCGCGCCGACCGCAGACGACGCGTCGTCGCCGAGGGGTCCGCGGCGTTTTTGCGCACTGTGCGGTGAAGAATGTCGCCAAAACGGCGCGTCGGCGGTCGTCGTGCGCGGCCGGGCGCACCGCGGGCCCCGGCGCCGCCGAGCCGATTCACAGGCGGACTGCGACCGCCGAGCCGGACCCGCGGGCCGTTCCGTCGGTCGGCCGCAGGGCTCGGCAGCGCCGCCTGCTCGACCCGGTGACGGCAGATAGAGACGGCAGACGACGGAGACCAGTCGTCTGCCGCCCTGGATCGATCGGAACGAACGGCCTCACCCGCCGGCCGCACGGGCGTCCTGCCGAGCTCAGTTGACGTGTGGATGCGTCTCGAAACGCGGGGGACAATGCCCAAGGGAAGGGGGAGGGGTCACGGGCCCTCCACTCGAAATTCTACGCAAAACTTCGGAGTTTTCTGGAGCTCGTAAAAAAACAAACATCCTTACAACAGCACGCACAAGCCCCCACGCCTGTCTGGGACTACGTTATTCCCGTTACTATTATATTAAGCGTTATTCCGTTATTCCCAGTTACGTTACGGAAAGCGCTTTGTCGAGCAGGACAGATCGGCGGGGCTCGGACACACCGTCGGACCGCTCCAGGCCCGGACAACCCCGCGGACATCACGCGAGCGGCCGCAGGCGTCCACCGGACAGCTGCAGACATCCTGCGGACATCCCGCGGACAGCCACGGACAGCCGCGGACGGCTGCCGAGTGCCAGTCTGAGTCAGCGCCGCTAATGGGGGTGAATCAGTTCGGGGAGTTGGCGCGGCTGCCGCGGCCCGCCACAGCAGCTGCGGCGGCGGCGCAGAAACGGTGCAGCGGCGGCGGCGGCAGACACGGAACGGCAGAAATGGTCCTCCGGAGGCCTGGCGGCCGGACCTGCGGCACGGCCCCAGAGACAGGACCAGCCTAAAACACCGGACCTCAAGCTCGGAGGAAGACTCACTTTCACACGCTGGCTCGCCACTGAAAGGACGACATCGCGCGTCCCAAAGCCGGCTCACGGGCTCAGATGCTGGCTCGCCCCCCCCCCCACACACACACCCCAAGGCAGGCTGACTGGTCTACAGGTCGGCCCAAAAACAAAGAGACGGGACTGCAGGCCCCGCGACAGTCCCTGTCCCGTGACCACCCGTGGAACAGCTGCACAGTCGTCTGATGCGTCAGCAATACGGTCAATGTCAAAGGTCTGGTTCGGCCTTCCGCCTCGGCACAACGTGTACTTGCTACCGAAAGTTGGCCGACGCAGAGCAAAACGCTGCTTAAAGGACAGAACAAACCAGACTAGAAACGCGCGAGGAAACGTCCACACATCATCGCTCACAGGCCGCAGCGCTGGCAGCTCGGACACCTCGCACAAGGCAATGTCGACCTTATCGCCCGCTTATCGCCGTCGAATCATCATCACCACTCAATCGGCAGCCGGTCCGTGTCACGGATCACAGAGTACGTGCCACTGAATCAACAGTGTTGTCATGAATGGGTGTCGTCGGGGCTGCCGGCGGGGGGGGGGGAAGGACAGGCAGCGGCCAGACGGTGCTTATTTGGAGCGGCGGCAGCCCCCGGCCCCGGTGACACACTCCGTGAAGGTTCACTGCTGCCAGCTGTCGACTGGCGCCAATGAATGACGTGACTAGCGCGGTGCAGGGAGTTCACGGACCCGTGGCGGTCTCCGGTAAAACAATGTTCTTGTGGATGTCGGAGAAAAGAGCTGAGATAAAACGGAACTGCGATGGTGAAGAAACTCTATGTTTAACAATTCGCAATGTTCTTCTATTATCATGAGCCTGCAATGATGGTAAATAAACCTGCCGGAAATGAGTGCATTTTCCCACCTGACCACGGCTGCAATAGCCCACCGAGCGTGGCCATTCCGCCTCTGGGAAGCGTCAGCCCAGCGATATTCCGGGAAATGAAATTACTGAACATGGCCCTGGTCCCAGCACCTCAAAAAAAACCCATACCGGTGCTCTTAAACTTGCCACGGTGTTAACTGAACGTGACAGGACTTTCGGCGTCCTTTTTCAGCGCCGAGAAATGGCGCGCCTGTGCTGGTCTTCTCGAGACAAGCGTTATCGGGAGCGGCAATACTCGTTACCAGTGATTGTGAATGCTGCGTTGACCAGTGCAGAGATATCCCGCACATTTCTTTCCTTCCCGTACATGGGAAAAGGTGGTTAAAGGTCAACTGACGACCAGAAACACCACCTGAAGACAGCAAAGCTCAACGTAATCATTGCAAACGTCTGCGAAGTGGCACCTAGCAGGAACAGGTGAGGCATCCACCTGACTCACGACTAGTCCATTATGGCGCACGTGCGTCACGCGACGGGAAGGCTCGGGAAGCCCGCCGATGGTCAAACGTCGCCGGGTGGCGCCTTCGCCGACGACTTCCGCCGTAAATCGGCATTAGCGGGACATAAAAGTCACCGCAATTTCTCCGCCAATAAAACTGCGACACCTGAGAACGCGCACCGACGACCAGCGATCATGACGCTTTGCGGTGAGCCAAGCGGGGGAAGGACTCGGCAAGATCGCCGCTTTCTAATGCGGCGCAGAAACGCTGCGTCGTACTACGAAAGCGCGCCGACCGCTCCACACAGTGTCGAAACGTGACAACTACATCACCGTCGGCCGATGGGCGGGTCACGCCCGGTCGCCGGACCGCCGAGGTCACCCGAGGTCACCGCTCACTCACCTGAAACGGGGGAAAAACGCGTTAGGCCTGCGAAGCCGCGCCGCCAATCAGCGCGCGCACAGCTTCGCCGCCGGCCAATCGCCAGCCGGCCGCGTCGCCGGCGACCAATCAGCGCCTGCGGCAGCTTTCTCGCGGCGGTGACCGACCTCTGACCCGTGCGGCGGCGGCCGCCGAGGCAGCGCCGGCGGCGAACGGGGGCGGCCGCCGCCGGAGACCGCCGGCAGGGCGGGCCGACCCGGGCGGCCGGCTCCGGTGTCACTGTGCCGCAACACCGCCCCCTGACCTCTGACCGCGCTCCGGCAACACGCGGAAGGCCGCGGCCGACGCCGCCGCGTCGCCGTCGTTAAAGCAACCGGAAACGATCGCGATCACTCAGCGGCGCCACAAAAAATGATAATGAGTGGGCCATGGAGCGCCTAATGGCCCTCAGGTCAAACTCGATCCCGAAGAAACCCGCTTCTGTAGTCGGTCGTCACGAGCAGGGCCACAGAGCAGCGCAGCGGGGTGGCCTCCGCCCTCCGGCAGGGCCCGGCGGTCACCTGGCCGCCGCCAGCCGGCAGCCGGAGGCGGCGTGTGAGGCCGGCGCCACGCCCGGCCCTACGACGGCCCTGCACGCCGACCGCCGCGCGGCGGAAGCCGACCATCAGGCCGACCGGCCGGGCCGCTAAACGTGGGAGCGCCGCCCGAAATCGCCGCGCCGCGACAAATCCGTCGCGGACGAGCGTCGCCCGCCGGCGGCGGTCGCGTTTGCGCCGTCGGAGTCGGTCGGAGTCGTTCGGAGTCGTTCGGAGTCGGAGTCGTTCTTCGTCCGCACGTCTCCGCCGGCGGGCGACTCCTTCACGACTCCACCCGCTGGCGTCGGGCCTTTTTTAGAAATCTGACCGCTCGAATCGGCTGATCGATCGGCGCTGGCCTGGTCGGTCGTGAAAGCCGCCAGATCTTGGCCCAGAGCAGGGAAGACTGCGATGTGGGCAAATCGGCTGAACGGCCGCTATTCACCCCCGACTTTGCCTCCCGCCGAACCTGGGCCACTTGTCCCCGGACACCGGCACCCCTTCACGGATTTCCGTGCCTCTTTCCCCGCTTCTGTCGATCCGTCCTGTCGATCCGTCCTTGGGCGAAGCGCGGCCAATAAGCGCATGCCTACAGCAGTCGTCAGCGCCGCGAAGACGAGTCCATTCAGCCGGTTAAGGTAATGAGGACAATGACGTGCACCTCTCTGATGCACAACACTGGCGACCCAACGGGCGCGCCGCGTCAAAACAGCGACGTCGGCGGATTTGGCCGCACGCAAGTTTCTGGACGGCAAAATGGCGTTTGCACTTCGCCCTGAAATCATTTTCACAGATGACTGCCCCTCCATTACCGCGTTCTCCGCTCCAAGCGACGAAAACCGCGCGTGGGCCGTTTAAGCAGGATGACAGTGACAGCGCAGGTCAGCCACCCGGCCGCCAAAGTCGGGATAAACAACCGCCAATTTGCGGACCCTCATCACCCGGCAAGGTCGCCTGGGCGAAAACGAGAGGTGACACTCCCAGTTCTCTCCGCCGATCAGGGGCAGAAGCTCCGGTGCGGTACCGCGCGGCGACGTCCTTCCCAGAACACGGCACCGAGTGCCGGGACGTGTTTCTGAGAACGTGAGCACTGGGGTCCAAATGCGCTGTCCTACAGATGTCTGCAGATCCTGGCCATTCACAGGAGCCGTCTTGTTTCCGTAAACTAGCTACTAAACACGAGTGTTGTCGCAACCACCACTTGCCAAGGGGTTTGATCCCCCCGCAGCCAGCTTAAGCAAACACTTCGGAGGCGATGACATCACACCGGTCCGCTGTAAAGGCCTCCGCGGCGGACGGCTTGATAACAAAATCACCGGATATGATAGCGTGCCGTATTCCTGTAAACACGCCGACCTCCCGGGTCATGATCGGGCGGCTCCCAGCGCCTCAATGTTGTCTCCCGTGAGCACGACACGATCGGTGGCTTCTCGCCCACGCGACACGACATCCTCGTTTGTTCCTGCATCTGCTTTGCCGCCTCCGGAGTCGCCGTTTAACTCCCGTTCGCCTGTCGGGGTGACTGTTTCCGAACTCCTGCGATCACTTCGTCTTCCCTGCTCAAACTGTCCCCCGCCGACCATCGCCAGGTCGGTCCCCTCTCCTCCATCCACCGTTGCTGGTTCCGCGTGGTGGTTCACTACGCATATATGTCTCCACCCAGCTTATTCCCTGCGGCGATTCTGTTCCGCAGATCGCCAAGCCCGTCCACCGACTGGGGGGGAGGGAGGAGCGCCACTGACCGGAAGCCGGCCACGGCCGGGGGCCGCTCCCGACGCTGGAATGCAGCGAAATTCACCCGCCCGCCACTGCGGCCGCACAGCGACAGTCGAGCCCTCCCTCGCCCGCAGATACAGCACCCTGGATAAGGCGGCGGCGAGACCAGCAGCCTGAGCGGCCGGGGGCGGCCGCCGCCGCCGCCGCCGCCGGCCACCGCGGCCGCGGGCGCCGCTCCCACGGTCGGCCGGCCGCCGGGACAATGAGATGCACCTCGTTACCGGATAAACGGTTATGACGTCTGTAATGCGGGGCCAGGCCGAGCGGAGATGACCCGGCCGGGGAGCCGCCGGGCGACGACGACGCCGCGCAGCCGTCAGCGTTTATACGGCCGACGTCGACGCCCTGGAACGCGGCCAGCAATGCGCGGTGCACCAGGTGGGGTGCGCGTAACATCGCATTGTTCCTAACGCCTCTTTTCGTACATTCTCCCTTCTTCAGACGCCACTTTTGGACCGCGTTTAACGCAATATGGAATTATGTTAGATTACATTAGAATTAAAAACTGAAATTAACGCAATTCAGATGCAACATAGCCTCGACAATGTAAATGCTAGGCTGTGTTGCACCGGCAGCCCCGTGCGACGTCTGGATGTTATACAGAACTAAATGAGCTTCGCAACCATGTATTCCCATGCAATACCACCAAGCCCACGTTTAAGTTTCCCTAGTTTGGCGCCAGATGCCCACGCTGTTCCCTTTCTCGAGCTCTTGTCATCCCTTTCCCGGAAGACGACAACTCAATCCCTAAAAAAAGGCGAACAGGGCGGTCGTCATCCGGAGCCGGTCGATGATGTCGAGACAGTCCCGGCGCTGCAGCGTGACAGACCGGAGGGGGCCTCCCCGTTAGTCCAGCCGACCGTGACCCCCCGGGCGGCGGTGACGTCAGCCGTCCCCCGGGCAGGCTGGTGACGTCAGCGCGGCGCCGCCGCCGGCGGCCGCGGCGGACACCGCTGTTTACTTCCGGACGTCACCGTCCCGTGTCCCGGCCGGGCTTAAAGACCACTCTGCCGGCCGGCGCCGAACAGGTCCTGGACGCACCGAGAAAGGAAGCGAAACACGGACGGCCACTCTGTTTCCCGCGCACGTCGAGAACGTTCCAACGCTGACGTGGACGTCGGGAGACGGCTCCAAATACGTGCGGACTGAGACATGGAGTCGGTGTGATCAGCACAGACTACTGCTGAGAGCTGAGAACATTTGGGACTGCAGGCGTTCTTCAGAGAAAACCGCTGATGTCGACGCTGGGTAGTTTCCACCAACGGTTCACGAGTTTCCCATGGCAAGTCTGCCCTGAAGGATCAAAAGATGAAAACAGACTCCTGGAGCATACCAGCAACGGCTAGGAATCACAGTATTCACGACGCCGCCTGCCACGTCGCAGAGCCACGTCCTCCTGTTGACATCTGAAGTCAACAGGGCGGCGTCAGGTGAACCATCAGTACAGCCGCCAGGATCCGGCCGTCGAACGGCGGACCCACGTCTGTCAGCCACCAACTGGAGCCGTCAGCAGAGCCGTCAGGACCCAGCGGCGGGTCTTCGTCTGCCGCCGACGCCGGCAGCCGCCCGGGCGGTCGGCAGGTGACGGAAGTGGGCCAATCAGGCGCTATTGTGAATGTGGGCCGCGCCGCCGCCGCCGCCGCCGCCGCCGCCGCCGCCGCCGCGTCGGCGTCGAAAGCACGACGGCCATCGGTCGGACCCGACTGCGACTTCACACCGGAGATCGCGCCCGGTCGCATGAGGTCGACGTACGCCACCCAAAACCCTTAGATTCCACGCGGACGTGCAGGAGTGGATGGGAGTGCTGTCGAGTTTTCATTAACGCCACCTAAGCCTCATCATGAGGCACCAGGTTCGCGGACAGAACTATTCAACAGACATAGCCTTGCATTCAAACTGACACGTCAATTCCGTGACATCATCTAGCGCCAGCAGAGTGGTACGTCTCCATATAACTGTCGACGTGGATTCGCATGATATCCCACGTGGCTCGACCTGCAGGCCGCTTGAACTGGGGCCTCCCGCTGGGAACGAGCACCGCTGACCGCCGGCGTGTGGAACCCGGCGGGGCCGAGTCACCGTTCCAGGTC
Organism: Capitulum mitella; assembly: GCA_030062745.1. Lineage (NCBI taxonomy): Eukaryota > Metazoa > Arthropoda > Thecostraca > Pollicipedomorpha > Pollicipedidae > Capitulum > Capitulum mitella. The sequence goes on along the minus strand of CP099852.1, from coordinate 686,135 downwards.
GGAGGTCGCCGCCACGTGACCCGCCCGGGACCGCGTCGGGGTGTCCGCCGCGACCGCCGGCGCCGCCGGAGGTCCGCGCCGCCCATCCGTCACCCGGCGTCATCCGTCACCCGGCGTCATCCGTCATCGGACGTCATCCGCCGTGCGACCGCCGGCGCCGGTCGCCGTCCGCGCCACAATGACCGACCTGGCGGCGATCGCGGCGCAGACAGTACGATAAGGGACGTCGAGGCGCGGCGGCCGGCGCGGGCGCCCGACGTCCGCCCGACAAAGGGCGCGTGAACGCGGCAGCGAGAGGTCACCGCGCCTCGCCGGCCGCCGTGTCGGCCCAATCAGGGCGTGCTCTGGCCGCCGCGACGGCCGGCCGCCGGCGGGTCACCGGGTCACAGCGGCGCAGGGGCGGGTCCAGGGCTTCAGACGGAGGGAGCGGCACCGGCCGCCCGGCCAACCGCTCCGCTGACTCGGCTCGATGTCTTGACGTGGAGAAGTTAAAAAGGGGCCCGTGTACTCCCCCGTCCCCCGCCGAATCCGCCCCTGAGCACGGGTTCCGGCGTTTTCCGCCGGTCAACGTTGTCGGTGCGGCGCTGACCGGTGATGCACGATAAACGGCGGCGATTCAGAGGCAGCGGGCGGCCGTCGGATAAGATACGGCACCCAGACGGCCGTCGGACGGCCAGTGACAGGAATCGGGGTGAAACTTCAACGTGAACACGGCGGTCTGTGAAAGCCCGTTTCGCGTTGCCTGAGGGCGCCGCGGCGACCGAAAAATCGCAGCAGTCGCCGGACCAGAAAAACGTGTGTGAGCAAGCAACCAACCGCGCGGAACGTGACACTGTTTGTGCGGACTGGCTCTGCATGTGTGGCCACCGAACGATGGCCTCGCGCTGTTCTGTCCTCTCCCCTGACGGTGCCGCGGACGGACGGACTGGAACACGGCGTCCTTCCAGCCCATCGACGCTCGACGAGCGCGCGCTCCGAGCAGAGCCCGTCACTCTGGACCGGAAAGAAGTGGGCGCGATCATCATAACAAATCTCTGCATTTCGCTCGTCAGTCGCAGCGGACGCGTAAACAGACCGATTACTCCAAGCATTCGTGAACTGGTGACTTTTCCCGTTTAACGCAGCAGCTTTCTTCACACAAGGACGGCACGCACAAACACACTGCGAGCCACACTGAAACAACACATGCCTCGTTTGTCATGGTAGGTGAAACATTGGCCAAACGGACTAAAACCCCAACGCAGTGATGAATTTCATGATCAGGCATGACTCTTCACGAAAATGAACCATTCCGATCCTTGTTACTCTCTCGCAGCGGCAAAAAGGCCGACCGTTTGTTCCGACCCGCTTTACATCTCGTATGCACGCGAGATTCCCCAGCCCCAGCTGAACGGAGGGCGACACCGTCGCTAACGACGTCTGCATTGTCGGCCCGACAACACGTTCCGGCCGGCGTCGTAAAACCTTGCCAGGTCTCATCACCACCAGCGGGGGCGGACAGCCGTGATAACGGGCCTGCTGTCCGCCTGATGAGGCCAGTTGCCGGCCCCTGTGCCGGCAGCCGGGCGGCGGGCCGCGACTGCTCGCTCCGCTCCTCGGTCCCGCTTCATCAGGCGGCCACGAGAGCGGCCGACGCGGGTGCGAGACCGGCCGCCAGGCCGCTCGTGTAGGCTGACAAGCGAGCGCTGCTGACTGGCAGCGCCGTGACTGTCCTCTGATCATCCCCGGCTGAGCGGGCGGATGGGCGGGACGGACGGCGGACGGCGGATGGCGCTGTCCGAGCGGCTGATGGCACTGCTCGTCCGGCTCCGTTCCCGAGCCGGCGTTGACCGACTGGCGTCACACCGCCCCGATTAGCCGGTGACTCGTCGCCCTCGTTCTGGTGAGCCGCCGTCACACAGCACACACCGGCAACCCGCATATCGTCACACTGACAAACACGGCGACAGACGTTCTGAAAAGGTCGCCTCGATACCTGGTTCCACTGCCCCACAATCAGTCGCCTGATAAGTCCATGCACGCGCACCAGCCGGCGTCAAAAGGCCGCGGCTGTACGCTGATAAGTGGCCGCGGCTGTACGCTGATAAGTGGCCGCGGCTGTACGCTGATAAGTGGCCGCGGCTGTACGCTGCTCACCACCGCAGCGGAGGCCGACAGACGGCTGGAGGGGGAGGGACAGAGAGCGCGTGACGCAGAGGACGTGCGACGGTGACGCTGAGTCACACCCGGAACCCCGGCCGGGCGTCACGGCAGAGGACCAGCGGGCCGTCACGGGACGTCACAGAAAACAGGAACGCCTTCGCACGTCCGCGGCGGTGCGTCAAAGAAGAACGACTCCCGCGGAGCGGCACGGAATGCCAAGATGTGCCGCATCGGAAAGCAAAAGGAACGACGTGGTGTCACGGAATGTCACGGCGCATCACGGGATGCCACCAAAACGCCGCGGAACGTCACGCGGAAGATACGGGTTTTCAAAGAAAGGCACGCAATGCCGCGGTATCTGACAAGCGGAACACGCAGGAACGCCAGTCCAAAATGGCTCTCTCATCACTGGCGAGACGTCGCTGGGACAATGGCCGAAAATCGCCGGGCCGGGACATTGGCGGGACGCCGCCGAAAGATCAGTGGGATATCGCCGCGATACTGGCGGGATATCGCCCTGACATGGCCGGAACATAAGCGGGGCTATGGCTGGACACACGTCAGACGCCGCAGCGGCATGACCGGGACATTAGCGGGATAACGGCATGGCCGGGACATTAGCGGGACATTAGCGGGATAACGGCGGGACATACGGGGGACGTCAGCGGGACTTGGCCAGTCGGTCACGTCCACAGCCGGGACAGCCGGCGACGCGGCGCCGCCGTTCCCGCTGGCGCCGCTCTGCGCTGACGGCGCGCCGCAGCGGCCGTCGCGCCGCGCCGACGGCAGAGCTGCGGCGGCAGCTGCCGGAGCTCTGGCGGCTGCGGGCCGAGGCTCCGGCGGCGGAGTTCCGCGCGGGCCGGGTCTCGCGGCGTGACCACCGGCTCGGAACGCCTGCTCAGCGGCGCCAGCAGCTGCCGCCGGCCCGGAGAAATTACGCCAGCTTCGCGGCGTCAGCGCCCGGTCTATTTGTTCCGCGGGTGGCCGGTGAAATACGACTGGCGGCCGGTGAAATATGACGCGGCGGACGGTCATGTTTTTATGCAGTGGCCCCTCGGCGACTCCCGTAGCGGTGAGTAATACGTGCCGGCCGGAAGTGTTCCGTGCAGACGGGAGAACGACGAAACGCGTGCCGAAATGGTCCCATGCGGGTTCGACAGTGGGGAGGATGGAAGGCGATTGCGTTCTGAGCAGGGCGCCCCACTGTGCCGCGGGTTCGAATCCCGGGAGTGGCGACCGTTTTAGTTGCCCCAACCAGACAGAGCGAAATGGTCATGGCACAGCAAGAGTGTGTTTTAACATCGATGGACAAAACAATCGAGGATCAGTCGAAAAACGATGGCTGCCAAACGTCACGCTTTGCTGGTACAATTCAAAGCCAACGCAATGCAACAACCGGCGTTCTTAACTAAATGCTGAATTCAATGGCCCACGGCACATTGAGGTCCCTCCCTGACATTACCGAAAAACCACTCCCGCACAAAAGCCCGGGTTTCGTAAGTATAAGGCATGGAGGGAGCACGACGGTGCAGATATGGCGTGATCGGCGGATGGCCCCAACGACGACTTTTGCGGACGGCCTTTGTGGGAGTCTGTCAAAGCGGATAAAGTGACCTCGTTTCTGCGCAATGACGTCACCAGTTATGCAGTGCAATTTCAACGCGGCGGACAAAGAGGCAAACAATGAAGACTTCCTGCAGGCTGCACCGCTCACATACAACTTGCGGTAGCAGATGTGCCGGCTGCTGCTCGACAGCCTCCAGGACGTCTGTCCGTTTGCACAGACATGAAGCAGACGAAGCAGAACGAGGTAACTGACGGAATGCAGGGAAACGCAGTGCTTTCACCGACGGGTTGGCCAAACAGTCGGAACGAAGTCTGAATGCCTGTGTAAACGCTCTCAAACAAGGAATGTCAATTAAGAAGACATTCCGTGTCATATGTCAACCGAACTCCCTGGCCCCAGTGAGGTCGTGACCCTTGGTCACGTAACTGTTCGCTGCCGGCACAAGCTGCAACCATCCAGCCGCCAATGCCGATCACTGTCGTCTGCGTGAATCAGTGGAGTCATATTTTCACGCTGCGTCAATGCTGGTCAACCAGCATTGACGTCAATGTGGGCTGCAGCGATCGTAGCGAGGACCCGGTTACTCTCCATGGACTCCAGACCGAATCAGATCATTCTGCCCGTGCCAGCGACGTCATGCCCGTAAATGACGTCACTGGTCGAGGCCGGACAGCTGCCGCGGCCGGGTCAGTCTGCACGGATCAGTGACTGTGCGGTTCCTGCCGCCCTGGCCGGCAGCTGGCGGCGCGCCAGAGCGTCCAACGGGATTCGTCCGTCCGGAGACGGCTCCGACCGGCCGCAGGAACCAACGCTGGCCCCTCTGCCGCAGCGGGCGCGCTCGTTCCAGCCAACGGCTGCCGGGAGCGTGAGGCAGCGAGACGGGCCGGTGCGGTGGTCGCCGTTTGGATTGAGCCGTGTGGCGCTGGGAACGCCGGTCATGCGACCGACAGGCATGGGGATCCGAAAAATGGCGGGACGATCGCGCACTTTCTCACGGGCGGTGGTCAGAGCCGCAAACGGTCATGATCAGTCTTATAACGCAGGAAAAATAAAGGAGGGACAAAGCACAAATTACGGTGTTTCTGTTACAACCTAAAGACAACGTGGGAATGATTAGGGCGAAAGGCCAGATCACTCTCGGTCTGTCATTTGCGGGCGTTTCGCCGTTTTGCGCGGGCGCCGGGCCTCCGTGAACCCCCTCCCCAACCCGCGACATTTCACGCATTCCTCCCCCCTTGGGGCGAAATCGTCACCCCCGCCCGGCAAGCGTGATCGTCCGCGATCAATTACCGACGGGTCTGTGTACGCCGGGCGCGCTCACGCCAGCCACTTAGCGCGACGACACCTCCCAGACGGCGCGCTGTTGTTTACCCAGGGCCGGGCCGGGCCGGGCCGGCCGCGCGGGGCCAACGCCCCCTCTATTAATGGGGAGGGGAGGGACGCCGGCGGACGACGCTGCACCTGACAGGAAGCCCCTGGGCGCCGCCGCCGCTGCCCGGTTCCCACGGCCAGTGGCGACCGGCGGCCGGCCAGCGGGCGTCTCCTGCGGCGTCCGCTGCGGAGGGCAGGAGCTGGAGCTGTCGACGAGCTCGAACGGCGCACTGTGGCAGCATCAGTGAGCAGCATCTGTTGTGAATCAGTCGTGTCCGCAGCCCGCAAAACACGGTGGAAACGGACCAGTATAAAGGACGATTTTTAGAGGCAGACTGGTAAATCCAACGGTTCAGCCTCCGATGTGTTCCACACTAATTAGCGATGCAGGCGCTAAACGTCCGCTGGTGGCAGATGAAAACGACAAACAGGTTCCGAGGCCACCTCCCACACCATGTCTGACACAGAAAAGCAATTATGAAGCTCCGAACCTCTGTCGACTGGCCCCGGCAGACCACCCTGGCCCCGGCAGCCCCCGCGACTCCTCTGGACTTCTCTCCGGCGGCGGTCCCTGTCTACAGGGCACCACAGCAGCAGTAGGCACCATTTCCGGCAGGCTGGTGAAGGCCCGGCGGCGGTCCCTGTCTACAGGGCACCAGAGCAGCACCAGACCCAGCAGGCTGGTGACGGTCCGGCCGGCGGTCCCTGTCTACAGGGCACCAGAGCAGCACCAGACCCAGCAGGCTGGTGACGGTCCGGCCGGCGGCACCGCCAGCTTCCGGCGCGCCGCGGACGATCACTGAGGTGTGCAAGGACGCGCGGCGCGGCGCACCCCCGTGCACTGTGCACAGCGCGCGGCGGGGGGTCACCGCCACGGGCCGGCGGGCACGGCAGGATGCCGGCGGTGCCGCCCGCCCGGGGGCTGCGGCCAAATGGAGCCATGGCGGACCACCGGGGGACGCCGGCAGCCTCTGATCGACGTACCTTCCCCTGGGTAGTCTGACGTCACTTCGACTACAAAAAACTCAACTGTCTCGAATGTACCGGCGCTTCCATCAAAACACCCGCATTTTGAGATCCCACATTTGAGACCCCTCACCGGTTTCATGGACTCGTCTGACCATCCCCCCCCGGGCGGCCCCTCGGACGGGGCCCGACCCTCACCCCCGCCCCCTACACAGGGCCCGACGCCGCGGCACGTCCGCGATCTGTCATCGGCCCGTAATTGATAGAGAGTGGCCGCGTTCGTCCGTACATGCCGGGCCCCAGGCGGCGGCCGGCGGCCGGGGCCTGCTCTACCTGCTCTCCTGGACGGCGCCGGGGCACGGAACAGCGCAGCTGACTGGCTCTTCCCGTGGTCCGTGGGGCCAGGAACACCCTGAGCAGATGCGACTCGGAAGGACTCTTTGGAAGGGTACAAGGGAGACCGCATTTGGGCCTCGCAGCAAGTCAAACGTGAAAATACGAAAAATCGCCAGGTAGCGTGTCAGCGCAGTGTGTGTGAACCGAGCCACAGAGACGCCCAGTCGCTTCCCGTCCCCTACAGCCCAGGTGGGTGGGCACAGCGCCCGGCCTCTGCGCCGCAGCTGTGGCCCGGTATCGACCGTCCGCACCACGCCTCTGGTGACGTCCTGGTTACCAGGTACACCAGCGGCACCGTCGTCCGGACTCCCCTCCCCGCTTCACCTGCAATCGATCGGCAGGTACCATGCCAATGCAGCAAAGTGACGGGTGAGCTCGCGTCTAGTAGTTCGATTCCTTGGTCTAGATAAGGTCTTCAGCTGCTTTTATGCGAAGCTGGAAATGATGGCAAAGGAGGCGACTAGTTTTCGTCACGTATTTACCAAAGTTAGAGGCAGATTAGAACGCATGGCGAGTTGAGACTGCACTGGGTGTCAGTCAATGGCCTTCGTAATCGCACATCACGCACCACCAGCCATAAAAAAAATCATTAAGCACCCTCACAATAACTGAGCAGACTAGTAGATACGGACTAGGACTAGACGGCGAACACTCAGCCGCTGCAGAAATGAAACGGCCATAGCGCCCAGAGCATCTGCAGAACTTGCAGCAGCGAAGCCAGTACCCCATTAACACGCCTTTAGCTCATAAGCTCCATCAAAGACCGTGGAGAAGTACGTGCCGTATCTTCAGCAACGCTTCGTCGCCGCACAATTCAAACGGTGCAGCACGCATCGCAGGTGGCGTACTCACAGCAGAACTGTATCCGACTGACTCCGACTGCGGCTTTGGAGCCGCAATGCGTCGAACGCACGAACTTACAAACATCACACGCGCCTTCCAACGGAACTGAACCCAGACGCCTCATATCTGTGTGTTCTGTGTGTGTGCGTGCGTGTAATGGGGGCATTAGGGTGCTCCGACGCCCGATATGTGTACCGTCTCCTGCCGCGCCGGCACCGTTCGGCGCCGACTCGGCGACGGTTTCAGGCCGTGCCACTCGCCGCCTGCTCCCGACAGTGGCCTCCGACGCGGCGGGGTCACGCCAGAGGTCACCAGCCGGCGGTAACCAGGCAACGGCGGACCCCTCCCCGGCCCCGGCGCCGGGCCGCGGGCCTGTTTACTGGGCGCCGATCCGGCCCCCGGGCCACGGCCAGCGGCCGCCGCTCCCATGGTGACGATATTCGCTGGCGGTCAATGTTCGACTTGAGGCCAGCGTTCTCATGGAGACAATGTTCATCTGGACGCGGCTGTGGACGACGCCTGAGTGATGGCAATGACGGACAACGAGCGAACGGAACACTGTGCAACTAGGCAGAGAATCGTGAAAACGCATAGGGGTCGTCAGACCTGGCGGCGACCACATCTGCAAGCGATTGAAAACGTGGGAATGCTGCGTTGAGACTCCGCAAGAGAATAATGACAGTTACAAAGTCGCCCACATGCATCGGTTCGACTGTCTGTTTGCTCTGGAAGAACAATAAGTCGGCCATACCAACGGCATAGCAAAACGACAACTAAGTATCCGCTCACATCCATCGGTTCGACAATATGACAATAGTCCCTGAAGAACAATAAGTCGGCCATACAAATGGCCTGCCAGATGGAGTGGAAACAAACAACTGCTCAACCTCGGGAGGCCAGGCCACTGGTTAACTAAACCGGCTGTTCGCTAAGCCTCACTAGCGACTTATAAAACCAGCGGATATCACCAGTCACGAAAGCACAACAGAGCAAAATGGGTCTTCATCATTCATCAAGGATATCCATCATATCGTTGAAGGATTCAACGGTTTCAGAGATGCTTACTGGTGAACAGTCATGCACGTGAATGTTATCAACAATAGGTCCCCGTTTTCCAGGTCCGCGGTCTCATTCATCAGTAAAACTAATGACGAGGGTCAACAGCATTCCTCCCATTGTTCTGACACTGATTTGAGTGGAGCACGCCCGGGCGCTCTAATTACCACCAAAGATCCACCATCTCGATAACACGAATACCAGCCATATCGACCACCCACAAATACACTGCGGCCAACAGAATGGAAACATGTTAATCGCAGCACTGGCATGTCTCACGGACGCTGGAACATGCTGACCTCCGAAAAAAAAATTCGACCATGCGACTGGAGAAATGTCTGAAATCAATTTGACGCCGGATTCTCAGCGTCGCCCTTCTCTGCCTAATACATGCATTTCGACAGGGCTCCGACACGACGGCATTGCAGCTCTTGTGCACTCAGATTCCGCCCACCGGGGATGTGGAAATCCATTTCTATTGTTTGGAAACACGCATACCGGGTAAATATGGCACTTTTGTTAACCAACAGGTAAGCAAGTCAAGTTTTGTTAACAGTAGGAAACCGACAAACCAGACTTTCCACGCATAAAATTTGGAAAAGTATCAAGCGACGTTTTCATCAAGTTCCACGCTCATCGTTTCCACTATTTCACCGCCACGGGCCGTACTGATACAGTCAGCTTCCGAACTTGGGCAAGCAGAATTTAGCTGAACAAAATTCGTCACCCTCAGCAATACCCAGCGCACGTAACTGGTACATGTGATACCTGAGACGGTGATCAAGGAAAGCGTTGCACGAATGGAAATTCCGCTGTGGAACTCTGACCTTACCGCGAACGACCCAAACGTTACAAACGGAAATGATCGTTGGCGCGGTGGTTCATCAAACAGGCCTGGAGAGAGACCAGTGATGGACAGTACCAAATAGTCTGTCGCAATGCCCTCTGCACGGAGGTCATCTTCAAACGGCGCTCTAACAGCTCCCCCATACCATCATGGACCTCAATGTGAGATCTAGAACCTTCAATGATTGTGTGTTTGTTCTGCGGAAAAGTAAATACGCATGAATGAGCAAACTTGTAAAAATGCAATTTCCGTACTATTTCAAGACGTTTTTACAACTGTCTATATGATCACTCACATTTGTTGATGAGGTTCTCAGTGGGATCCTGGGGCGGCTGAGCCGCCATCTTTGCCACCATCGTCTCGGCAACACTCAGGCCCGCAGACGGCGTCAGGCACCGTCCATGACCCGACCTGACCCGCGCCAGGTCACACCGGCTCCTGGCCTCCGCCCGCCGGCCAGGTCACGACAGGTCACCTCAGGTCAGGTCAGCAGTTAACCCGAGGTCGCCGGTGGGAGTCTCCGGTGCGCCGGCCCCGCTCGACTCGCACCGTTCCAGCTCCGGCCCTATGTTCGGCTGGTTACTGTCTGCCCGACTGAACCACCAACACGGCCGCAACACCGGCTCTCGTCCCGCGCGCTGACGTCAGAGGCCGACCCGGCGCCGCCGGCACCGACCACCGCAGTTGTTCGCAGAGCAGAGCGGCGATCCCGCGTCTTTCCACTTCACCACGCGGCGGGCGGCGGGCAGCGGCCTCTCGCGCTCCACTCCTCGCGGCGGCGGGCCACCGACTGACGGCCGGCGCGGCGCGGCGGAGCGACCGCTGCGCCGCCACCGCCGCCGCCGCCGCTCGCGGCACGATGGGGAGACGGCCGCCGACCGGGAAACGGCGTTACCCGACAGTCCGCCGCCCGGAAGACAGTCTGAGTCCTCTGCGGCGAGGGAGTCGCCACGGCTTCCGGCGCACGTGACAGGGCAGCTAAACACGCCGTCCACTGCGCCCCCGGAGGACAACGTTAGACAGGCCTGCACGATGCGGAGGACCACTGGCGCGGTCGGTCCGTTTCAAAGCTTGAATAAAAGCTCTGAACCATTGCAGGAGAGCCTGGCGATTGCTGACCAGGGGTTCGGTTTCTTCTGCTTGTGCATAATATTCCTGTCATGACCTCAGCATCTTTCGATGTCCATGGTGACTAATGAAGTACTGGACGCGGGAACAAAAAAGTCCGTCTGGCAAAGCATGTTCCGTTTTCAAACAAGAAAACTATGTCGACAAGAAAGTCTTCAGACCAACATCAGTGAACACAATTAACCCCTAAAGCATTTCACAATTACCAAATCCAGGTTGCTGAACTGCAAATGCGAATGGCTTCAACGTTTTGGCATTGAAAAACAGATCCTTGATTTCCTAACAGCTACCCATTTCATCAGTTGCATCCATTTGCAACAACAAACTAGGCCAACAAGTGTGAATTGTACGTACATCGGACCGATAATCGATTGTCCGTTTACCTCCTGACGCTTTCGAGCCCCGGTCATACCGACGCTGAAAGGGCGCAGAAACCTCCTGCGCTGGTCGTAACCCAGAACGGCGAAAAACCTCCATCACCTGGACTCGAACCGGGGACCTTTCAGACACCATGCCGGCATAATAGCCCCTAAACCACACCGCCCGCCACACTGAACACGTGGCCACGTCCGCCGGTCGATTTCGCCGTCTCCTCCGGCCGCGGAGCCTGGCAAGAAATCCACCGGCGGCGCCGGCGACGCACGTATGCGCCAGTCTGACTCCCAGCGGCGCCGGGGCGCGACCGCTGACGTCACGAGCTGGCCCGGCGGGCCGGCGAGTCCACGGCCGGCTCCATCACGAGACCGCGCCGCCACCGCGGAAACAGCGCAGAGAACAGCCGGGCCGCACAGGACGGCAGGCCGGCCGAGCCCGAGCCGCCGGCACCTCACAGCCGGTCGCAGTACGACGGACCGTCCCCGCTGCATGAAGAGGAGCAGACACAGGCACTTCAAATGTCAGACGTACCCGGATACTCAGGCACCCTGAGCGGAACGACTACCGCTACCGCGGTAGTCGTTACTACCACATGAAAGAAGCCGGAAGAGCGCGGCGCAGTAGCAGCTGTCTCACTTTCGAATTTCAACATTCAACACGGCGACAGCGGTAAAGCGGCCAGCCTCGGGCCGCATAGGCATCAAAGCCGGCGAGTGTGTGCTGAAAACAGTCACCAGGAGACGACACATTTCCGGCGCTTCTGCCCGGACGAGCAATTTTCCTACAGTCATCTCCCCATTCAGCCGAACCGCCTCCAGTCATGAACGTCAACAATCCAACATCAGAATATCGGGTTTCCGGTGACGCCGACGAGGGCCTGCGACTCGACCAGGCGGGAGAACATCTTCGCTCTCTCGTCCGTCCTGCCCAATATACGGTAAGTACAGGCAAATTTGGTCAGTCCAATCAGTTCAGGCAGTCCGGCCCAATTTTTATTCAGCTTACAGTCGTCTACAGCCCATCAAACCCAGACCAGTACAAACCAGTTTTTGTTCAGTTCGTAAGAGTCAATCTCCAGACAGTCCACCCCAACGTCATGTCAGCGCAGCATAACCTCGGTCATCTCCACTGCAATATCTGACAAAGACCTGACTTCTCTCAGTCCAGTCCAGACTCCAGTCTGCCCAGCCGGCGTCCGCGTCTCGGCAGACCATCCTCCGGTCCCGCACACTGTCCCCGGTCCCATACACACTGTCCCCGGTCTCACACACTGCCCCCGGTCCCATACACACTGTCCCCGGTCTCACACACTGCCCCCGGTCCCATACACACTGCCCCCGGTCTCACACACTGCCCCCGGTCCCATACACACTGTCCCCGGTCTCACACACTGCCCCCGGTCCCATACACACTGTCCCCGGTCCCACACACTGCCCCCGGTCCCATACACACTGTCCCCGGTCTCACACACTGCCCCCGGTCCCATACACACTGTCCCCGGTCCCACACACTGCCCCCGGTCCCATACACACTGTCCCCGGTCTCACACACTGCCCCCGGTCCCATACACACTGTCCCCGGTCCCACACACTGCCCCCGGTCCCATACACACTGTCCCCGGTCCCGCACACTGTCCCCGGTCCCGCACACTGCCCCCGGTCCCATACACACTGTCCCCGGTCTCACACACTGCCCCCGGTCCCATACACACTGTCCCCGGTCTCACACACTGTCCCCGGTCTCACACACTGCCCCCGGTCCCACACACTGTCCCCGGTCCCGCACACTGCCCCCGGTCCCATACACACTGTCCCCGGTCTCACACACTGCCCCCGGTCCCATACACACTGTCCCCCCCGCACACTGCCCCGGTCCCGCACACTGTCCCCGGTCTCACACACTGCCCCCGGTCCCACACACTGCCCCCGGTCCCACACACTGTCCCCGGTCCCACACACTGTCCCCGGTCTCACACACTGCCCCCGGTCCCACACACTGTCCCCGGTCCCACACACTGTCCCCGGTCCCACACACTGTCCCCGGTCTCGCACACTGTCCCCGGTCCCACGCACTGTTCCCGGTCCCACACACTGTCCCCGGACCGCGCCTTCCCTGACCGCCGCCGTGACCGACGCTCCAGCGGACACAGCCGGCGCGCATTCCCTATTCGCCACGGCGTCCGACGATAAATAGGGCGGCTGCGCGCCGAGTCGGCCGCGGATTCCGACGGCTGCCGCCGTCTGCGACGCCCACCAGCTCAAGGTGAGCCCCGGACCGGCCCGTCGCCGGCGGCCGGAGCTGGGGCGCCTCACGGCCCGGCCGCTCCGACACGGCAGCGGTGGGAGATGGAGGGGGAGGGTCAGCGGCGGCGGCGGCCGTCTAGACGTGGTCTGAGCCGCTCGCGCCGCACCGGAGGAGCCAGTCCGGGGCAGCCCTGTCCGGCCTGAGGTCGCATCAGTGACGGCGCGTGCCCCGAGAGCGGCCCGGCTCAACACGAGGGAGCGACGAACGCCGACGGCCGCGCCGAGATGGGCCACGTCGGTCGGCGGCCGTGCCGGGACCGGCAGAGGCGGGCCCGCTGAGGCGGCGCCGTCCCCGGCCGGACCCGACCGCGGCCGTCACCTGGTGACGGTAAACCCGGCGCGGACGGCCGCTAACGGCAGCGGCGGGAGCAGTGAACTCGGCCCGGCGGCCGGCCGCGCCAGCATCGCCCCGGGGCACGCGCACGAGCGCGTCCGCGTGGGGAGCGGCTGCGCGCCGCCGGCGCGGGACGGTCAGGCCGGGAAGGACGGGCTGCGTGCAGACGGCGGGCGTCTGAGGCCCGTGCGCCGGCCGTCTGCCGCGCCGGCGCCGCCAGACATGGCCGCCGGGCTGCAGCGGCGCCAGAGCAGACCGGACCGCACAGAGCATCGCGCCCGGCTGTCAAAAGTCGCTCACAGGACGGCGTATTTCGCCATACCGCAGGCGCCAGTCCGCGCGGGTCAACTGAAGCGAGTTAACGACAGCCATCAGCACACATGTACTGTTTACCAGTCGATTTCAAATGGCGTCCGCCAACACCAATGACTGATCATCCGCGACGGCTGTTCAGTCTGTTCCGATGAGCGCTGTCCAAGGCATGGAGCCCATATCCCTCACTGTTCGAAACCTTACAGCGTACCGGACGCCAATCGCCACGCGGCGCCTACTCCAGCTGGACAGCCGGGCCCTCTGAACGTCAGTCACGTCTGTTCCCGTTCCTGGCCGCGTCCGTCCGCAGATTTCCCACCGGCGCGAGGTCAACGAGCCTCTTGGCGCGGCTGCGACGGCGGGGAGACATTTTACGGAGGGGGACGCCATCAGAGGTCGGTCGTCTGACGGGCCGCAGTGCTCGGGAGCGTCCGTCCGAGACCGGCGTGTCCGTCCGAGTCCGTCCGAGACTGGCGTGTCCGTCCGAGTCCGTCCGAGACTGGCGTGTCCGTCCGAGTCCGTCCGAGACTGACGTGCTCCCGCCCCATGCCAGAGGCCGGCCGACTCCGCAGTCCGCGGACGTCGTGTTCGCGACGCCGCGCCTGAAATTTCCGGGCAATGCCGCTCGGGTCGTCCTATCTAAGAGCATCGCGTTCGCGGTCTGACCGGTACACTCGACCGCGGGGACAATCAAAATAATCGGAGTCAGAAAAGCAGTGGCTGTTCTGGAAAAACAGCAGAAGCTTTCAGTTTCATTTAGATAAGTCTGTGCTGGCTCCGTGCACTTGCATGTCATGCCCATTGCCCAATCAATTCTTCGCTTTGGTTCATTCATCTGTCACTCACTTTTGGCAGGGAGCGCTTATGTAATTACCACCCTTACTGGGGTATCTCTGGCGTTCAAAAGCACACCCACACAACGGACAAGTTCCCGTGCGGCGAAAGTTCGTCTTTTTGTCCTCCGTACTACATTTCAGCTACCATTGCCGTCAACCTACCTCCACAATGCTCCCAGTTCATGCAATCCTGAGGCATCAGGGCCACCGCCAGAGGACACAACGACCCCAAGTGACCGGCGCGAAACGGCCGCAGTGGCCGAAGCGCCGTGTAAAATTCAGTCATCACCGGGACACCGCGACCTCGTGGTCACCGCCAGAGGACACCACGATCTCGGGGTCACCGCCTGAGGACCCCACAACCTTGGAGTCATCACCAGAACAGCACGACCTCGGGTCACAACCGAGGACATCGCCGGGCCACGCGCCCCATTATTTCCGCGCCGGCGCCGCGATAAAGCCCCGATGATATCGGTAAAACACGCGCTTGTTTGTTTGTATCGGCGGCATCGCCGGCTGACGCGCCAGCTGCGCCCCACGTGACTCACACGGAAGCTGAGTGCTCGCGCGCGGACGAGCGCGTGGAGATGGCGGCGCGCGATAGTGCCGGCCGCGGGAGGTCCTCACGCCAAACAGCCGGACAATGGAGCTGCGAGTTAATAGCCAGTGTCGCCGCGGAGCACTGTTAAAAAAGCCAGTTCATAACGGAGGTAATGGTACGACAGAAGGTCCCCGCATCGTAAAAAGCCGACCTGCTGGGGGCATACTGTACACAGTTCGCTGGCTTCGTTCATGCAAGTCCAGTCACTTTACGCTTTGAATCCAATCGCGACCGCTACATATTTATACATCATACCGATCTTTTTTTTATAAAAAAGCACCCCATATCAACGCAATAAATCTTCCAGTCGCAGGCAATTTCATCGGCCCGCACGCCGCAGGACGGCTATCCAGCCGCAGTCCGACAAATGACTGATCGCCCCCCCCCCAGCCCGCCGACTCTGGGCCGGCGATGGGACGCGCGCCGCGTCAAACACGCCGCAGCGCGGCCGGACCGCTGCGGCCGACAGCTGATGCGCCGCCTCTGCCGCCCGTCCGATCGGCGCTGATTGGATTAGCGCTAATGCCCCATCGATCACCGCGCGGAGCGCCGGCGGCGGCCGCTGATGGCTGGCTTTAAACCGTGGCACAGCCGCTGGACACAGAGCCAGAGCCGGGACGATTGGCTCCAAGGAAGCTCTGTTTGGTGACGAGAAACCCAATGGAGGCATTACGGCATGACTGCTGCTCCGAACGTCGCTTTTGTTCCGTTCATCTCGCTGAAGCTCTGATGCCGGAAGTTCGTTACAAACCCTCAGGCGGCTTCTGCTCCGCCATTCGATTTTATACTGGCGAACAGAACCGTTACGTAAAGTGGAGACGTGGCTGGCCTTGAAATTTTCAAGAAAACTGCATCACGACCATGTCAGTGCTAAGAAAAATGACGTTTACTTCTCCAACCAATCACCACTGGCAACGAACTATGATTTTTTTATTCATGCTTCCCATGTTCCTTTAGGATGGCAAGTCTATGCGCGCCCCATCTTCGGACAAAGACGTAGCAAGCCGAGAAGAAGACCAAGGAACGCCAGTCGTATCCGAGACTTTAACACGAAGTCTTCGTTGGCACGTGAAAACAATTCACCAAAAACTGACAATGACCCTACTTCCTGAGACGTTCTACGGGTTCGGACACATATCCCATCAGATATCCTATCCATCACAGGTCTCACGAGAGCAGCTGCCGGCGATCAGTGCAACAGTTCCGAAAGCAGAACGGAAGCAGATCTGGCCCACGCTGCGGTGTGACAATACCCCTCCCCCCCCCGGGCCGATGTGACGGCTGACGGACGAGCCGGCGGAGGGTGACGGCGTGATCGGCGTGACGCACTGCCGACGGCGACACAATACGGCCACGTGATGGACGCTGGCCCCGCAACGCCCGGCGCCACGGCGACGGTCCGACCGGCGGACGATCTGGTGGCGCCGGATTTGTCAGCGGCGCGCCGTCATTGTCACGCGCGCCGGCTAATTGCGGCACGGGAGCGACGCGTTTGACGCCGTTTGACGGCAGGTTTGCCGACTCGTGCGCGCACAACACGCGGCGTGCGTGGGGCAAATGGGCTCTGGCACAATGCGAACTGGGTCACGGCGACAGCGCACGTGTTCGTGACGGTACCAATCGACAACGCAAATCGTGCCGATGTGAGCGATGCCGGGCAGTGGCGAGCCCACGGCGTATCAGGGTGCGTCATAACCCAGGAGAGCTGGAGCGAGACTGTCACGAGAAGACTGTGAAGATTGTCTTCTCGTGAAGAGAAGAAGCTGAAGACGACTGTCAAGAGACGCGAAGGCACGCTGCCTCTCATCGGAACGACGTGGGAGGCGCGGGATCACCGTCTGATATATCTTGGGGCTCAGCACGCTATTACGGTCATAAATCGGCAGAGGAGAGAAATCATATTTAGTTCGCTACGTACCAAACATTTTCAACATAATGAAAACAAGATATAGCATGTTTTTTCTTGAAACTGACTTCACTGGCATGTTTCATTTTCAACTACGTGACAAAATTTAATGCTAAGTCCCTTAAATACTGCATATGGATTTGTATGTCACAGATGACATGCCCCCAACAGATAACAACATCACAGTGCAAGGTGACCTATTCAGCTCTTTCCACAACAACATTACGAATTTCTTCGATTGTGTACTTCCCATTTCATCGCTAAAAGAAAACTAAAAGCACTTTGTTCCCAACCAATGTCAAATTTCGTATTTTCATGTCACTGAGACGGCTGTCCCTCCCCCATGGGCTCCAAGGAGGAATGTAGGAGGCGAAGCGTTTTTTGTCCCCCCCCTTCCCTTTTTGGCATGCTGGCGCCGTTACCCGTCGAAAGCGAGTAAGGACGCCAAATGCAAAGCCCTTAGCTGCCGAAAATGGCGATCCAGTAAGGGCGTCCCTGTGGTAGAGCATGGACGTCCTGTCATTCAAAAGACGCCCCAAGACACAAAGGCACCCCGGTGAAGGGTCATGACGCTTTAGTGTAAATTATTGTATATACAATAATACACACACACACACACACACACACATATATATATATATATATATATATATATATATATATATATATATATATATATATATATATATATATATATATGAATTATATGCATACATATAAAACAAGCTAACGCCCTCGTAACATCGAAGTGCTACCACTGTTTCGAATGTGGCGCTCTTTTGTAGGAATAACTCTCTGGTGGTAACAGGCACCGAGCCAGGCGTTACGTTCATGTCATTGCTTGATTCCGTTTTTCACGGACGAACTTTGTCCGTCGATATGCAGGGGCCCTATCGGTAAATGGCGCCATGTCACATCGTGCGCTTTTCTGATAGCATGTAGGAGCCCTTCTGCTAGAAAGTCTCCCTTGCAACAACATCGACGAAGCGGCTATGATATAGTAAATGTTTAATATAATACGTCCATATATACCACGGGCATTCCGCTTTCACGAGCGTTCGAGTCAAAACGCCCTCGTCTGTCGTTCTGAGGCCGTGCATCACACGCAACTGAACGCTTTGCTTGATTTAAGCGTTACTATGATGAAGTTTGGTGCCCTTCCGGCGCAATTTTGGCGTCCTTGCGGTGCAATCCTGCCGCTCCAAATTGCTGTGGCACTCCTAGCAAAATCAGCCCCCCTTGAGAAATTCCTGGATACGTCCCTGCTTAGGGTAACATAACGTGCAGGTGCCCACTGTTGAAGTTAATGTATCATTGGATTTAACCAATTTTTAATAATCCATAAAGTTTGTCTTCCAGCTTCCAGACCCTGGGAACTGGAGCAGGGGTCTGGGACAGGGGTAGAGGTAGGAAAAGTGGGTGGCAAGAGACACATCCCTTCTCCTGAAATGCACTTCCCCGGTTTCCTCAGCATAAGTGTCATTTGCCGAGGAGCCGGGGAGTGACACATGGATGTGACACATGACACATGGCCGCAAATGGCTCAAGCGGTGTCAAGTGTCTGACCGTGAAGTCACCCAGGTACCCTATTTTGAGCCTCCTACAACAAACAGCGAGTCTTGTATGACATCTTTACTCACCTGCTGATGATACGTTTTTTGGAGTATGCGTGAGTAAAACGGTTAAGCTGCTGTAAAAGCCCGCGTGAGACATAGCGGCTTTACGTGGTGTGAGAAAGACCAGCCCATCTGAAACCTGTTCACGTGAGACAAGCCCGTTTTACTCACGTATACTTAAAAAAAAAAGAATCAAGGATGAGGATACATCGCAACTAATTCCATTATGAACTCAATATTTATCTGCCATTTGTTATTTGTCCTTACATATATATTCGTACACCATACATAAAAAAGCATATGCATTTGCCTTGTCTTAATATCAAAACCCAGACGAACTCCAAATCCAACAAAAACCAGGGAAAATTATTTTTTAAGCAACAGCATTTTAATGCATAAAAACAAGCATTCTGGCAAACCCTGACTGAAATACAGGAATGGAATATGTTAGCTCGTAGACAACACCTAAAAAAGAACGCACTTTGTGATGCAAAACGTATTTTCCATGCGTACTCTGAGTGGTACTCTGAGTACTCAAGTCTCACTTGACAGACAAACATGACAAAATCTTTGTCTCACTTAAGAGAATGTGTGTCTCACTTCAATGTTTGTCTTAAATGTTTGTCTCACTTAAGAGGCAAACATAAAAAAATCCTGGCGAAAATGCATTTATTGGGGTAAGGCACCCAAAAACCATGTTTTCTAACCCTAACTGGTTTATATCAACAAAACCTAGAAAGGTTTTGTAATGCGTATTATCCTCCATACTCTGCATACATTAAAATCCATCCAATTTCATTACCTCCCACGGTAGTTTTGTAAAGTACATCAGTTGAAGTAGCACATGTCACTGCAACAAAACATCTTGAGTACAGATGCTTGAGTATAAGAGTGTTTGATTCTGGATACCATGATCACCAACAAACAATAGTGCAACCCAGGGTTGGAGGTATCTTTTTGTCTTTGGAGGGAGGGTTCTTGGAGGGTTTTGAAGGAATCTCATGGTGGAGTGCTAATTTAATAGCATACACACTCAAAAATACATTATCAGAAATCACACAGTATAAAATCATAAAAATAAAAGTACTTTAAATTATCCTAATATACCCAAACTCCAACTATTTGTGGAGCCTACATTAGCCTAAAGAATAGATTTCTTGGTCCCAGCACCAACTTTCCCACTCTGGCACCCATCCTTCAAAACCCAACATATACATGGCACCCACACTTCAAAACTCTGCATATAAATATAAGTCAGTGATAAAAAATTGTGGATGAATAGCTGCAATACTGATTCATTCCATATGTGCATATTCCTGGTCCTTTGTTAAACAATGCAAGCATAGTAATAGAAACCAGGATACCACAATGGTGTATTAAGCTTACAACTGGATGGGAATTCTGACTGCCCAGAGATCCATGTAGCTGAACACAGTACCCATGGCAGACATGCTGCATGATTTCTCCTGATAAAAATGGTCTTATGTGCATGAGCAGATCCTTGGCAAATCAGACAAATGGTACCATCTCAATCCTGATGCAATACAGTTTACTAAGTTCCACAAAAAGGATTCCAAAAGAAAGGGTTCTTCTCATCCCTGGGTACCATCATCACATTTTGAAAGCACTAATCCTGAAAAAAGGCCCCATTTTACATGTGGATTTCAGCATGGGGCCTGTGGTGCTGTAGAGCAAGAATCATGGACATAACTGAGTCTACTAGCACGAAATAGACTCCTTGGGCCAAATGGGAGCCATCATCTGCCTTCACCTGCATGATGTAAAGCTATCATTTTTGCAAAGTCACCATAATTTGTATTGCACATGCCTGACATATTCCAGACTTGTGGGCTATTGGTCCCATAGCTATTATTAAGCAGCTGCAACTTGCCTTATGTATATACATCTGTGCAAGCAGAAAAAACTCCTTCCCAACATCCTGTTGAGAACTGACATGCAAACATCCAGCATTGTCTTTAATCAACAGTATAGTGTGCAACCAATGACGGACACAGATCATGTGCAGGGTAGGCCAAATCTGCATCCATGTAACCCAACCTATCCCTAAATATTGATATTTCCTAGATTCTGGCCACTTTCATGAATTTTTGCATTACCCACAAATTTTGCCCCTTAAAAACCTACATATTTTTACATTTTCATTTAAAAATATGCTTTGATGGATAAAAAATGCGGACAAAAGGTTTGTTGGCCCCTTTCCCATGAAGACAGACCATGGTCCCAATGCACCCTCCCTGATCTGCCAGGTTTTATAAAAGCAAAGGAACCTGAGCAAACCTTGGTTAGCAGATTGGAGTGATGAAATAACTTGTGATGAATGTATGTAAATTGTGTGTGTGTGTGATGTGAAAATGTGAAAAATGAAAATGAAAATGAAAAAAATGAAATGACAAGCTGGGCAAGCTTTATGGTGAATCTTTGCAACAACATATAGCTCCCAAATTGGAGATGTTAGGAGTTTTCAAACTAATGTTTACTGGTTTCAATGCCTGCACCAATTACAATAGGGTGCCTTCCTGAAAACTGTTAAATGACTGCTTATTCTTGCCTCATGTTACAGAGGTTGAAACATGCAGGCCTTATCTTCCTTGTCAAGCTCTTGATTCATGACCTCAGGCAGTTATTGGGTACATAATGTTTAAGGTATTCACATGGTATTACACCTAGCTTTGAATCCATTTGTGAAACCTTGCAGATCACCAAGTCTGAAACTGATTATCTGTTGCTCCTTCAATGAACATGGGTGCATTTGCTGTAGCCCAGACAACAAAGAATCTTTGTGACATCACATCTGATTGCACCCATGATTGGTCACAGTTTGGTGGTGAGTTTGATGCCTCCAGAATTGTGACCAGTTGTGGGTCTTTCTGGACATGACATCATAAAGATTCATCATCAAGGCTATGGCAAACAAAATGTATATTGTGCCCAATAGGTGTTCCAGTCTTGAAGGCCCTTTGTACTGCACAAATATACAACTAGGTGTTCACAATCCTACCCCTGTATGCACTGCCAAATGCCCCATTTATGATGGAATGGATTTTACCTTCAGGAAGCCTACTTTAACCTCAGAAACCTACCTGTTTGCTATGCTCCAGTTAACATAATTTTATATTTGGATAATATTAACACATATGGCAGTGACATATCACACTTGCACTCCTTTGCAGACCACTCTTTTTAAAAGTATTGTGAAGAAAAACAGCCAAAGTCTATACTAAATAAGAAATTGGCTTCAGTGTCACTATCACTGCCAAAGCAGATTGTATTATATTGCACTGAAGACAAATACAAGCAGAACTTGCAACACCATCTTGTTTACACTGAACCTGCCCAAGAATTCCTTATACTGCATAAAATTTGATCATTAGGACTGATGAAAACTTACTATAATTACCATTTACTATATGTGCAAATATGCATAATTGCTATTATATTATTATGTATATTATTATTACATATATCAGCTACCTATCACCCATATTAAACCAAAGCTGATAATGCTCAGTAGATCACTGATCAAGGTCATTTGGGGTGAACTCCCTCAATCTTAGAAACATTTTCTTGCATTAGTTACTGGAGAATTCCAACACAGGTGATATGACAAGGACACCTGTGATACCTGTGGCATGCTGACAAGTGTAGATAAAGTAATATTGTTTGGTAATTTTTCACATCCCACATCTTGGAATGCCATTCAGCAGCCATGGATGAAAAGTATTCACCTCAACATTACCTTTGAAGTAATTTCTACAGGTTTTTATGGAAAAGAAGCACTTTGTATACAAGTGATGCACGGCCTGCATGAGGAGTGGCATGACTTACCTGATACATGGAAGTCTGATCCTGCCATATCCTGATTTTGTCGACCAGGAAATCCACCTGAAAGTTCCTTGTACATGGATGCAAACGGTTTCTGTGCGTGACAGGCCCAACCCTTGGAGAAGTTTGTGAGGAAGAGCAAGGTTTTTCGAACGCTGCAAGCAAGTTCCGGATATGGAGTTGCTAGAGCACACAGGCCACTTATAGTAGTGTAGTTTCTCTGTTACCAACGCCAACGATTCTCACAACAACCTCCCGGGACCCAAGGCCCTAGGAAAGTCCCGGAGCCCAGTTTCGACTGCAGCCCGCGCGGCTGAAAGAAACAGCACCTGTTTTTTGTTTACAAAGACTTCAACGCCAGTAGTGCCAAGAATGTCTCAAACATGGCGTCTTTAGTAGACCTGCCATCTAGCGGCAATTTTGTGAAATGGTGAGATGTACGGTAAAATGGCCAAATGCACATGTTCTTTTCAAACATCTATAAATATGTTGGTTTGACAAGCAAACATAGGAAAAATTTATTGCCGCTTTTCGATGTAACTAATGCCGTGCAAACTATCAAAAAACCCACAAATCAGGGTCTCGCAATGAATTTGGCCCATTTTATTTTGACCAACGGAAATTTAAAAGTTTTTGTTACTGGTCATCAAAAAATCGCATGTATCCGCATGCATATACATCCATATATATATATATATATATATATATATATATATATATATATATATATATATATATATATATATATATATATATATATATATATATATATGGATGTGTATGCATGTGGATACATGCGATTTTTCTATGGCCAGTAACAAAAAGCTTTTTAATATATATATATATATATATATATATATATATATATATATATATATATATATATATATATATATATATATATATATATATATATATATATATATTAAAAGCTTTTGTTACTGTTTATTATTAATGGAAAAATTGCATGATATCCACATGCATACACATCCATATATGTAAATATATATATATATATATATGGATGTATATGCATGTGGATACATGCAATTTTTCTATGACCAGTAACAAAAAACTTTTAAATTTCCGTTGGTCAAAATAAAATGGGCCAAATTCATTGCGAGACCCTGGTTTGTGGGTAGGTTGGCCTGTCAGGCTCTTTGCTTAGCCCCGCCCCCAATCCTTTCCACAAAACGACACTCCTACTTTGAAATGTGTTAAAGGTGGATGACATGAAAACGAGATGGTACCGATGCATATTTTTGATAGTTTGCACGGCATTAGTTACATCGAAAAGCGGCAATAAATTATTCCTATGTTTGCTTGTCAAACCAACATATTTATATATATATATATATATATATATGTGTGTGTGTGTGTGTGTGTGTGTGTGTGTGTGTGTGTGTGTGTGTGTGTGTGTGTGTGTGTGTGTGTGTGTGTGTGTATACGTATGTGCGAGTGTGTTTTATTGAAGGCCAAGAAGTATTTTGATTTCACCAGTTCCTCGGGACATTGATCGAGTTTCCGGATGACCTTATCAATCGGCCTGTGGACATATATTGGTGTTTAACGTTTCGGATATCATAATACATCGTCAGAATATCACAAGTACAAACAAGCATGCATTGGAAAACAAAAATATCACGCGATACACATGCGATTAATGAAGAGTTGTGATTTTCGGTATGAAAAATGAAAACCAAAAAGAAGCCGACCAAAAAGTTTTAAAACGGTCATAATTCAGAATTCTGTGATCCTTTTAGAACTTTCTGCTTAGCAACATTTCCTGTTCATGCTTTGTACCGAAAGTTACAACTGTCCACTAGTCACATGTGTGTATCGCATGATATTCTTTTTTAGCGTAAGCCTGCGTGTACTTCTGACATTGTTATTCTGACGATGGATTACGATATCCGAAACGTTAAACACTTATATATGTCTGTAGGCTGAATTATTTACTTTTTACCTGATCATGTAGAAGAGGTGGTCCGGGAATTCGAACAACGTTCCAAGAAATTCGTGAAAACGAAATACTCCTTGGTCTCCAACAAAACATGGCTTGGTGAAAAGTTATTGTCAAAGTACATTAACATTCGACTACACGACTCGGCATCAAGAAATGAAAGGATAACGAAAGAGTTCCATGAGCGCAAAAAGAAACCCTGGTCCAGCATCAGCTCTCTGTGAAAGAAGAGAGCTACGGCATTTCCAAAGATTAGCTCACCTAGAACATGACCATCGAAACGAACCAATGGACACAACGCTTCGGACCAAGATCGACGAGGAGCTTCGCAAGTCGACAGAGGCTACCGAACAATCCACGAAGCAGAGAATCAAGGAAAAGTCATGTACCCGGTAAGGTGATTCTATTGTTCTGCCTGAAGGCAAACGCAGATACATCAGTTTGTCAAAAACACAACTCACGGAAGACTGAAAAACTTCTGAACCTAGGTTTTAACTATCATGTTCAGAAGCAATTCGATTTCAATGAGAAGAAGGCCAGCACAGAGGTTTCATATCAAGACATCCTTGAACTTCGAGATGAAAAGAAGGTGACAGTGAATCCTAGTCTCAAGGAGAGGCTCTTGGGAGAAAGTACACGGGTGAGGGGCCACATGAGGAGCAGGCTATTGACAACAAACTTAGCTGCAATACAACTTCGTGAAAATAAAGATATCGTCATTCGGAGAGCCGGTTAGGCTGTTGTTTTCTTAATACTTGACTAAGAGCGGTGCATGTCCAAGATTAGCCTTATATTATCCGACCAAGACAAGTTTGAGAGACTGACGAGAGATCCAACCAATGTCTCGAAAGTCAAAGTGAATCGACTTAGATATATAATAGCACTAACGCTGTGAATGGCGGTGAACACGTTTCAAGAATTAACGGTGAATGTCAGCCCGGCTATGCTTACGATAACGTTTAGATACTTTAGGACGGAAATCCACTCCGTCCGATCATTTCACGAACACCCATGCCTACTTATCATCTTGCGATGCGACTTAATAGTTTGATTTCCTCATATGTTCTCTCCGGTCACAGTCTGAAATCCCCCCATGAGATATTGGATATTTTGAAAGCTTACAAACCCAAAGGCAAACTTGTCTCCTTGGACGTGGAGGGTTTCTTTACTAATGTTCCGGTGGAGAAAACCATTCAAATGATAATTCAAAACGTGTACAAGCATCCTTCTTTAACTCCACTCAACCTTTCACTTCCTTTTTTTTCGAAAAACTACTTCGTGCGTGTATCTTTGCTGCTCCCTTTCGTGTCCATGACGGTCTGCTGTACCGGCAGACGAATGGCGTAAAGGGTTCCCCTTTAGAACCGTTGCTTGCTAACATGGACATGAGCGTTGCAGAGAGTCGTATCCTTGGTGAATCTAATGTCAAGCCAAGTATCTTTTGTCGTTATGTGGATGATATCCCTTTGAATGCAAGTAATGCTGAACAATTAAATATCCTGAAATCAGAGCTTGAAGAAAGTTCAGTCCTAGCATTCACAATCGAAGATAGCACAAACAACAAGCTTCATTTTCCAGATGTTAACCCGTCCCCGACTGGGGGGGGCAGTTGACTGCCCCCCCTGAGGTTTTTCTGGGATTGCGAGAGAACCAACAAACACAGAGTCACAAAACTTTGTGTACCTTTTGCTCCATCAATTTTACGTCTCGTGTCAAAATTTTGACCTCAGGTCAGGTCAGGTGCCTGACCTAGACCAGGTCAAACAGACCTAAGTTCAAAAAAGTTTAGCTCCCTCTAAATTTTTCGCAAAACAAGATATCTCAATAATACTTTCAGGGATTAGTGATCGTGATAGATGCAACAAATCTGCTATCTCGGATTTTTCGGAATTTTCCGGGTCATTGACCTAAGGTCAAGCCCATTTTTAAGACATATCGCCGTTTTTTTCTGAAATTGACGGAATATTTCATCACATTTTTAGTGTGGAGTGAAGCAGACATCTAGTTACCGTCATTGGGCAAAGTATCAGTGACTTCCAGCCATTGACCTGAGGTCAGGTCACGAATAACTGAAGTGGTCCAAAATGTACCACCGTCAAAATCGACGATAAATTACTCAGAATGGGTAGAAAATGGCAGAATTAGCTTGCACAGACGTAAGTAATACCAGGAACCTCAAAAAGTTTGAAAAAGTAGCATATTTTGCAAATAAACAGGCTCTCGCGAATAAAGCTCCGCCAACTTTGTAGATTGGCAACTAATCAATTTTTCCAAAATTTAAGCATGAGAAACCATCACAAGAACCACAAAGATCAATAAAATTTACATAGATTGTCTTTTTTCGCGAAAATAAAGGAACGCTAAAATTAGTTCCTGTCAATTTGGTACTGCATACGGCAGCGGCGCACAGTGACGCCTGACGGGAGAATTACGGTGTCTTTAACTCAACGTTTCGGCGTATATATTGAACAAATCTGAGGAAATTAGACGTGTATCGGCATCCGCGGACATTTACTTGTGCGCTGGTGCCTTTACCTATGCGTTATTAGTCACAGCCCTTGAGATTCAGGCCATTTCTCGGTCTCATGCAGTCGGCTATGAGAAAACATATATAGGGCGTAAATTGGCTTACATATTATCTAAAACTAAAAATGAGACCAGTTTCGAGCTCTACTCGTGACGGGCTTTCCAACGGTATGCTTATTTTTATCGTGCGACCAACCGTTCGTGAGGTAGAGGGGGGGCAGTCAACTGCCCCCCCCCCAGTCGACGGTGTTCGGGACGGACCGACGGTCGTGCGCGGGTTAATGTTGATGCTAATTCAGGCTCATTCATAACTTCTGTGCATTGTCAGCGAACTGATGTAAGCGTCTGCATCAATGCACAAAGTGAATGATCAGACAGATGCTGATTAAGCGCCCTAAACACGCTCCTTAGAAGAGGCTTTAAGACTTGCTCAACCTGGCAGTTCTTATCTGAAGAACTGATTCGTATAAAACAGATACTTGTCAATAATGACTATTCAAATCACATTATTGATAAAAAAATATCTGACTTCGTGACGCGAGAAACAGCACAGAGAAATGATCGTAAATGTAACCAAAAGAACACCACAGTTTACTATAAAAACCAAATAACTGCTGGCTACAGGATGAGTGTGTTTTAGGGGACGTCATTAGTAATAACAGGTGTGCGGAACAAGATAGCAAAATTCGTCTGTTTACTACAATAACTCAAAAATTGGTAACTTAGTTATGAAAAATAACTTATCTGCTAAGCGTGACAAACTGAAAAATACCCGAAACAAAGACTGCAGGCTTCATAACAATAGGACTCATATTGATGTAACAACAGCCTTATCGCGACATATTATTATGCATCTTCGGAAACGGGCACCGAAGATTCACACCGAAACAGCTCATCATTTAATACTTCGGCGACACGATCTCGTGGACAGCACTTCTATTTTAAAACACTGTAAAGAAACCAGAAGGCTGATGACTTCTGAGGCGATTTTCATTAGGGACCAAAACCCAGATTGAAATCGACAACAGAATTCTGTAACCGTTTTGAAACTTTTTGGTTAGCTACATTGCCTGTCCATCCTACATACCGAAACTTGCAGCTCTTCACCAATCACGTGAATCGCGTGATATTCTTTTTCAGGTGCATGCTTGCATGTACTTGTGACGTTCTTCTTTTGAAGATGGATCATGATATCCGAAACGTTAAACACTAATATAAGTTCACAGGCCGACTGATGTACTCTTTACTTGATCATATGAAAAAGTCATCCGGAAATTTGAAGTGTTCCAAGAAAATGGTGAAAACGAAACACTTCTTGGTCTTCAGCAAAACACGTCTTAATGAAAAAGTATTGCCAAAGTGCATACACACACACACACACACACACACACACACGCATGTGTGTGTATATATATATATATATATATATATATATATATATATGCATATATATATATATAGATACATATCATTAATACGTGTTTTGCTGAAGACCAAGAAGTGTTTCGTTTTCACCATTATATATATATATATATATATATATATATATATATATATATATACATATATATATATACAGATAGATAGATAGTTGGATAGATAGATGGGCAGATATAAATAAAGGTATGCACGACATGTATATATGTGTAATACCCCTCTGTTGTATTAAATTCGTGATTCTTGCTTTTATCTTTTATTCCAACGGCCTTTTTTGCATACAGTTACGATTTAAGATTTGTTGGCTCACAAGGTTCGTTGGTAAGACCAAGAGGAGCATTGGTAAGATTGAAATCAATGTTGGTAACGCCCTGGCACTGCCAGGCCTATAAGGGACGTTTCACCACAAAATCCGCGGCTGTTTTTCTAAATAGTTTGGACCACTTTTATGTCTTAACCTATGCCTTCTGCACATTTCTGATCTTTTCCAACCGTTCTTTTCGTTGTTATTGCCTATTTCCATTTTTAAAACAGGTAAAATATATTGGGGAGAGGCAGATCAGCGTTGAGTGCCCAACATTGTGGGGAGCAGGGCCCTCACATAAGAATACAAACTGACACCCCTGTTCCATTGTAACAACATAGGAATTGCGGTAGATCGTAGGTATTGTTACCAGGTATAGATATTGTATTTATGGGAAGTCAGGTCAGTGGCTCCCAGCCTAGGCGTAATTACCCCAGTTCGGGTAATTTTACCTTCAGGTGGGATAGCAAGCTGGTGCCGAACCATTTCAAGTTCCAAGGTTCAGGCTTCAAAGTTCAAAGCATTGCATACTTCTTGAAATACCTTTTCCTAGTCTCTAACGAATTTTGCGCCCCATTTACAAAATTTGTCAAGTTAATACGTGTTGTTTACTTGCCGCCGCAGAACACACGCAGAAAGATTGCGGCGTGTTTGCGAGAACGTGATATAAGCCGCTACGAAAGGAAAGGTTTTTACTTTTCACCATCATCAGTATCATATAACATCATCATCAACAGCATCATTATTATTACCATTATCATCATCATCATTATTTCCTCGCATGCCATCCGTAAAACACGGTTTTTCAGAACAAATGTCGTTTTAAATACATTGTAGTTGCACGAGTTAAAAACGGGATGTATACAACAAAAAGAATACACGGTCAAAGTTCTGGCGATTTCGACATTTGTTATGTGATTCCGTTATTCAGAATTGAAGGAGCTAGAAGCGTTTTGCACGCCTTTAGCGAATGGGATGTCTTAATGGCAGTCGCTCGAAAACAAAGGTTCAAATCGAAGTGTTTGAGTGTGTATGAGTGTTTGTCCGGACTTTGGAGCCTCTAGCGACCGAATTCGCCAGCTGATCGCGACACAGGTGGCATTATCTGGTGCACCGATTCGGCTGACGGGTTTCGAAGCGATTCGTGGCATGCTTCAGTGTGCGGGACGCATGTGCTGAGGCGTACCCTTTGGCGCTTCGGGTCTTTGGTTCGGTAACCGTTGATGCTGGAAGTGCCATATTTTGTGGTTGGCTGCAAAGACACAAACGTCATCCATGACGAGCAAGATCTGGGGCATCAGCGGCACGATGCTACCCATGTGAGCGTGCAACTTGTTGGACTTGGGATCCTCCGTTTGCGGGAAGGTGCACGATTTATTTCTGCCTACAAGACGAGAACGGCAGGTGTCGTTTCATGGGGGTAACGCTGGTACTAAGCGGGTGCATAGGGCTGTGTGCGACACAGAGACTTGACTTCTTCCCCAAACCAACCATGTAACGCGCTGGTTTGCCTCTAGTTTTTAAGACACATGTTGGGATATGTCTTTATCATTGCCAGCTGGATGGAGATACAAATAAGAACGGCACAAGCCGAGAGCATCCGAGAAAACAAGGCCGTGGAAAATATCCACGATGTGCAAAAATGTGCCAAATGGCCATACTGTAAGACATTATCCGCCGTGGAATCACCCAGAAAGTCCCAGGGACGCTGGACTGACGAACTGCGATAAGGCCCGAATTGCAGTTGGACGAAGACTTATACAAGGATTTATGAAACTACTGACGACAAAATGTTAAGATGGCCGCAGTTTAGATGTCTCCACAGGACTCTGTCTACCAACAGGCTTCTTTATATATATATAGCAATGGAATCAGACAAATGTCGCTTTTGTCCCATGCACGGCGAATGCACCGTACAGCTTTTCTGGTACTGTCCCAAAAGTCGCTATTTTTGGAGCATGCGCACCAGTGTGCGTAATGTCCCAGTTTTAGTCAGAAGTAATGTCATCCTCGGAGTCAGCCGGTCAGCCGGGTCCTCAAAAATTTGAACGAAATGATGCTGGTAGGAAAAGCATGTATACAGGAGTGCAGAGCCAAAGACACAGTCCCAAACGAGCGTGTCTTCGTGAAGAAGTTATTGCGATTTCTGAGCATGAAGAAATACATAAGTACCGTCAAAGGAAGTAGTGAAAATGCCATAGTAGGTGGGAAACTGTTGAAGCGCAACTCGAAAGGGAACTGTCGGAGTGGGGTATATGCGTCGATACAAACAGCTGACCTCGGGGAGTACGTTGATAACAGCAACGCCTTCAATTATGTCCATTGCCATGGGTCGGTAGGCCATGCAGCGCTGTTCACGTACTGATTAGAGTATCAGTATGTGGTATATTATGTGACACCATTCTTGGGGGTTGCTGTTGGCAGTGTGTGTCTGTGTGTGACATAATGCTGTGAAATGGGAAAAAAATATACCACCACGAGAAAGGGATATATCTTTATTTTCTGCCCATGCTGCAGCATTTTGTCATAATTTGGGAGACAGGACGTGCGCGAGATAGAGGTGTTTCCGCCGATTTCAGGTCGCGAAATCGCCGGTGTTTTGGTGTTTTTAACCTCATTTAACCTATAACCTGCGAACTAAGATCATGAAATATTACAGATAAAGAGTTCCCTACGTTGTCCAATCCTGCGCTTTTTACCACCCTCCCCCCCCCCGAAAAAGGAAAATTTCAAAAATCCGGGGCCGAAAATGGCCGAGATCCGAGGAGTCTTTGGTTTCCAAGGGGATAAGGGTTGCTAGGGTCCCTCCCACACAAGACTCCTGGTGTCCGAATACACCCACAAAAGACTTTGGAAAATTACACCCCTACTTAAACACAAAAACATTCAGCACAGACATCTTGTTTGAAACACATATGTCACTAGCTCCCTATACCTTTAACCCTTTTTATTCAGTAACTGTGCATGAATCAATATTTTCTGGCTGATTTTGGACAATCTGCTGTCAAAAAAAGCATGGAAGCATGGGTGACGTCCAGGCATGTGTCATGACCCAGATGGAATGCACGTTACCCTCGTTTTGCGTCGGATTCTAGGCTGACCAGGGTAAGTCTTGCTTCACCTGGGCACCACTATGCCACGGAGGGACATGACCTTTCCGCGATGACGCAGTGGCCCGCCCAGGTCAACGAGAGATTACATACAAGACGGGGATGACCTGCATTCCACTGAGATTCAAACACATTTCTGGTGACGCCATGCCTGAAACTTGAAAGTTTTTTGAAGGATATCCATGAATATGAGCGTGAGAAGATAATTTTTACATATATGCACTTTCAACTGATTTTGAGCAACATTCCAAATGAAATCAAAGACAGGGCGAGTTTGAACCAAGGAAGTTTTGTACATTTTTCTGTTTACCCGCGTTGTTCTGCTTCTTTCGAAGTGTGTACTCATCACTTGCTCTGGTTACCACGTTATACATTACATTCTCTGTATCTGAAATCTGATCGGTTGAAATGATTTTTTTGACGTATGCCACCATCCTAATATTAAGGCAAACTTAAGCTAACAAAAAGAAAGATCTTCGTGCCCACACTTCGCAAACATTGTACAGCCGACACCTCTCGATTCAAGACTCATTTTGCCTGGTCGCTTCTGCTCCTAGTCCGCCACACTTCTGACGGCAGTGTCGGAGAAGACCTTAGCCCCCTCTTAGGTTTTTTCTAAGATTGCGAGAGAACAAACAAACACAGCGCAACCAAACTTCGTGTACCTTTTGCTTAATCATTTTTACACCTTGTGTCAAGGTTTTGACCTCAGGTCAAGTCAAGGTATTTGACCTAGGTCAGGTCAAACCGACGTATGTTCGAAAACGCTCAAAGCCCTGTAACTTTTTTTAGAAAACAAGATATCACCGTAATACTTTCAGGAATTAGTGATCGTGATAGATGCAACAAATCAGCTATCTCAGATTTTTCGGAATTCTCTGGGTCCTTGACCTAGGGTCAAGCTCCTTTTTAAGACATGTCGTTTTTTTCGGAAATTGGCGGAATTTTTCATAACATTTCCAGTGTGGGGTGAAGCAGACATCCAGTTACCGTCATCAGGCAAAGTATCAATGACTTCCAGCCACTGACCTGAGTTCAGGTCACGATTAACTGTAGTAAGCAAAATTTACCGCCGTCAAAATCTGCGATGAATTACTCAGAATAAGTAGAAAATGGCAAAACTAGCTTGCGCAGACGTAAGCAATACGAAGAACCTCAAAAAGTTTCAAAAATAGCATATTTTGGGAATAAACAGGTTCTCGCGAATAAGGCTCCGCCAGTTGTGTAGTAAGCATGAGAAATCATCACAAGAACGACTAAGATCAACAAAATTTACATGGATAGGTTTATGTCTCGAAAATAAAGGAACGCTAAAATTAGTTCTCGTTAATTTCTGACTGCGTACGGCTACGGCGCCCGCCGACAACCGGCGTGAAAATTCCCATGTCTTTAACTCAATGCTTCGGCGTATATATTGAACAAATCTGAGAAATTAGACGTGTATCGGCATCTGCGGACCTTTACTTGTGTGCTGGTGCCTTTACCTATGCGTTTTTAGTCACAGCCCTTGATATTCAGGCCGTTTCCCATTTTCTTGCAGTCAGCTATAAGAAAACATATCTAGGACGTAAATTACTTGCATATTATCTAAAAGTAAAAACGAGACGAGTTTCGAGCTCTACTCGTCACAAGCTTTCCAACGGTATGCCTATTTTTGTCGTGCGACCAACCGTTGGTGAGTTAGAGGGGGTGGTCAACCGACCCCTCCCCCCAGTCGGGCGTGATCGTTGCCGATCCACGGTCGTGCGCGGGTTAATGTAGATCAATAACCTACTACGGCCGGAATGTCACCCTTATGCCTGATCACCATCGTGAGTAATCCTCTAGATTTAAAGCATGAAGTGTGATAGAAAGCAATATTGAATATTCAAGAAGGTTCTGCTACATAAAACGGTAAAGCGGCATATATCATCCGTGATAAAACAATAGCCGTACTCCAAACAGCATTTTTCCACAGTTCCTTTATTTAGCTAACGCCTTTGCCATGACAGTCAGCCGTCATTGGCAGCTGTAGGATTCCATTGCGAACTTACTTATCAGTGCCCGTCGTGCACATTTTTTCCGATCTATTTGCCTTTCATTTATTAACTGTGGACACTATGAAACATTTAGCGTCAGCACTCAAAAAAAGGAGTTGTATATTTTTAAACGAAGCATGAAAAATGTATATATCTTAAGTCTGATTCTACAGTCCTGGTGGCAATGACTCCATCATTGGGTTTCATTGTTTTGAGGCTTTGAATGGAGTCTGGAATTGTGAACTTTTCAGTGTTTTTCTCCAAATTCCTCACCCGTGGTAACGATAAATAACTATGAGTTTTAAAATTATGCCGTATACCGTTACCAGTGAAACGTAGGCTATGTCAAAGCTGATTTTCGCTATGTTTGTTTGAAAAAAGAAACTGTCGCTTCTATGGTATGAATTCACCTACTCCGAAATATTCATCGCAGTTATCGGTTAAGAACTGCTGTCATGTTTCAATGCTTCTATCAGTCTCTCAATGGTGAAGTTGATATTTTGTTAAAGAAACACCACTTCACTGAATGAACACCTTAATGAGATGACAGCCTACCTGGCATTATCAATTCAGACGTGGCTGCTGGACGATAAATACCCTGAATCGTTCTGGGGATAGCTTTTTAGAGACAACACATTAAACATCTGCGTAATTGTTTTTACTCACAGTCTGTTATTTATCCATCAAAAGCCGTACGGCGAGATCAAGACGGTGGGTGTCAGCAGCAGCGCTATCAAGCATGGAAAGAGGTGGTGCAGAAAGCCTATGCACTGGACCTTGCTAAAGGTGACACAAGCTTGCTGCAACTGAAGATAAACGCTAAAAACAACGTGATTCAAAAGAACCTCGAGACTGAAATCTGTGTCAGGTTTCAAGCTGCGATCGTTTGTTTTTCTTTTCACATGTTCTCTTCATGTCACAACCTCATTAGGAAACCGAAATGTGTTACGTGAGCGTTTCCGCAAATGAGAGCGTTTTTTCGAACACATGGAAAGGGCTTGCAACAACCATCATGAATTTAATATGTTCTTGCGGACACCAGGCTGCACATACGATATCAGAGTCATCAGCAGTAGCGGAGATTCCCAAGAAGGACTGACATTTCCAGGCAAGGTTCCTGTGCTTTGCCAGTGGCGTGACCACGAACGAGATCGTGGGCCCAAAAAGTGCTTCTGAATAGACAGAAGGAATCAAAGTGAACGGCCAAGCCCAACCAGACAGCTCTCTGTCAGCCGATTTTGTGCATTTATGTCTTTGAACCGCTCAGCCTCAAGAGTAGGAGGTGAGACGGTTTCATGAAAGCAGCTGTTGAGATGAAAAGTTCTAAGAGAAACAGCACATATTGTTATGTATTGCAAAAAATGCACCAGCATCTGTAAAGTGAATTCACTTCTGAAATCGAAAAGACACGCAGTAGATTTCGATTGCCATATACGTCCTTGCAGGTGGAGTGCTGGTATTGTATCATAGGGTTACTGATGGTGTATGTACTGGCAACATAAAAGTGCTGGTTTCCCATGTTTGGTTCTGGTGTAGTACAGGGCCACATTCGTACGAAACAAGAAGAGCCATGAGGGTCGCACCTGTTTTTCCGGGGCGTATAGCCTTAATCTTATGGCGCTACGTGAAAATAATTTCCTACTTACAAGTATAAGAGTACCCAAAAACGAGTAAAAGTCATTTTCTTTTCATTGGAAAATGTTCAAAACTTGGCTACTTGTGATCATAACCGTTCCCGATCATGTGGTGAAGGTGCGTTTGCATTTGTTCCCTCGTTCCTCGATTACTGGACTTCGCATCCTGGACTTAGACGGGAGCCGCGTCGCCACCTGCAGATTTGGAGGCGACGTGCGAAGTGGTCCATCACTCGGCTGCACTCGAAGATAGAGATGGTTCTGACGTGGGCACGTATTGCCGTTTTCAGTTCTGTGGTGGTCTGTGGATTTGTCCTGTGTGTATTGTCTTCGCAGTAGCCCTACAGGTAGAAGTGGAATGGATTTTGATCAGGAGGATGAGGGACCCATTCGTATTCATGTTTTACATAAATCAAACGCTTCTCGACGTGAGCTGACAACGACTGTTTTTTTTTCTTCTTTTTTAATTTCTGCCCTTTGTGATGTTGCTCCATCCTGTTGCAATCGTTCTTCCCCTCTCGTTACATTTGACTTCATTCCCAGTGCTGTCCAAAGCTGCCTTATAATTATATATTATAATTAATATATATAAATAATTATAATTATAATATTGCTAATGTTCTGCGAAGTGCTGCCTGTCGCATGTTCCACACCCTTAGTTTCAAACCAGAGAAGTCCGATAATGCCTAACTTTCCCAACGCAATACTTGAAGTCACATTCTTAGAATGCAGCGGTTTCTCGATGACCATGTCAGGAAGTTCGCTTCCACACAAAATGTTGTTCCCCCTGTTGACACATCCGTTTGGGTGACAGTGCTTTTCTTCTGAAAGCCCGACGTAGTTCAGGGCCCTCCGCGATCTCCTGTGAAAACCAGTCGCACGTGATGACGCGCTTCTTCTTGTCCATCTCTGTCAGTGGCTGGGAAATTTGTGTGTGGTACGGGCACAGTTTCAGTTCGTCTCTCAAAGGGCTGTGCGGTGAAGAGACCGTCATATTGGATTCCTGAGACCTGCGACGGACTTTTGTGAACGTCTCAACATCTCCTGGGCGACTTTGTCCAGAAGTGCATTTACTTTAGGGAGACCGGGGTCAAATGTTACATTTTTTGCCTTTTCGATTCTGGAACAAAAATATTTCGGGTTGGGGAACATTTTCTCGGGTTTTTACAAACCCTGATATTTTGCCTTTGTAGCGGATATGAAAAGATCCCGAAATAACGACTTTAAGGTATCGAAATTGCTGTTTCAAAAAGTCACTTCAGCTGTTACAATTAACCCCAGGTACGGGGTAAATTGTAACAGCACCTGGGGTCAAATGTAACATGTTAGCGAATAGTGTAGTGATGTAGTGAAAGCCACTTTTATCGAAAACAGCCTTTATTGACACAACATTGTCTCTTACATCTTGAGCCTTTCCTGGAATAAAATCACAGCTCCAATACAAAAAATACGATTTCGCAACGGCGTAAAGCTCAAGTACTCTAGCAGCTTTTCCTGAATTAGATAACATCTCTTCCTTTCTCAAGCCAAGAACCAACGCGTCATCAAAAGCAGAAGACGTCTTCATCATCACTGCTGCTTTCCCTGCGTGCTGTCTTCCGAGCCCTCTTCCCACCAGCCTTCGTCTTCTTCTCTTCATGCTTGTCCTTGTCAAGATTGAGCTTCTTCGAAGCTTGTTTGCAATCCTTTCGACTCTGTTTTAGCTCTATCGTTCTCTTTTCTAGAGTGTCAGTCAGAACTGCGGCCTTTCGCTTTCGACCCGCGCGGCTGTTTTTTCTTGGACTTGCCTTGGGTAGCGACCGAATCGCTTCAGGGGTGAGCTGCTTCGAGGCGATCCCCGAAAGACGAGACTGTTCGATCCCCGATGGACTAGGCTTGTCGATCCCCAATGTATCAGCCTCTGTAGAAATCATGCATGATATATATCATACATGATGCATGGATATAATAATGTATTTTCAATGTAACATTCAGAGGAAGACAAATTAAACTATATACGGTTGCCCCATACTTCCCTCGGAAATATCCAAATGAAGTCAAACTAGAATTATTAAATCAATGAAATAATGAATAAATAAAATAATAAAATATCTTAATAAATCCGCTGTGAAGGTGAAACATATACGGTAAGACCACGGTGACTAGCCGCCAAGAATGTAACCACGTATTAAAATTAAAATTGACAAAACAGTACCTAAAAGATAAATCAGGGACTGGTGACAATAATACCGTAAGTATGATTTTTGAATGACATTGATACTGAATTTGGGAACAAAATTGCATGTTGATTAATTGGACGGGGCATGTTTCCATAGCCTCCGCCCCCAGTGGTTACATTTATGCCAAGTGCATTGATATTTTACATAAATGTAGGTTTAGTGGTCTGGCCATAGGGATCAATCGTAACACTGTTACATTTGATCCCAGCACAAATGTTACAATTGTCCCTGTCACGCCACACCATCTTTGAGACAAAAATGACGCAAAACAAGGCGGCGTGGGCGGCAACTGATGCCCTCATTTTTTGACCAGGTACCCCCACCCACCCCACACAAACTCTTAAACCCGTGTCTAGTAAGATACGTGAATGAGCTGATCATATTAAAAAATAAACAAAGTTACAATACACTCTAAAAAACACAACTGTGAACAGCACAATCGACTCACCCACCGCACCGGCCTGAAACCCCGTCAGGCAAAGGAACAGCTTACTGCGCATGTCCAGTAGTGCCTCCAGCGTCATCCATCTGTAAGTTTCGAAGTAAACGCTTCTGTTACAATTGCCCCGTGTTACATTTGACCCCGGTCTCCCCTACAGCGGTTGGTTCAATTATTTCGTATAGCATAGAAATACGTATTATTTCTTCCAGTACTTTCATCTTAACGATTGATATTCCGAAACCAAATGCGCACATCTACTCTTGCTCCACTCACTGCTAAGTGGACCAAAGGCAAAATTGGCTAAGCGCGAGCTGAAAAAGTCTCCTAGAATGGCTCTAAGAAAAAAAATCCCGAAATAGTTTTGCGGGAATAAAACGCACGCATTAACCGACAATGAATGAAAACAAAAAAAAAACTGGTAAGCAACTGACCCGTCATCTGATGAAATCTCATGTTTCAGTACGAAGTGCGTGTGAATTTATTTGTCTGTATAGAGCTGTCTGTTTATGTCTGTCTGTCTGTATAAGTCTCTCGGACGGTCCGGCTGGGTTGGACCGTCCGCTCTGATTCCTTCTGCCTAGTCAGAATGCTTCAGTGGCTGTGTTTATGGGACCATCGTATGCTAGAAAAGTCTACACAGCAAAGTATGTTGTTGATCCGTAAAAAGCACTGGCCATGAAAATGGAAGGTTTTCTTCTTTGTGTGTTGAATTTTTCACCTGTACGAGAGCTACGAGACGTTTTTCCGTAATATTTTTTTAGGTATTGTTACTTTTAAGACACTTTCTAAATTTCAGCGCTTCCTCCATGCAACTGCCCAGCTAACCGCGGTTTCCACGCCTTTGTGCAGATGAGGATGAAACATTTACGTAAGCCTGAACATGTATATTTCTACGGCTAGAATATCACGGCGTAATGAGTTACATCTGTTTATTTAGCTATATTTATTTATGTCATTGGATGGGCAACAGGTACAGACAGACCCCAGTAACAGCCCACGTCATGTGATAAGAATCATACGTGCATAAATACATACAATGTAGCAAAAGCACTCCACGACAAACCGACTAATCGATAAACAGCACGCCAGAAAACAGTAAGAAATGCACACTAAAAGCCATCAATACAGTGTAAACGCTACAGTTGTTTTACGTAACTGGTAACTTTTGCGCAAAACTCACTAGTTACAAAAGATATCAAGCTGCAAAAGATATTTGCTTCTGGGCATTTAACCAGCGCACGACCGTCCGTCCGTTACGATCATACGCGACTGGGGGGGGGGGCTGTTGGCCGCCCAGATATTTTACGCCCTATATATATGTTTTCTCACAGCCGACTGCATGAGACCAAGAAATGGCCTGAATCTCAAGGGCTGTTACTAATAACGCATAAACAAAGGCACCAGCGCACAAGTAAAGGTCCGCAAGTGCCGATACACATCTTATTTCTTAGATTTGTTAAATATATCCGCCAAAACGTCGAGTTAAAAACACGGCAATGCTCGCGCCGGCTGCCGGCGTGCACCGCAGCCGTATGCAGTAACAAATTGACGGGAACTAATTTTAGCGTTCCTTTATTTTCGCGAAAAAAGCCTACCCATGTGAATCTATCCATGTACCTATCCATGTGAATTTTATTGGTCTTACTGGTTCTTGTGATGGTTTTCCATGCTTAAATTTTGGGAAAATTCATTAGTTACCAATCTACACAATTGGCGGAGCTTTATTCACGAAAGCCTGTTTATTTCCAAAATATGCCATTTTTCGAACTTTTTGGTATAACTTCCGTCTGTGCAAGCTAGCTCTGCCATGTTCTACCCATTCTGAGTAATTCATCGCCGATTTTGACGGTGGTACATTTTGGCTCACAACAGTTATTCGTGACCTCACCTCAGGCCAATGGCTTGAAGTGATTGATACTTTGCCCAATGAAAGCAACTAGATGTCTGCTTCACTCCACACTAAAAATGTTGTAAAATATTCGGTCAACTTCCGAAAAAATGACGACGTGTGTTAAAAATGGGCTTGACCTTAGGTCAATGACCCGGAAAATTCCGAAAAATCGGAGATAGGGGATTTGTTGCATCTATCAGGATTACCAATCCCTGAAAATATTTTTTAGATATCTTGTTTTGCGAAAAAGTTGCAGGGAGCTAAACTTTTTTGGACATAGGTCTGTTTGACCTGATCTAGGTCAGGCACCTGACCTGACCTGAGATGAAACTTTTGACACAAGATGTAAAATTGATGAAGCAAAAGGTACACAAAGTTTCGGGGCTCTGTGTTTGTTCGTTTTCTCGCAATCCCAGAAAAGCCTCAGGGGTCTGTTAACAGCCCCCCAGTCGGGGGCGGGTTAAAAACAAACTCGGTAACTTGTTTTGGAGCCCTTACAAAGAAACTCACATGACGCTCATACGTCCCACATGACGTATTTCTATATGACGTTAACTCGCATGGTTTTGAATAGCCAGCCAAACGTCATGTAAAACATTAGTCTCTTGCGCTTGCCAATTAACAGCATAATAACGTCGCAAAAATGGCACACCGCCACAAATGATTGCTGTGCAAGCAAAATAATAATAACCAAAAGCAAACTAAACGACGAGCCACCCAACGTAAAGCGCGACACGTACCGACGGCTGGAATCGATCGACGGCTCCGTGGTCGGTGGTTCACTAGGTAAAACGCTGCTCTTTCCGTCCTGGCAAGGCGGGCGCGAGTCGTCCCGGCGCTCGATGTTTGGCCCGCGGGTCAGCCGGCAGCTGGCCAACATAGAGTCGCGCTGATCACCGCACGGTCGTGTCGCACGCTTAGCGGCACGTTCAATTTCTAGCCGCAGAACCTGACGTCACCTGCAACTGATTATCGGGTGTAGGGGTCGGAGCCTATGCAACAATCTCTGCTAATCACGGGGCCCGATGAGCCGAATGATACCCAGCATCACCCAGTCAAACCGCTCGTATCAGATTAAAAAATACAAATAAACAGAGGCACGAAAAATCCAGTGAATCGATCAACAAGGTATAAGCGTGCGTTTACGCCCCAGAGTGGCCGATATTGTCGACGTCTTGTTGAGGTCCTAGCGTGACAGGTCCTGATGATGCCGCTTGGGGTAGCCAGCAGCGAGAAGCCGGATGACGTAAATGTTTGAGGTGAGCGAGGGAGATGTGACGTCACTCTCAGGAAAGCTGTGCTCCGAGGCGACGACTTGACGGTGCGCACCTTGTCTTGTTATGCAACGTTAACTTCACGCTATAAATCCCTGAATCAGATTTCGATTTAGCAATCAGCATGATTGTGAGAACATGCTGCAATGGTGATATGAGTCGCATGTTGTTATCATAAGGCGACGAGACGGCCAGGTTAACTGAGCGGCGTCTCCTATCTGAATAGTTCACTGTGAGCCTACGCGACGACAGGTGCGCAACACCTACTTCTTTCCTAAATTATCGTCGACCAACACAACACCAAACATTTCTTGGGGCCAACGCCGACAAAAGCCAAGATCTAAGTGAGGGGGGGGAGGAGAAGTGCTGTCGATTTGTTGGGTGATTTCCTGACAGTGATCACCATACGACTAATGCCAAATTACGGTGCTGAAGCGTGGCAGGATGCATTGCCCCAGCGCACCGGCCCGGTGGTGCCGCCGCACCTGTTTACAGACAGCAAAGATTATTGCCATTCGCGCACGTTTAAGGCGTCACGTTGCGCATTCCTTTCTGTCGAGCAGACAAACCCTAATCGCCATAAAATTCCTGGAACTGCCATAAACATGCCAGTGCATTTATGCGTCAGCATATGTTTGAAGCACTCCGGAATCCTCATGACAACGTTTTTGTTGGCAAGAAAATGCGTCTTTCAGCGTTCTTTTTCCATTTGCAATATTCACTGGGAACACGATATTCATAAAATTCAGATTTCCGAAATGAGTTTTACCAAGGGTTGCGACGCCTGCCGTTTTCTCACGAAAGGAAGTGGGGGGGGAGGGGGATAGCAGCGTCGCAGTGCCCCGTGGTTCCGTCAATCTCGCTTGAAGCCGTATCCGCTGACACATATTCGTTAAGCGCTGTTGATGACAGCATCAGTTGGGCACAGCCCAGAAATATCGCTGAGCTTCATTTTACCGATTACATCAATTCACGCACTGAAGTCAGTGTTGTCTCCAATGGTCAGCATTCTGTGCTTTGTCTGCAAAATTTTGTAATATTTTAAAGGGTCGTTGATTTGCTATTTTAGTGTCGTTCTGTGCAATCATGCTTAGTTTCGATGGCCTTTCGTATTTACGTTTGATGCGAGAGATCTCCGTTTTTCCCCAAGACATTTTGAGTAATATACGCACTCTGCAAAAGCTACGAACTTTTTGCACTTAGTCCAGTCTCGAAACGGAAGGGTCGAGTTTCGAGGCCAAGCGTGCACGCGGCGTTGAGCCCGCAAACATTTCGAGAACCTCGAACGCGACAGTTCTGTCGTCCAGTGAATGGCCATGCAGAGTTGCACAAAGAAAGGCCGTGCAAGTCGGCGAGGCTTTCAAATCTACGCTCCTGGCCTGGATCCGGCGGTTCTGGAGGCATTCTGAGCTCCAGCGTCACTCCCCGTTTCGTCTATCTCCATCTGCAGGAACTGCACCATAACGATGACATACGTCAGAACCGTCGCCGACACGCTAACGATGGTGGAGCGTCTCACGCGGAAGAGGCCGAGGTCGCCGAACGTGTTGAGGTTGCGCTGCACGGCCTCGGCGATGACGGCCACCTCTTGTCTCAGCGACGGCCACCGCCACTCGAGCTCCAGCAGCAGGTCTTGGGCGGCCTCACTGATGTCCAGCGCTCTCTGGCAGACTTCGCAAGGTGCCAAGATCGTTACGCCTGCTGAAACGGCGTACACAAGCAGTCCGCATAGGGAGAGGAGTTCGCTGTCCTTCGTCAACGTCATCATCAGGAGGTACAGGGAGATGTTGCTCAACACGCCGTATGCCATCGACACGACCAGCTCTTCCCTCATGTCCATCGTGATGCGGGAAAAGCAGCGAGACAACTCGATGTGATGACGCCCAATTCTCTGCACCTCGTCTGTGCTTGGCTTGAGCTCGGCCCCGGCCATGGCTGTGAGATTCTTGTTGACAGTGCTAAGACCACATGTCACCAGGTTGCCAACAAACAGAAATTTGATGGGCACCAGTGTGAAAGAGCTGTAGAGCATGTAGCTTGCCGCGCCGCCCGCGATGGAAGCAAAACAGGATAAGGAAAAAATATCCCCGCATGTCCTGATCACAAAAAAGGGTAAACCGCCGCAGAAAAACGAGACCAGTATCACGCCATAAACAATCCAAACGTTCCGTACACCTCGGCGGAGCATCTTGTCGGCTTCAGTGCCCACGCCCAAAGCCCGGGCCCCGAACACGGTGTCATGGATGAGAGACAGCAGCGTGGCGTAGCGACGTCGACCGAAAGCATACGTCACCGTCAGTGTCATCCACATGATGACGTATATGGCTCCAAAGAAGGAGCTTTGGACAGCCGCCAGGAACACCTTGTCTCCCCTGGCCATCGCCAGACCTGACAGCATCATTCCGGCCACCGCTGCGAAGCAAACGGCCGTCAGCACGACGTACACCAGGGTGGCGTAGGCCAGAGACCTCCAGCCGGGGCCGCCGATCGCCGCCGCCGCTTGCAGGAGGCGGACGAACGCTCGCGCCGACGCCAGCGGCAGCTGAGCCTCGGGCGCCCGCGGCCAGTTCCGCAGGTCGCCGCCAGGGGTGCGCCGCTCGACCCCGCACACGCTCACGGCTCGGTCCTGATGGGACGTGAGGTGCCGAGCTGTCGGCGGTGCCCCAGCGTCGCGGTCCTCGCTCTGCGCTGAGGCGACAGCCGGCTTCACGACGCTGGTAGTCGATAGCATTGCGACTGTGGGGAAGGCAAAGCGGTCGATGGATGTCGCTCGGTGTACTTAGTGGGCCGCGACTTTCCAGCACGTTTAGAACTCCGGCGATGCTCTTGCACGATTTGGCGCCAAATCCTTGTAAGCAACGGGACTTGTTTTAAATGTCAGAGGCCATTTATCATTCAACGCCTATAGAACTCAAAGGAGGACTAGATTTTACTTCTGGCATCTTTGATAACCAGGGTCATATTTGTCACTTTGACTAAAAACGCAAAAAATTGT
Source organism: Capitulum mitella (assembly GCA_030062745.1). NCBI lineage: Eukaryota > Metazoa > Arthropoda > Thecostraca > Pollicipedomorpha > Pollicipedidae > Capitulum > Capitulum mitella. The sequence goes on along the minus strand of CP099852.1, from coordinate 641,880 downwards.
ATGAAACAAGACCTCGCCCGCTGCAGATACCTCCTTACCACTGTCAAACGTCCTCTGTTTCCAGCAGACCAGTTTAGTTGGACGGCGCTGCACGCAAAATGTTGGTCCTTCTCTCAGCCACAACACTCCGACTTCAAAGAACGTTTACTGAACCTTCTTCGAGGGACGCAGAACAGCAAGTGGTCGTCGCCACGGGAAACGCTCGCCAGTGGCATCGACCAGCCGCGGTGCAGCCAGTCGGCGTCACAGACGACTGCGTTCTCCGCGACCAGCCACGGTGCAGCCAGTCGGCGTCACAGACGACAGCGTTCTCCGCATTCTCCAGTCTTGTTTGGAGACGATCGACGCCAAGCAGTCGCCTTTGACGCTTCGCACACTGGCGCCTGTTGGCAGCCATGTTGGCCACACACAAACGCGCACTCACGGACGACGCAAGGGAAAATGTTTGTTGTCGATCTCGATAAGCGCCCTTTTGCTGCTTATGTATTTTTCTCACTTCAGCAAATGGCTGTTGGCAGGCCAGACGTCCACCATTTTTTGTTTGCCGTCACCCATTCTGATCGTCTGGTCGCGCCATATTGACGGACGAAAATCGACAGTAATGAAGGCAACGGCATTCAGTTTACCTATGATTCTGGGTCACTCAAATCATGAGCCACGACCCATGCTGCAGCGGAAATTGCGAATGGGCCACGCAGTCGCCTTAATGCTGCAATGACCCGAGAAATTCTTTGACCAAATGAAGAAATCAAATGACGAGCAGAATTTTCTGCGCATTTATGAGCGTTCCGAAACCTAGCAGTCGGATACCACAAGCCACATGTATTAATCATTATCTCATATGACAACACCGAAATTCAGCCTCTGTTGTCAAGTCCTTGTCGGATTTGAGGAAAGAGCAGTATGTTGATGGTAGTCGCATTGTGCTGTTTAGCTTACATGGTGAAGCGATTATAATGCCCAATTGACACCCAAAATGATGTATGAAAGCTGCGCTCCTCACGAAAACTGTTCCCCGGAACAACTAGCCCTTTTCCGCAACCTCACTAAAGAGCTGCCAGTGAGCTGAGCAGAATGGCAGATTTACTGAAGCTCTGTTGGTTATGTGTTGCCCATAACTGATGTCCTTCAGAATGTGTAAACACTACATGAAGAATGTCCCCCTTAACTATGTGGATACTCTCTGTTCCTCTTAAGGGGGACGGGGTTTGGTGTTCCGTCTTTGACCTTTTGCTCAAGCAAGATCAAGCAAGAAGACGAGAGGGGAGGCATGCATTTCCCTGCCATTCATCTCAACGCACATGTGCTTCATAATAACGCACGTGCGAATGTTGGCATTTGCTGCAAAAAGTACGGTAGATAGGTCGAGGTATTCTGCGATGACACCTTCTCCGCTCGACCTATTTTAGGTGCGGCTGCAAACGGTTTGGCCAGAAAAACTCGGGGAGGAGGAGAAAGGGTTCAATAAACGTTCATTCACACAGACATATAGCCAAACAAATCCTAGCCCTGGTTTAATTTGGTGTTCGTTGGAGGTCTTTCTACCTGCTCAGGTCATTTCAGAGCTACAAGACCGAGAAGGATTTTGGTTGTCATTTCATGTGAGCCGGAAATAAGACTTAATGGGACGCAGAGCGGAATTAACTCTCTTTCGAGAAAGCAGCAGATTTATTTATTTTAGATTTATTTATTTATTTATTATTTTATTTTATTTATAGCGGATTTATTTGTCTGAGGAATTTTCGAAATGTTAAAAAAAACGAATAAAAGCACCAACGTAAGATAAAGGTATCAAGAGGGCCATGACCCGCTTGGGACTGAAAGTTTGACGTTTTTACACACCAAAAATGGAAATAAATGCAAATTTTGGAGCCCGCTTTCAGCTTTAAGGTGGCTGAGTTCGTCCTGGACCCCTTCCCCGGCCAAGCTGTGGTTACACCTCTGCATGAAATCAGTCCTGCCCATTTAATCATAACTCTTTTAATCAAGGTAATTGAAACCCATGTGAAAGTGACGTGACTGAAGCTTTACTAAAAATATTGGGACAGGCCTGAGAAAGACTTCAACTTTGCAGCCATTATCACAGGTTTGATGTTAAAACCGCTGCTGCCTTTTTAGAGGTTTTCCTGGAATCTGTAGGTTTTTGGACGCCTATTCAAGGTGACTAGAGGGATCGGTGATTTGCCGATTTTTAAAAGGTTTTTTACGTGCTTTCTTACTTTGTGTTTCTTTACTTTTTGTGGAAAAATCACTTTCAGGCACCCTTTCTGTGCGGATAATGCAGAATGGCAATCGTAATTAGTTCATGAGAATGCTGCGTGTCGGCACAAATCAACATTTTTTTGCACTAGGGAGCGAATGAAATGCAATTTTCAAACAAGAAAAGATCTTCATATTTCTAACAGAGCAAAATGACCGCGCCGACGAAAAAAAGGAACAGTTTTTACGGTTTGACAGGACAGCACCAGCAAGCGGCGAAAAGCGGTAGAGTCGGGTTGTGATGAGGAGCTTTTTATTGTTATAAACGTGTTTGCCTTCGTCATGGCCAAGTGCAAGTTGTTCAGTGTTATATAAAAGTATATGAGTTTAAGTGCAGTGCATACCGAGTAAATACTGCATCTCAGGTCTTTTTACATGTTGAATAGTGGGCCTTTTGCCCCGTGGCTCTCCGCCTGTGCCCTCTAGTCGCATTGTCTGTGTCCACCAGTTAGACGTGTCGGTTTTTGGATTAAGCTGCCAGGGCGAAAGCAGAATTTTGCCACGAGTATAAAGATATTCACTGAATGTGAAACCGATTTTGCCAACGTTATCCACGATGAGCCTTTATTGCGCTACGCGGCGGGGCGTCTTAAACACGGGCGGCGAACTTTGTGTTCAACCAGGAGGCCCGAACCGGAACATTTTTTAATGAAAAACTGGGTAGTCGAAGTGCCCCAAAGTCCTACCGAGGTGCTCCCCAGACCCCCCCCCAGTTTTTGTTTCATAGTGAGAGGAGGGGGCACGGAGGAAAAAACAGTCTTATGGAAGCTCAGGACGGCCCCCTGTCAGGCAAAGAATCCATTTCTCCAACAAGCCAGACCACCTCTCAGGCACCCAGAACGCCTCGGTGATTTTAACACGGCCGGTCATGGAGCTCCTGCTAGCACACGCCGTCATGGGGGAAGGGGAATCTGTCCCTCCCCCAAAATCTAAACTAATGGTGACTGAGGACTGAAAATGGCACCATTGGATAGTCTCGTTCCTGATCTGCCTGGGGTCGCTCTATTGGGCCTTTTTTTGAGCGTGACTTCTTTGATCGAGTCAGGCCAAATGGATACATGTTATTGCTTACATTAAAGCTTCGGCGACCGCCACTTTTTTGTCGGTTTGGTGGCTGTGAATGTGTTAAAAACTCAAATACGGTTCAGATATTCTCTTCATAGGTATGTAATACGATGCCAGGTGAACGACACCCGAAAGATACCCGAGGTCGTGTCAGGCCACGGTTCTCGCTGGTGGTTATTCGCTTTTCGAGGCGCGGCGAGGCGGTGACCACTTAATCTGCCCCCGACTGGAGTGGGGCAGTTGACCGCCCCCTGAGGTTTTTCTAGGATTGCGAGACAATGAACAAACACAGAGTCACGCAACTTCGTGTGCCTTTTGCTTAATCATTTTTACATCTTGTGTCAAAGCTTTGACCTCAGGTCAAGTCAGATGTCTGACCGAGGTCAGGTCAAACGGACCTATGTCCAAAAAAGTTTAGCGCCCTGTAGCTTTCTCGCAAAACGAAATATCACAATAATACTTTCAGGGATTAGTGACATCGATAGATGCAGCAAATCTGCTATCTCAGATTTTTCGGGATTTTCCGGGTCATTCACCTAAGGCCAAGCCCATTTTTAACGCATGTCGTTTTTTTCGGAAATTGGCAGAATTTTTCATAACATTTTTACTGTGGAGTAAAGCAGACATCTAGTTACCGTCATTGGGAAAAGTATCAATGACTTCCAGCCTTTGACCTGAGGTTAGGTCACGAATAACTGTTGAGAGCCCAAAATGTGCCACAGTCAAAATCAGCGGTAAATTTCTCAGAATGGGTAGAAAATGGCTGAACTGGTTCCAACAGGTTGAAAATGGTTGCACAGTATATACCTTGTTCTTGGTATAAGTAATACCAAGAACCTCAAAAAGTTTGAAAAATTTGCACATTTTGGAAATAAACAGGTTGTCGCGAATAAAGCTCCGCCTGTTGTGTAGATTGGTAACTTATCAATTTTTCCAACATTTAAGCATGAGAAACCATCACAAGAACCACCAAGATCAATAAAATTTACATGGATAGGCTTATGTCGCAAAAATGAAGGAACGCCAAAATAAGTCCCCGCTAATTTCTTCCTGCGTACAGCTGCGGTGTCCGCCGACAACCGGCACGAAAATTGCCGTGTCTTTAACTCAACGTTTCGGCGTATATATTGAACAAATCTGAGAAATTAGACGTGTATCGGCATCCGCGGACCTTTACTTGTGCGCTGGTGCCTTTACCTATGCGTTATTAGTCACGGCCGTTGAAATTAAGGCCGTTTCTCGGTCTCATGCAGTCGGCTAAGATAAAACATATATAGGACGTAAATTGCTTACATATTACCTAAAACTAAAAACGAGACGAGTTTCGAGCTCTACTAGCCACAAGCTTTCCAACGGTGTGTTTATTTTTATCGTGCGACCAACCGTTTGTTAGAGGGGGGGGGGGCGGTGAACCGCCCCCCAGTCGGGCGTGATCGTCGCCGACCGACGGTCGTGCGCTGGTTAATATCTGAAGAGGTTATGGTCAAATTAAGGAAAGAACTATAATATGGATGGGCTAAATATAGGGAAGGGGACAAATCGACCTCTGACGGGGCGGATTAAAGTGTCTCTCTGGCACAAGTCCAGGTTTCCTCAGACAGACTAAGACGTCTCTCTGGCTGGTCCATGTGCCCCTCTGGCAGGTCAAGTGTGCCTCTGCTCCAGCTCAAAATCACCTTGCGGAAGTTTTACGGTGCCCCTCTGGCGACGCTGCTACCTGCAAGTCCCGTAAGCAATTCGAAGCGTCCTAATGGAAATTTTGGTTGCCCCAAACACGGCTAACGGCCGACATTGGGCAGCTCAGTTGGCAGTTATGTTTTCAATGATTTTGCACCATGACTTTCAAAGTAGTCCCTTCCTTTGTAGTGGTAATTTTGCGCCGGAAGGTGCCAAGAGAAGGAATGGGGAGTGCTAAATTGAGCAGTGTTATAATTTCTCTCCCTGTTTCAGTGGGCGGGCCGAATTTAATTTAGCAAGCACATTTAGTTCCTCTGGCAAGGGACGAGTTCCCAGGGATTTCAGGGGCCTAGGTATTAGAATTCATGAAAATGGTTTTTGCATTACGGACCATGCAGGCATGGACGGTTCCAGGGAGGGGGCACTGCGTAACTGTATGACCGATGATCCTCAGGTAGGCTCATATCGAAAACCTCGTGTGGGCATGCACTGTGCAACCCTCTTTTAGTGCTGGTGTGGAAATAAAAATATTTAGTCACTGAGTAAATGTGTTGATTAGATCCGCGACACATACTATGCGGGGTTCCATCGAGTGCCATGATGGGTCGGCTTGCGCCAAATGGTATCGGCGCACCTCAACGTTGGACACGTTTCCTGTACATAACCCATCTTTACTCTCAGTAAGCGATTAGCGTCTTCTCCAGGCTGTTCCTGACCATCCCGTGTTCGAGGATGGTTTTGTCGTCTTTCCTTCCCAGGTATGCCGTCAGGCTCTCGCGAAAATCTTCGAGACAATTTGTTGTTTTTCCCCCTATTTCTGTTGGGCATCATGACCAGCACCCTGAAGACTGGATGCACCCGGAATAACGTGGTGCTCGCTGCCCAAGCGAACTGCAGTTCCAGGTCCATCCTGTGCTTTTTCTCCTTAGTGTTGGGGACCGTTTTCATGTACACCTCCAACTCATAACACTGATGAACGGCCTGCCAGATGCCGTCTGTGTCTAATTTAGAGGCGCGCCGATACTACTTGCCGCAAGTCCGCCCACCATAGCAGTCTATGGAACTCCGCATAGCGTGTGTTGTGGGTCTAATCACGAATACACTCAGTCTAAATGTTTTCATTCCTTTAGCGGCGCGGAAAGGGGCTACACAGTGATGCCCATACGAGGTTTCCGACATGAGCCTGTCTGAGGATCATTGGCAATACAGTTACGCAGTTTCTCCTCCCATCCTGCATCCTGCCTGCATGGCACGCGATCCCAGACGGGGGGGGGGTCCTCAATACTCAGGGATTTAACACTAGGCCTATGGCAGCGATCAGAAAGAAGCAGTTCGAAATCCCATGCGGACCCCCACAATAATTTCCGGAAACATCAAGCCATTCTTGTATGGTTCGTAATAATGCAAATATCTTCGTAAATTCTAGCACCTGGGCCCCCAAAATTACTACCAACTAGGTATATCGTGCCGCAGCAAATACGTTTACTTTCTAAATAACTGGGACCTGTCCAATGAAACAGGAACAGAAAGAATAACACTTCTTTTCAATTTGGCCCTCTCCATTCCTTGTTAGGATCGCCCCTGGGAAAATTGTCATTACAAAGGAATGAAATGCATTGAAAATCATAGTTTAATATCACTACAAACACAAAACCAATGCAAACGGTGATTCTTAAGAAAATGAAAACAACTACCAAAAATACTCCAATTTCCCGTTCCAAGAGCCGTCCTGCCAATACGCACGACACTACATGATTCATTTTAACAAATTCGGATTCTTTGACCCCGAAAACCTCCAGAAACGTCCATCACATGGACAGTTTTATTCCGGATGTTCCAGCGAACCCGTTCAGTGAAGGTGCGACCGAACGCGGCTTTTGCGAGTATTTGGAAAATATGCAGTTTTCTTGAGCCGAGTAATACGTGGGAGCGACGGAGATGCTTACATCTGTCCAAAGTGTAACCCCGAAGTGCCACCTTGTAAAAGCCAAAACTGCGGTGCTACGTATGCATACCTGCTTACTCTGTGTATATATGAATGTAAATGTAAATATATATATATATATATATATAAACTGAAGTCCGTTTTTCTTCTGGGCAAAAACTTTTTTGGTTTGAGGGTGCACAGGCCATGTCTGTCGGTGTATGTGCACCCACAGTAACATAAAGTTACGCCCGTGGACCCACATGACAACCATCCAGCGCCGAGGCCACTCGCACCAGCTCTACCGAGACGGGGAGGCCAGAGCCGCCTACCCGTCCGGCGCCCGCCCATCATCACGATTCCACGTCTCGTCGACCGCCGCGCTGTCCGCCGCCTCGTCAGGGCGCTTCACCACACGGCCTCTCACGCTGGCGACAGTGGCGCGCGCAACATCCCGCCACCCGCCACGATCGAGGCGGCAGCGTTTTCGCGGCGTGCCGAGACAGTCGGCCACCACAGCGCCCCTCCAGCGTCTCCGCCTCCCTGGCCGCCGAGAGAAACACAGGCCGCAGCGTCGCGTGGATCACATGTATTGTACGCGTGCACAGCTCGGTGTGGGTCGCCGGCCGCCTACTTCTTGTAGCCGCACGACGAGCGGCGACCGCGGGCGCGCTCGAACTTGCGGCCCTTGCTGCGCGTGTACGGCTTGGTGTGGCTGTGCGGCACGCCCGGCGCCAGGCCGAAGTGCCGGTTGGCCTCGCGCGCCGTGCGCCGGCCCTGGAAACACGCCGCAGCGTCAGAGGGGGCGGACAGCACGCTGGAAATCCGCGGCAGCGGAGGTAGCGGCCGGCCGGTGGGCGATACGACGGCCGGGGCCGATACATGCTGGGGCGCCTGAGCGGACCGCCGCAGACGAACAACAGGAGCAGACAGCCGACAGACTGCAGGCAGATCGATCCGACACGTGACGCAGCTCGTCCTCAGCCCTCACACCAGCGCGGCTGATTGTCCGATGAGAGACGGTGGGCGAGAGAGCCGTGCTTCACAAACAGATCTCCAAAGGCTGGACCGGCATTCCGCTAGATATGCACGCTCCAAGGCATGGGCCACATGACACAGAAGACACGATCATTAACCACGAGACAATTCCTGCACCCATTAATTGCAGATGTCGGTGGGTTTCAAGATGCTCGGCTATTACCTTCGCGTCGTCACAGAGGCCTCAACAGCATTTAAAGCAAAGGAATAAAGGAAAAAATGGTTCAAGAACAGAATTGGTTTCTACGCCGCCCATGTCGAATTGCAGGATACACGATGTACCGTCAACAATGAACAGACCAATGCCATGTTACGTCAACAATCCATAACGAAAAATTTAAAAACACATGTGCAAGATTACATGGGGTCAATGGGATACTGTATTTGAGCACTTTTTTACTGATCTCTTGCTGAGCTTAATGCTGACAAAGAAACATGCACAAAACACCTTAATGCCAGAATACGATCTGCCTATGGCTGGGCATCTCAGCAACCACACAAAGGACTACAATCTGCTTGCCACTGCTCATCCTCACCATCTTACGATAGTTATCAAACTACGGCTGTTACACGCATCGTTATCCGGCTAGATGCATTCACCTGAACAAAACCCACTGATATTCTGGAACCTGCGCGTAATACCTTTCCCCAGGACCTACATGTGACAGCCATTCATCAAGGTGAGGATGATATCAACGGGGCAGCGGCTGAAATGAACGCACCAAATGAAAGGAACGCCACATATGAACGACCAGGAGGATATGCACGTCCAAACATAACGGAAACAAAGGAAAAGGGACTCGGCGACCCGAATACATCAGATGCAACATCCCACAAGTACCCCAAGTGATAGCCTACACCGACCACTGGAGCTGATTCGGACACGCAGGATTTGAACAGATTCGAATTTCGCGAATCCTCGAATAATGAAAACGAGGCACGAGCCCTGAAAATCAGGGTTCGAGTTCTAAAAACCACTGCAGAATCCATAAAGTGATCATTTAAACATGCCAACAAATGCACGAAATATGCTATGGGCTCAGCGTTTTCAGATGAGCCATCTGTAGCACGTATATGCACCGGAATGAGTCGGCCGTCCTGCGTCTCGTTACTTAGGACCCAGCTGCTGTGGTTACTGATTTATTCCGCCACCACGTTTCGCTGGATTGCTGTGGGAGCGAAAGTAAGGCAGCCTTTTTAGCGACAAAAACAGCAACCTTCCGATTGGTAGGGGAGCACCACCAACTTTGAAAATCCAAAGCGGCCAATTCATTAGGCCAATGTCCAGAGGACGGGACACTTTTTTGCCTATAATGTGGCGGCTGAGTTTGCAAGTGAAGAAAAAGTGGCAAGTGAAGAAAACGTTAGTTATGTACAGAAAAAGTTAGTGAAAAAGTTTGCAAGTGAAGAAAAAGTTAGTTATGTACACAGGCCCTCCACTGAACGTGTTGACGCCAAGCCCTAGAGAGTAGGTGGCCCATGGGGCCAGCCACTGCCGGATTAAACCTGCTATCGAAGCTTTCGTCTGCAAGGACTTCATACTTGGCACGATTATTAGCTTGTTGACTGGTCAGATACTCATTTTACGCATTTCCTCAGATGTCATCAGAAAGTGAGACTTCGACACCGACAGAGAGTGCTAACAATGCCCGCTCCATTTCCGGCCGGGGGCGAAATGCCCCGCTGGCACGTGTTGAGGGCGGCCGGCCGGAAACCAACTAAACCGGTTTAAAAGTGGGAACTACACCTTCAAAATTTCGGGATTTCGATGAATATATTCGATCGAATCTCGAGTCCGAATCAAGCCACGAATCCCCCAATCCCTCAGGGTTTCAATCCCAAAATGCATGCAAACCCTCAGCACTACTAGCCACCGTCTGTTGGATCGGACTCTAAAAACAGTACGGGAAGCCAGCCGGCGGCCAGTGCGGCCCGGTCCGCCGCGTACCTGCATCAGCACAGTGTTCTTGCCAGTGGGAGCGCGCAGCGCCAGCTGATCGAACGTGATGATCTCGCCGCCGGCCTTGAGGATACGCGCGCGGGCCTGCTCCGTCACGCGCAGGGCGCACACCTGCGGCACGCGGCCCGATCAGAGGGAAGCCACCGTAACACGGCCCGGTCAGAGGAGGGCACCGTCACACGGCCCCGCCATAGGGAGGGGGCATCGTCACATGGCCACGCCAGAGGGGGGGGGAGCCTCCGTGACACGGCCCGGTCAGAGGAGGGCACCGTCACACGGCCCCGCCATAGGGAGGGGGCATCGTCACATGGCCACGTCAGAGGGGGGGCCTCCGTGACACGGCCCGGTCAGAGGGAGGGGGGAGCCTCCGTGACACGGCCCGGTCAGAGGGAGGGCACCGTCACACGGCCCCGCCACAGGGAGGGGCATCGTCACATGGCCACGTCAGAGGGGGGGGAGCCTCCGTGACACGGCCCGGTCAGAGGAGGGCACCGTCACACGGCCCCGCCACAGGGAGGGGGCACCGTCACACGGCCCCGTCAGAGGGGGGGAGCCTCCGTGACACGGCCCGGTCAGAGGAGGGCACCGTCACACGGCCCCGCCACAGGGAGGGGGCACCGTTACACGGCCCCGTCAGGGGGGGGGGGAGCCTCCGTGACACGGCCCGGTCAGAGGAGGGCACCGTCACACGGCCCCGCCATAGGGAGGGGGCACCATTACACGGCTCCGTCAGAGGGAGGGGGGAGCCTCCGTGACACGGCCCGGTCAGAGGGAGGGGGGAGCCTCCGTGACACGGCCCGGTCAGAGGGAGGGGGGAGCCTCCGTGACACGGCCCGGTCAGAGGAGGGCACCGTCACACGGCCCCGCCAGGGGGGGGGCACCATTACACGGCCACGCCAGAGGGGGGGGAGCCTCCGTGACACGGCCAGCGGGACGAGACGGCCGCGGGCTAGCCAGAGTCGGCCAGTGACGGCAGACGGCCGGCCGGGCTGATACGGCAGGAAACACACAGCCGGCAGGGTGACACAGCAGGCAGCAGACGGCCGGCCGGGTGATACGGCAGGAAACACGCAGCCGGCAGGGTGACACAGCAGGCAGCAGACGGCCGGCCGGGCGACAAAGCCGGAAGCAGACGGACGGCCAGATAGCCGTCCGTCTGCTCCCCTCGATGACCGGGATCGATGATATCCGTCATCACCGATCCCCGACAGTGTGGCGTGCATGCATACATAAATACACACAAACATTTCCTTCACAGGCACACCAATGCAAACACAGACAGGAGCAACTGGTGTAAATGCATCTCAAGCACTTGGATCACAGCACTGTTCGCAGCTCGCAGCATACGCGACGACATAATGCTCTGCCACCACAGACCATGGCATCTGACACAGCATAAGTGCAGAATTAGTGTGCCAATATTGGAGGTGTTCAGGTGCTGAGAAGAATACCCCTGATAGACAACAGCTGACAAGGAGCTAGGTCGATCATGGATGAAGGCATACTTGTAGATATGTATGTTAAAGTAAATGAATCTATTTTCATTACATTTGGGTGATGAAATAATGAGTACACAAATATAAATTAACCATGAAACTGATCTCACCAGACAAACAACTGGCCACATCATCTGAAATTCTGGCATGTTTCAATACATTACAACACACAGCCTCACAAAGACCACAACAGTTAGCTTACAGCCACCAATATACTGCCAAAAAACATTTCCCCAGAGAATGAGCACTCCACACCAGGCACACTGCACAGCAGCATTCCCACAGTTCATGTCTTCCCTTGGACATGCAAAAGTGGACCAGCAATTTGAGTGCTGTCAATGCTATGATTAAATGAGCTGAGTTGACTGTTTCAAAAGCCATAATCCAGCATACACATAAAACCCTCACAACAGTTCAAAAGGAAATCTGCATCTCCCTTAACTAACCATGTAACCGAAGACCACGACACAGAGGCACTACATCGACGTCCACCGGCGCCGCCAGGCTCCCTCACCGTCAGCTTGGGGATCTTGAAGATGCGCACGTCGTTGGTGACGGTGCCGACCACCACGACGATGCGGCCCTCGCGCTCCGGCTTGTTCATGAAGCGGATGATGCGCGCCAGCGACATGGGCGGCCGGTGCAGCTTGCTCATGAACAGGCGGCGCAGGATGATCCTGTTGAACTTGGCGCCCGTGCGGCGCGCCAGGAACCGGTACAGCTGGCGGCGGGAGGGACGGGAGTCAGCCGGGGCCACGCGGCGGACTGCTGCCTGACAGGGTGCTGAAGACGACGCATCAAATGTGTAATGCTTGGAAACACTTCCTTTTTCCCACTGCAATTTCAGTCTTGCATTTTCAGATTAAATGTTTGGCAAAAAACCAAAGGAAGACAACAGAGACAGAAGATATTCCCCCCCGTTTTTCTGTACAATGCTTTCACCTGAGCAATAGCTCACAGCCTCACCAGTGGGACCACATGCTTTTGCTGGGCATGGGAACATGCCTATTACTGCATGCCTTTGTCAGGGAACCCTAACAATGTTATCCAATGGCCTCAACCAAATGAATAAATGGGGTATGTTTCCTCCACACACTTTGTACCAAACGACACTGGCCAATCAATGAAATCTGGGCTTTCTTTTGAAAAAAAATGTGCTAGCCTGTTACATATGGACAGGGATTAAATCAACCTTCATTACCATCACTCACATGGTGATACAGCCAATGGCCAGTATTCAGACTACAATAGGCACCATGCACTAGTGCAGCACAGAATGACTGGTATACATCACACCCATCTGCCATTTTGGCATGTGTGCATCAGAAAACATGGAGCCTTTCAAAAACATGTGCCTTTCCTATACATTCAGTTCTGTCCAAAGAAAAGTCCTGCCTACCAAGTGAGTACCTGCCCAGTACAAAGTCATGCCTACCCAGTGCCTATCCAACTTTCCCTTCAGTGGGGCAAACAGTGACTGCCATCTGCCACTGCCATCCACCACTGTTGATCTAGGACACTGGTGCAGAGAACCACACCAGATGACAGTAGAAGAAAAAAATTGTAACATGGCAGACATTGAAAAATATTGCAAATGAGCACACATGGCTCAGAGCAAATATAGTAATTGTCAATGGGGATCAAACAGCATTTATCAATGTGAAACATTGAGAGAAACAACACAGAAATGGAACAACAGTTCATCATACAACAGGGCCTGCCAGCAGTGTTCAAACACATGTTCAAACAACTGGACTCCATGCTCTCAGAAGTGGATGCATTCTTAACACACAACAATTTGTGATTAGTCAATTTCCAGTTAGTCTGCATCAATGATTTTAATGTAGTAGCTATCTAAAACAAATGCACATACAAAATATTTTTCTATGTGTACCTGCACTGACAGTTGGATCCAGGGAATATGAAGGAGAGACACAAGAAAAGAATGATGATGATTTTATTTCACCAATACACCAATAACATCATTAACTACATCCACCATGCTCTGGTTTCCTGGACCTGCCAGCTGGCACTATTTATGTATTGAAAGTATGCCAGCTGGCACTCATACTTTCAATAAATGTTGACTTGTTTCTTTGGTAAATGTGCAAACTGAACCAGTTCATGGGGTGAGTGAATGCACAAGAACCCCAAAAATTTGGAGATACCTGCCTGTAGGTCAAAACCCTAAAGCTGCCCCTGCTAAAAAAAAACTGTTTCTAAGCATACCTTGAGACTATTTGTGGGCAAAAAAGTTCACATGATAGTCAAAGTAGGCATGTGTGTAGCATACTCCTCTTGCTTACATCTTGTGATAGTATTTCATCAAACACTAGCTCAAAGACAGGGTCATTAATTCATATTTGTCAAAACACTCACATCAATTCAAACAAAATCAGTGGTGTCATTTTAGGTAAATGACTGACAGAGCTGAGCCAAAGGCCAGACAAGACAGAAGGCCCCCTGCACCCAAGTGGAAGGTCATCACTCAATTTAGGCCATTTCATTTTGGCCATGGACAATTTTTTTAAACCTTCTAGTAATTTTCAAAATATACCAACAGAGATATATATATTAATATATGCACACATATATTCCATTTTCCTTTTAAGCCAAATATTTATGCTTAAAGACATTTAGAAAAAAAAACAGCAATGGTAGGACTCAGAGAACCACTGGTAGGGCCTAAACCAAAACTGGTGGTGTTCAAGCCCTAGTGGGTCCACAGAAAACAATGTCTGAGCACCAAATTTCAAAACTCTGTTTCTGCACAATGTGACTCCCTTGGCTGCTAAAGACAGACCATATTCAACAAATGGTGGCATTATTGTTTACACAGTTTTGAACAAAATTCTGCCAATGTGCCTGGTACTTCAGGTGCATGGTTCCATGGCCCCAGGGGCAGCAGACAACTTCAGGTCCAAGGGAGCTGCAGTTATCTCCTGGACAGGTGCAGGCTGGTCTGAGTGCCATAGTGGGATCAGCAAAGAACAAGGATAGAGCACAGCAGACCTTAAGGAATCAGGCTCCAGTTTGTCTGCAAATTACTATATACATTTACAATATAAAATATAAAAAGATTAAGTATGCATTATTGAAATAGCTAAGTTATGACATCACACCTGCTTCTTACTGAACAGAGACAGTCACTTGCAGTGTTGGAGTTTGTCAACATGGTTAAAATGCAGCTTAAGGCTAAAGGTAAGTTTCTGACCAACAAAGTCCCAAACAATCCTTTGTATGATTGCCACCAGTGTACAGAAGGTATCATCCTGTTTCTTATCACACTTTCAACCACTTGAATTTCTCCAAAATAACAACAAAATAATAATGATCATCTGCCATATAGTACCGCTGTGCTGGAATCAGCTGACAGACAACATTATTCTGCGGCAGAAAATGCAGTGCCACCAAGGTGCAGGTTATCGACATCACAGATGTGTAGAACCTGCATATGTTTTCAAACCATTAATGATGCCATGTATACAAAAATTCCATTCTGCTGCCACAAATTGAGCTTGGAGGGACTGCTGAGTTATTACGCTGTTATATTATTGTATAAGATAATTGTTCAGATATCTGATATCAGTATTATTACATAATGGCATTTCATACTCTGGAGCAACCAGATATGTCCAGTACAGGATGTTGCTGGAAACAGGAGGTTTTGGATGTGGGCGTTATATTATTTCACCATTATATTGTTGCATTTTTACATTGCATTTTTATATAACTGTGCATGATTATATGTCATGCATACAACCAATACATTCTGTTGTGACAAACTGAACTGAAAACAAATACTGAACTTTTATTTTGCCATATTATTGTATAAGATGACTACTGAGATATCTCAAATCACTATTGCTACATTATGGCATTTTATGCTTTGTGGCAACTAGATATGTCCAATACAGGGATGTCAAGACATCTTTCTTATTACAACCATTACTTATTAATACTTTATTACTTTTTTGCAAAAACTTGTTCCATTATTCTATCTCACTGATTGGAATTTGATTTCATTATGTACATTTCTTGTGGTAGGAATGACAGCCAATCAAAATCAGACTCAGCATAAACAGTTGACACAGAAATGTCCAAAATTCCTCCACAAGTGTCTGACAGCTGGTAGAGGTAGCAATGGCACAGTTTCTTTTCAGTGTGGAATAGTACAATTCCCAGGTTTCCCTGGCTGAAAATGCAAGTAGTACATCTCCACAATGCATTTCAAGGATCACACAGCTATTATTGTGATCATTTTCCCTCAATGTATGTGCTCAGGCATAATCTTACTGCTGAACTGGCTTACTGGCACAGTGCAAGACCAAGCCTATATACTACAAAATGTTTTCAGAATGCATATTTTCTAGCATTCTTGAACACCAAAACACAACACATTTTCCAGCCTTGAATACAGACCACAGAACCCTGTATGTTGAGTTCAAACTACTTCAATCAAACTAGAGGCAATGATATACATTTTCACTTTTCCACTGACCACTTTTGCTGTACATACAATACAAAAGAGCTCATAAACTTTCCTATAAAAGCAACAAATGGTGACACTACTAGTATGGTTTTCAAAGGAAACAGAATTATATTTCACCAAAGGCAAACATGACTGGAATGGGTGGTGCCATCTTGTTTACCCTGCCTTGTCTCCAAGGGTGCCCTATGTACTGCATAAGGTTTGATGACATCATCAGTAAATGAAACAAGAGAATACAGTCCCATAAAAGGATGCTCACAGTGAGCCATATTGCGTCAAATGCGCAACTCCACCCCACTGGAGGCATGGTATGGGATAGCAATGGCCATAGGCCGATGAAGGGTGCAACTGGACTTGGCTCTGTCCAACAGAGGTTAGGTTGTGCAACCCAACAGGTTAGGTTAGGTTAGGTTAGGTTAGGTTAGTTTAGGCTAGGCTAGGCTGGGCTTAGTGAGGGTTATGTTAGGTTAAGTGAGGTTGGGTTAGTTACTTTTTTACTATCCATTAGGTTAGGTTACACCAATGACATCATTAGGCCCAAAATACCTGCACCTTAAGAATTGCCTTTATGACTTTGTTACCATAGAATCACAGCAGAAGTCAAACACACAAATGGCATAGCAGTGGCAAGGAATGGAGTGGTAATATTTTTCAATATTTTTTTTCACTTTCTTCACCCTGAAATGACATTATGCAGTAACCAAATCACATGTAATTAACCCGGAATGATTTGTTGTATGCTGTATTACTGCCATTTATGATGTTTTTCACCACCTGGTAAACATTCCATGTATGGCCACGCTAGCCATTTTTTGAACAAGCTAAGCAGATTTTAAACACCAAAAAACCGGCTTCGCCTCTGGCCTTCTCTTACCTTAACCAGCAAGCGTAGGTAGACATCCTGAGACTTGGGCTCAGTACGCCGACTTTTCCGATCGTGCTTGTGACAAAGATCGATACCCTGAGAAGCCAAACAAAACGTCAATAAAAATTAAACAGTTTTGGTAACCAAAACCAATAGACCATGGCCCAACCACGTTTGCCAAAGCTAAAACAATGGCTATGTTTACACACCATTGTGCACCGATCTGGATGTTTCAGGGGAAAGGAAGCTGCTTTGCAGCACCGCCATTTTCATGAACCAAAAATATCACAACACAGCATGGATGTAGTTAATGCTAATTTCTCAGCCAAAAATTGTTTTCAGATCGAACAAGACAAAAAAATTTCTCTCATTTTCGGAACGCAATGGTAATATTGATGAGAATTTGTTTTAGAATGCATTCAGAAGGACCCTTTACATGATACATCCTGCACTACTGACATTTGTGGAGTAGATATTTGAAACAGTTATTTTTTCGTACACCGAAATAATAAGGCTTTTTTTACTTTCTGCTTTCTTAGTTCAGTGCAAGCTTTGAAAGCTTATATGACATTTAAATATTCCATAGTGCCTGTACATTTTAGTAGGGAATACGACGCAGCTAAGACATTCTGACTATCAATACAGAACTGGCGCATTTAGCACGGGTATCGGCGCGCTGTTAAACAGATTAGAGCGCCACTTCAGTCGGTTCGTTGGGTAAGGAAGGTGCGAAGTCGGAGATCAGTCATACGTGTCAGTGAAATTAACTTATAATTGCAGAGTGACAACATGGACTCCAAGAACCGTACGGAAGAGGGCAAGAAGCAGGTTCGTGTATGGTGTGATGGCTGGTGAGTAAGCTAGGTTAAGTTAGTCGTATGAAGATTAAATGTCTACGAAAGATGTAGGTCTGAGGACCAGTCAGTTCTGGTCTTTGCTTGTGACATGGAAAAGGCATGAAAATATCATGGTTACCCAGCTATATGGTGTGTACCTAAGCATCAAAAAGCAAGAATCAGAGGCAGCAAACCATCCAGATGCAGAGTGTTCAGCTATGGCCAATAAAGCACTTCGTGTAGTGATTGGAGGACAGGACAAGAAAATTCGACCATTTTGGATTGTGGGCAATAGCTCCAGTCTGGAACTATTTATATAACTGCTATATGTTTTGTGTTACATAAAAGAGGAGGTTTCACGCCAAAAACATATACCTAAATTCCAACTACCCAGCGAGCAATTTTGCTGTGGCCCCTCATGGGCTGAGGTAGGGTTAACCTTCACAACATACTTGGATTAACCCAATTATGTTGTGGCTTTGTTCAGCATTTGATGGAAGACATCACTTTGAGCTCAGTTTCATGCACAAGAATGCTGAGAGGGCTTTTTCTTTTTGTTAAAGATATTTTTGAAGCGCTGTGGATATATTGTGTTAGTTGCATGTAATCACAGCCTAACTCAACACAGTTTAACCCAGCAAGAATAGTGCAGTCCAAAGCAGGATGTACATAGGCAAATCCACTTTTCTCTGGATGGCCTGACCTGATCCTGGGCAGTGGGCCACCAATCAGATGGACCACTTGCTGTGGGCCCATGTAGGCACTCCTTGGGCAAGCCACAGGCCAATCTGCAAAGTATGGCAATCTTGACAAGATCTTGTTGTTCACACACAGACTAAAAATACAGCAATTTATGTGGGCACAAGGGATTCTGCTGTGGATGGAGCCAGAGGTGGTGCTGACATCATGATTAGCAGTGCCTCCCTGAATGTGTGGACACTTAAGTCCAAAATGGCTCAAACCTCAAACCAGCTCCAAAATTGGAATGCTGGCTGATTTCACACATTTTACCACCAAAGGCGGCCATTTCTGCCATTGATCTGCTTCTGCCATAAAAACAGGGTCAATTCATAGTGGGATGAGCCCCCTCAGGCCCCTGTCCATCAGCTGTTTGTCTATGCACAACTTTGTATGTTTGTTTGTGAGCCAGAAGTTAGGACACATACCCTCTTGGGCTCAGGCATCCACAGCCTTGTATCAAGTTGCATGTCTTGTCAGGCATCTCATGATCATCTTATGCCCAACCTTGAAAGTGTTGTCATATCCATTGAACTGTCTTCTCTTGCACCATTTATGATTTCATCATAGCTAAGCTTCTGCTTGATGCTCGTCCCTGCAGTTCCCGTGGTTCCGGTGGGCAGTCGTGAACGGGGATTACATGTGATAACATAAGTGATTTACCAAAGTCAGATTTAAGATGTGGATTTTGAAATTGTCTGTTCGTTTTTAAAGGCGCGCAGAACGAAGTTAAAGGCAGGATCAGTGTTGGTTCTAAGTCAAATAAGTATGGTGTGCACAGATTTCCCTCATTTTGGGATTTTGCGCACACCGGGCTCCTGCTGGTGCTCATTGTCTGGAGCTCTGCTGTACTTTTCATACTGGGCCACGGATAGTTATTTGAGCCAACCCGAGACTGAATGTGACAGTTCGCCTAACAACACATTGCGTTGGGAGCGAAGAACTCTAGGCTGGGGTCCAATAGGGCGGTCCAGACCTCAGTCCAAGTCCATTTTTATACCCAGACATTGATAGTGCATTAATATACGTAGCACGTGTTCTTGAGGTCATTCGAATCACAAAAAAAACACGATGTGTATTCCAATTCCCAACCACATTTACTGTTCCGTCCAAAGATGCATAACAAGGGACGTGCGCACGCGCGCACACACACAGCTGACATACACTAGCTAGAAAAACCACTTGTTACAACGAAGAAACGAAGCTGCAGCTGAACTAAGTGACTTTCCGCACTCGCGACAATTTTTGAAGTCCTCCAACATCAGTCCTTTGAAGTCCTCCAACATCACTTCATGCTTCAGTTCATGCTCAAGCCCCACTGAATTGCTGGCGGTGACCGCTTCAGCGCTCTTTACGGGCCGGCTGCGGCGCCACGTGCGGCCGGCTCCGCTGTCGCCGACTAAGCTCGTTTGCCGAATAACTGCTGCATTCTTCGGCCGTCCCGGTCCTTGCTGCTTGACATCCATCAACAATTAATTCCCCGTCCTACGGGTGTCGTATCCGCAGTCTCGACATTTGTGGGTTAAAGTGGCATACTTTTTACATTTCGATACCCTTCCTCCCAAAACAGCAAGGTTTCGGTTTGGTTGTGCATTACGCTGAGCAGTTACAAAATCAGACGAGCATTAGGCTGTCGTTTTTCTGCATTTCTGATCAATGGAGAATACAATAGGACAATTGATTTCTTCACCGCAGGTGTGGACGGGAGTTGAGCCGCTCAAAATGGGCAGGATGTTACTTCGCGATTATTTAAATGGCCATAAGATGACGCGAAATATACCACAGACATCCTCAGTCCTGCAGCAAACACGCTGCGTGGCGCGACGTTGTCGCGACGTCGTGTTTCCCGTCTGTCTTCATTTGCGTTGTGACGACGCTGTGGAGACACTTCATCAGCAAATGTTGTGCTGACTCGCTTGACGCACAATTCACGTTCTGAGGCAGATTTACGACGGCGTTCGCGTACTACATTCATGGCACGGGTAGGTTTCGTTGACCGAAGAGGCCGCGTGTCCGAGGATACCCATGCCATTGTCATGTAGCTTGTAGTCGAATGGGTACAAGCGGAGATCAGGCATCCTATTATTTCACTCAATATAATTTCGTGATGTCAATCAGAAACTAAAACGGAGAATTTGGGGCTTTGACAGAGATTGTTTTTTTCACAAGAACCTACGATACGCCCACCAGTAGCGCAGCCAAGGGGAGTTGGCTCTGCCTTCCTGCCCCATCAGGTTTTAGGTAGGTGCCTGAACTTAACCCGCGACCGCCGGACGTGTTTTTAACCGGCGACCGCCTGGGGATGTCAAGAAGGGCACCCTCGAGGTCTAACCATCGGATCTGAACCTATCTTCCACCAATCGATAGCCCTGAGTCTTACGATTCAGGAAATACTATGTTAGCCCTGGTCACCTAGCTGATGACGTCACAGGTCACGTCAAACGCATGGCACGGCGTCCGAAAACTAGCAACGGCTCGTATTTCATATCATTGGCAATACTGGTCTTAGACCCTTTAGCTGGATATCAAACAAAAGGCCACGACCTTCTGCATCAGGAATATGCCCAAATTTTACAAAATGTCGGTTCAAGGTCAGCCCAGGTATGGTGAAATTTCGGTATTACTTTACATGCCAAAGATCGATACTTAATCGCAGCCGTTTTGGTCCGCGTGGCAGGAAGGATTGACGTGAAATTTTCTGATGATTAGTTTCGCATTGCCTGCTTTTCATCCAGTCAAGATCAGTCTAGGTCAGGTCAGATAAGGTTGCATTACTCTTCCTGACAAAGAGCGATAAGTACTCGTCGGTATTCTTAACTGTTTCAAGCACTGAACTGAAATGGCAGGTGACGATAATAAAATCTGCTCTGTCTGCTCATGACCGAGCCAGAGTTAAGCGAGGTAAGGACAGATAGTCATTTTTCTTTTTCTGACTAGCAACAATAATTGCTCTCCGCTGCTACTGAACGATCTTCCACAGATAATGTTGTATCTCATTTCGTTTTGACATTTACCTTTGACGTGACCTGACATGACCTCACCTTACATTTGATGAACCTTGCTAAGAGCTGCATTTAATCGTAGATTTACTTGTCTGATTTGGACGATGGGGAAGGTCAGCGGCAATTACTTTTATCACCCACAATACAAATCAGTCCAGTCGTCCTCATGCATGTGGCCTAGCATGACCTCTAATGCTGACGTGTGACGGTTGTATATCTTTTTGGTGACCGTGTCCTATGCAAATCGGAATAATCCATGCATTATAGTCGCAAATATTGCAAAAACGAGGCATGTTCGCGCCACCGTCTGAAGAGACCAAAACATGCACGCAAGGGTTCTCTTATGACATTATATCTCCATGACCTGACCCAGGATGAGCGTGGTTTTGGTGTCAAAATATATAAAATTTACTGATGAACAGGCGCTGAAAGTTTGGTTGGGCTGGCTTTAACGGTTCAAACGTTATTCGCGGAAAACCGCGGCCCGCCCTGTTTGACTAGGCTGGCACACCTAACCATCGTTTAAGCCTTACCTCGGAAGGCAAGCGTTTGGTCCGGAACTTTGAACACTATCGAACATGCTAATGCCAGATATGCGCTAATATTTAATCAGTCACGCATATATATATATATATATATATATATATATATATATATATATATATATATTATCGCGTTTGGCAAATGTGCATAAGAACGGTGGCACATGAATGGAAGCATTTATAAGACGAGAAAGGCCCACTCCCAAGATATACGTCTGCCAAATGCATGCATGTCCATATAACACTTGCAAACGCAAAATCACATACGATGCATGTAAACGAATACAAGTGTGCGTTTCAAAATGCACATAAATCGAACCGTGCTCCTGGAAAATGCCCCCCCCCCCCAAAAAAAAAAGACAAACCCACTCACTATAAATGTAACTGTGCGGAAAAATACCCCTACTAAAAAAATAAACCCACTCAACCCAAACGTACATGCACACTAAAAGACGGAAGTACGTGCAGCATATTAAGCGCACACGAAAATACGCGACTGGTTAGACTGAAAACAGAACATTCTTTCACCACTGTATGGAAATAATCCAATATAATGTTCCGCATTACTGCGTAATAAAAATGCATGAAGACGAAGCAGTTTTCTTGTCAAATTATTTTGCTTTCAGTTCGCGCCCAGCATTCAGGAAGTGAGCAGCAAACGTTCACGAATAAATGCAGGTGCAAATTCCATAAACGAAACTAAAGGGCGGAAATCAGTGATGTAAACCATTCGAAGTTGTGGATCGAAATATGAGCCTCGCAAATTCCTGAACCTGGCTCCGTCACCTGTGTTCCCACTTCAACCTATATCCTGCGTATCAGTGCAGGAGTGTCGAAAATGTTGACTTATCGAGCCATACCTTGTTTCGAACCCGAAGAATCCCTTACCCATGGCGTTATATTAAGCCCTGTTGTATGGAAGATCCCTGCGTGCGCGTCTGGTAATCTTCAAACCTCTTGTAGAACATGGGGATGTTCAGCGGCGATAAACGTCGCTGAAATCATATTACTGGTATTACTTCCTTCGAGGCCTGGTAAGTAACCGACCCAGCACGCATCTGAAACGTCCACGATCCTCCTAGAGCCGTCCCCGTTCATGTAGGAAGTAAAAATTTGACGTGTGAAGAATGAAATCTACGAAAATTTGGTTGAAATTTCCTTGCTTGAAAATTAGCAGATCCTACGCCCTCTCCGCACGTTCTTCCCGCTTCATTCGTGACCTCGGCGCTCGATATTTGACCCGCTGGTCAGCTGGGAACTGCCCAGCATAGGGCCAGGCTGACAACCGTGCAGTCGTGTCGCACCCTTGGCCTTACGTTGAACTTTGGCCTGAAACCTATCCGTTATCTGGGACTGCTCGATCGGGTGTAGACTGTAGGGGTCAGAGTCTCCGCGGCAAGACATTCTTCGTATGGGGTCCTATCCGAGACATCACCCCATCAACTGATTAGACAAAATTTGTTTCAAAAATGTGAGAAGTGATGATGAGCAGTACATGTGGAATGCGCACTGCTCCATGAAGCAGCGGCATAATTGGGATGTGATAGTTTGCTGGAGGTAAAACTGGTTTGCCAAAGGTTAAATTGGTGTTCTTTGAATGCAGTTAGACCAGGTTAGGCTGCGTACCATGACCGACCAAAAATGGTGCAGATGCCACACAGCCAGGATGAAATTGTCACAGAGAGCTTGGCAGTGGTGCTTAAGCCACATGAATACATCACGGTAGGTGGGGATCGTCTTCTGGTGCCCGTTTGCGTAAACAAATATTTTCACACAACCAAAGTGGCTCCCGGTATGATTATTTCCCGGTAGGAATGCTCACGCCGATTTCCGCCATCTGTACAGTCTTGCATGCCTCAGTGGAAATAAACCACAGTCAGAGATAGGTAGCAGGGCGTCAGGTGAACTGTGCCGTATGTAAGTCCGGTCGGTTTGGTAATGCGTTGTTCCAGTGCCTGGCCTCTTCTCAGACCTGGGAATACTCTGGACCGAAACAGGCTTTTCTGTGTGAATTTTCTTGCTTTGACATCAAACAGTCTGTAATCGTGAGTATGTTTGGATGTTCATACGCCTAGTGTGCATATCGTGGATTACGAGCAATGTTTTCATCCATGTTTATTTGCCGGTGACTTGCTCATTCCCGTCTGATGGGTCACGTGATCGGACAGCTGTAGTGATCATCGGCCGAGCACCATTGCAGAGGAATGTGGCCGGTGGTTTTTGACACCAACAAAATTCAACGTTTGTCGGAATTCCGGGCTATTCTGGTATCACGCGTCATGGAGGCCCGTTCCTGCCGGCAGTGCCGTCTAGCGGTGGCGACAGGGAATTCTGCTCTGTTCCAGTTACGACATGGTGCATTTCGGCCACGCCAACTCTCTTCGCCAGGCCAAGGCCATGGGCGACTACCTGCTGGTGGGCGTGCACAGCGACAGGGAGGTCACCGAGCACAAGGGGCCGCCCGTCTTCACCGAACAGGAGAGGTCAGCGGTCAGCGGAGCCACTCTCCTGCTCTCCACCAGTCGGCCGCTGATGTACCTTTCCGATTCAGTATTGCCTAGGCAGCAGGCTGATGGCTTACTTTTGTGCTGTCTGTGATATGGTGCCGTCCTGTCATATTGTTATTGAGGTAAATTCGAGTGCTTCGGCAAGATATTCACGGGTCCAGCCGTCTGTATAGCAACCCATAGTGGAGATGGGGTGGGTTCCTTACTAGCTTGGTGGCGAATGTACCAGCTTCGCGTAGTTTTAGCATCATCTTCATGGTATTGTAGGGAACGAAACTGCGCGCAGATGGCGTTGGCCGTACCAACGTTGAAAATGCTTGCACACTGCTGGTGCCAGTTGTGCCTTATTTTTCCGTCTGTGCATAATTTCTTCCAGCTGTGCATTATTTTTTTCTAGCTTTTCACATGCCAGCTGTGCATCGTCCAGCTATGTCTCCGTGACGTTACCGTGTGTGCCGGTGTGGCGGTGACGCTCTGTGGGCCGTGGCTTTGCTGCGGTCCTCGCCGTCCGCTGTTCTCCGTGAAGCCCCCTCCGACTGGCGGTCTGGTCCCCCGGCCAGGTATAAGATGGTGCGCGCCATCAAGTGGGTGGACGAGGTGGTGGAGGCCGCTCCGTACGTGACCACGCTGGAGACGCTGGACAAGTACAACTGCGACTTCTGCGTGCACGGCGGTACGTCGCGGCCGCGGGCTCTGCTGGGACAGGCTGTCGCGCCGGCACAGGCGTGACGGCGTCCTCTTTGTCAGGCGCGGTAACGTTTTAATGCGACGCGGGCGGACCTGAGGAGGGGAGACGCAGAGCAGCTTGGCCTTGCGCTTTTGGAAAATAAGTTTTGTTGTGTCTCCCAGTGCCAGGGAATCGCAGTTTTTCCGACATCTTTTGAAGATGTGTCTTTTTGACATGCTGAAGTGTGTTGCGTCACACGAAATGTTCGTCGGCGGCGCCGCTTGGACAAATGAAAGGCGTCGGCCCGACTCTTTTCCGTTGGTAGCCGCGCTGGTCTGACAAAATAACTGTGGTTGCGGCGCTGGAACCTCTTCGTGTACCGTGTCCGATAACCGCCGGGCACCGCCGGACGACGTGACCTGACCTGACCTGATCTGACCCCAGATGACATCACGATGACGGCGGAGGGAGTCGACACCTATCATATCGTCAAGGCCGCCAACAGATACAAGTGAGTCAGGGCCGGAGATTGGTCACCGGAGCGGTTAAGATATCGAAAAATACCCGGCAACCACCACGATCCACTCCTACTGATTTCCTTAACAGTCCAACGACCGATGCACCCGATCCATCACGTCACGTGCACCACACGTACATCACAGCTGTATGCCTCATCATCCCCGTAGTCTTCAGGAGCTGTTATTCTCCGGCTTCGGTAAACCGTGCAGCTGGATTTAACAATATCACATATTTGACAACATCACACGTTTCGCCCGGAACGCGAGATCTGCAGAAGAACGGACTTTGAACGTCTAACGCGCACAGCACTGATCACGGCGACCGCGGAGATGATGCAGATATTTCGGGCCACACACAGCTGGCGGGCTTACCAGACTGGAAACAGGACCGGTGGGAACGGCACCGGCAACACGGACAGCACTGGCCACACCGATAGCACTGGAGGCGGCGACCACCCTCTGACTACACTCACCACACAGGCCACAAAGACCCCACAGACTGCACAGACTGCACGGACCATACTGACCACGCAGACCACACAGACTGCGCAGACCACGCGGACCACACGGACCAGACACCACGCACACCTCTACCGCGCTCACGAACCGCACGGACCACACAGACCACGCAGGCCACACAAACCACGCGGACCACGCAGACCATGCAAACCACGCAGACCATGCTGAGCGCATAGACCACACTGACAATACAGAAAATACAGGACGCCCGCGGATCTCCAGACCACACAGACCACACAGTCCACACGGACCACCCGGACCACACGGACCGCGGAGAGCAGGCTGGCCTCAGCGGCGGCCGGGTGGCGGCCCGCCGCTGACGTGGCCCGGCCGCACTTTGGTCCCCGGCCTGCTGCCGACGGCGGAGCGCGCCGCCGTGCCTCGGCACGGCTGCCCCGGCGGCCAAAGTCCCGCCTCTGTTGCACCGAGCCGCCGGACTCGCCCGCCCTGCGGGGGGGCGGAGGCGTTTGCCGAGTGGTTCAGTAGGTCGGCAGACGGCCACTGACGGGGTCGTCATTGCCGGGCCCTGTCGTGGCGGTGTTGGTTTGTTTTCTTAAGTCGGCGCGTTCTGTGGGTGTGGCGCCGGTCACAGTCACAGACGCCGGGCAGTGGTTGCTGATGTTCCGGCCATTTTGGGAACGGGCGGCTCCAGATCCGGCTGCCGGGGAATCAATGTCTGCCGCCCATGTCGTGGCCGCTTCACACGGCTGTTGCATGGTTTGAAAACTCCCGGCAGGGAAGCCGGGGTACGGCCGGTCCCATCGCTGTGGGCAGGCCGTAAAGCCCCAGCTGTCTGCACTTGGCCCGACTAACTGACCCTTCCGACGGACGAGTCCGATAGTTGTGCGGCTTGTCTCGCGTCGGACTGGAAATCCTGCGACTGAACTTGGTTTGGACGGATGAGCGGAGAGGACGCGTTAGATCGGCCGACCGTTCGACTCGCGAAATTTCTGCCGTAATGCCGACTTATTGAATTTCGGTTCTGCGCATAACAGTTCAGACAAACTGACTCAGTTCTCGGGCCGTCTAAAAAGCCCTGGGCACGCTCGTCTGAAAACGCGACAGCTGTGATCGGTGAGACATACTGCACCTGGCCGCACATGTGACATGTTCCGGACGCTGCTGCAGGGAGTGCCGGAGAACGAAGGGCGTGTCCACCACGGACCTGGTGGGCCGCATGCTGCTCATGACGCGCTGCCACTTCAAGGTCAGTAAAGGCCCTCATCGGCGCTGTATGAGCTTTGTTTTCCATCAGCGCAGTTGTGCTGATCCAGGGGGCTGTAAATCCCTGGCATTGTCCCACTTGGCGAAAGTGCGTATTCGGTACCGTGTGTGTGTGTGTGTGTATTCGGTACAGTTCAGGGTTGTTTGCAGGTAAGCTCAGGAGCGTTTATTGGGAGTCCTTTTCAACTCTTGAAGATCACTACGTGGCCAAAGTGGTCTTTTTGTTCCATTGGCTTATGTTTATGAACCATAACGCTCGTACACCTTTAAGCAGTTGACAGGCTTTGAAGGTCGCATCATTTGGTTATATCTGACACTGGATGGCCTAGCAGATGATAATTTGGGTGAATTTTGAGCTCTAAGTAGGCACGACCAGGGGCGGAGCCACGGATTTTGGTGGGGAAGGGGTAGGCCCACGTGACTGATCTACCGTACCCATCCCTATTTTCCCGATACTGTGGGCGTACGGGCGGTACCACGATTTTCGGGGGATAGGGAGGAGCAACGACTGCAACTGGTGAACGTATTGGTTTTGTAATTTTGTTTTCCGCTAGATTTTGTTTCACTTCTTGTTATTTTGGGTTTTGGTTGTTATTGTCAGTTTTAACATATCCGTTCCTTCCAAGCATGAAAAGACAGTCCATCCAAATGGATGATGACGGGTTTCATCGTAAACATAACTTATCCAGGGGTAACTGTAAAGGATGTTCAATGTACTGATCTCTACAACAGCGGCAACCATTAGGCACTTTCCCTAACTCTATAGGGAGGCTGGGAATAGGCCGACAATAGATGCCTTCGTGGAAAACAACACGGAGCCTGTGATATTTAGGGAAATAAAATGCCTAACGCACTATGTTGCTTTTCGTTCTACAGCAGGTACTTCACAGAGGTGGGAACGCTGCAGTCCTCCTTCCAAGTCGGTTATGTACAAACTGGATCAGCAGAGGAAATTGGGGTAGTATCGGACACGTTTTTAAACTTGGACATATCTCCCGTAATGTTTTTCTTATCTTCAAAATTGGGTGCCCGTAGGATTAGCCATGGGCTTGATGCTCTGGAGGCAGTAATAACTGAGCGACTTTAAAAAGCTTTCCAAGGCAGTTAACTTTTTCAGTGTATGCAGTAGAGTTTTGTGCAATGGACAGATGTAACTAAAACTGAACATTCGCGTATTGCACCCCATATATGTGCATACAAAATAAGTGGAAATTTCGATGGTGCTATCAGTGTCAGGTGACAAACAAACTGCTTGGAGAGGTGTTACTATGCCCTGACAGGCGCCCCCTCCCAAATGCAAATGCTATGCCGCAAAGCTAAGACCCCTGAATACACTGTCCGCTGGAGGGATTCGCCAATATCAGCCGGTACTACCCAAATCTCCCCTACATGCTCGAGTTTGGGACGCAGGGCAACCGTCTGGCGGGTGAAACCGGCAGGAGGTGGGGCAGTCGGCGCCGCCTCAGCGCCGATCCGAGGTACGTTTTCACGTGCCGGAGAGTCGAGAGCGAGCGTTCCGGGGCGGCGGCGGACTCGGGCACGGTGAGGAGCGGGCCGAACAGCCCGGCCACCTCACGTGTCGTGCCCTGAACAGCTGCGCCTTGTTCGTTCAGTGTGTCCGCCACGTCTCCCAGTTTCTGTGTCGCTTGTGCCAGGCGAGCGGTGGACATCGCCGTCAGCTGAGCAGCCGGCGGCTCGGGGTCTGCGTCGGGCCGGAAGTGGTGCTGTTCTGCAGTCCGGGCCCGGAGTGCCCGTTATCGGGTCGGCACGGATTCGACAAGGGGCACGGAGAAGGGGCTCAGCGGTTGTCTGCAGCTGCTTAAGCCCGGACTGGCTGAGCCATCTGTCTCGCTCCCCCGTCGTGAGGTCGACAGCCCCATAGTACCGGCGACGAGGGGCTGCTTTTGGATCCATCTCGGCATCTGGCGCGGTCTTCGCTTGGTGCTGCAGGCGCTTGGGAAGCTTCGTTGTCCTGGGTTTGCGGGGGACTGAATCTTCACTTCAAGATTGGCTGCCATGTCCTCGACCGTGCGTACATCTCCGAAAACTGCTGTTCTGTCCTCATGGACCGATATAGAGGAGAGGACCGCGGTGCATCACGTCATTTAACGTTCAAACTGACGGTCTGAAGCGCTCGGCAAACAGCTCACAGGAAGCAAACACCTCGCAGAGGTGTTTGCTTGTCTTGGAGCTGGGCAGGCTGAGCCCTGATCTTGGTCCTCACATCAGGAGGACACGCTCTTATGAGCCTTTAGAGGCTTTAACAACCCCGTCTTTGGCCCCGAGAAACCCTCTGAAGGCGGCACACCGCACTGTCCAGCATGTTGCGCAGAACTCTATTACGGAGAGGACCGCTACCATGAAGAGAGTTGCCGTCGTATGCCTCTTCTTATCTCGACGATATTTTCCACAACACAAACAGCGGGGCCTGGTGCGGAGCTTGATGCAGATAAATCACTGATGACGACGAATTGTACTCATATTGGACAGCATTGTATCACGTTTTTTCAAGAAATACTTCGTAACTAATGGAATACATTTAACATAGCCTGGCCTCAAATATCATACTGGTTTTGAAGCCCAAACACCGAGTTTTTTCCAGTATTTTCCCCGGACCATTGGAATATACTCGGCAATCATTGTGATCGGAATTAGTTTATGCCGTTGCCAGTCATGTGAATGCCTTAATTAAAAAAGAAAAGGTTTGAAAAAACTTGACGATTTGAGCTAAATGTTCGCTGCAGATTTTTGTTTCCTTGTGCTGGTGATGTGTACTGAGTCCGACTGCCGTCTCTGCCGGCGCTGGTTCGGCCAAGACGACACGTTCGTTCTAAAGTGACATGGTTACGTCGCTATTTGCTGCAGACGGGTAAAGCAGGTGCTAAAATACTCCCTGGACCTCCAAAACGTCTCGTTTTTTTTACTGACCTCCCTCATCTGCGCTATGCCCCAATGCATTTCGAATATGCAAGGAATGCGTTTTTTTCTTTCTTTTAAAGAGAATTCTAGGAGGATTAGCAAAACTGTAATCTTTCCTCTTCGTTCTCTCTAGCAGGATCAGTTTGTCCGTCCTGCCTGCTCCCGATGACGCTGTCCTTAGTGATGTTACTAGCCAGCTTCTGTGTTTCCATAGCAACCTGTTCATAATCCTGAAGAACCCTCATGACAATCATGCTGAAATCGAGCAACGTGGCGTTTTGTACGGGGACATGCGATCGTATGAGAAAGAAAACTGATCAGTCACTCAACAAATCTGCATTGATTTTCCTTATTTTTCTGTTTTTGATCTTTGATGGCGTGGAGTGGAAGCCCCACATAGCATCATGCAATGTCAGGCGACAGCTCATTTTTGTAGCGAGCGTTTGATGTGGCGTCACAGATCCGACGCGTGTTTGTCAGCTGACCCTGCACCCTGGCCAGCTGTCAGCTGACCCTGTGCCCTGGCCGGCTGTCAGCTGACCCTGTGCCCTGGCCGGCTGCCAGCTGACCCTGTGCCCTGGCCGGCTGCCAGCTGACCCTGTGCCCTGGCCGGCTGCCAGCTGACCCTGTGCCCTGGCCGGCTGCCAGCTGACCCTGTGCCCTGGCCGGCTGCCAGCTGACTCGCGGGCTGAACATCAGTCGTCGAGACGACTGGAACTCGTCCGTACCCGGAGGGGAGACCGGCCGTCTCCCGGCCCGGCGATCAGTCGCCGTAGTTTTCCATGGAAATTATATGTAAAGCAGATGGTCGAGCAGTTTTTTCTTTTGTTTCCACTGCGGGCTTTTTACGTATGGGCTGGTTAATTTTGTGGTTACCTCGCTTCATATAGTTAATGGATGCATATGACTTAGCTGCCTGGGTGGAAACGTAGTGGCGAAACCTCCCGACGACTCCCCCAATGGTGAGGCTCCCCAGCCATGAGACTCCCCTCAGTTGTGGAAGTCCCTCTGTGGTGAGACTCCCCTAGTGTCGAGACTGCCCCAGCGGCCAGACTTCCTCATTGGCGAGACTTCCCCAGTGGCGAGACTTCCCAGTCGTGAGACCTCCCCTTGCGTGAGATTTCGCCATCACGGCGCCTGAACACTGCTGGCGATGACTGGAGGAGTTCTCATCGCGGCGAAGCTTGCTGCTCCGATAACGCGCAGCTCAGCTGCCACAGCTGCCGGCCGTAATGCCGATACGATAACGGTCCCTGTTGCACCGGGGTCGTGTGGGTAATCTCGCGCTTCTGACCTGTGCCGGTCAGAAGCTTCACCGTTGCTGGACTAAGCAAATATCATGCATTTAATCGCAGAGTTTGATTGCGGGCTATTTAGTTTGAACCCAGGGACGTGAGTGATCAGGGACGCAGCTAGGATTCTCTGGGGGGAGGGGGACGGAGCTCAGTGTGGACTGGAATCGTACGAAAACCGCCTGCTGGGAAGACAATGTGCAATGGTTTTCACAAAAACTTCAGGCGTAGGGGGGGGGGCCTCCGGCCCCCTTTGACCGCTCCCTGTGTGGGCGATGTAGATGCAAACCGAGACGGAATTCTATGATTCTGTTGCGTTTTTAAATTGGCGTTGTATGCCAGCAGCGCTCTGTGAATGACTAAAATCCCGACGCTTTTCCTTGTCCTTGAAATCGAACAGAAGCTCTGCGCTGTTACACGTTACACATGTGAAGTTTAAAGCTGTCAGACCTCAGGAGCAGACTGGCGCGGCAGGTGAACGGAGCACTGGGCGGCGGTACGGAGGGTAACTCAGGACAGACTGGCAGGGATCGGCCCCTTTAGTCCGCTCATGTAATCCGATCTGGCCTGGTTCTTCCCCTGAGTCAGGCCGCCCAGACTCACCTGACTCGTCCCCAGACTGACTCGACCTGACTCAGCCTGACTCAAACAGACGTGGACTCAGCTGGAGTGACCTTGCTTGCCGGCTTGTCATCTTGCAAACTGGCAAACTGGCAACGGCAGTTGCCTCGTTCGTTGGATTGACTCGACCTGAGCTGACCTGGCCCTGTCTCCGGACCGGTCTGGGTCATGAGTCGTGCACCCTGTGCCTGGAAGTGAGATGTATGACCTGGCCTTTGTCTTGGGAACGGGAAAAATAAGTGCCTTATTGATCTGGGACTGACCTGACCTGACTTGACCTGATCGTTGTATTCAGCAAAGCATTAGGATTAAGATTGGAATGAAGAAAGGGTGACTTGCTTTCTGCGACTGACCGAATCCGATCTGACCTGACCTCTGTCTTCAGGTAGGGAAGGATGAGTACTCGGTCGACCTTCTCCCTGCGTTTGACCTAATATTACTTGACCTGACCTGGCCTGGCCTGACCCGACCTAACCTGACCCGGCCCGACCTGACCAGATTTCTGTCTTCAAGCCGGGAAGAACGAGTACTCGGTCGGCCCTCTCCCTGCGGTTGACCTAACCTGACCTGACCTGACCTCTGCCTTCAGACCGGGAAGGATGAGTACTCGGTCGACCTCCCGCCGGAGGCCTCCCTGGAGCACGGCGCCACCTCCCGCAGCCCGTGGACGGGCGTCACGCAGTTCCTGCCGACCACCCAGCAGCTGATACAGTTCTCGTCGGGCAGAGTGCCCAAGGTAGGCCCTCGGGCGGCCGCAGCCGTGAAGCAGTTGGTGTTGGCGGGATCAGGGGCTGGCGGACGGATACTTACACCACTCACCTGTGCCTCCTGTGACCTGGCTACAGCGTGCAGCTGTAGGTACTCTTCAGTGTCTGAAACAAAAGAAATGTGCCACGTATGCAGAAATGGGTCGGCTATTTTGACGACGGTTGCTGGTCGGCCGATCATTCATAGTGGTACTGGGGCATTGCTGGCAGAAGCATGAGGAAAAAGCAACGAAAAACAGGAAAGACGGGGAAACACTGTCAGTCTTCGTGTCCCGTTTCATGCTTTCGGACGTCGTGTGGCTCTCGCGGGCCCATGGTTGCACCCTGCCCGTGCATGATGTTATGGGAAGCCTGAGCCCCATGAATTGGAACACGTCCTGTCGGCGTAGTTTAAAGCGGGAAGCCTATATTGTTTGCCGGTGAGGGTTTGTTACACCCTGGGTGGTTCCGCAGCCGGTGAGGCCTCCCATTCGTGTGAGGTTGTTTGTTTGTTTGTCGCGGTACACAGATAGGCGGCCGCCGTAGTGACGGCCGTTCCGCGCGGTGAGCTGACCTCGGCTCTGTCCGGCAGCCTGCAGACCGGGTAGTGTACGTGGCCGGCGCGTTCGACCTGTTCCACGTGGGCCACCTGGACTTCCTGGAGAAGGCAGCCGCTCTGGGCGACTTCCTGATAGTCGGCCTGCACACGGACCCCGCCGTCAACCGGTGAGAAAGCCCTGACATGGACCCTGCCGTCGGCCGGCGAGAAAGTCCCGACATGGACCCTGCTGCCAGCCGGTGAGAAAGCCCTGACATGGACCCTGCCGTCGGCCGGTGAGAAAGCCCCGACATGGACCCTGCTGCCAGCCGGTGAGAAAGCCCCGACATGGACCCTGCCGTCGGCCGGTGAGAAAGCCCCGACATGGACCCTGCTTCCAGCCGGTGAGAAAGCCCTGACATGGACCCTGCCGTCGGCCGGTGAGAAAGCCCCGACATGGACCCTGCCGTCGGCCGGTGAGAAAGCCCCGACATGGACCCTGCTTCCAGCCGGTGAGAAAGCCCTGACATGGACCCCGCTGTCAACCGATGTGAATGTCCTCACTCACTGGCTGCGCCGTCAATCGGTGAGAAGGTCTTCACTCACACGGACGCCGCCGTCAACTGGTGAGAACGCCCTCACTAACACTTGTCCCGCCGTCAACCGATCCTGTGCTGACCCAGCTGTTAACTGAGCAGGTGCTCCACTCTGACAGTGGTTCACTAAGCAGATTCACACACTGACCCAGGTTTAACGTGCGAACAGGTCCCCATGCTGACCCGGCTGTCAGCTTGTCAACTCTCGTCTGTCATAGGCGCAATAGTGAACCAGTGGTGCTTAATTTGTACGTCATGTGATAATCGTGAGCCACGACTGTGCCGTTTCCGCCACGATAGCGACGCATTACAGCCCGGTCGTGAATGCTAACACCGCGTGGTCGCCGGCAGGTACAAGGGCTACAACTACCCGATCATGAACCTGCACGAGCGCACTCTGAGTGTGCTGGCCTGCCGGTACGTGGACGAGGTGGTGATCGGAGCGCCGTACACGGTCACCGCCGACCTGATGGACCATTTCGGCGTGGACGTCGTCTGCCACGGGGCTACGCCCGTCGCCGACGACGTCGGTACGTGGTCAGGGTACGATCGGACGTGGCTGTACGATCGGGCTTCGTGGTACGATCGGACGAGGCGGTACGATCGGACGGCACGGTACGGTTGGGCAAGGTGATGCAGTGACACGGCTGGGTATAATTAAACAGTCTGCTACGATTGGACTGCTGGGAAGCATTGGGTGGTTTGGGTGCCATCGGACATTGGCTTGTGATTGAATTGTGTGTGTTGTTAAACTGTTGTTTGAAATATGTGTGGTTTGTCTGTATACCGTTTGTTGATTTAGTGGACTGCCTTTCGATATAAAGTTAACTACAATCTGCCCCACACTAGAATTGTGGCTAGGGTGTAGTCCAGCATAGAGGAAGGAAATGTCTTCTTCGGTACGATTGGGACGCGTTACATGTTTGACGTGTGACTAGTTTTTCTCCTGCGTTGAACTGGTCACACGCCGGCGCCGTGTGGGAGCGCCGCAGACTGAGCCGCGCCGGCACGGTGCGCTGGCGGTGTTGCCGTTCTCTGAACGCCGCGCTGCTGTTTTCAGACGGCTCCGACCCGTACGCCGAGCCGAAGAGGCGCTGCAAGTTCAAACAACTCGAGTCCGGCAACGACATGACCACGCAGAAGATCGTGGAGCGGATCATCGAGCACAGGTGCGCCGCTCGGACGGCGCCGGGACGTTTTGTCTCTCTCTGGCACGGCGCTCCGGGGTTGTGGGCAGAATCGTAGTTTCTCCTCAAACATTCACCTGAGAGGGGGACAAATATTTTTCTGTGGATGTCTTTCGAAATGCTGATACCAGAGTAGCGTGTTTTCGGATAGAGTCTGCTGTGTTGTTAGCACATCTTTTAGCGCGTTGTATTTCGAAATCGTTCCGCAACTTTTTCCACAACGGCCCGATAAAGTGCAGTACCCAGACAAAGGCAAAGACAAAGGCCAACGGTCTGTGCACTGTTGACGTCATTTAAAATACCCAAATAGATCGATAAACGTCCTTCTCTACTGTGCAATGCATAAAAGGAAACTAATGACGCAAGCGGCAACGAAGCAGGCCCCGCTCGTCATGCACCCCTCAAGGCGTCTTCCCCGTGTAGTCTGTTGGCCTCTGATGCGCTCAGACGCCCTGAGCCCAAATCAACAACAATCGGATGACCTGAAGTGACCTTAACTAACGTGACCTAGGTCATCTGCCTTTAAATATATATTTGCTTTTACTCTAGTACAAGGCAACCAGATTTTGCGATGCTCCGTTTTGACTGGCTGTTTTAAAATCTTGCCTTGAATTAACGCGGATTAACGTGATCTGCGCCATCTATGCATGACACGTACATCCATGATACGGGCTAAGTCTGCACAAAATGTGTTTGCAAGCCGTGAAATAGATCAGGCGACGTGGGGGGGGGGGGTGGATGTAATGCTCGCCTGTACGTGTGTTATGTCCAGAGCACCACTGGTGAGTATGTTAAACCCATTGCGTCACCGTCATACAGAGGCTGCGTTTCATGGTGGTGCTGATGTGGTTTCGTAGTGCTCCGTGGTGGCGGCTGCGTGATGGTGTGGTGGCGTTGCGTAGTGGTGCTCGTAGTGCCCCGTGGTGCACTATGTCGGCGAGTTCTAGTCTTGGGATGCCACGCGATTCGCCTGGTAGGTGCGCTTCCGCGTGGAATTCGTTAACGGATCGTTACGCCATTTATACTCGGCGAACATTGCTCCAACCAGAGCATCTGCTGCTGCCGCCAGACCAAGTTGGCATCTGTCATCTTCTCGTTGACCGGCGTAACGAAAACGGCACTTTGGCGCCTCTTGACGTGTTCGCGTCATTACTGTGGCCTCGTCCGCAAGACGGCCCGTCCACCTGTGACCCTGTGACGTTAGCCTGACCCGCCTGTGGCTGTGCACATGATCTCTGCACGCGTGCAGGGATGTCGGCCCGCACCTGACGCGCCTGACGCCGCCGCCAGGATGGAGTTCATGGTGCGCAACATGAAGAAGGAGAAGAAGGAGCTGGCCGCGTACGAGGCCTTCTCGCGGGCGCAGCAGGACCAGCAGTAGTCCTCAGCAGCAGCAGTAGACCAGCAGTAGTCCTCAGCCGTATATGCCGGTAGTCCTCGGGAAATGTCAGTAGTCCTCGGCCGCTCAGACGGGCTGAGCCGCAGGCGGGACCTCTCTGTCTGAGGACAGAGGCAGTCGCCGGCCGGCTGCCTTTGCCGGCCGGTGGTGGAGGGCAGCCGGTGCCGCTGCCGGCTGCCGCTCCAGCGCGGCCGGCGGGCAGGAGCGGCCGCCGGCCTGAGGGCGGGGCGGCGGGGCGGACCGCGCCGACGGAGCCGGAAAGGGCGCCGCGACGCGGCCGCGGGAGCCGGGGATCTCGCCGCTGGAGGAGCCGCCAGACCAGGACCGGCGCCAGGCAGGCCGTCCTCCACCGATCCTTTAGGGGAGAGGACTTCTGTCAGGGGGGGGGGATCTCCCAGCTCACAGTGGGTTGTGAAACTGGGTGAGTTTAGTTCTGGAGCTTCGGCAATAACCCGCCACGAAATCTTTGGACGTTGGGACCCGATACCTTCAGAGACGAGAATTTGGCGCGACACCCGGCTAGTCAGCGGCCAGTATCTGTCGGACATCGCGGCGTCGGTACATGTACAAGTGCGCGGTAGCTGCTGTAGTGAAGAGCAATCTTCTGCGTCCTTCGCTGTAGTGCGGTGGTCAGTATAGCGAAAGGTTATGGTTTCGGCAGTTGTGCGGGACGTAGTTGTGTTCAGCGGTTCGGAGACGGAAAGCTTCTTTCTGAACGTGAGGTTTTAGCATTTGCTGTTGTTAAGTACCTGGGAATTGTACACCTCAAATCACCACTCAGCACGTATTTTAAGAATTGCTTAGTCGTTAAAATGGTGATTCGTCACGGGTTTTAAGTGGGCGTACGTAATCATCGAACTGTTTGCCAGTCATTCTTGCCCGATGTGTGCAGGATATTACACTTTCTTGTCATTAATCAAACCCAATAACTTCATGCTTTGATTGACTACTATGCACGCTGTGCTTTTGTGTGACGTTTCCAGCAGTCAGCGTTTCGCCTCAGGCTTAAGACCTTGTCCGGTTGACGGTGCCACGCGGTTGCGACTTACCCGTGTACCGGGGGGCCCAGCCGCCCGGGGAGTTTAGTCACAAACAGTATTCTGGGGAGTGCGACGGTAGGTCGGTGCACCTTTCGAGGTGCCTCACGGATGTCAGATTTGATCTCACTACCGGGACCTGGAATTCGCTGGAACAGACCTTTTTCGTGTCGCCGCTGCGTGCTGATTGTTGCACGTGATTCAAGCCCGGGAAGTGTTCAATCCATCTGTCGACAACTGCCAGTGCTTTGCGGCGAAATATTTTTCTGTGTGTAATAGCTTAAAGTTTTGATTCGGCCAGAATAAATCTTCCCATCGCTGTACGGCAAGGTTTACTTCACTTTTTGCGTCTTTTGGATTGCAACGCTTTTTGCTAGCAAGCAGCCCGAGTGTTTGTCAGTAATAATACTGTAGTGTCGCAAGTAACAGTCCTCGCAACTTGCATGAGCCAGCTGAGCAGTGTTCCGGTGTGAAGACGTCTGTGACGTCATTGATCACGCGTCGCTCGGAGCGCTGTGATTGGTTGGCGCCCACCGCCATTCTCAGGAGTTTGGTAGCGCTCGCATCACTGTCGCGATTGGCTCGTAGCCGGACGGTCTGCATGTGATTGGCTGGCGTCCCGATCGCTGTTTCGTAATTGGCTGGTGTCCAGATCGCCCGTTCATGGTCCGTTGTTCGCGATTGGTCAATGGCCAGTACACACTTGTCCACTCAGTTACGGCAGCTGTGTTGTAAGGAGCGCCGTTGGTGACCGTGCGGAGATGAGCTGGGAGGTCATGGACGAGGCTCAGGTTTCCATATCGGGTAGGCTGAGACGGAAAGGGTTGAGCCATGTTCCGCGTAGAAGAAGAAAGGTTAGTGAAATACACCGGCGTGAAAACGGATTCTGCGCGCGCCACGCGTCGCGCCGCGACCGGTCGCGTTGCTTGCTCACGTGAAGACGTAGTCGCTTCTCGCTATCACCGGACGTATCGTGTTGGCTACTGCCGTGGTACACCTGCTTTTTAGCCCTCACCCCAACTCTACTGGCTGAACTCATGCTTTAAGAGTTACGCGAGTCGTCCAACGAACCTTATCTCTATACAAGCTTCTGGTGACTCAGCGAATTTATTGTAGCGCCCCTCCTGCAGCGTCGGCGTGCGGCGACCGTCCAAAATCCAGCACACGCCGGCAGCGAAGCGCTCTTATTGGCGGGAGGACGGCGCCGGTTCGTCCAGCGCCACCGTGGACACTTGTTACAACGGACACAGCCACTTTAGGCAGCCGGCCGTCTGCTGTTGGCCGGGCGGCTCGACTCAACGGACGGGAAGTTCCGACCGATTTAGGTCCGCCACACTGCCCGACACAAAACATTGTGCGTCTACTGGGCAAGCATCGAGGACGTCTTCCTGCTACCATGGCCGTAGAAACGCCCAGAATCTCGGCGGAAAACGTACTGGGACAGACCGACCTCGTCGTGACTCACACAGCGTGACGATGCGTGACGAAGAGCCCGCAAAACCCAGCGGCGATGAAGGCTCGGTGGACAGCTCGCCGGCAGCCGGTAGAACTGGCACTCTACTGGGCCCGAGATCGGGTGGAAATCAGCCGGACCGAGCCGGGTGGTCAGCTGACTGGCTGCAGACGCCACAGCTGTCGGGGCCAGCCGTGTCACACCCATTTCACTATGTAGTAATTCTTCTTGCCTGGGAGAAGAGCGAGACACTTAGCTGAGTTCAGTCACACAAGATCAATGTCAACTGCGGCGTGGCTCATAAAAATGAGTGCTGACAACGTGAACCTTGACGTCTTTTGGACCAGCAGCATCTAGTTCTGAAAAATCGACCCAGGTGGTTCCCTTCAAATTTTCCACATTCCGATGAGTAGTTGCCGTCGCATCCTCCCCCCCTTTGCCGCTCACTGTACGCACATTCACTCACAAACACACGGGTATTCGTGAGCAACCAGTAACGATTTTCGGCCGGCGTACAACAAATCGCTTGCAGTTACATGTTTCCATGACTTTAACGCATTCCCGGAGTCATCAATAAATGGTCCTAAGGCAGGCAGAGTTTCAAACAGAAGACAAGGTCCTTTTCAGTCCTCGTGCGCAAAATAAACGAAGTGTTAATTATAATGCGCATTTTAATGCGAGCTACGCCGCGTCGTAAGAATCCCTCTTCAAAACTTTTCGTATTCGTTTTCCCAGCGTTTTCGGGCGACACCGGCTACACACATGTACGGTGAAAACCAACAGCCGTTCACGGTCTGCAACGCTGCGGCCGTCTGCCTCCCGTGTATGTAAATGCTCCTGTAGTTCTGATCGGGCGACAGTCCTAGGAGGTGCTTCATTGCTGCGCGACGCATGGCACTGACACTTTTAACCCCCCCCCCTTCAGAGCACCATACCTGTAGTGAAATGGTAAGTGCCCAGCACACCGTGCACCCAGTCGACAGGAACCCGGCACTTACCGACCCTGATGAGAGTGAGCCCACTGGG
The DNA here is from genome assembly GCA_030062745.1 of Capitulum mitella. Taxonomy (NCBI): domain Eukaryota; kingdom Metazoa; phylum Arthropoda; class Thecostraca; order Pollicipedomorpha; family Pollicipedidae; genus Capitulum; species Capitulum mitella. Next base: position 601,737 of record CP099852.1, on the reverse strand, counting down.
CAGCACGTGGGTGTCTGCCGTGACCACCTCGTCCGCCGAGCTGACCCGGCGCTGGTTAATGTGCAGTCCGCCGGCGCTGATGATTCGCGCGGCGTCCGCTGGGGGCAGCACAGTCGCCGGTGAGCGCGGCGCCGGTCTGTGGGCCCAGCAGGCACTCGGCGGGCCCACACCAGGGACGGGGACCCCGCAGACTTGGCACCACGGAAGGACAGGGGCGGGCGCAGGGATGGGGACCAGACAGATGATGAGAACTGCAGCCCCCCCTGATCTGTGGATCTCCGCCAGCGGCACGCAGGTGGTACCCGGGAACGTAGGGCATCCCCACAGAGAGGCCAGACCCGGTGGGCCCCTCCACCCGCCAGACTGCCGCCAGCAGTCGGCCGCACCAGGCTGGAGGCCGAAATGGCCGCAAACGGCGCGCTGGTATGATTTGAAACCTGAGCAGTGCAACATTGACATAGAGTCGAATCTGTCGTCATTTTAACGGCGAAAAGCAGCTAAATAACAATGGTGGCAAAACCAAGTGAAGCAAGTACATGGTGCAAGAGGACAACAAAACGGATTGTCAATGCCAGTGATTCGGTACCGGTAACCCAGACAGTTAACCTTCAGCTCCAGGCAGGCTCCTGACCATCCCGGTACATCTGCCGTTTCAAAGGCAAGCCAGGCTGGCAAACAGCAAAACGTCACTGTTTCTGGTGCATAAAAACCCCTGCCCCGACCTTGTCTGGAAGTAAATCTCATGAGAAAACAGAACAGTCGGTACGAAATCCAGCGCACCGCGCGGTTCTAGAACCTTCTCTGCCGAAACATTTGGCGGCCATGGCCAGGTCGAGCGTCGTCATCCCTGACGTCATCATCAGCTCGGTCACGGGCGAGTGTCGGAACATAGAGCGCAGCTCGGCGTCGGCCAGCCCAGCCAGAGCTTCCGGATCGCGCGAGTAGATGGCGTTGGTGACGCGCTTGGCCGAGTGCAGGCCGTCGACGCCGTGCACCAGCGTGGTGACGCTCTCGGCCAGCTTCTTCTGCGCGTGCCGAGACTCGGGGCTCTCCTGCAGAAAATCGGCCGAGCCTTCAATAGCGCAGCCGTCTGGTGGCACAGCCATATCAACAGAAGCAGAGGGCACCATTGCAATCATGGCCACTTACTTCACGTTTGGGGTTAGATGACGCTACAGTCCACTGAGAGCTAACCAAGTCACAGAATAAGCACGGACTTCTATGAAATTGCATGTCATAGTTATTCTAAACAGTACACCGTAACTAAATTTAACTGGGACAGACCCAATGTATATCCAGATTTGCGTCAACATTGCCCTACAACAAACAGGTATTCGCTGACATCACCACTACCACCATCCTCACAGGATTTTCCCCAATACTGCCCCAATTTCGGCCATCCCTCAGAATGTACCTATCCTCACTGCACCTCACAATCCGCCCCTCTTGCACTGTTTCCGGCTCTTTATCTCATCTCGTCACAGAATGTCTACACTTGGAAGCCGGCCGGACACCGCCATCTCCCGACCGTCCGCACTGACCCTGTGCTTGGCCATGATGTCCTCGATGTCCGCCAGGGGGTAGAACGTGAAGAGCCGCAGCAGGCGCTCCGCGTCGTCGTCCCGCGCGCGGGCAAAGTACTGGTACAGGTCGAACGGCGACGTCCGCCGCGGGTCCAGCCAGACGGTGTTGCCCGCCGACTTTCCGAGCTTGTCGCCCTCCTCCGTGGTCACCAGCGGCACCGTCAGTCCTGTACAGCAGCAGGGGCAGTATTATCCCTGTGGAGCTAATGACAACGGTATATCCATTAGGCTGGTATGACAATGGAGTCGTTCTGACGGCATGCACTTGCTGCACCATCCTTATAACGGACGTTAATCTGGGCAACAAGACTGTGGGTCTGCTGAAAACACCCTTCCTTCAGCTTATTCCTCACACAAAGTTGCAACAAATCAATGAAATCTGCATCTGTCCTCATATGATGCCAGGGGCGCAGCCAGGATTTTCTGGGGGGGGGGAGCTCAGTGTGAACTGAAATCATACGACAACCGTCTGCCGGGAAGACGATGTGCAATAGTTTTCACAAAAAGGCGGGCCTAAGGGGGGGGGGGGGGCTTGGCCCCCGGGTCCTTTTTGGGACCCGGGGGTGCAGCGCCCGTGTGTGTTGCAAATCTTAAGAAGGTTCATGGCAGTTCGGGTCGTAAGCATGTAACCAATTTCGAGCCGGTGACTGACGAGCCCCGCTGGCCAGTGACGCCACTCACCATATAGCTGAACCGACTCCTGGGTGGTGCCCGTGACCAGCTCGTAGCCGGAGACCATGTTGCCGCGCTGGTCCGTCCCGCCCACCTGCGTCAGCGCTGACGTCAGCCCGTGACGACCCGACCAAAAATGATGTCACCGTTTCGGAGCGACATGAATGATAAATGAAGGAAAATCGTATATGGCGATGCGACTTCGCAGTTATACATCAGAGGGCAGTTAAAGCGACGTCACGTGATGACGTCACAGCGGCGTCTGAACGAGCCACGCCTCCAGCTGAACAATGTCTGCAGCTACCGCAAATGCGCAGAAGTCAACTGCGGACAAGACGATGCTAGCACAAATACCGCAAATACAAGATGATGGCTACTTTCTTTAGTTCGTGCACGATCAATTCTGCAAACGATTTGTTGGGCTGACAATGGCGGACCATGTGAAGTTTACTTAAACGGGGGAAAAAGACTGGGACTTCGTCGAGAGTTCCCAGTTCGGGGGGAGGGGAAACCTCGACGCCGTACAACCTACGCGAACACGGATTACGATTTAATGCTGGATTTTTTTGCCACTTCATTGCAAGACTGATTTAAAAAAAAAGAAACGAAAACGAAAGCGTGTTTTCCAACAAAGCTGAAAAAATCACACCTCGCCGATGCAAAGTTGAGGAGACGCGTCCCCGTGGTGCAGTGCATGCAAACAGTGTCACAAAATCCCAAGCAACGTTAAAAGAAAAGAAAAATGACGTCTGCTTCTACTCCACGAAGCCGTTTCCGATCGGGTCAACACCGACTCGTGGTCCGTTCTGGCAGAACCACACAGTCACATCACTAAGCGTTCAGTACACCAATGTCTGCTCCACGGCCGTAATCGAATCATCCCCAGGCCCAGGCAGCAGTCGATCTGGCCGGCGCCAACCGCCACTGGCGGCGGCCGGCACGCACCTGGAAGGCGCAGCCGTGCTTTCGCCAGAGGTAGAGCCAGTCGTACGCCTGGAAGATCTGGTAGGTGAACTCCGTGAAACTCATGCCGTCAGTGGTGCCCAGGCGCGCCTGCACGCTCGTCCTGGACAGCATGTTCGACATGCGGAACCTGGCGACACCCGCCGGAGGTCAGCCCGCCCGCACCGGAGCAGCGACGGCGGCGGAACTCAGGGGATCTGTGTGAGCACTGCGAGAGCACCGACAACGGCACCCAAATATCGGCCAGAACCGTGCTGGTGCAGCAGCTCAGTGAAGTGAAGGGCGTGGCGTGTTACGGCATGTTTTACGCGGCGACGGTTTCTGACCACTCACCTTCGGCCGATGATGGAGAGGAAGTCCACCAGCGAGTACTGGGAGTACCACTCCAGGTTGTTCAGCACTCTGCAGCGCGTGGAACGTTTACACATCAGTTGTGGCTGTGAGGTTCATGGTACTGCGGTTACTCACGTGCAATGAACACCGATTAGTCGGTTCAGAATGCTCCAGTGAATGGAAAACAATGCCATGGTGTGACCTTCTCAACATATTTAAATAAACGAACCATCGGGACAAGTGAGTAGTCTTTCATATCAGACAAGGTTCGTACATCTGTTGCCACACAGCACCACACGTGAATGAACGGAGGCATCACGCACATTGTGAACAAATGGCTTAACCTTATGTCTTAATATATCTCATATCTTCATAATCTTAAAACAGGAATCTTAAACAGGCAGGCGGGAGGGGTGGGAGGATTTAGATCAAAATCAGAAAAGGCATTGCATAAAAAAACATATCTTAGACGTTGAAAGCGGTATGCCAGTGGCATGACCAACAAGTATCACAACATAAATACCGACACAATTAGGAAAAAATCGAGAAGACTGTTGAAAGAAACAAAGGAAAGGTGCAAAGGGCATTAGGAGCTCCAACGTAACAGCAGTTCCTCTGACCCTAGGCGCCAGAGGCGAGCGTGTTATCCTTCAGCGCTGTCCTGTATCGGGACAGGTAGTCACAACTCTGCTCTTACCCCGGGACTGCTAACGACTGTCCCTAGGTCAATCAGTGACTGTGTGTGTGGGGGGGAGGGGGGAGGGGTAGCGGACCCACCTGTTTCAGGTCGGCGGGTGTTGACAGGTAACTCTGTGTCCACTGCATACCGGAGTAAGCGACCCTGTCTGTTCTCAGGGCATCTCTCACCACCAGGAGATCGTACCCACCCGTATCCGCGGCACCTCAGTGCAGGCAGCAGGTCCCCCATCATCAATAACTCACCTGGTAAGTCGTTGGCCACAGTGGGTACCTCTGACCCCAGCTGACCCCGTACCTCAGTGACGGCAGTGGGTCCCTCTGTCCCCCGCTGACCCCGTACCTCAGTGACGGCAGTGGGTCTGTCTCGCCCCGCTCGGTCCAGAAGTGCCGCTCGTGGTTGGTGAACACTCGCCGCAGGTTCTCCTCGATGGAGGTGACGTTGTGCTCGACGGTGTCGAGCTCCAGCGGCGGCCGCTCGGCGCGGCGCCCGCTCGGGTCGCCGATCTGACCGGTGGCGCCGCCTATCTGCCGCACAACACACCAGCGCTGTCGACAGGGCCCGTCCGCGAGCCTCTTTCGCGAGCTGCCGAGATATCAGCCCTGGGGCAATGTTAGTACGTTAATTCTCGAATGCTGTTTGGACTTAGTCAGTTATTGCGCCGTCGAGACAAATTGCACCGTCTGCCGGAAGCACGATGCACGTCCATTGGGCCGCATAGTTTGTTTACAGTTTCACGGAGGACGCCATACTTACCAGACTTACCGCGACGCCCGCCGAGGTAACTGCGAAGTAATTTGGCGTGCCTATCGAGGTAACTTGGGTGACGTCACAGGTTGGTTTATGTATACCGTTTGGTAGAATGTGCCAGTCACAGTCACCTGGAGTGCCTCGCGGGTCAGTTTATGCACCGGGCTCAGACCGGCTAGGTACCGAGACAGCCCAACAAGGCCTCAAGATGAAGGCAGAACATATTTCAAGGCGCAGTGTGCGCCGGATCTTTTTTGCGCCATTACAAGTATATTGCTTTCCTCAGCAACAAGACAAACAGACAGGGTATACATGCACCAGGCACATATGTATATTAAGATATATATCGCTATTTTCAAAATTGTTATAGTACTTCAGAAATAAAAGAAATGAAGCAGAGAGAGGAATAACTTAGTTTTGTTTTTCAAGTTGCCTCACCTTACATTAGGAAAATCCATCTGAAGCCAGCTCTGTGACTGGTCAATTTCACAGGCGCGGAAATATTCGACACAAGCCAATTTCCCTGCTCGGATGCTCTGCTTTGACCGCCATGAGCGGGATCTGAGGCCTTAACGACCTAACCGACCCAAGCAACCCAAACAGGGGGCCTGCAAGACAATACCGGACCCAACCGATACCAACGCCCCAGACCAGAGACCGAAGGAGGCCCTCACCAGGGCGATGACGTCATGCCCCGCCCTCTGACAGTGCAGCAGGGCGACGATGACCAGCAGGTTGCCGATGTGGAGCGAGTCGGCAGTCGGGTCGAAGCCGCTGTAGAAACACTGCGTGGATGCGTTCAGCAGGTCCTGCAGACGCTTCCTGTAGCACGAGGCACATTGTGAACATTATACGGGGGAGTGAAGAAAGAATGAACTGATCGGATGTGATGTGCGGATCCAGCTGATCTCAGTTTGTAAAAGTCGGTTCTCCTGGGTATTCAGATGGCCTTTTGCGAGGCTTGCTAACATGTGCCATAAAAACATTTTACGATTTGGAACCAGGTGATACTCATCTTAACAAAATTTAACGAAACAGTCTGGTCGGCTTTTAACGCAGTACTTGCTGGTGCAGGGAAGGGGGCGCGTTGCAAGTCCACGGATTTTTCTCTGCCATATAACTCCACAGCAAAACGGCGCACGTCGTCAAATTTCCCGTATTACTCCGCACATCAGTTCTTGACATTTTGTTAAAAAGATTTCCTGTTACAGCCCAATCGATCACAGATCCGAATTTGACGTGACACGTGCAATGAGAAGCAATCTCCAGGCCCCGTGACGTGCCCGGTATCCTAATATCCACATCAGTCTACTACCATTTCAGCTGGTGAAATCCGTCCATTGGCTGTAGTTACTGAATGGTGGTGTAACCCCATGCCCCGACCCAGAAAGTGCTGAGTTAAAGACACAATGAGTTGCCACAATAAAGTCCAAGTACTGAAGGATTTTAGTTTGCATCCTCTGAGAAGCCCAAACGACGGCCCATTGGTTCCCAGTGCAGACACGCACCTGTCATCAGGAAAAACCTCAGCTAGCAGTCCTCGGTCGTGGAGATGCATTAGGTTTCTGGTGGAATACATTCTTGCTCTGAGGAGTTCAACTTTGCCAGCAGAGCAAACCCTTAGCAAGGCTGATGGGTGCAGGTGTCTCAAAATCCGCAGCATTCTGAAAAAAGACACCATATGAGATAAGCTTGGAGACCTGAAAGAGGGCATACAAGGTAAATTAACTCAATTTCATGTACTGGATTTTGTCTAAAATTCATTCAGCAGAGGAAAGCAGCTTGGCTCTGTCTGGGACTGGGCAACGCAGCTGACCCATTCTGATGAAACAGAGCTTACATGACAGCTCATCACCTGAACTAACTTTTCATATCAGGAAACCATCGAGAAATGTCAAGGGCGTCTCCAGGAGAAAAAAGAAGAAGTAAATGGCCCAATGTTGTCCTCTGATAAAGGGTGCTCCAGGTGCCTACTTTGGTGCTGATCTTCACAATTTAATCTTAAGTTACCCCCAAGGGATATCTGAACACTACTTCAAGAGCAGCTGACAATCCTGTGTGATAAATTAGGGGAAGAGGCATTCGTCCACATTTGTGGACAATTTTTCTCACAGTTCTGCTCACTACCTGTGCAAATTTTAATGGCACATATGAAACGACATCCAATTTTCGTTTTGCAATGTCAGCAGCAGCTCCAGGAAATCGAAACTGGGAAAGCTTGTAGTCTACTGGAAGTGTTATCCCACAAACTGTCTCATTGAGCTCTGCCCATTCCATCTGGTATGTTCAGGATTAATAAGCAAAGTGCAAAAATGATATGTTGAAAAATATGTGAAATGTCAAAGGCACCTCACGTGCCCTTGTATCACTAATAAGCATGGAAGAAACACTTCTGGGAAAATCCAAACTACCTAAGATATCTCAACCTATATTATGGCACGTGACACTTGAGAAATATGCCCTGAGGCTATCTGAAGACTGCTGGTTGATTTTGTACCCTTTGTTTCTCCAATTATACTACAACTTGGTGTGCACAATGCCCTGCTTCTGTGCTACGTGTCAGCTTAACCTTACATTGCTTTACTTAAAAGGTCACCAGTGAAGGGTTATAACACCTCTTAACCAACTGGTCCCCTGCCATTCATATCTGACACATACTTTTTCTCCACTTTTTAATGACAGAGAGTCTGGCCAATGCTCCTGGACCCTAAGGCAAAGTGAGTCTTAGCCATGTCTTAGGACGGTTTGAAAGTGAAGTGAGGTCATTTGCCTTGACATTGCACAAGCTATGATGGCCAATGATGCAAGATTTCAGGGCAAATGATCCAGAATTTCACACTTTTCACAATTTCACACTTTTATTTTTCACTTTTCAACTTATCCACATATCAATTTTTTCCAGTTCCCCCACATGGTGTTGACCTTCCAGAAATCATGTCAATCCTTGAATATGGAGACCAGAAAACATACATCATGTACCCGTGCACACCACCGGTTGCAACAGCGGCTCCAGCTTTTCAGGAAAGAGGAGTCACCACATTGCATTCATGTGAATAAATAGGAAATTTGGAATCAGTGCCCTAAAAAAAAAACTACATCCATGGTCAAAATAGCTCATCCAAGGCCAGCCAAGGTCAATGTCATCAGTTGACCTTCAGCTGGTCCTGATACATGGTCAGTCATCATTAACCAAACCATTACAGATGAACTAATCTGGGATGGCAAATATGATAATCTAATCTTATGCTGAAATGGAAAAAAAACAGAATGAAGGTTTCTGTACAACTATCCATTCCTTTTCTGCTTATCAGTTAACAATAGGTGTGCATACTGGACAGTGCTCTGCATTATAATACAAGGCAGTAATGGAAAAAACACCACTTGCTATAAAAGTCTCAGTGGCATATCACACATTTACCTTTCCACAGACCACTTTTACCACACATGAGATGCAGAAGAGCATACAAACTTTCCTAGGAATTAAGAAATGGTGGCACTATCTGTATGGTTTCTGAAGGAATTGGAGTTAAATTTTACGGAAAGCAAATGCAACTAGAACTGGCTGTGCCATCTTATCAACAATGCCTCTGCTCCCAGGATGCCCTATGAATTGCATAGGGCATCCTGGGAAGCAGCATAATGTTTCATGACATCAACAGTAAATGACACTACAGACTGCAGGCCCATAAAGGTATGTGCATGGGACATAATGTTGGCCAAAGGTGCAAACCTGTGCTGAACGCACAGTAAAGGATACTAGAGGCTGCAGGCTGATAAAAGATGCAATGAGACTTGGCCTGTCCAACAGAGGTTATGCTGCATGTCCAAATAGGTTAGGAAAGGTTAGGTTTGGTTCAGGCTAGGTGAGGTTAGGCTAATTAAGGTTAGGTTGGGTCAGGTTAGGTGGATTTGGTTAGCTGTCTTGTTAATCTTGCTTAGAATTCACCAACTTTGATTATACTGCTGATGTCATAAGCACCAAAAGTCCTCAACCTTAGAGACTGTCCTTTTTCAATTTGTTACAGGAGAATCCTAACAAAAACCAAATGGACAAATGAAGCAGCAGTCAGCAACCAATGGAGTGACAACATTATCTAGAACTGAACTGATTTGAATTGAAATTGATACTTGAAACTTTCTTCATCTTGGAGTAATATGTCATCCTGCATCATGAATATTTACATTCACACCACCTACTGTAAGATTTTTATGCTATTTAGGCTATTTCCACTGGAAAATAAGTGTTTGGGAAAAATGCATTGCATCACCAACATCTCTATTCAAAAGAAATCTGAAGATTTTAGTACACATCATAATGATTAATAGTAAACATTACTCAAAATACAGCATACCACCAGCCAACACCACATAGCTGGCAATCAATCTATATTCTCACAAAGAAAAATGAGGGTCTTCCTAAGAATATCAATTTTTTTACCATGACTTTGACAGACAAATGAATGCATGAGGGAAAGAATGGATGGATGAATGAATGAATGGTGAACAAGGATTTCTGAATGATAATTATTTGGTTGGCTATTGGCTGTGACATCATGATACAAAAAACAAAACAAGTCTTCAGTATCAGCATGCACCAGTACAGTAGCCTTTTAGAAGCACATGCCATGAACCAAGCACATCAAAACATAGATATGTGGTGCACGTCTTTGCCCTTGCACCAGGCCTTGACACCAACGTGGTTAACATAAACGATGGCGAAATATCTATCATTTGACACCAGCTCTCTACAAGGTAACTTACTTTCCCACCTTGATTTTAATGCGATTATTTTTTGGTTTTCTGGCTTTCTTTTCGACGCATTAATCAGTCTTGACCAATGGCATCGTTGACCTTAGGTGACTGGTGCCTAGTGCTTTTCCTTGACTGAAAAAGACTAGAATCTAAAGATCAGACATTCATGGGACCCAGTGCATGGCTCTTGTTTTGATGTGATTCATTCCACATTCACCGGCACGTCACAAACGTATCTTATGCGCCAGTGCTGTACCAATTTTGATAGTTTGGTAAGAAGAGCTGTTAGCAAATCCAAATTGGCGCATATGTCATGTCAAAAGTCATCGAATTTCGTGACCGTGGCGTGAGACACCAAAGAATATCGTTGAAATATTTATTTCAACGATATTTCACGTCTTTTGTAACTCAAGGTAAAGTCAGCAGTTTTTCTTTTAGACAAATTAGGATCAGATTCAGCCTCGTTTTACCAGGCATAATGGACGGAAAATACACAGCATGTGGCGTAGAAATGGCTTTTTTTATCATATTTGTCAAGACAGCCGACGCTCAGTTCATGCTCAACATGCACCCACCAACCGGCGCAGCCAAAGGGAAGGGGCCTGGGGGCCCGGGTCCCCCTTAGGCCCGCACTTTTTTGCGAAAACCATGGCACATCGTCTTCCCCGCAGGACGTTTTTGTATGATTCCAATTCACACTGGCTCCGCCCTCTCCAAGAAAATCCTGGCTTCCCCCTGCACTCATCACTCAGAATATGCAATAAGAATGCTCGGCTTGTTTTGATGAGCTCAGAAACGCCCCCTTGATGCCGTTCCGATTGCGGCTTTTGAAGTTACGGGAAATGAAATCCGTTTTTCACCTATACTTTATTTCCCATTGGATTAACATGGGACACTTTTGAAATGATTTCGCAGAGCCCTTCGTTTTCGTTTATTTTCGTCTGTGCTGGCCTGACCCTGGCCGCGCAACAGCTAAGGTCCAGTTCCACGCCCAGATAGCCTAATGATGTCGATAGAAGTAATCAAGATGTACCGTAGTAGCTAGACTTGCCATGTTAAAAAAAAGATTGCTCACACCTTCCAGGTCTCTTGGGCATCAAGGCAGAAACAAAAAATCATCTAAACACGTAAACATTTAGCACCGGGGGAAAGAGCTTCGACATTTTTGACCGGTACGCACGCGTACATTTGCATTTCCGATGGCGACACAGACAAACCCGTCGGTAGACGTGTAAATACATACTTCTTCTCCCGGTACAGCACTCAAAAGTGGCCTCGAGAAACACGGGTCAAGAGAGCATAGTAAAGCCCATCACGCAGATCAGTTTTGGCGCCGTGCGTGAAGCCGTCTGCGGACGCTAAAACGGCTCGGTTCAACGATAGCAGAACGCACGGCCGCTAACGCATGAGTGGCGTTAGAACGTGTAGGTGTTAGACCAGCCGTGCCGCCGTCGCCGACTTCGCTACCGGAAAAAAAACCCGGTAACAGCGGGTCTGCTCGCCCGGCGCCGGGGATCGTCGCGGATACGAAACCGAGGATCGCGACGGTCAGCACGTGCGTCCTGCACGCACTAGGCTGAAACCATTGACAAGCGAAACAGCCTCACATACCAACTGCCACGTATCACGTGCTCCCGCCCGCCGATGTCCAGCATTCCAACTTTAGTAGTGTTCCGGCAATTCTGGTTATTCGCCTGGGTACCTCACGCTTCACGTGCAAGCTACTCCTCAATTCGACCTGAATCCATCGAAACTGATCGTGCAGAGTCCGCCTTGCCGAGCCATCACCGCACCAAACTGCCTCAGCCTGCTAAAAAGGACACGGGGCGTCCGCGGCAGCAGGAAAGCTCGGCGACCTATACAGGTCGTCGAAGATAACCGACGAATGCACTCTGATGCGATCCACTCACTCACTGCGACTCACTCATTCACTGATGCGACTCACTCAACCAGAGCTACTACTCTGAGCCCCCGCCCCCCCCCGCGTCTCTCGGTGGCTCAGACTAGGGCGGATGCGGCTGCGACGCCTAATCTCCCGTTGTGTTCCTCTCTGAACGTCTGTCATCTGAACGTCTGTTCACTAACGGCGAAGCTCGAGGAAGTGAATGCGCGTCTATTATCGAAGGAAATGGACATACTGCGTCTGTCAGAGACAGTTCTGACACAAGGTATGTTAGGGGACTTTCTTGTTTTCCCCGGCTATGAAATGTGGCGGGCAGACAGACGACAGCCTCCACGTGGACGGTCGGTGGTGCGCGGTGGCAGAGTGACGATCGTCTGCAGGGATTGTCTGAAGGTGGAGGACCTCGAAATAGAGGATACCGAACGTGCGGTAGACGCTCTCGGGTTGTCGGTGCCCCGTCGCGGGCGTGCTCCGGTGGTCAGAGCCACCTACCGGCCACCGGACAGCGCCGTCTCCAGCTTCCTGAACTCACTTCGAGGCCAGCTGCAGGACGTGATGTCGAAAGGAAAGCCGCTGTTCCTGCTCGGAGACGTCGACGTAGACGTATTGAGTCATAGTCATAGTCATGACACACCGATCGTCGGGATATATCTGCAGCTCCTGACGGAACTTAATCTTCATCAGCTTGTTGATGAGCCCATTCACCTATCGCCCAGACCAACAATACCGAATGATATCATCACGAACCAATCAGACCTGCTCTCGACAGTGCGGGTTCTGGGCAGCGCACTGAGCGACCACCAGCCGGCCGCCTGCTGTGTTCCGCTGCCGAGAGCCCTCAGCGCTCAGGAGACGCACCAGATCAGACGCTGGGACAGAACAGACTGGGACGGCGTCTGTCTCGATTTCCTGCCGACAGACTGGACGCCGTTGTACGAGACAGTGGACGTCGACAGCAGCTGAGCAACTTCATGCACGTCTGGGATGATGTCATCAACCGCTACTGTCCAATGACGCAGGTGCGCTCCGGCCGTAAAAGATGTCGTCCCTGGCTTCTTGACGATCCAGAACTGCGCCAGTTGATGTCTCAGCGTGACCAAGCCAAAGGGGACTGACTCAGTCTCCGCACGGACGATCACCGCGACATCTACCGGAGACTGCTCATCCATGTCAAGAACCGGTTAGAGCGTGCGCGAAAGAACTTTCTATGTGATCAGCTGGCAAGGAAAAACTTTCGTGGCTCTTGGAGTCGGTTTAACCAGTTCGCCAAAAGTGCATCTGCTGGTCACACCGTCTCTTCGAACAATGATCTCGGAACTGTAAAAGCCGACCTGTTCAATGCGTGTTTTGCCAATGTCGGTCTCACCATTGCCTCTGAGCTACGATCTGATGCCCAGACTGTTACACCAGAGGTCCGCCCCCCCCCCCCATGGTGTGCACCGCAAGCTTCGAGCTGAGGCCGGCCACGCTCCCCCAAATGTCAGTTGCCGTACGCTGAATGAGCAGCCCTAGAGCTGTCGGACTGGACGGAGTGCCTATCCTGGCGGAGCGTCGCTGCTTTGATGTTATAGGGCCGCCGTTGTTGCACTTGGTCAACACTTCCATCGTCAGCGGTGTGTTCCCAGAGAGATGGAAGATCGCGTGTGTGGTTCTCTGCACAAGGCCGGTGACCGCAGCCTGGCGAGTAATTACCGACCAGTCTCACTGCTTCCAGTCGTGTCCAAAATCGCTGAACGTGTCGTTTGTACCTAGTTAAAAGACAACCGCTTGTTCAGCGAATGCCACTACGCTCACCGCCGTGGCCATTTTGCGGAGGACGCCGTTCTCGACGCTGTCTCATGGGCAGTCGACAAAATCGATAGCGGCCTGCTTGCGTCGATAACGACGATAGATTTAAGCACGGCCTTTGACAGTGTTGATCACGGCGTCCTGCGGAAGTTGGGATAGTATGGTATTCCAACCCGATGGTTCCATGGCTACCTCAGCGGCCGTGGGCAGATGGTTTGGGCTGGTTCCGAGGTCCGTTCCGTGGGCTTTGGCGTCCCACAGGGATCGATTATCGGACCCATATTTTTTAGCACCGTCGTAGCCTACCGCCCGAACTTTCTTCCCTACGGTTGTCTGCTGCGCTATGCGAATGACACGCAGCTCATCGACATCTCGCTGCCTGACAGTGATAGTTTATTTCGGCTCAAAATTCGCTTAATGGAGTCAGTGGCATCAGTGCACAACTGGTTCAAAAACAGATCTCTGCAGAAAACGCATCAAAAACCGATTTTAGTCTTCTTGGTACCGCGAAATCTTTGGCGAAAACATCCAATTTTCAGTTCAGTTTTGTGGTAGCTCATTTCAGTCCTCGGACACGATCCAAATGTTGGGAGTGACCGTGGACCAGTCACTGACCTTGGACCGACACGTCTCCACAGTTGTGCGCCGTTGCTATGGCATCCTCTCTTCCTTGAATAGATTTCGAAATCATTCTACTACCAAACTCCTCATTCTGATCATTCAGGCCCTTGTTTTCTCTCAAATGATCTTTGTTAGTCTGGGGTAGAGCAGTCGACCATCAGCTACATCGGATCCAAAAAGTTATCAACTTTGTGACTCGGATAGTGGCCGGTGTACGGCACCGCAATCACATCACACCGGTCCTAAACCCACTTCGCTGGTCAAGGATCGGCGAGCTGGTCGTGGAGCGAGACTGCCTGAAGGTGTACCGCGCTCTCCACGATGTCAACGCCCTGGTGACCGCTCAGACCATGTTTACGCGCCGATGTGACCTGGCTGTGCGCGATATCCGCGTGACGCGCCTGGAATGGCTCCACCTGCCGAGAGTGCAGCTTGCCAGCACCTAGAGGTGTTTCGTGTACCGGGCAGCGTCGAAGTGGAATAATTTACCCAGTGAGACACGGCTCTTCCAGTATCTGGGAGTTTAGGGCGGCAGTCCTCGGGTGGAAGACCCAATCTGGGAATTTAGTTTGATCTGTGTACTTTCTTCTCTATTTTAATGCGTATCTTTTTGCCTTATGCCTTTTAGCGGCGTTTTATTTAATGAACTTTTGCATGTCGTGATGTCCAGAAAGAATTGTGCTTGCACGGATGGACACTAAATAAACTAAACTAAACTAAACTGCTCCGTTTGCGTCCCGGCAGTTGACCCCATAGAAACCCCACCCCTTAGTTGACCCCAAAGAGGTGTAAAAGAGGCGCACGCGCGCTGCGGGTGACCCATTGCACCCTGCCCATTACATGGGAGCCACTGTACTGGTCTATCTAACAACCAAATTTCAGCCGCCTAGGTCACTGTGCCCGGTATTCGGAGGTCCCCGAATCCAAATCGAAACACGTGCCTGCGGATCATCACTTGGATCCCACGTGAGGCACTCACGTGATCGTGATCGTGATCACAAAAACACCTGCCCGCAAGTTGGGCCCGTGTTGTCATCAAGGCTTGAGTCAACAACACCCGCCGTTTGGCCTTTACCCATGACTGATTGAACTCTGCAGAGGTCCGGCACGTGCCACACTCCACGAATCCCTTCGAAATCTACACCACAGTCTGTCCGCCAAGTCGGCGCACCCGATGGTGCCACTTGTGTCCGATCGCGACACAACTAGCAACACAACAACAACAACAACCACACAACACAACAACACAACACGTCTGGCGTCCGGGCGCCAGACGCTCCGAAGCGTGGATTGACCGGAAGAACCGTGGGACTAACACCTCGACCTGGAATTTTGTTTTCCTGCGACTGCCTTGTGCCTTGCTTTCTTGGTAAAAGCTACAATGCTCGCTTTCAGCTCCTTCCATTTTGAATCACCAGAATAATCCTGTTTTCTCCGGGGAAATGTAAAGAAACGGCTCAAGACACGTCACTCAGTCCGCATCATTTGACGCAAAATAACGGCTCATTTCTATTTCACGTCAGCACGAATTATTACGGTCACTAGAGAACGCTGACATAAACCGGGAGTCAGTTCAGTGAGGATACTCTTGGATCGATGCCGCGTTGGTGTGTCCGTGAAGTTAGCAACGAAAACAAAAACGAAATTAGCAGCAAGAACAGATGTCGACGAAAACACGTTTCAAGCTCATGTAACATCCAGGGATTACGAATGTGAGGTTCGTTTTCATCTAAGTCAAAGGGTCAAAGGTCAAGGTCAAATAAAGCATCCTAAAGGTATGTCCTTAGGTAAAATTTACGCACACCTTTTTACGGGTAGGTAGCGCAACCTATCACTAAGTAATGCGCAGCAATAGATAAAGTTCATGACAGTCTAGGTGGGTCATCCGCCGAAATCGACCTCAAGGTCAAAGGTCAAGGTCAGACTGAACATTGGGTATTTACGTACCTTTTGACCAGTAGGTGGTGCCGTCTACCACCACGTGAGGGACACCAATAGATAAAACACATAAAAATCTACCTGGGTCATCCGACGAAATTGACCTTGAGGTCAAAGGTCAAGGCGAAAATGATCGTTGAAGATCTACGCACTTTTTATGGGTATGCCAGGGTACAGTTATGTCAGGGTGCAAACAAACATTGGAAATTTACTCATATTTTTAAGAGGAGGTGACGCTTCTTCGCACTGCGTGATAGGCGCCAATAGATAGAGCAATGAAAATTTAGGTGCGTAATTCCCTGAAATTGACCTCAAGATGTGACGTCAACGTCAAAACGAGTGTTTACATATTACATGCCTTTTTACCACGACTGGGCGCAACCTACTACGAAGCGATGGGCACCGGAAGATAGATCACATAAAAATCTAGGTGGATCATCCACCGAAACCGACCTCAAGGTCAAATGTAAAGATGAAAACGAGCGCTAAAAACTTTGTCTTAACGAATAGATTGTTAGTGATAGATGGCGTCACCTACTCGTAAAAAGGCACATTATTTTTCAACGCTCGTTTTGACTTTGGTCTTTGATCTTTGAGTAAATTTCAGCGGATGACCCATCAAGATTTTAATCTACTTCATCTATTGCGGCCTATCACTTGGTTTTAGCAAACTCCAGCTATTCGTAAAAAAGTACGGAAGATTTCAACGATCATTACGACCTTGACGTTTGTCCTTGAGACGAATTTTGGCGGATGGCCCACCAAGCTTTGTATGTGCTCTCTTTATTGTCACCTATCACTTAGTGATGGGTGAAATCACCCACTCGTAAAAAGGTACGCAAGTTTTCAGCGCTCGTTTTTACCTTGACTTGCGACCTTGGGGTCAACTTCGATGGACGATCAACCTAGATTTTTATGTGCTCCTTCTATTGGTGTGCATTGCGTGGTGGTAGAAGGACCCATTTGCTTGTAAAAAGGTACGTAAACTTTCAACACTCGTTTTCACTTTGACATATGACCTTGAGGTCAATTTCGGGGGATGGCCCATCTAGATTTTAATGTGCGTTATACGTTGGTGCTCATCATTAAGTGGTAGGTGGCGCCACCTATCCGTAAAGGGTACGTAAATTTTCAGTTCTCATTTGTATCCTGACCTTTGAGCTCAGGGCCTATTTTAAGGAAAAATGACTGCGGGGGCAATTTTGCTAACGAGAAACAATGGCCGAGCCCACCCACCCCGGCATTTGCGTTATCCTTGTAGAATTTTGTCCACTTTATATATATGTATATATGTATATATATATATATATATATATATATATATATATATATATATATATATATATGTATATATATATAAGGGCGAATGACAATGAACACTTTTCCAGTGTTCTCTCAATAACTGATATCTCTTTTGGAGGAAATCATGTGTGCAAAATATGGCATTGGTTCAACACAGCCACTTTCACACGAAGATTTTATGTCGTTTGTGCTGGATTTTATTTTATTTCGATGAAATTCGCGCCGGCTTTTGTGCATTCCGAGCCCATTCAAGTCAAAGAACACCATTCCATTTATCCCCAACAAGGACTCATTCTCCATGGACTTGTGATCCCTGGGAGATTTGTTCAGGGAGAAGCGTGTCCCAAATGCCCCCAAACGTGTTTTGTGCTTCAGTTTTTTAAACCAAGCACACGATATGCATAAAATGCACATTATAGTACTCCTTTTGACACACTGGATCGAAAGACACTTCGCATTCTGTCTCAGGTCATAGGTCACTGGCCCTGTCGGCAGCAGTGTGGCTTAGGTGGGAATGATACTTCAATCCTCTTAGTGGTCTCAGGGTTCTGGCGACGATGCTATTCGACGACTTGCAGCAGGTACTGCTTTTGCCTTTCATCCTTCGTCAGTACCTTGTTGTACACTTGGATAACAGCCACAGCTCGTTCGGCGAAGTCGCTAACTACCTCTATCCCGCACAGGACTTCCTTAGCGTTCTTGAAGCCAGGTGTTGTCTCCCAATCAGCGGGATCGGCGGCAAACAAGTCCATGTTGATACCCTACGCTTTCAGGTTGCCCACCGACTTTGCGGTAATGAAGTCGACGATGATCTTCCTCGCACGAACCTCCTTTGCTGCGAGATCCACGTGCGCTCGCTGGGAGGACTCTCCGATCCCTGTTCCTGGAGTGCCGCAATCCTTCTCTTCATCTCACATGGCACACCTTCGTCGAAGAGCGACACACCAGCCAGTTCTTCGCTGGGGTACCATGATAGATGAGTGTTATAATAAATTATATGTCGTAAAAAGTCATAATAGATAATAGGTGATTAGCAAACTCCTTGGAGATCCCCTTCGAGATTTCAGCATTCAAATCAGGCTTTGCAGAACGGCCAGGTTGTGCACGGGAGCGTTGACCGCCGATGAAGAGCAGAACCATGCACTGACGTACAAAACAACCATGAAAGAGACGAAATGCTTGAGTGCTCCCAATTCACTGAGAGTCACGGAGAACTGATGGCAAAGCAAGAAGATCTGGATCCCGCAGATTGTGCGCCCCATCCATCTGACAGATGGAGCCATCCATCTGGCACGTTGGAGAGCACCTGGTTTGGGAACTTGATTCCCCGTGGAGGTTCTTGACCAAAGGGGATGATCGAGACCTCAAAGAACTCACGATAATCATCGCTAGGCTGGATTTCAGTGAGCTTCTCACGGCAGAAGGCGACAACACGATCCTTGGAGGAGGAAAACGTCTCGGCCACTGCTGGCTCCAGGTCTTCATACATCATGAATTCAAACTTGCTCCAATCAATCTGCCTCCATCTCTTCTTGAAGCTCTTGAACAAGGAGATTGCGGTCCCGAAGACGGACCGAAGCGCGTGGAGAAAGCCGCCTCTGCCACCAGTTCGAAGATATAATGACAAGCGAAGTGAATAGGCTGCCACTCAAGCTTCTGTTGAAGAAGCGTGCTTGCTCCCACAACTTGTCCAGTATTGCTGGAGGTGGTGTCGAAGCTCATGCCGACGACCTTGTCCGAAACCTCCCAGTCTTCCAGACAATGCGCGACAACGTCGGTTGGCGTTGTTCCGGCTCTACTTGCAAGCTTCGGAACACCGAAGAGCTTGGCGACACCTCTTGAGCGGTTACAGTGACAGGAGTCGATCCACCTTTTCCTTTCCATCGTCAGTTAACAGTTTGCCGTCCCAGTGGATCTCCAGATTGGGTGGCGCGGAGAAAGAATGCTAGGTTTCGTCCGCAATGGCTTTCCTCTGCAATCTACATGCTCGCCTGGCCGAGCTTCTATGATCGCCAGTTCAGAGGAGTCGTGGCCGAGGGCCGAAGCCGTCGCCGATGGGAAGTGGATTGCAGAGCGATCATTGAGCTTGGCCCGATCGAGGGCTGCTGCCAGACCAGGAGTGGCGATGTTCTTGGCTCTCCTGCAGGGCCGCTTCGAAGGCATGGCCAAGGGCTGAGGGTCACCCTGATCTGTTAGTTGTGTGTTGTCGGTCGACGAGTATTCCAGCTGGGCAGTTACCTCCTGCTCGACCTGCTGTTTAGTCTAACGGCGGGCCCTTTAAAGCTTCGGCCTTCTGTTGTCGTTGAAGAGCTCGCTCCTCCTTCTCAGAAGGGAACTTATCGAATAACACCATGACGCCTCGGCGACCTGGCTCCCTTTGGGCCTGGAGAATGTCTTTATCCTCTTGGTTTTGATGATCTAAATGGTGCCGACAAAGGCAAGGTCAAAAAGGTTTTTGAGGTTGTCCCTAAATCCATTCCTCTTGTCAATTTCCGGGGTAGACCTCCAGCATTTGCCTTTGATGACAGCTTGGTACTGGTCAAGCTTCCTGTTGAGCTCCTTTATCACGTTCCGCTCCGGTGCAGTGAGAATACGGGCTTTGTTCAGCACCTTCATTTCGCGGACGATCTGTGTTTTGACCTACCTCTGGGTAAGCCTATCCACACGGTGGGACTGAAAACATTGCTGCAGCACTTCTCCCCGCGAAGGCAGTTCTGAGCACCGGTCAACCAAAGTTCGGCTTTTTTCTCTTCGTGCAGCCATAGTGGCACAGACTTCCGTTATAAAAGGTGCTTTCTGCATTGACGCAGGTGGTCCTTAAATATCCTGACGTCTAAGAACGCGCGGGAAATTGCGAGACCGGCACCGTGGATTACCGTGGCATGGCAAGGTCTGGTACTTCAAATATATGTCACAGTCTGCAAACGATGGCCAGAATATTGACGAGATGTTGCGGCAGCTTCGATTCTTCCCTAAATGAGGCAGTAGGTTGCCTGTCCGGTATAGTTTCTGTTGATCTAATCTATCCCCAAAATGCAGTTTCTCACCGAATTTTGGCCATATGTTTTTCAACACTGCGCAAAAGTGCAAAAGCTGTCCCAACACAGGCAGAACAAACTGCTCCATTTTCACATGATCGGCCCCAAAATAAAAAAGCCACCTCAAATTGAAATATTCGCCTTAGCCCGGCCTCGGTGAGATATCATCAACACTCGTCATTATCTGCAGTCTGGGCTATGTCATGTTCGTGAAGCAGATGAAGCTTGCTCATGGGATACACAAACCCATGCACAAGGAGCAGCAAGAGTGACGGTTTTAATATATGACTGATTAATTTTCCGTTTCCCTCGCGTAAAGCTCGGGTTTAGCCGCCTAGTTCAATGAACTTCTACCAATTAGGTACTGGGGTTTTAGTAGGGTTTTCGGATCAGGATGATTGATGATGACTGCAGCACTGCTGGACTGTTACCGCATTCATATAAATATTATCTCACCAAAACGAAATCGCCCTGACCACCAGCTCACCCTTCAGTTTTCTTGAGCTTGAACACATCAAAGATGGTCATCATCATTTTTAACGTGCTTACGATGCAATGAAACGCCTTGGACGCCCACCAGACAACCGTGGCATCGGGTGCCGGCGTACTAATTACGAAACACGCTCGCCAGCGGTCACTAGCTGTGCCTGCAATACGTATTATGAAGTGATGCTTCTAAGTGTTCCCCCACATTACTCAATGATTCAACATATCCTTCGTTGATAAGATGCTGCTTCGCGAGACTCTCGTGCGCAGCGCTTTATGGAATACTCTCCTGGTTACGCTAGTACACCTGGCTGTTTTTTTTCTTTGCATGGGCAAAGGCTCTTGACTGGGGGGGCAAAGTGTCCGACTGAGGGGGCATTTGCCCCCCCAGTTAACATGTTAAAATAGGCCCTGTTTGAGCTTGAGGCCAGTTTTGGCGGATGACTCACCTAAATTTTTATATATTGTATCTATTGGTGTCCACCACGTGGTGGTGCATGGCACCCCCTACTTGTACAAAGCACGTAAATTTCTAACACTCATTCAGGCCTTGACCTTTGACCTTGAGGTTAATATCGGCGGATGACCCATCTAGACTTCATATGCTCTATCTATTGGTGCGTATCACTTAGTGATAAGTGGCGCCACCTACTCGTAAAAATGCACGTAAGTTTTCAACTTTACTTTTGAACTTCACCTTTGACCTTGAGGTCAGTTTTGAAGGACAATCCTCCTTGACTTTCATGAGCTCCATCTATTGGCGCGCATGACTTAGTGATAGGTGGCGCCACCTACTTGTAAAAAGGTAAGTAAGTTTTCAACGCTCGTTTTGGTCTTGACCCTTGACCTTGAAGCCAATTTCGGCGAATGACCTACTTAGACTTTTACGTGCTCTGTCTATTGGTCCACATTACTTAGTGATAGGTGGCGCGACCTGCTCGTAAAAAGGTACGTAACTTTTACCTAAGTACATACCTTTAACATGCTTTATTTGACCTTGACCTTTGACCTTGTGACCTGACGTGGAAACGGACCTCAGCCTGAATTCCTGGATGTTATATGACCTTGAAACGTGTTCTCGTCGGAATACCCCATAGTTGCTGGTTTTGTTTTTGTTTTCGTTGCTAACTTCACGGACATCGCAAGAGCTTCACAAACATCGTAAGGTTACGTATGCTCATGTAGAGGCTTTGCAGTCTCGCGTTAATGTCGTGTATATGACTGTGGTCCGTCCCATATGCGTGTTATGACAGTCGTTCCTACTTAGGGACGATTCGAATAATCCACATCACGGCGCAGTTTTCAATGGAGACTAGAAAGGCTAACTAAAATCATTCTTATGCTAGCATTGGTAACATGAGTGCCAGAGCAACAGGAAGGCATATTGCTCTATAGTTGGGGAACGGCGCTTGGCTGGTTCCCCGACTGTGGTTTGTTCCCAGAGTCTGTCTCCTTCAGAGGTAAGATAAAAAGGCAAACGCTAAACTGTACGTGTGTGTTTGTAGGCGATTCCGACGGTAGGCATTCTTATCGACCCCATTAGATGGTTTTCTCACCGGTAGGATTCTACTGGAGCATGAGGGGAATGTGCCATTGTGTAAAACCATGTTCCTGTAGAAATACAAGCTTTTCGACGTAGTTTCGTAGTTAACTGTTGCTATGTCACATGCTGCTGTTGCCGCTACCGATGGGCTTGTACTGAATCCCGCATTTGATGCCTGGTCAAATGCACAGTACACGTGCACTAAGACATTCAATGGTGGCCGTGTTCATACCACTCTCGAGCTCTGTAGGCAGGAAACGACGCGGTGGCTGAGCTGCAGGTCAACGGCTGGGAGAAGAGGTAACGGCGAGTTTTCGTCGTGTGTCTTTACATGCGTCGCTGTACTTCGGGCTGCATGCAGTCTTTCAAAAAAGGAGAGAGGGCAAAGTCCTACCTCTCTGTGCTCGAGTCCAAGGAACTGAATGCACTGTATTTTGACCCCAACGAAAAAGAACAAACAAACAAAATAAACACTTCTCAAAAGTAGCTATCTTCTGTTTTACAGCGATAATCCAAAACCAGTGGCTCATAGTCCACCTGGAATGAGCCTCCCCAAGTCACGCCAAGAAATCGCCACGGACACGACAAAACCAAACAGCGCCGTCACGTCTCCACCGAGCAGTCGTTCCGACAGGAGGCCGCGGGTGACTCCATGTCGCGGTCGCGCCGTCGTGCCCGGCGGCGGCGGCGGCGGCGGCGGCGGCCGTCTGCGGCCGGTGGTCCGTCGTCTCAGGCCCGGATCACGCACCTGTAGCCGGAGCGCGTGATGCTGTAGTCGGTCCGGAACACGAGGTACAGGTACGGGGCGTTCTGCACGACCGGCGAATGGTGGCCGCAGAACCGGCCGCCGCCGTACACGTACAGGTAGTCGTAGCGGCAGCTGCTGTGGTACTCCAGGTCGAAGTGCGGGCAGTGCATGTGCAGGTGGTGGCCGTGCCTGGAGCGCAGGTAGTAGTAGCAGTAGTAGTGGTTGGGGTAGTTTCCGGGGTGGCCGTGGGACTGGATGTAGAAGGTGCCGGTGCCCAGGAGGTACTCACCACAGCCAACCAGGGTTCTGCCGGAGCCACTGTCCTTCAGGCTGAGCTGTGCTCCGTCAGCATCAGCTTCCAGCTGGTCCGTCCCCCAGGTGCCGTCAGTGGCGTTGAACTGCTTCCACGAGATTCCGTCGGCAGACATTTCCGCGTTAACTTCGTCCAGCGTTTCGGCGGCAGGCGACGCTTCTTCGTCCCACTTGCGGCCGAGTTTATTGTCCGTGGAATTCCCGTCCGGGGGCATTTTCACTTCATCATACCGACTGTCCGCCGCGGACAGGGCCACCGGAAACGCCGCCAGCAGGCCGACGATCAGCAAAGGGGTCATCATCCTTCCTGCTCTGTTCAGACTATGGTAACGTTTCAGGGAATTGTAAGCTTTTATACAAAAATGCGGCGCGAAAGTGTTCGCTGGTCGAAAACACGTCTATTAATCGTTCTCGGACATGACGGGGAATCAGCAGCAAAAGTGCAGACCGGCGGTAGAAAAAGCGAGAGCTATCCGTCTGCAACAACTGCGAACTGTCCGAACCATGTCGTCTGCCGACGTAATTCATATCTGTATCGATCACATTTGCGAGAAACGCGATGAAAACAACTATCTCGTTGTCGCCGACGAGTCGAAATCTGTTTTCGGTCGTTCGACATCTCCGATGACTGGCAAAGTCGGTCGCGGTAAACAACGGCTGTTGTGTAGCGCTTTCATGCGGCGTCATCGGCTCAACATGTGGCCGCGGAGCTGGCGCCGCACACTTGGCTGCGGGCGCGACGTTGAGCGAAATCGACGATCGCTCTTCTCTTCTGCTCCAGCCCTCTGCACAGTCTGTCAGTTGGCAGCAGCTAGTGGCCACAGCGGGTAAATTCTGGCCTGGCTTTCTTTAGCTAACATGAATCTGTTTCACGGTGTGCGGACAACCAGAACCCCATACAACAAGCTTTCATTGCAGACGGTGGCTGTTGTGTTTCCGTCGGCGCAAGGAGACGATTTAATAATGGAATGTAACTTCGAAATAGCATCCAGTCGTATGTTCAGCAAATCCGGTGACCTGCAGGTTTATGAGACGGAGCAACATGTTATGGCTGATCACGTTACGCTGTCACTGCGACATATGAGTAGGTGGTTTTCTCGTAGCGTTAAACGATTGGGGCCGCAGGGTGAAGGTCCACCTCTTTCTGGACTGAGCGGTCAGCTGTTGCGTGGCTGGCCGGCGACGGAAGTCGCGGGGAGTCGCCGGAAGTGATAAGTTAAAGGCAAACATATCAAGAGGAAATATGAATACGGTGGCCATGCGGAGATAGTGTGGCCATTCGGTGTCCGCGAGCACTAGAACCGGACAATGCGGAAGACGCGTATGTGGCGGCCCGGAAGGCAATATTTCACTGCAGGCTCTGATCAGCGACATTTATTTCTAGCATACGGATCAACTTTCATTGCCAGCAATGCACACTGCATCATTAATAAAAGCGAAAGCCATACCGTGTGGATCCAAAGCCACACCGTCATGCGGCACG
Source organism: Capitulum mitella (assembly GCA_030062745.1). NCBI lineage: Eukaryota > Metazoa > Arthropoda > Thecostraca > Pollicipedomorpha > Pollicipedidae > Capitulum > Capitulum mitella. Next base: position 576,825 of record CP099852.1, on the reverse strand, counting down.
ACTAAATGACGTCCTCCGGATGGAAAGACAATACGAAGCTGAACGCATGACCTTGAGCCCCGCACGACACGCGTACAATGTGCCATCTCCCGTCGCCTTTGCTCAGTGGCAGAGAACCAGGACCTTGTAAAGAATGTCATAAACCTAGGAATCGTGAGTTCGATCCTCGCAGGCGGCATTTTAGGGCTTCATGCGACAGAGCGACGACACGCGGTTGCACAGGCCACACGCGATGAACGGACGGGCGCACGCTGTTTCAGCGAACGAGCTTGGAGGAATCCTGCAAATTTATGAGGTCGCACAGCTTCGGCTGGCTGCGACATATTCGCTGCGCGTCGTGACACGGAGGGCACTGTTTCACCCCGATCACCGAGCAGCAGTGGGGGTGGATAATGTATGGTCGAGAGAGGGGGGGAGGGACAAAACGAAATTTCGACGTCCTATTCAAATAAGGATATTGCCCACGGCTGATACGGCGGGTTTAATATTAGCATGTTTGCTTGGAAACCCAAGTATCTGCCAGGATAAAGAATGCTGCTTATTTCCATAATCATGATATTTTACATTCTCAAAAGACTTTAACATCAGTCCAACAAAAAACAAATATTAGAAGACAGGATACTGCAGCTTACTGCAGTAGCCCCGTTTCCATGACAGGATTGGATTACAAATCGGATTTCCTTCGGGAGGGGAATCGGGATTGCAGGGTGGCGTTTCCATGACCATACACAGCAAATCCGGATTACATCTGAGATTTCAGGGTCCGGATTACGTCGAGAAATCTCGGATTCGCCGTCAATTATAGCGCATATGGGACATTTCCCCGCAGGGCGTACATCTATTCCATTTTAGATTACCAAATGGGCTGAGTTTGTTGTAAAGGACTGGTGTTAAGTGAGATTTGAGAACGTGGTAGTGACAGTTTGTCTTTTTTGTCAACAAGCCGCCAACAGACAAGAAATTGATTTCTGCGCTAGCTTCCCTTCACAGGACACCAAAACAAATGCGGCGCTTAATGCTGCCATATGTTTGCAGTTCACGGGTAATCCAGTCGCATCAAATCAAATCGCAAAGTCCTCTTTTTTCAATCCGGATTACAAATCTAATCCGGTTTGCTAAAAAAGCATTTCCATAACCTATGAAATCAGGATCTGAAGGAGAATCCGGATTTGCCAGTGCCATGTGAACGGGGCTAATATCTTGACTATCTTTACTGGATACTGCATTCCCGCACATTCGGTGCTACAGATCGTGATTACATAATGCTCTTGAAACCGCGGGGGTGGCTGGCCACGCCTCTGTTCAAAAGCGCCACCAGATACGCAGAGGCGCACCTTTGCGGTCGGGCAATTCGCGCTCACCACCCATAGTCAATTCTAAACCGGGCGTGACAGAGCAATGAAACAAAGACGAAAATGTAGCTTCTAAACACCAGTCCACACTGCCCCTCGACATGGTTCCAAGCCAAACACTAGTGGATTCAAACTGCAGAAGATGGTTTTGGTTCATGTTCACCGACGTTAACTACCCGTTTTCATGGAGCATGGCCTTTCCGCAAGGAAAGCTGCTTTGGAAATTGGAGTGTTTCGAAAAACGATATCGAGAAAATAGAAACACATGTCGATGGCGGCAAAGCAGGATTGCGACCCAGGATTTTTCTCTTTTTGTGGTACTAGGGTACCTGTTCCCATGTGACTGCTAGTACACTTTGCCGTGGTATGTAATCTCTTAACGTCAAAGTCCATCATTTCCGCAGCAAACGTACACAAATCAAGTCAAAGCGCAACAATGACGTTGGCAAGGAGGAATGCAGAATTTTCATGTGGTTGCATGGTTGATTTAGTGTTATCAAGGCCCCCAAAAACTCAATATCGCAATGTCTGCATCAGCGTGCTGGATTGCCAAGCTATATGGCCAGCGCAGAAGAAGGAATCGTTAAATGGGCGCCGAATTAGCCTACATTTTGTTTTGTCAAACCCACATAATAAAAAAAGACTTGCTTGCTTATTACCATAGCTCGGAACTCCCGATTCACATACGTACGGATTTATTGACAAACCGGAACTTGAACGTAAACAAGAAAACTGCGCATTTTCCCCTAGCCCCCATTGACCGCCATTTGACCTAACGCCATTGAATGGGAATAGGAAACCCTTCTTCACCTTGCCAATGCCAATCGATACCTCTGTATCGCACATCGGGAACTAAATAAACAAAAAATTAAATAAATAAATAATACTGAGATCACAGACAATCGTAAAATTTATAGTTTTTTGGGAATATTCATATATACATACGCTATACATGCATCAATTATCGTCGGGAAATGTAAGAACATTTCATTTACACCCCATTACAAATAAGTCAGGTACTTCGGGCGTGTCAAGAAGGAGGGACATAGGTATTGTTTAGTTGGCCTCAGTGTCAAATACCAATTAAAGGTCAAAATAACCGGTGGTCATCATCCTAAGGCGTATTATCTTAGGAATTATGAGATCGGTTTTTGGTTACATGGAACGTTCATCGACAGCCTTGCATTATGGGACCTCCAAAAACTACCCCACATTCTTCATATAGTTATGGGCTAATATAATTCTTTCTGTGACGTAAACTGACGCCGCAATCAAAAAGCGCGAATGACAATATTTCATCTGTGATCAACTGGCATTGTAAAATACTGAAGGAGGCCTGATTAAATGACTTTTAACACATACATTTTGGCTTCATTGTTCATCTTTTGCTCAACAACGATAACGCGAAGTTTAAATTCGAGACATCAAGGGTTTTGAAGAGTTATTGCCCGCCGTATGCAGTATGGATTTACCATATATGGTTGTAACTGCAGTTCTGATGTCTGCATAAAAATGCCAAGCCCTACAAGCCATTTGTTTTCTAAATCTAAAAACACCATTTCCTCGCTCGAACTGGATGACATTGATAACCAAGCAAGGCAATTTCGGTACGCAAAAGTCGCGTGTAGTTTGCACTTGGCTCCGGATGCCTAAGGGAGTATGTGGCAAAGGGTACCGGACATGACTGTGTAACGAGCTTGGAAAATTACGCTGAGGTTGATATCAAGTTTCAAAGGGTAATGGCGTGTTGCGTGACGTTGGCGGTCCAGTTTACTGGGACCATCAAACAAGCATGTTGTCGTCATGCGTCGTGATTAACATCAGCGGCTATCAGTATGTCACCGTCGACAATTTCTAGTGCTGGCCATTCACCCGTCATCTGTTCTTTGTAATCTAATCGCAATGATAATTGTCGTTTGTGCCAATACATTGCATTTCTTCTGCCAGCAATGCTTTTCGTTCCGATGAAAAATACAACGAACATGTGTCAAGGTATACTTCAGAACTACGAATAAGCCATTTCCCGAATATGCGCACCAAACTCAAAGTGAAATGGTAAGCGTTTCGGCCGTGGGCTTTCTTCTTTACCGAACGGATAAATCATTACTGCAAAAATCTTAATTTAGGTTCAACCATGCAGCGCTTTCTAATGCATTTTGCTATGTCCGGCATGTGGTGAAACCTGGTTAAACATTTCTGTCATGGTTAAAACGTTAATCTAGAAATGTTAAATCACACCTCTAGAGAGTTTAGTGGCGTTCATTTGCTGTGGACAGTGTCTTCGAAGCTGATCATGTCATTTAAAGTTCGATGCGTATATTCGGGAAGTGGCCTTGTCGTTATTCCGAAGAAAAAGCTTGACGCCTATTCGTTGTATTTTTCATTAACAGGAAGAACATTTCTAGCAGGACGAATGCAACGTTTGACACCAACGATCACTGCCCAGGCGGTCGGACAGGAAAGAACAGGTGACGGCGTAATTTAGGTTCAAGGTAATTTAGGTAATTTAGGTTTAAGACGGGTGACGGCGAGCACTGGAAGTTGTTAATGGTGACATGCAGGCAGCCGCTGATGTTAAGCACGACTGGACTCCCCAGGCCAACTTACGAGAAAATATTTTGTGAAAATCGCAGTGGTAATGGCATGTAGTAAAACTCATACTACATTGGATCGGCTATAATAAAAAACCCTGTGTTTTCTTGAGTTTTGACCTCGAACTATCGCGCGCGGTCGAAAAAAAAATTCGGCAAACACCTCAGTTTTAACGCATTGTTTAATTCGTCCTTATGCCATACTTGATGTAACTATACCGCACGTGTTAACATTCTTTGCTCTCTGCGGCACGTGGTGGTCGAGCAGATAAATTACATTTTGACGTGCAATAACACAATAACATATATCGCGACACAAGCATTTTGAATAGTTTCTACAAAGAAAAAGCAACTGAATTCAAATTAGACAAGAAAACCATCATGGTTTTTTAGGTAGTTTGAAAGGGAAGGCCATTCAAGCTACCAAAAATATTCCATTCCATTTGTGAGACATTCTTAGTTGGCATATTTTGGAAATTCTGTTCCATCTTTTGCAAGTCTGGGCAAAGGGCATAAAAATGGCTAAGCAAAGAAAAGTGGAATTCAGAGCAAGTTTGGTGTAGGGCTTAAAAATCGCATCATTCAGTCTGTGCGTAATGGCCATTACAAACGCCTGCAGTTCATTTAGGACCGTTTCTGACAGTCCAACGTTCACGACTTGAAATGCTCTAAATGACAGCAATTAGACATGAACTCCGAGCTGAAATACTGAGCGCTGGCCGAACACATAAGTCTTTGTCTGTTTTTGTGATGCTGAAATTTTGGCACGTTTTCGGTCGCGTGACATCACAGAACTGTCGACCAGAGAGTTCCTGGGTAGGCGGACGCTATACATTTTCATGCCAGTTTTGAAATGGGGCGTAGGTGTGGAGCTTTGTGCAATTCTCCCTCTTAAGACACGGTTTTAGTTACTGCAGTCCCTTTTTTGTAGGTCTCTTCCAGATGTTTCGAGTGCGCGACATCAGAATCAGAGTATTTACATTAGTGGTGCGCGACGTAATGACCTTTACCTTATTGCACAAATGTAACAGATGTGGAGCAATGTTACCCAAATTTCGGAGCAAAGCAGGGCACAGAGTTCTGGTAAGCTAACCGACCTTGACTGCCACCGCAGCCCGAGGCCAGGCAAAAAAAAAATACGGTATATAACATATATAATATAAATGATAATAAGGCCAAAATCTCGGTCTTTAAAACCGTTTAATCCGACCTCTTGCAATATTTTGTAATATCATTTCATCACAAATGAAATATTCTCTTCCGTGTTTTTCGAATGTGGCGTCAGTTTACGTCACAGCAAGAATTATATCAACCAATGACCATATGAAGAAAGCGTGATAGTTTTTGGAGGTTCCACAGTGCATGGCTATGGATGGACGCTCCGTATGACCAAAAACCGATCTCATGGCTCTTAAGATAATATGCCTTAGGATACTGACCTCTGGTCATTTTGAGCTTTGAGTGACATTTGATACTGAGGTCAACTAAACAATACCAATGTCCTTACTCCTTGACACGCCTGAAGTACCTCTGTTATTTGTAATGGAGTATAACTGAAATGCAATAACTTCTTGCATTTCCCCGCAATAATTCATACATGTATAACATATAATGAGTACCCCACAAAAACACTATGAATCTGACCTTGTCCTGTGATTTCAGTACTATTCTTTATTTTTAGATCCTGATGTGCGATACAGAGGTATCGATTGGCGTTAGCATCATTCAGTTTTGTTCATTAGTTCGAGCTACACCGGGTGGGGAAGCTCCCTCTTCTCATTCAATGGCGTTACGCCAAATACCAATCAATGGGGGCTAAGAAAAAATGTGCACGGGCAGCCTACCGGCCCGTAAAGGGACCTTGTGTTGGCCGCTGAGGGGAGACCCTGCTCCTGCTGTCCTGAAGAGAAGGCTCAGTAAAGGGTCCTCTCAAGTTGACCACTTAAGGGCTCCTGAACGTCTGCAAAGGAATATTTGCAGCTTCGAATCTCACTCATTCGAATATCACTTCAAAGCTCGTGATTACGAAACAAAGGCAAAACAAAACATACAAAACAACAACAAAACAAAACCTGTCGCACGATGAGGCCCAGTGGTACCAGAGTCCCTCCAGGCAAAAACCTACCCTCCCCCTTCCCATTTACAAAAATTAGTCCGCCACTTAGGTTCGCCGGTGGTTGCGAAATGAGCACAATGCATGCTGTCGAACGAGAGGGCCCCGAAGTCGGCGGCCTGCCGGCCGAATGCTTACCTCCCAGAAAATCCGGGGTGCGCCTCTGGTTTTATAATCCAGAAGATAGGGGAGATTTGGGTAACATCGGACGACAGGTAATTTTGGACTTCCTCGTTTCTCCGGCACGATTAGTCTGACTCCCGAAATGTCTTTATTTTCGGAATGGGCGACGATCCAGTGCACCTTTTTGCTGCGGGTCTAAGGTGAATACTTCTTTTCTTGAATTCACTGTTTCTGCTCTAAAAATTTCCGGTTTTCTGACACTTGCTATCATATTACGCTCTGTTCGTACATTTGCTTCATTTTAGACCTGGCTGCAAATGGCTGAAGCCATTTACTGTAGTTGAAGTCTCGCCCTCATGCCGTACCTTTCAGGCACGCAGCCAGGATTTTCCTCGGGGGAGGGCCAAATGTCAAGTTTTGTCGCATGCCACTGGCATGTTACGGAATTTATAGGAGAAAACGGAGCAATTATGTGTAATTTACATCATATTTAATGCACGGAAAACATATAATGTTTGCTTTTGCTACACATATATGAACACTACAAGGTGTTCCTGTAAAATTGCTATATATCTAGCGTAGACCGCGTGGCTCAGGGGAATGGCACGGCTGTCATGACTCCCCCTTGGCTACGTACATGGTACCTTGTAAAGCACCACATTTCTGGTAATATTGGACACCGTCCTCTAATACCTGAATACCCGAAACCCGTGCTTTGATATGTGCAGCGAAATACATTTTCATTAAAACCATTTTTTATTATTACAAATGCGCGGTAGCACGTAAGAATTGGCCGGCTGGCGGAAGTATTACAACGAATTGACCAGGCAGCTTCTGGTGCCCGACGGCAGCAACAGCAGCGGTGACGCGGCAAGCCGGCGACAATAGCAAAGGCAGCAGGAGGCTGACATGGGGGTAGATACCTAGTTTGTGGATGACCAAAGAAATTTCAGCCTAACCTCAGGTAACACCACTTGTATTAGACATAAATCGGATCAGCTCGGACGGCAGTCTGAAATTATCGAGTGGTGTCCGAAACTATCCAGATTCGAAATATATTTTAAAAATATGTTGCAGCTAAACGAATTCTCGCAACAGAAATTAAAACGGTCCCATTTTAGGTTTGAAGGCTGTCATCCTTTTGAATGTCCTTTGGTTGACTTGCGCCTATCTGGAAATTAACTACAGCCGATTTTAGATAGGTGTCCGATATTACCCGATTCCGCCCTATGTACGGTAACGCTAGATACGCATGTCATACGTTGCGTAAAGAATGGCAATAATAGCACAACACCGAGCATCAAGGACAGAAAAGGGCAGAGGGAAAGGGAACAAAAAGGCGATATTGGGTTACATTCCATCAGTGAGACGCCAAGCGTGTGGGTGAAATGGAACGACAACACGGAAGGCCTCGGCGGCGCGGCACAGCTCGGGTGGCAGCATGGCTAGGCGTGGCACAGGTGGGCATGTGATTTCGCAACGCTGTTCCGGGACCACCCTGACGAAGAACCACTGGGTAGGTAGGCCCCTTGCCCCCGTCGGCTTGAGACGAGAGAGGCGGGCTATTCGCGGGGAATCAGCAGGTCGTCGCCGCCTCCGCTTACCACGTCTGGGAATCCCGTCACCAACCAATCCCGGACAGACCATCCGGTGGTGTTCCGGGTGGTTGCGGCGATGACTCACTACCCGTCGTCCTCGTCCGGTCTGACCCCAGCTGGCCCCGTCGCCGAAGGCCACCGAAGGTCTCCTTCGGTGGCCGCAGCAAGGGGGATGGGACGCCGGGGTGGGGAGGAGTCAAGCAGTCTCCCCCGCCCCATGATGCGAAAAGGATGGCAGGCCTCCCAAATCTCTTTTTCTCGTTAGCATACGATCCGTTGTCCTTTTAGGATGTTTTCTGAGGACGTTTAATCACTTCCGGCGCATATCAAACGTATCATCGCCGTTTCTCTTTGCAGCGGAACGGAGGAAATGATCGCTGAATCTAGCGTTTTAGATAACCGCCGATGTTTGGCACAGCCGTAATTCAGGCAGCGCTGTCGCATAACTCATACTGTTATGCACTGTAGTCTCTTGTGTGGTGCTATTATCGTATCCTTTTCTGCAGTCTCCGTATTCTCGACGAAGTCCTCGGAGCCCGTTAGCTGGCTTCCACTGGCCAGTCATCCACTGACTCAGTTTCTGGTGCCACAGAACTCATTCGAACGGTTTTGTCGCTGTAAATGCAAATTAGGGCCGCGTGAAGGTCCATGCAGGTGAGTCCCCCCGGCCAAGGTTGGGGGATTTCCAGGCGCGCGGGAAGAGCGTCGACGCCCGTCTGCCTGGCGGCATCCCGCGGCCCGAGAGCGGGGAATTCCGGCACAGCGGCGCCAGCTGATCCTCAGCCGACCACGCCCGCCATCGCTGGCTCCTGATTGGCGGAGTGACGGCGCGAGCGTTGCCGCCAGGCCAGCTGGTTTTCGGCCGTCCAGGCGGCCCTGACAGGGACTCTCGAACCGTTTCGTGGAAAACTGCCAACGGATGTGGTCGTCCCACGTCACGCCCATGCCTGGCGCGTGATTGCTCTTAAACCGCGCATGTCTCGTGCTAAAGCGATGTAAAAAAGATTGACAGATTGTGGTCCATTGGCAGCGTTATGGAAGCATACAAAAAGTCGCTAATAATAGAAATACAAAAACAAAAGTCGAGCTCCTGACCGCTTGGATCGCTCTGACGTTTCGCAGGGCTGAGGTGTGGACCTTGTTGCATACTGTCTGAAATTTAAGGTTAGTACCTTGACCTTTGACCTTCTCGAGGGTATGTCATGGAGAAATAATGTTACGACGGTGTTCATCGGGTCGCAAGCCTTACGTTACTCAGTCTTACTAAATCTTACAAACAAGTGTCTGACGTAGTGTCAATGATCTCCGCGCTGCAGCCGTTACTTAGATCAAGTTCACCGTTGGTCAACATAGTGAACTGGGGTCAGAGACCTTCATTGATCTGATGTCGACCTCAGAGGGGTCATGGTATAATCAGAAACGCTTAATTTCATGGAAACAGCAATTTGAGTCTCTCTCCATCCTTAGAAGTAGTTTTGGGTCCTATAGTGGTGAATACATTTGAATGAAGTGGCGGTTAATACAATATTATCTTTTTCGTGCAACACACACTGACTGCGTTTCCATTGTAAAAACAATCCTGGATTCGAAAACAGTTGCTATCCCTCTCTACCGAGCTCACCCATGTCACGTGGCTTGTTTACTTGGATTTCGCGGATGATTACGCCTGGCGGCTCTATCCTCTTGATTAGGAGTTCAGATTCGTTGGGACAGTGGCACTCGACGGTTAAAGATTTCATTAGCATTAGTACCAATCAGAACTTTTCAGTTTCTATGGGTATTTTTAATGGCGTAACACACCGACGCAGCCAAAAGTGGAGGCCGGGGGCTGCATTTTTGTGAAATGCATTGCACATCGTCTTCCCACCAGGCGGTTTTCGTATGATTTTAGTTCACGCTGAGCTCTCCCTCGCCCCATTAAGAGATTCCTGGCTGCGCCTCTGATGTCATATGAAAAATATCGCCAACCGCCAATCCCAGCGAGCATGACCGGCGATTCCGGGAGAATAGGAGGGCATGGATCATCCAACACTCGAAGATCCAACATTAAGTCCGTGACAATGACTGGGAAGAAACTCCGAAATCCGATGCGGACCTCCAATAATGTCCGGAATCTTCAGTTACGCCAGTTGGAATCACTGACACTCCAAATCTTCATGGGCAATCCAGTGCATGGACATCTGCACATACGCACAGTTCCTAAGCCATTTTATGCATATCAACGTTATTTTAACAGTTAAAAGCGCATGATGATATGAACAAAGCCCCGTACATGCCGAATTGAAAGAATCGATACTAATTTGTCATGACCGTAGGAACAGGGGATCGGAGGCGCAGGGGGCCATTGCCTTCTTCCCCGCGGGGAAAATTTTGCGGGAAATTTGTCATTAGTCCTATGGTAAAACGTCTTTGTCCTCTCCCCCTTTTGGATGCTCTTACGCCATTGTAACTTTTCATACATCCCAGATAAAAGATCCAGACTACTCTTACTCCATATTTATCTTACGCCGATAAGTTTTTCGCCTCCGGCACTCACGGTCTCGTCGTCACCCGAACAAATCCCGCTCAAAATTTCAATAAAAGGTAAATCTGCCATTGTCATAGAACACACTACCTCCCTCCCAGTTGTGGCGGAAGCGGGGGGAGGGGTAGCCCCTGCTTCTTTGCCGCAAAACTGCTACCGCTGGTATACTGAAAATTGGCGGGCAGGAGCGCGTGATACATGGCGGTCGATATGTGTGGCTGGGTTTGCATGCCAGTACCTTCAGCCTGCTATGTGTGGTATGTGGTATGTGGTATGTGGTATGTGGTATGTGGTACCCCTTTGCCGTTCAGGCCTTTGGTTTGGGATCCGTCAGTGTTGGAAGCGCCAAATGTTGTGGTGGGCCGCAAAATCACAAACGCCATCCGTGAAAAGCAAGATTTGGGCATCAGCGACAAGAAAACTTGCACAATGCACGCTCACGTGGCACGGGCTCGCTGGGCTTTGTTCGGCTCGGGACCCTCCGTTTGCGGGAAAGTGCATTCACTTCAAGCCGCATGACGAGAACCATTGCCGCTGGGATGTTGAAAACTGGTGGGCGGGAGCATGTGGTACGAGGCAGTCGGTAGATGTGGGTGTTTTGCGTACCATTAACTTCAGTCCGGTGTGGGGGACGCACGTGGTGAGATGCATCCCTTTGCCATTCAGGAGTTGGGAACTCCAGAACCCTACTCACCCTGGAACTCCAGCCATAGTCATTATACAGGAGGAGGAGACAAACAAAAATCGCGCGCACAAACACACACACAGACACACAACCTCTCAAGTTTTACGAATTGCCGCGTGCCATGCTTTCTGGTTTGATCGACCTAGCAGATGGTTATTTCGTGTTCATTTCATTTGTTATGGAATAAAAAGTTTGAGGAGGGCTTCTGGAAATCTCACCATCAGTATGCAGCGGCACCGTGAAAGCTCCACCACAACAGGCCTTGGCACCCACTAGTGGGGGAGATAATAGTCACGACTCGTTTGTTTTTACGTTTCCTGCACACAACGTTTGTGGTATTGCGAGGAGCTAATGGCGGAGAAGTCATTCCAGATCCTTTCACTCGTTGCATGTGTAGTTCGTTGTTGTGGATAATGGTAGCAAAATGCCTACGTCTAAGTTTTGAATTGATGGGCGCTCTTGTAACCATGAATCAAAGAATAGCGATGCAAAAAGCGTGTCAGGAATTGAGCATTTTTGGATGGGTTCACCGCGACATGGTTGTTTTGTTGTAGCATGATATTTTCCATTCGTTCATCAGCCTTCGACCAGAGGTCTTTTGCACCAAAAAAGAACGTCTCTTCCATGTATTTGTTATCTGAATATGCGTGATCGTTTTTCACCTGCGTCGTATTTTCTTGCGCACCTTATTTTATTTTGAACCAAGGTGAAGGTCAGCCTCCAAAGGCCAAAAATTCTTGTGTAATTTATCTTTCGCGTTCTCGCTTCGTGTGAATGGGTTACAACACTCTCAAAAGTCGTGATAAAGGTAAAAAAACGTCATCCGAGATTTCGACCTGAGGTCACGTCCAAACGGTAACCGGAAGTGGAATGAGACGCTTGCTTTTGACAAACACTTTCGCGTGAGCATTTTGAAAGTTGTGCACGCTGACTGGTTTTGAAGTTCACCGCCATAAAGTATTCCTCGCATTCGTTTGCTGAATAGGCACTTTCGTCTCGACGACGTCGTCGCAACAGAGGGGGGGGGGTGGGGGGCGTTCCTTCTTTGCCCTGGTCTGGGCTCAGTCGCTGTTGAGTTTTGTCGTCCTCTGAGTTGGAAGTTCTATCGTCAGTTATTCTTAGCGTTAGGCAAGCGAAATAGGCATTTTTACTTTGGTGATGCTACTGCAATGGGGGGGGGGGGGACTGCGTTCACCTCCCTTGCTCTGGTCCTGAATCCTCCATTGCCGAATTTTTACGGTGGCATGAATTAAAACCTGTGTCTTGAATGACTTCTCGCATATGGCCCACGAAATATATCCTTTTGTCACGGTGACGTCACCGAAATACGGGACGAGGCCGCGTGTGTCCTCCTTGCTCTGGTTCAGAATCCGCCGCAATTGAGTTTTGCTGTCCCGCGAACCTGAATCTCTGCTGTAAATTATTCCTTCGGCGCGAAAGGTACATTTTGTTTCGAGACGTCATCCCAGTAGAGGGACGGGGGCGTCTTCTTCCCTTGCCTTGGTTCCGACTACGCCGCTGTTGAGTTCTTGCCGTGCCATAAGCTGGAAGATCTCTAGTGAATGATTCCTTACGTTTGTTCCGCAGAATAGCCACTTTTATTACGAATAGTTTGTGAGTGTGGAGGGGGACATGGCGGATGCCTGCCTTGCCCTGGTGCTGACTCGGCCACTGTTGAGTTTTTGTCGCCCCGTGAGCTGGAAGCTCTGCTGCAGATGGCGACTTCAGAAAATGAGCGTCGGAACGCGGCGTTACTTTTGGCGTAGAGTGTTTTGTTACAGCGCAGGTGGAAAGGTAAATTTACCGGCCGGTTCACAACTCATTTCTGGGCCGAGGTGAAGACTGCCGACCAACAGTCCAAAGCTCAGGGCTTGGCTGGCTGTCCGACCGTCAAACGTCGTCAGCATCGTACGTCCAGTCTGTGGAAGGCCAGTGGACTGGAGCGATGGGGACGACTAGGCCGTGCATTGATGCCGGGCTTTTTTACGGCCTTTAAATTCCAGGGATATTTAATGGGTTTGTTGCACCATTGTCCTTCGTGTCGCCAGCTGCGCAATACATTTACAACTGGATACGCTTTCATGAATGGTGCGTTCACAGTGGATGACTACCTCCAATCAGAAGACCAAAAGTGGCGCGTGTCCGCCCGTATTTTCCGCATCCATATCCCCCACTGTACGACGCCATAAGTCACATACCTCCTCCCGTACGCTCCCCAAGCTCTCAACCTCCCGCGGTATCATTTGGCTGGTGTGCTCCGATTTCCATCAGAGTGAATCTATCTTTGGGTGTGTTCCTGTGTGTCTCGGGATGATTGTGCCTAACTGTAATTTCTGATCATAAAGTAGGTGTAACCTACAGAGTGTTGTCGAAACTTTGGTTTGAAAACCGTTTCACAAGAATGAATAAATGAAAAAAATATGTTGCCAAGGCGCGCACACATTGGTGTATATACTATTGTCACATTTTACAATAGTTACGGAATATCGAGAACTGGCTACTGAATATGGCGCATTGAACGTAACGTCTCAGTCAATCGAGAAACAAATGGATTCAGTTAACCAACCCATTTTGTCTTGCAACAGAAGGCCAACGCCGTAATTTCCAGTGGCGGAAGATGGCTTGGAAAACCATTACGCTCCGCGGTACCAAATCTAACGGGAGATATTATTACGTGCGAGTTACAGCAGGCACATCAGTACAAGCCACGCTCGTGAATGGGGAAAAATGAGGCAGCGCCGCACCAAAAACGTCGGGAAATGTGGAATCAAAAACATGCATAGCTGTGTGTAATAACACCGTTTATAAGCTGCATGCATGATTAAACTGGAATAATGTGCTCGTTTTGTTACGCATTCATCAACATAGCAAGGAATATGCCCGCTAAGACGCCCCACGCTGCGCCGCATCCCCGCCCCCGCTGACCCGCAAACAGACGGCGCAATGCGGCCGTGGAGGCAGTCAGCTCACAGTCAGCTCACAGTCAGCTCACTCACAGCGAAACTGCACGTCGGCCGCCGCCAGCGTAGCGGACAGAGCCCCTGTGAGACGAGACCTCGCACTGTCTCTAGTCTCCGCTAGCGCAGCGCCACCGTCGGACTCACCGACTCACCGACTCACCGACTCACCGACGAAGCATGTTCGACTGCGCGAGCTAGCGACAGCGCCAGAGAAAGGAATGCGTTTGTAGGGTAACTATTGATTAAAATACCGCATCTTAACATTTCGTATTAATTCAGATTGTTCTATGTACGTTTCGAAACTGTACACGAACGACTCAGTAATATGACCCCATGTCCCCAGCGGTTATTACCGTTTATCCGATCTTGAAACAGCAGATTTCCGCCTGGGGCGCCGGATGTGTGTTCTGATTTTTCGTCGAGCGGGTTCGAGTAAGTTTAAGCCCAGTTTACTCTAGCTTTCTTTTCAGATGCAGGAAAAAACATCAACAGTGATGCGTTATGTAACGTTTCGTTCCCTTTGTATACGTCGACCTGAATATGGTCGGACATCATTTACGGTTTAATGGAGACAACGTACATAAGAAAAACAACCGTATACAAGCTTGGTGCTGCACATGCGCTGTGCCTCAGTTGTTTGTGGGACCACGAGCCGCCACTGATCAGTACTGGTCGTGTGCCTTGCCGTTGTCCAAGACGAGCGTTTTAAACATCTTGTAAGTAAATTTTAAGTAAGTAAGTAAGTCTAAGTAGTCATGGTTACATGCCAGAACAGCTGTTGAGCCATTTATTGGACTATTTATTTGACCTGGAATATTTACTTATTAACCCGAAATTTTTCGTCGTCTGGTTGTAGTGAGACTCATTTTACATGATTTTGGTCAAAGAAGCTGTGAGTCTGCAGTTCCAATTGGTTCGATTTTGTCGAAAAGTGGTACACAAAGACTTGAACAGAAAACTGAAATTATTTCTGCCGCGGGATTCGACAAAACCCGAGAATAACGTAATTTCCCAGAAGAGTTCCCTTGAAAGACTGTCATTGCTGAGCGGTTAAAAACGCATTTAAAAGCGAAAACATCCTTTCGAAACAACTCATGGACAAACCAGGTTTGAATCGTACAGCGGATGTAACTGCAAAACTCTCAAACGGCTGAACTATCTTCATTTGGCGAGAGCTTCCTGATTCAATGCCTGCTGTGTGCACAGCTGTTAGTCTCCCAATAGCGTTACGTCCGGATCGTGGGCAAGCGCGGCCGCTTAATCCGACATTTTCCGTCTTCTGGTTGTAGCGGGACTCATTTTACATGATTTTGAAATATATGATGTGTTTTTTTGCCCACATCAGTTGACTTGTCTTCAGAGGTCATATAATATGCCAAGGCAATGGTTAAAAGAATGGTTAAAAGAAAGTGATTCTACCTTGCCTGGTCGTTTAACGCCATGAACTTCTTGAACGAATGAATTTGATCTTTACGATGATTCCTCTCGCGCTTTTATTTTACGTGTAACCTAAGAGTAACCTGGAAGTTGTATGCCATGGGTTATCCTGAAACTATGACCTAGTCTTTCTCCCGAACTACTTGTCGGACTCAGCTGAAACTCCCAGAAACGAATTAAGATGAATGTACCAGTCTACAGGGAAACTTTCAACAACACCGGCGGGGGGGGGGATCCATTTGTCGGATTAGCGTGGGTGTGCTTCTTTAATCCTGCTTTTATTAACCCGTCCTCTGCTGGGGGGGCGGTTGACCGTTCCCCCTGAGGCTTTTCCAAGACTACGAGAGAACGAACACACACAGAGCCACGAAATTTCGTGCACCTTTTGCTTGATAATTTTTACACCTTGTGCTACAGTTTTGACCTCAGGCCAATTCAGGTGTCTGACCTAGGTCAGGTCAAGTGGACCTATGTCAAAAAAAGGTTTGGCGCTCTGTAGCTTGTCCGCAAAACATGACATCACAATAAAACTTCCAGGGGTTATAGATTTTAAAATATAAAACAAATCTGTTATGTCAGATTTTTTGAAACTTTCCTTTTCATTAACGTAAGCTCAATCCGATTTTCATGACAAGTCGTCGTTTCTTTCGGAACTTATCGGGATTTTTTTTTACCATTTTAGTGTGCGGTGATGCAGACATCCATTTACCGTCAATGGACAAAGTATCAATGACTTCCAGCCATTGACCTGAGGTCAGGTCACTGTCGTAATAACTGTTATGAGCCAAAATGCACCGCTGTCAATATCGGCGATGAATTACTCGGAACGATTTGAAATGAAATGGCAGGACTGGCTCGCACACTTGCAAGTAATACCAAGATATTCAAAAACCCTAAAAAATCGTATATTCGGAAATAAATAGACTATTGCGAATAAAGCTCTGGCAGTTGTGTAAACTGATAATTACTGAATTTGTCTAAAATTCAGATATGACAAAACATCACAAGGGCCACTACGATAAAGAAATAACAAATAAGAAGGGCTATGCCGCAAAAATGAGGAAACACCAAAAAAGTTCCCGTTAATTTCATACTGCGTTTGGCTACGGCGCCCGCCGCCAGTCGGCGCGAAAATTGCCGTGTCTTTAACTCAACGTTGCGGCGTATATATTCAACAAATCAAAGAAATTAGGCACGTATCGGCATCTGCGGATTTTTACCTGTTCATTGGTGAATTTACCTAGATTTTATTACTCAAGGCCCTTGGATCCAGGCCGCTTCTCGGTTTCATGCAGTCGGCTGTGAGAAAACTCATGTAGGGCGTAAATGGCTTACATATTATTCAAAACTAAAAATGAAACCAGTTTCAGGCTCTGCTTGTCACGAGCTTTCCAACGGTATGCTTATTTATCGTGCGACCAGCCGTTCGTGAGTTGGAGGGAAGGGCGGTCAACCGCTCCCCGCCCCCCAGTCGGCCGTGATCGGCGCCGTGGGTTAAATGACAAGGTGCAAACAAAGCAGCGTGTTTGTGCATTATTTGCGATAGTATCGGCCTTTTCTCTTCCAGGAAGCGACGCTGAATTCTGCATTTTTCATTGTTATGACTCGCAGAGCAGAGTGCAGGGAACGGAAATGCATTGTATTGTACTGATGGCTATAGGGTTATTCACTATTCCGATGGCTATTAGGCCCCGAGTTAAAGGGGCATAAGGAAAAGAAACATAGTCAAGATACACGTACAGTAGCACATGCACACAACAGACACTCTCACAATTTAAGATGGAATCCTAGTAAAAGTGTGCTGCAATCCACGATCAGTCGTATTATGGTGACTTATCAGTGCTTGTCAAGCTGGCATCTGAATGAAAACCTTCAGGTCTTCCGTCATGTTGGGAAAGCTTTACCGACATGTTTACTCACATATTTAACTTAGTGCATAATTACAGTGTACTTCACATTTTGCATTTGCAAATGCCCTCAGCCAAAACGTAGTGGCAGAAATTCGTTGAGATGTTCACATTTAGTGGCGGGGATTTCGCTGTTCGCGAGGTAGGTGACATCTTCGTAAAGAACAAATAGCACCCTTGACATTTTCAAAATTACACCCTGCTTAACCTACCTCAACATTTTGGAGAAATCACAGGACACTACGGTCAGAGACCGGCGGTTTGTTTAAAAAAGGAGTTCGCAATGGGCTGCTCTGTTGTTCTGACTTCTTCCACTGAAAATCTGGCGGCAAGGTTGGCTGAGGCGGCACTAGGGCAAGTCACGTTTAAATCTATCTCCAGTCACGTGCAAACGAACAGAGAGATGGGATCATGCTGAGCGTTACTTGAGGTGGAGGTACCGGTGACGCCTCGGGTCCTGCTTTATCGCCGGAATTCGTTCTTTTGTGACTCGTGACTCGATAGCCATTGGTTGGTTATTGTTCTGATCCTCTTCTTGCTTCACTGAAAGCGATAAATGTGCTTTATTTCATCATTGAAACGTCACTTTTCTACGAGAGATTTTTTAACAACAAAAGCACGTGCATTGTGCGTCAACGGAAGAGACCATAACAAGGCAGCAAGTCTCAAGTTCAGACCTTTCGTAGGCAGTTCCTAAGTCATAGACCATTATTGACAGAAATCCTGCTTTGGGGACAACATGTAACGCACTTCTTAAGTTAAGGCGTAGAAACTCAAGTTTTTCTACATTGTTGCTCTTGTTGTGAGTTGCTCTTCATTAGTACGTAGGTTGACGTAAGTGTGCGACAGAGTTGCGATGGAAGGGGGAAATGTATCAGAAGAGTCAGCAAATATAAGCAAGAGCAATGTAACTGAGACAGGGAACGGGGCTCCAGCGCCAGGTGGAAAACAGGAACCGGAGTCGGGGCAAACTGCGAATGAAACGAACTATGAAGAGCCACACCAGGGTGAAATCTCCTTTACAACGTGCCAAAGAATATCATACGTTACAAAATTTGCGACAATAACGTGTGCCGTTGCCATTTGTAGTTATGCTGCGTCCACTTCCATTAACAAGATGCGCAGTCGTCACATCCTTCAGAGTTACGAGACAGTCACTGTGGATATGGCATGGTTCAAATTTGCAATTTGTCTTCGTCCTTTCCTAACCTCAACGGCTTTATCCCAGTTTTATGTGGACGAACTAAACCTTGGCTCGTTTCAGAATTACACTGCAAAACTTCGGAAAAAAAGTAATGTAGTGTGGAATACGGCTCGTCGTTTGGATATCGCTCTGAGGCCTGATTTGTTCCTGTATTACTTCTATCATGTTCATCCTTGGAATAAAGGTCCTCTGAGTCTTCTTCAGAAATTTCAAGTGGAGACCCTCATGCATGTTTTCGAGTCGTTCTCGCTCAATAACCAGCTCCTGAACAGACAAAACATTTCATCGGAATATGGTGTCCCGAAATACGTTCTTTATAGCAAAAACAATGATAACATAACCATGACTAACTTTGATTTCAAGGGCGAATTTTTGCTGAGCCCTTTTTACTTGGGCTGCTTCAACGTCACTGTCAATGAGACTATGTCTGAACGGCTGATGAACATCTTGATTAAAGCCAAGTCCTTCATTGACTTTGGAGCAAAAGGAAGAGAATTTCTGTTCGAAGTGGCCGATTTCTTTGTCTACGGCGCGAACGACGACTTTACGGAAATTCCGATAATCCAAAAATATAAAAAATACACTATAGACGCGAATCTTATGGAGCGTATTCTGGTGAAAGGTGTCAGACAACTCAGGCAGAATATTCCTCAGAAGCCTTGTGAAAATGATACTGACTACTCCCAGACAAACTGCCGGCAATGGTGCATAACAAGGCAGCTTTTCAAAGCGATTACATGCACGCTGCCATGGATGGTGGACCTACAGCGCAAGCCTTGGATCGACGAAAAGTACAGAATGCTTCCTCTTTGTCCGGACGCGGAAAGTTTCTCGCACACTCTGAAAGTTCAGGAAGAGTTCCTTCAGTCGGACCGAGCGAAGACGCTGCCTCCAGTGAAAGACTGCCTGGAGGCCTGTCCTGACAACTGCCTCACGACCAAGGTCAGGACAGTGCCCGAGAGGCTTTCTCCTGCTATTAACGCAGGTGAAACTCGCTCCTCTCGTTGCAGTACTAGTCAGTCTGTCGGATGACCAGACCACTGATTCCCTCAAAGGCAACGATGCTTGGATTTGTGGTTGCGGCAGACCCCAGGGCAGATGGGGTGGCGGCTCTGCTAACTTTGGAGAACTTAAACACAAGTTATCTGGTACGTAGTGTTGCAGGGAACTAAACTGTCCGGCAATGGTCCTGACACAAGAATTTCAGAAACGCTTCTGCGTCCAGTTAACCCTGAGCTCGGCCTCATCCATTCTTCCATCTAATACCGTCCGATATACAAAGATATATATATATATATATATAGATATATATATATGTATATATAATAGTGTGTCCTATAAACCCTGAGTTCGGTCGTATTCATTCTTCCACCTAATAACATCTAAAATATAATGATATATTAATATATCATGTGTACATATGAAATAATATAAAAGTTCATGCGCTAATATACGACATATGCAGAGATATAGTTTATATTAGTAAGCATCTAAATGTAAAGCAAATATCTAAAAACTTCCAGCAAATAGCTGTCTGCATTCGGTGCTCCATTCTTGTCCTTCCGAAATGCTATTTTTGTCCCAATATACGACTCTGAGACCACATCTGTTCAAGTTGCGGAGGCAAAATTTACACTGCGTACTTCTGCGATGTAAAGTTCTGCCAGCAAATTTTTACGTGGCCTCCATTTTCTAACTGCGCTAAACGGCACTGTTTGATCTGACCTGCAACGACCTGACCTGTCTGACCTGACCTGACCTGCAACGGCGGACAGAGAGACGCGCAGAGCTTGTCTTTCCGTGCGGCTCTGCGAAACGTTCGCGAACGGTAACGAACGGGCAACGTGTATATTTCATCTATCTGTATTGATTGGTTCAAAAGCTGAAGTGCTGCGCTCGGTGTTTGGACGGTGGCGAAGACCCCAGACGTCTTCATGTCACGCAACGTCGCATCTCGCCTTCAGATCAGGGTGCTCACACTCGGACCCAACAACCTGGGGCTCAGCCACGGGATGGACCTGGTGGTGCCGCCGGAGGTGGACTCGATGACCGAGCGCTTCGACTACAGCTCGCTGAACATGATCGCCGAGCTGAGCGCGTCCATCAGCTTCCTGCTCGGCCTGTCGGCGATCGCCATCTACGACTGGCTCGTCGCGTTCGGCGCGTGGGCCACCGTCCGGCTGGGCCTCTCCGCCAACGGTGCCGGCGACCGGCCGGCGGCCGGCGAGGAGGATCAGCTGCTGCCGCAGCCGTCCGAGCTGCCGCGGCTCGCAGTGTTGCCGGAGGAGGAGGAGGAGGACGGCGGCGAGGTCGGCCTCGCGGAGTCCGCCGCCCAGGCCTCGTCGCTCAGCTTCATCTGGTACGTGCAGCCGAGCGGACGGAACGCGGTCCGCCGGGCGCCGGCGACCGGTCCGACCCGCTCGACGCTGACGGTGGACGCCGCCGACGGCCGCCGCGACAGTCTGCAGCTGCCGCCGGCGCAGCTCGGTCCGCAGGGCTCGCTGGCGTCGCTGACCGCCTCGGCCGCCTCGGTCGCCGGCGGCTCGCGCGCGTCGCTGGCCGTGCCGGGCGCCGCGTTGCCCTCGGCCGACAGGCTGCCCAGCAGCTCGCGCATTGCTATAGCCGGAACCTCCATAGCGAGCTCCAAGGCCGCGAGGCCGCCGGACGGGAAGAAATCGCCGCAGGCTGAGACGGCAAAGACGGAGTCCGAGAGCAAAACAGCCAACGCCTAGTGAACGACAGGTGCGTGGCTGCAGCGACAACTCTGATGACGAGACCAGGGTCGACCTCCGCCAGCTGCCCGACCCACGGCCTGTTCTAGACCTCGTGCCGCCGCCTGGCCCACGGTTTGAACCGCGGTATATCACCGGGCTCGACCACCCACTTCACCAGCGCTCTTCTGGGGAGCTGCGCCGCGAATCGTCCGAGTGGGCTTAGTGCCCGCATCAAGAATCACCACTGATGTTCATGACTCGCACACGATAAGATAGATGCTTAGCTGGATAGTCAGTGTTTGACGCCGATGAATTTGTTCTTTGTGTGTTGTGTGTGTGGTGCAATTTCACGCACGCTCACAGGTAGCAATAAGTATGGAGGTTTAGTGTGAATTTGTGGTGCACGAAACGTAATGCGGAATGCGGTTCTTCCAAGCTGAGCTTCATGTTCCGTGTGGGTTGATTCATTTCATATACTTGTTTAAACCAAGGATATTTTTGCTGCGATCGCATGGGAATATCGAAGAAACAGTACATCCATCGCCCTTTCCAATATGACCGAGGACTGCCAAAAAATGCTTATTTTTTCAGCTAAGGCCATTTGAATTGAGGTTTCATACCAAAAGCGAAGAAGGAAATGACGAAATATCCTGGACATTATCATGTGATATACAGAATGGGCGCTATAAAGACAAATCCCACAACCTGGTTGGTTGAAACGGTTCGGACCCTGCCAAGAAGCTGGGCTGGATCTGTTTCTGGTGGCATATACCCAACCCAGAGCCAAACCGGAGCAGTGAGATGGTGCACCATCCGGCGGATAACTATGTGCAGTGCTCACCTCCGAACAAAATATTTGTTTGCCACCCTCGCCATGGAAAAGATGTTTGAAATATCTTTTCATATGGCCTGTGATTTTTTGCACTTCTTGGAATCTCGTGAGAAACTGAGTTATAAGTAAAATCTAACTTATTTAGCTTTTAGCCTGACTTAATCACATTCCAACAAGTGACTGGAAGCACAACTTGGCAAAGGAGTACGATTTACAAAGGTTTCAAAATACTGCGTGAGTTTTTGATCAAGTTTTGAGAATCCCGTCTAACAGCCGCAATAATTCGCCGTCGCTGACGCTACCTCCTGACAGGTAAGGTTCTCTGTAAGAACCTTGGATGGAATGTAAGCGATTTAAGGTCTGGAAGGAATCGGATCCAGACCAATATCACGTGAGACGGATTTCAGCGTAGCTCTTCACGGAGAAGTGAAAGGTCTACATCACGCCAAAAATGTGCAAAATCCTGTGTGGCTCTGCAATACTGATCACGACGTCTAATGATATGATTCAGGTCATGCATGCATCGACAACATGACAACAACACAGACATCATTACCATACTGCATCTTATCACGAGTCTCAATTGCTGCGCCGGCTTTCAATCATTCCGACTAGCCCGAGTTTGTTTGACCCACAACAACGCAGAAATGGTCAAAATGTCCAGAATATAGCATCGAGCTGACTTATGACGTCACAGAAAATTCTAAGAAGTTATCCAAATCCGGAAGGAGGCTACGAGGTCAAATAAGGTCGTGATCTGACCTTTGACCTTTGGATCGTGTTTCCCAAGGAGTGCCGATTCAACCTGGCGGTGACGTTTTTCCGGCGCCAAATGCCAGATCCAAACAGTTTGCGCTATTGCTCTGAACGTTGGTGATATTCCCTACATATTCTTTTTACATATTACGTCTAAATCTCAACGTCCTGCATGGAGCAGGAGCAGAAACAGAAACAGGAACAGGAGACGTTTTTTGGAGGCATGTTGGGTCATTTTGCGGTCATGTCAGACGAATCCTCGCCCATTTACATATCAATGCTGTTTGCTAACAGCTGGCAATGATATATGCCAGTACATGCGAATTTTGATAAATGGCTATCCAGATCATCTACAAAATGGCTGAGACTGTCAAGGGTGGACGCAAGAAACATCATGGGAATCGTAGGGACAATGAAACGTCATGTAAACATTGTCGCTGTGAGATGAAAACAAGACATAGCTTGATAAAGGAACGCTTTTTTCATGTCATAACACTGATACGGAGGATATAATTTGTAAAAAGAGGGTATAAGGACTCAAGGGCGGAGGCAGGTACTTAGGGGAGATTTGGGTAATATCGGACGCCTTTCTAAAACCAGTTGTAGTTTATTTCCAGATAGGCGCAAGTCAACGTAAGAACAATCAAATGAAAGGCCGTCTTTAAATCTAAAAAGCGTCTGCTTTAACTACTGCTGTGAACATTTGTTTGACTGCAATAATTTTCTATTAATTTTGTATTTGGGGCAGTTCTGGTAATTCTGGTAATTGTGTCGGGTAATTCTGGACACCGCCCAGTAATTTCAGACGGCCGTCCGGATTTACCCGAGCCATGTCCGATACAGCCGGTGGTAGCTCCAGCTACCACCGGTTGTACTGACCACGGAAATTTCTGTGGTCAGTCGCCCGGCTACGCATCTGCCCGCATGTCAACTGCCTGCCTCCCTTGCTATTGCCGTCAACTGCCTGCCTCCCTTGCTATTGCCGTCAACTTGCCGCGTCACCGCTGCTGTTGCTGTTGCCCTCGGCCGCCGGCTGTCGGCTTGCCAGCCGCAGCTGCTGCTGCCGCAGTCGGACGCCGGAGGTCGTCCTGCCGGAGGTCGTCCTGCCGGAGGTCGTCCTGCCACGACACAGATCATGTTGTTTCTGGCCATCGGGCATCGACATCGCCATCAAGCCGCAATTATTTAACTGATAACAAACAAATAATCGGTTGCAAAAGTTCTACCACCCGGCCATTTCTTACGTGCTGCCACACTTTCGTTATATGAACAGGTTTAAATAGAAATGTATCTTTTGCACACATTACAACACAGGTTTCGTGTCATCCTGTCACTGACCTCACTTCGTCCTGTTTGAAGTGAAATCAATGCCTCCAAAATACAGGTAGCTGCTCGCCGTTTTTGTGCCGCCAGCGGGTGGTGGAACGGGCAGCGTCACCAACTTGTCCACTCGAACTTCTGCAATGTCGGGTTTCTCAGGAAACAAAAAGTTTTCAGTGCACTTGCGACCTCACATCAAAAACGACACGTGTACGGCAGAGTTTTTTCCTGTTGATTACCTTTCCAACATAGAAAGATTCTACAGGGTGGTCATAATGGACCAAGACGTACGCACCAGCTTCTACTTCATAAAGACTTATCCCGTTCTCTTCCTCTGCTTCCATCTGGTGGTGCAAATTGCCTCGCATCTTAGTCGCTGTGCTTCCTAGCGTTTTTGATATTTCAGTTTCTTCACTTTTCTCCAGTTCTGCGTTAACATGTTTACGCCTACACTGCTTTTTGATGTTGTTTGTTTTCCGAGCTCTCCTGTTATCTTCCTTTTCTTGCAGAAGCTTCTTTTATGGCGTTGAAATCAGTATTTTGCTACATACTTTCTTGCGCCCCTTGACTTTTTTGTGAGGGCCTTCTTCAGAACGTGGACTGGGAGCGGACATATTTCCGAGAATGATACCTCATCCGTCTGTGGAGATTCCGGTGCTTAACGTTCCGCGATGTAGCAGCTGCCCCTTCCGCCGGGCGGGGGCGTCTGGCGTGCCGTGACGGCAGCTGCTGCTGCCGCTGCCGTCTAAGTTCTCACTGAGTGCATCATCTTCTTCAGCACGAGGTCGAACTACATCAGCGCCGCGAAGTTATCATCCGTCAATACTTGCCGCTGCAGGGGCCAAATGCCTGTTTTTCTGAACGCGTTCGAAGCCTTATCTATGGTGTTTTGCCTGTTAAACACCCTTCCATAGATTTTGGCCACCTCGAAGATCGTGACACGGCGGCCGGGATGAGAAAGAAGCCAGTCTTCGCGCGCTCTGCTGCACGCTTCTTCGAGCGAGGAAAATACGTCCACGTCAGGTGGCTGAAGTTTACGACGACAGCGACTGGGAAGAATCACTCTAGTTACGCCTTCCTCAAGGCACTTGTGCACGCAGCCAAGCCGATGTTAGACTCATGACTGTCCGTCATTAGGACATCTTTCCGTTCTATGGAGCACTCGGTGTTTGCAACAAAATGGTCCAGCCACTTTGCAGGCGCATCGGTGTTGATCCATCCGTGGACGGTGGCTGCCGATATGGCAGCCGGCGTTATCCCCTGTGGCATCTTTTCATTCATTTTAGCCTGAGGAAGCATCATTATAGGGGAAACATGGCTGCCACTGGCACTTATGCATACAACTGCCGTTACAAGCTGCTCCTTTCTGCGTTTTTAATGGTTCTGACTTGTTTTTCCCCGTTTTCAGACAATCTTGCTTGTTCTGGTTGGCACCGTGCCTAACCCCGTTCCATTCACATCGCAGATTCTCATTGCACGATACTGGTCCTTTATGAATACCACGAGTTTTGCACGGAAACGTTCCATGTCATGGCGAACGAAGCCAATTGCCCGATTTAGGCTTGTTGGTTCGGGAAGCCTCACGCTGAGCTCTTGACGATTCTTCATGAACACATTGTATCACTTCCATCCTGTCATTTTCTGGTTTTTGCTGAAGTTGTGTTTTATCTTGCTTCGTTCCGCATACTTACGCGCCAGTTTTCTCACCTTTGCGAGTCTTAATCCATGAGAAAGTCTGTCCCGTTTGAGTATGTGCTCTACCAGTGCCCTCTCTTGGTCCTTGCTAAAGACTGGTTTATGCCCCGCCTTGGGAGAGGAAAGATCTAGCTTGCAACTTGATCCTGCAAGGAACGTTTCATCGTGTCCCGCTCGGCCAAAGAGTGCTGCGCGGGGCACACGGTACGTGAGTGCAGCCCTCCTAACAGGCAATTCTCCACTAATGGCTGCTGCCATCGCCTCCACTATTTCCGCGTGGTTCCACTGATGCTGCCTGATGGGCGCCGCCGGCGGTCGGTCGATTTTCACAGGAGCCATTCTGAAAGGAAAAATATAGTGGGGATAGAAGGAAAGGGATATTGACAAACAGGCAGACAGGCACGGTGCCGGCAGCCTGGCCCACCGGCGTCACGGTAGGTGACGGCGGTGAGCCAGGCTGGTTTCGTTGGCGGTGGCGGGCGTTGCCGGTGACGGCGGTGGAGGACCAGCGGCCTCGGCGGTAGGGCGGGTACTGTTAGGCGGGCGGCAGCGGCGACGAGCCCCGGCGCCGGGGGCGGGACAAAAAATACGCATGAGAACGGGTTCCCAAGGCGTCTAAGCTCTAAGGGATATGAATTCCTCACTCAGAAACTCATATCAAATGCTTAAAACACATTCGTGTTGAAATTACTAGAGGCTTCTCCACAACATCTGGACTGGAGGGAGATGCAGGTGCAGCCAGTCCTACCCCTAAAGAATATGGCCCCTCTGGCCTTGTTCATTTTGTTTTTAGGCCATAAAGCGCTTAGTCTTGCCATAAAACAGCAACAAATTACGAGATACAGGAATGATGTTCCTGTGATTCGGGAATGTATCCACCACCCATCTGGTTGTGGAGCCCGTGTTGCTGACATGTCTACTTTCTATCGAGGTGATATCGGACGCTGTTGGGTATTATCAGACACTGTCGTGTATTATCGGACGGTGTCCAATATTACCAAGAAAGCGGTACCTGAAAAAGTGCGACATACATAGCGAGATAGACGCCTTTCAGCCAATCGCAGCCAGTTCTGAATGAAATAAATACACGAACAAAGTGTAACTTAACGATCGCGCACACTTCTACTTGTTGATTATTCAGTGGCAGGTGGAAAGCAATCGGAAATTTTAAAAACAGAAGCAGCGGATTCAAAGAAACAAATATTCGCCTGAGACCTGCAGCTCCTCGAATGCGCAGCGCGACAAAACGGGGTATTGCATTGTTGCCATTTCTAGAAAGAAATGTATGTTGGACGTTGGGCAGCCTGTGACGAAGAACTCACGGTGTCCAAAATTACCCGCCGTCCGGTATTACCCAAATCTCCCCTTCTTTTGGCGCTTTTAGTTAACTGCTGTCGCCCCGCAATTTGGTTTCCCGAATGCGCCATCGATACTTCTGATAGGTTCAAGCCTCGCCTTTGGTAAGAAAATTGAAATCCGATCAGTCAATGGACTTAAATGGAGTGAAAAGTAGCCGAAAAACCTGCAGATGGCTGTTCTATCAGGTTCGAGACTGTGAATCCACTACTGCTCGACAATCGTCTCCGAATATAATTTGAGGATATTTTAAGGCTAAAAAGCTAACATCAGAGTCAAAATATTTATTTGGAGCTCCGTATGCCAGACGACAAAAATCGATCATTGACCTCCTTCCTGCCAATCATCCTTTTTTCTCCTGAAAGCGCTACTGAAGTCTTTGTTACTTTTGCATAAATCGAAAGTTAGCTCAGATCATCAGCTTGCGTTTGGACCTTTTTTCGCCCAGATCGGTTCAATCTACCGCCAGATGATGGAAATGGGGGTGAGAGGCCGAATCGACCCTTCCCCGCTCGGACTTCAGGCGGAATCCACCACACGAAAGTGCGGTTAAGTGTTTGTACCGTGGAGAAGTCTTCGGAAAGCTGTGATGTTCGTGTCTTTGTATCTGCGACATTTTGCTCTCTGGAGCTACGGCTGTGTCAGAAACGAGGCTTAATAACACTGAGCGAAGCTTGCACCACCGTTGTATTCAGGTCCCATCACCGCCTGAAGGGATAAAATGACACCCCTCGTGCTTGAAGCAGGAGCCCAATCTAACTTCTTCTTACGCCAATGGACATGATGTGTCTCATTCTGGACCTGGAACCTAGCCACAGAAGCCGACGTATGCCGTCACAGGTTGAATATGGTAGAATGTGGTAGAACATGGTAGAATGAGGTAGAATTTATGGTGGAAAATATTCGACACATTCAACGAGACCTACATGTGTTGTCTTCAAGGCATCATTTAACACGCTGACTGGTGGGGAACTTGCCCAGTGACCCTTAGCCCTTGCCAACCAGTCATCCGTCCAGTGCCCACCAGTAAAATTTAGAAATTGTTCATGACGCCTAGATATGGTAGCAAAAAGTATGCACTTTTTCAGGGCAGAAACCAGGCAAGAAACAGGTACGTGACGCCTTTCTGGAATCACTCAGTGGCTGGAACGTCGGGGTCGTACTAAGGTAACGTACTTAACCGATTAAATGCACCTTATAAGTGTCTGTTTGCCCGTTTGAACCCTTGAGTCAAAGTCAATAACTGTGACATTTTTACGTGCATTTTTGCTGCGCGCTTATCACATTTCAAATTACCATATGATATAACAGCACGATTGGCAGAAGTGTCTCTCAAAAAAGCGTTAACAACCTCAGCGTCACGTCACGCATGCCTGTACTAAAATTTGTATGTAGGTACGTACCTACCCTCAATCGGGCACTTACCTTTGGAACTGCAGGCTTTTTATGCTCATCAGTCGCTGATCCAACTGAAAAAGACATATCGAGTTATGCGGAAATATTTGGGCTTTACATCAGACCCATTAGACTCGCGTTTTATCCGAAGAAGTTGACCAGTCCACTTTATGGCACCTGCAGCCTCCGGCCAAACCTTTTTACAGTCCCAATTTAAAAACCAAGAAATTTTCACTTAGCTGAGGTCTTCCCTGGTCTTTCTGTTACTCATGGAAGCGAAAGAGTCAGCTGCTGATGTTTCATTTCTCTGTCGTCGGCCTCGCGACAACCAAACGTGACAACCGGAACAAAAGCGTTCCCTCTTGCCACTTATGCATACGAATAGTGCGCGGTTTCGTGCTACCCGCTGCGCTGACAAATGATTTCTTTCCTTCGCCCGCTCCGCCTCATCCTTCATTACTGGTTTGCCCTCGTGCTGTTCGCTGTTTATTTCGCATGAAAATGTCTGTTTTTATCATGATTTTCACACTTATAAATCCCCGCTACTTTGCGGCAATGGCGAAATGGCAAACATACTGCGTATCCTCAGCGTTAATTTTTTTGTTTGGAGGGGCGGCTGCTACCCTCCAGTCTGGAAGCTGAAGGGGCTGCCCCCCGATCTCGTGGTTTCCGTGCGCCTACATGACATTGCCACTCCTATAGGGGACAATGTATGGCTAAGAGTAACAGTACACATAGAAAAGTGCCAATGCAAGTCGGTGGCTAATTCTTTAAATAGAAGCACCTTCTACTCATAATGCGGCATTTTTATCACCGCGGGCCATGCCACTGGAAGCTGGCAAGGCCAAGAAGACTCAGAACCGTAGTTTGTTCACAGCAGACCCTTCGGAAGGCGAGCTCCACTGCCAACCTTGGCCGGTTACCTGTGAACTGTGGCAATGCTTTTCCCGCTCATACGACATACACCGCACACAAACTGAAAACCGATTGACGGGATCTTTAAATTGTTGTT
This sequence comes from Capitulum mitella, assembly GCA_030062745.1. Classification (NCBI taxonomy): domain Eukaryota; kingdom Metazoa; phylum Arthropoda; class Thecostraca; order Pollicipedomorpha; family Pollicipedidae; genus Capitulum; species Capitulum mitella. The sequence goes on along the minus strand of CP099852.1, from coordinate 547,251 downwards.
ACATGCCGGTTACGGTACAATGCAAATGCGCACGATCTGTAAATGTACCCTTTTGCTCCTCGGAAGTGCCCTTTCTTTATGCCCGAGTAACAGTCAAAAATGTATTCTTTCAGTTCTCAAAAAGCACCCTTTTTATAATGTTAAGTGCCCTTTTCTTTTAGAGCCCACCAGTGGAAATCCATGAAAAGGTGCACTGTTTTAATTCAGTGATAGCTTTCATGATCATATCACACCAAAGGTCAGAGTTTGTTGCATCAGTGATGATTTCATAAGCACAGCGGCAGCTTTCTAGAGAGGGGGTTTACATGTCGACGTCCACCTTCGTGCTGCCGGCGCCACACGCCATCGCGTGCGGTGGCGGCGGTTCCACCTGCGGCCTTGACCTCTGCCCTGACCTCGCAGCTGAATCGAGTAGCCGCAGGGGTGGCGACAGCCACTGCGACTGGCGGGGTCTGCCGCCTGAGCTCTGACGCGGACTGTCTGGACTGGATGTCGTGCGCGCTGTGTCGCCTGTGCCGCCTGCAGCCGGCGCGGACGACTGCCTTACGCCCGACGATACACAAAACTTGACTCAAAACACGGACGCTTGGGCCTAAGGTCTGTTGCAGAAATCCGTGTCGGCGATCTAGCACTGACATTGCCGGATGAGACGAAGGCCACATTTACACTGGCACAGGCGAGAAGAGTTTTTTGATTTCCGGTAGCGATGTTGTGACAAAATGTGTCATGGCAGCATCGGCGGCGCCACCGTGAGGAACGTGGGGTATCAGTGTCCCACAGTCATTTGATTGTGGGGTAAAGGAAATTCCTAGTATCCCTCAATAATCGTAAGTCGTTAAATGAAATGTTGTGGGGAATCATGATTGTTTCTTTGGGATTTTTCGTACGGGAAGGAAACTGGAAAGTTTTTTTGCATCTGGAAGCGTTTTGGAAACTCCTTTTAACGAAACTAACTAGTGCTGGACGATTATCAGCCCGACTTCCATAGAGGTCTGAAATCCGTTGGGTGGCAAAGCAAAATTTTGACATAGTTTTGCCAGCGAAGTTTAACCTAGGACACATCGGACAAAGTTTGCTTTCGTGAATGAGATCATGGATATCTGGTTGTCGCTCGAAGCATGAGAAAAATTCGAATATTTCCGAGAACATGTAGTGAAAAACGACGAAGGCGATCTATTTTGTCATGTGGAACACGAAACCTTTTGTAGGGTGACTGCCAATTTTACAGACATTTCGGCCTTATAGGCGACGAATTTTTTATTGCAAAGATGGTAGATCGCAAAATGAATTGGCTCATATCTGGGGAGAAACCCTGTTTTGAGGAGGGACCTCCTTTCATAGTCTCTTTCATAGTCTTTCATAGCTCACAGTCTGGGCTGCACCCCTGGTTGTGCCCCACAGTAAAAAATCCATGACACCGTCTCTACAGTGTTGCAGTGATGCAGTGATGGACAGACACCGACCATTCTGTCGTATTCCTGGCCGCTTTTCGGTACTCAGATTCGACCCTCTCTCGCTGTGCTTCTCCAATGTACGGTTACACGCACATCATGCGACACAGTTCCATATCTGACATTGGTAACCAATGGCATTGCGAAGCGTAGCAGCGCTCGGCCGGCGCCGCCCTCCAGCGCCCGGCGTCAGCCGACCCGGCCGACGACGCCCGGCGGACGCGTCCGTCTCATGTATAGCGGATCACAGAATCCACAGCTTTTGTCCGATTACTACGGTTTTTGTAAAGTTAGATGCAGAAGTAATCAATGATGCTGTTTCCATAAGGATATGATGACTTCTTTCACTGCTGGATCTCACTTATGGAATAGCTTTCGGAATTCGAGATATATTTAGACATCAGGTTATTCGCCTCGTGCTGCCAAATCTGATTCTAGAAATCACGGAGTATTTTCACCACGCGACTGTCTGTTTAATTCTACACAAGGTAATTCTAATCAGTCACTCTACTTATCTTCATTCTAATTCTACGTATGTGCGCAGCAGAAACTCGCTCGACAGACGAATCAGCTGTCCCTCAGGCCAGCTGACTGAGCTCCGGGCCGGGCCGGGCCGGGATTGTCCCTGTCACAGGACCGCGTACCGCATGCTTCCCGCCCCAGGCGTCTGGACGGGTTTTCCGCCGCTCCTGCCCTCTGCCCTCCTCCCTGCCTCTCTCCCGGCGGGGTCAAAAGGGCGTCGACAGCGGTATCCGGTACAGTCGACAGCGCGTGGCCAGGCGGACGGCAGCTCCACGGTCTCCAGCAGGTGGGTCTCGATCTGGCAACGTTCGACTGGTCTGGTATTGGTAAAAGCTCTGACGGAATCGGATTATTTCAGAGCTATGGGATTAAGGAGACATGTTTGAATGAAACTTTATTTCTGGTGGAAAGAGGGGGGTTTGGGGATGTGGCCTGGGCTTTGTGTGGATTATAGCGAGGATGTTGGGTGACGCGGCTCAATGAGAACGTCAAAATATATTCTGACAAATCGTCAGCATACTGGCGGTTCGTTAGCTGGCCAATCCGCCTGCTGTCAGTAATGTTTCGTGTGGGATATCGAGTTGTGTTCATTCTGAGCGTATATTTTGAGGTGTTGAGAGCTGTTGGAGACTGCTCTGATGTGTTTACCATTATTTTAGGTTCTCATCATGAAGACGACCCTGATTCTGCTCACCCTGGTTGCTCTCTCGGCCGCAGCCCCTCAATATGTGAGTGGGATTTTACTCTTGCCAAGCTTGGAAACTTTATTCGTCGAACATTTGCTGTGCCAGTTGCGATCAGTTTAATGGCACATCGCAAGTTTGGCCACAGGGTTTTGATATTTAGTACAGACGCAAGGAAAGCTGGCGATGATTGAACGCAGTGCAGTTTGTAATAAATCCTCTCAGGGTATGTTGCCACTGAATTCTTTGAGTGGGAAACCCTTTCACCGGAATAGCCTATGGTTTCCATTCGCATACCACCAATCTGGATACATTCCTGATGTCAGGCCCGACCGTCGTAAGTCGCATTTAAAGCAACGCGCTGAACTCACCTGCAAGCCAATGCTGTCAAACCAATGCTTTGAATTTCCAAAGCAGCATCCCCAAACCGTCTCTGGCACCGTTCGGCTTTAGTGGTTGATGCGGGATGGCTGTCATCATACAGCTACCATATCATATAATGATATGGTATAGTGTGGCACGGCTATGTTAGGATACCCTGCAGGATGGATAACTTCAGCACAGTGCTTATGGTGTTGCATAGCGAGCTCCAAAAATCGCCGTGATCCGGGATCCCACCAGGCGCTGTACTGGTTACTGCGTGTACGACGTCAGTGATGAGTGACGCTGCTGCACGCTATCGTGAAGTTGAGGCGTTGTCTACCATACATCGGTGAGCACTGCCAAATTGGCTCTACAGCAGCGCTCTGCCGCGTGACCGTGAGGCAGAGCGCTAACAACTCGCCGCCTGCTTCTCAGTACCGCCGACGTGGCAGCACCAACGCCTTCGGCTCCACCTTCAACAGCCCGAGCGTCACCAACGTTAACGCCCAGGTGACCAACGTCAACAGCAACCAGCCGGGCACTCTGGCCTTCAACGGCGGTCTGGCGCTGGCCTCGAGCCAACAGGTGAGCGCTTCTCCCCCCCAACCCCCCTCCCCGGCCCTCAGCCAGCGGCGTCATTGTGGCGAGACGCGAGGTATAGTCGAGACGAGTGATCGAGTCCTGGAAGATTTAAAACGACACACGTTCTTCGGATCATTTACGTATTCGTTTACAGGGGCAGGTGTGGAAATTTAGGTACTTTTGGAGATGCACTTGCCCCCGGTTGCTAAGATTTAACATGGGTCCCATGGGCGTTAATTGGAAGGAACGGATTAAAAAATCCCATTACCTCCCTCCCCCATCATTTTGAGAAGCTCCCTCTGAAGTCCTGGTGTCAATAATATTCGCAGGGTCGTTACTTATATCAAGTCATTTGATTATATTCCGCATTAACCATGGAATCTTTGAACTCAACGCGCTGAAAACGCTCATTCGGGAAGAATGCTCTGAGGCAGCATTCGGAAACAGGAGTAATGGCAGTTGGCAGGTACTGGAAAGGAAAAGAGAAATATGCGATACCAAACACACTCAAGACACCACCCGGCTACTGTGCTTAGAAGCGTATCAACGAAGTAACGCGACTGGTCGTTACTATGCACTCTGGCAGTGATGTAGCACGGTCACGGTCTGTTCCGTTTCCAGGTGAGCGGATTCGGCAGCACCATTGGAGTCAACCACGCGCAAGCCATCAGCCAGAACATCGCCATTCCCGTGCCGGGCTACAACAACCGCAGATACGGCTAGAGCTGACGACGCCCGATCTACCTGCCAGCCGGTCAAGCGTCCATACTGAGGAAACCAGTGACGTCAAAAAGCCAATATATCGATTCGGGCGATGCCTCTCTTCCAGTCTGTAGGGTTCCCAGCGTAGGAAAGAAAGGCATTTGATGCTGGAGGCGAAAAAATAGTCTCCATGTTTTTAATTGCATATGACCTCAGAAGAGTTTTTTCACTGTGTCCTGTGTGATGGTGATGGCAGTGTTTCCATCTCAGATGAATGGATGCCCTGGCAGTCATGAGTTGCAGGGTTCTTGTTCGTAGAATTGATGTGATGCTCCATGGAGCAAACTTAATTTTGTTGGCTCTCTGGTGGCGCAACAGGCAGTCTGACAGCATTACCATTGATGTCCGTAGTATGCTGTCTGCATCGCGGTTTCCGATGAGTTTTTTACTCCGAACACGTGAAGTTTTGACGACGAATAGAGCCCTATTGTCAAATGCGGTATTTCGACCGTATGGGCTGTTGGCAGCCACGGCCAGTCCGTGTTGACGCACTTAGACAAACACGGTGGTCACATTTGAACGGTTCGGCACACAGAGGGTCCTCGTCGGGGTTACCAGGAAGCCAATGGAGAAAAGGTTATGTAAATTCGATACACGGCACGTCACCGAGATGGGGCACGAATGGCAGTTTCGCTGCGAATCTGTAGCAAACGACGAGCTTGACGCTGAGTACCGCAGCTGTTTGACCACGACTACGAATATGGAACTTATCAGCAAAGTTTATAATGATACTGGAACTGTCCGAAAACAGTCCTTGTCGAATGTCGAGGCGTGCCACTGTGCGGTTCAGACATCTGGACCACCGGCGTGTTTTTCTAGGAAATAGACGCCAGGGACCAATGTCCTCCAGGAATTCGCCGAAAAAGACCCAGCGTCTTGTGATAAGAGGCGGGTCCAGTGGTCGAAGATAAGAGGCGGGCGCGATCGCCATGGATAAAAACTGGTCACACAAACTGGCCACACCGACCTGCGGCGCCTCCGCAACGGCCAGGCGGGTTCCGAGCAATAAAAACCAAACGTTTGTTGCGAGTTCTGTTTGGCAATGGCTTTTGACTGTCGTTATTCATCTGAGACAATATCTCTAAGACATACGGGTGCATATGTCTCAGAGGTAAGCGTGTCCACAAAAGCAATGGTAGGTATAAGGCGCCGCGGCAATACGCAAAATGTCATGTACTAAACATTCAGTAACCATGTACTACATTTTGAGTGGCACGCCTCGACATAGTATATGCTCCATTCGGCAGAGCTTTCACCGTCTCCTGTTGGGTGCGTCCCTGCCAGTTACGACCCTTCGCTGACAGGTGGCCGGTTATCTCGGGGCATGTTTAGAGGCTGCCTTTCGTAGTAGATCGGACAGCTGATAACACGTCGACCAATGAGCAGACGTGAATGGTGCGCCGTGAGAGAGAGGAGAGGACCGGTTTCCCACTGACTGGCGCAGCGGGTGCATTCTGGACAACTTGATCACCCTAGCTGTGCGCTGCACTGCGTTCTTGGTTGGCCGAGCGGTGTTTGGTTTAAACCGAAAGGGGTGGTAAGGAATCACGAGTTCACGTCCATGGATAGCTGTTTTTTCCTCATTTACTCTCATTCTTGAGTACAATGGGCCGCATGGGAACATGGGCACACAGACTTCGTGGTTTGTATTGAAAATAAACGGGAGCACATGCGTTCAAGGACGTGATAATGCCGAGCGAATGGAAATGACCCATCAGTTATAAACAGTGATACCAGCCTTGGGAAAGGCATAAAGTTCATCCCAACCAGGGCTGGTTTAGTCAACGATATCTTCAATTAAGATGTCATTAAACGGCATTTAGGCTCTGTCGGGGAGACAGAACTCTAATTCCTAACAGACGGCGAAAATAATAAACTCCTTTATTGTGAACTGTTCGTAAAGCTGAAAATGCTGGACACACCCGGCATCTATCTTGGTATTACCTTCATGTGCAATTATGCTTGATAAACAGTTTGTACCAAAGTTTCTGACACGTACAGTGGAGGGTCTCTGGAAATCACACGCAGTGGAGGAGAGGGGGGGGGGGGGCGACAGTCTCCATCCCTCCTGCTACCCATCGATCTCAAAAACGAGCTAGTGAAACGAAACTTTCAGGGTCGGTAAGAGGCTGCGGGTAACTACATTTTTCCAAATTTATTGACCCTAGGGCAATACCTCCAAGGTCAGATGGGAACAAATGCCCAAAATTACGTCGATTTGGCAGTTTTTGTGACTTATGCCGGGTAATTGCCATATTTCATGTAAAGTACGCCAAAATCAGACCTACTCATGTTTCACCGGTGATCCACGACGGCTAGCAAACATGAGACCGCATTTAACTTCAGATCATTCGGATACCATCTAAAATCGCCGTTGATGACGTATGGCGGGGGGGAGTGAGTGTCGATCGGCTGGCTTTGCTGCTCTACGGTTGACTTTACAGGTCCATATCTCCAAAAACGTCCGGCTGATTTTCCGTTTTGTTTTTTTTTATTCCTGCTGTTAAAGATGCACTAAATATTTGTTTGGTGTACGCAGAAACTGCTATTCGCATTGCATTTTTGTTCACGTTAACTGTATTAATTTTGCGCACGAAAACCCATGCATCTTCCTTTGAAATATTTGTTGACGTTAAGTTGTTAAGGTGAACGGGCAGCTCAGATCGTGGAGTGGCGTCACAAGCTAGACAACAAGCCATACAACTAGAATCCCAGAAGCCGTGCCCGCAAAACATTCTGAATGTTTTGTTTGAACCCTCGTCCGGCGGGGCCATTTTACACCTCACCGTCGGGGGTCCTAAAACGAACCCCCCTACTTACTTTTGAATCAAGGGAGATAGAACAACGCGGTAAAAACCGTTGTGTTGCTGGTCATGTGACCAACTCAACGATGTCCAATTTTTTGGTTTCAGATCAAAAGCTGACGTCCTGGGTCACGGTAATGACCTCAAAGCGGCCATGCCAAAATATATCAAAGTTTTCTTAGCAGTAAAGTTTCCGACTTCTTGGCAATAAATTGATTCTGTAAGCACCAGAGTCTTGGTCGTTGTCTTAGCTATCGGGAAATGAACGGGTTTTTGGGTCTGGATCAATGGGTGACCTCCCAGGTTACGAACATGTCATCATATCCGACATTGGCAAAGGGAGGCATGGCAGTGCCACCACACTTTTGCCGGGTCAAAGATCAAACGAGAGACGACACACGTGCCAAACTTGGTACACCGGTTCTCCTCGGGCTGTGAGGGAGTCGCTTATTTGGAGTCATGGCCAGCTTGGTTTCCAAGGTCACCGCCGGGGGCGCTCATGTCGCTTACCGAAAATTGCTCCTTGTTGAAAATCACTTAACTATTATCTTCAAATCTGGGGTACAAGTATGCGGGCACATCATTGTGGTGGCCGTAATAGTTGCTCAAGGTTACCGCTAGGGGCACAATCAAGTTTGATACTTTCGAATGTTCGCATTTCTCTGACCCAGAGTGACCTTGATCTACAAACTGGTTTTACATTACGTCAAAAGATGTTCGTCAAAATAATGTTGACGTGGTGGATCGTAATAGAGCACTTTTGCAAATGCAGGAACACTTGTTCCGAATGGAAAACTCCAGTGACGTGTGACATCAATGTTTGATATGTACGTTTGACCTAGCTTGACCTCTGGAGGCCTGACCTTTCCCATACACTAATATCACGTCAATGACACCAACATTTATAAAGAAACTGTAACACAACATCGCAATACACAATTTCCAACAAATCAAATGTATTGTTCGGCTTGGTTAAAAACTCGACCAATGTGGCCTTGTTTAAAAAGGCCACAGATCACGACCTATCCCACGGAAAATCCCGAGAATTGTACTCAAGGTGCACAAATCTTGAAAACTCAGCTAAAAAAGCAGCGTTCTGTCTCGTGCCACAAAAAAAGTTATTAAAAAAAAAAACCGCAGGGGTTCTAAAGCGACCTCACCGCCGGGCGAAAGTTAAATGCCGGTGCACACTGACAACTGTTTTAAGTTCTAAGGTCACCTGTAAACGATAAGACGACCATGCTCGCTGTGACCTGCCGCCAGAACTCGGGATCCGGATGATCCTGCAGCTGCCGCCGCGCAAACTCCACCCGGATCCGACGGTTGTCGGCCGTCAGCAGACAATTTTTCGGCCGCGACGTGACCGAAATACCCTGCTGCATGCAACCGCTTGTATTTCACAAAAAGTCTGAACCACTGGAATAAAACTGATCGTGACAAGCTATGCCCGAGATGCATAGATCCATGCGTATTTATGTATTCACATTATGCAGCTCAATTACACATTTCTGTAAAACCTCAGGTTTGTGGTATACGCCTTTTGTAGACGAAGCCTGTGGATGTGACGTTTTTACCGATTAAAATTCAAACGTTTGTCACCGACAGGTATGAGACCGTGTCTGTGTATCAACCAAAATAGCTCTGAACCGGAACAGTTGTGTTTGGCACTGAACCGAAAAGGAGCGAGACTTCTAGATGATTACCTTTCTTCTGCAACTTTAGCGTCGTGGCACCGTGGTCTTCTGGCTAGTGTGATTTTGTCGTATAGTTAAGTATCCCGGACATACTTCAGTTCAACCCCCAGAAGCTGCCAAACCTTTTTACTCTCCTGTTATTTGGAACAACATAGCAGCCAAGATTATGGATTATTTATGTCAGTTGTGAGCGTTACCAACCTTCATATATATATATATATATATATATATATATATATATATATATATATTTATATATATTTATATATATATATATATATATATATGCATATATATATATATATATATATATATATATATATATATATATATATATATATGGGGGTACTTGTATGTGTGAATGACAGAATATAATCCGACGACCTGAGTGCCCGCATGTAAATAAACGTAGTATTTGTCCGTTTTACCTCGTGTCATTGGTGTTAACTCGCCCCCGACTGGAAAGACGGTTGACCCCCCTGAGGTTCATCTAGAATTGCGAGAGAACAAAAAAAACACAGCGCCACGAAACTTCGTGCACATTTTGCTTCATCATTTTTACACCTTGTGTCAAAGTTTTGACCTCAGGCCGCGTCAGGTGTCTCACCTAAGTTAGGTCAAACGGACCTATGCCCAAAAACGTTTGGCGCCCTGTTACTGATGTCATTGTTCCATTGTTTAACATACTCAAATCATTTTGGCATCACAGGTATCAGAAAACGAAAGCAGATTATAGCGTATTAGATGGTTTAGAGCAAAAAAATAGAAACATCTCAAAGTTCAGTTTTGGAGCCATTGTTACTTATAATATACACCCATGATGTTCCTTCTGCTTCTAGACGACTTAAAACATACCGTTTTGCTGATGATACCGCAGTAATGTTCAAAGAAAATTCTTTATGTGCCCTGTAAAGGTGTGTAGAAAAATGTAGTCCTAAATGAACCGGAGGTACTCTGCAAGTAGGACATTTCTTAATGCATCAAAACCGTCTATGAAGTTTTTTCTCATGTACATGTAGAAATTAATTTTGATAGAGCCTTAAACAACACCATACTTTGCCTGGTGCTACCAAGACAAAAAATTATATATACCAAAATAAAAAAACAAATATCTGGGGAATATGATTGCCGACGATTTAACCTGGGACTGCCAGATCAATAAAATATCAACCATCATCAGTAGTTTTCATCGGTGTTATGGGAAGGACTAAGCACTCACTAACGTGCAGGGAGTTAAAACTTCTTTATAACACCATTGTACCACCTTTTGTGAATTATTGTGCATTTATTTGGGGGAACAGTTACGCTTCCGGAATTGATGACGTTGTAAAACTACAAAAAGGGCGTTAAGGACTATGGGCCACAAACCTTATTTGCATCCGTCAAATAAGTTATCCATAAAGCATCCATTATTCAAATTTCCCGATATTGTTGAAGAAAAAGCGTTAACATTATTAGGATTCTGAAACGACACACTGCCTCCTCCCATGATGTCAGTCTTTCCATTGCACGACGGACCAGCCAGCATCAAAGAAACAATCCGTTTTCATACTTCCTTCTCTCCTATAAATTATAGGCTCTTCTCTCTATCAATAGCGGCTCCTAAAACATCGAATGAAATCACTGGCAAAATATTTCCTGGGGTTTCTTGTGTCCCAAAAAATAAGAAAAACCTCAAAAGAGTCGTGGAAAAGTTTATTTTGGACAAATGCAAAAATCAGTCATAAAACCAGCCTAAGTAGCTGATCAAGCCAGTTAAACTACGCCATACAATTCATGTCTGTCCACATCATATTGAAACTGAAATACGTCAAAGTATGTTCTATACGTTCTTCCTTTTTATTTCTGTTCTGTTTGCTTGTGTTTTTTTTTCATTTGACCGTTTACGTTATTTTTAACTAACCCTATTTCACACCCGAGCATTGTATTCCTCGAGAACCAGGCGGCGTTATTAGCCCGCTACCTCCTCGCGCGGATCGCGAGGCCAGTCATTATCATCGGTGGCGGAGTAGATTTAGGGAAAAAGAATAGCGGGGAGTGGTGTGACTCGAAGTGAATCTCGATATAGCGTAGAAACCATGGTATTTAACGTAATTGGAGTAAACGGCCATGGAAAGGCACTCTTGCCTCGCCATTAACGGGTAGAGGATTAAAAAAAAATACGCATCATGCTTTGACGTCCGAATTAAACAAAAATTGCGTTACAGTAAAGCAGTTCAGATTTTATCTTGGGAAGCACCACCAAAAGGAAAGATAACTGAATATTCAGATGCCTGACCAGCTCGTAGCTGTCCTTAGTCTGAAAAGAGTCTTACGGTGGAGTGGAATGCAGTGAGTGGAGGAGTCTCAAAAGGCTGGAACCACAAAAATACGCGCTTCCAGGGGAGTTGGGGGATCTCTCCTAGGAATGCTATAATAACTCTGGGAATTCTTATTTTTGAAGAGTTCCCATCTGAAAGTTGCCGTACAGGGTCTCCTGAAAAAGCAGAGCAACCAACGTAGCGCGGAAGGCTCACCTATTTTCAAGTTTGAAACCCATACATTTACCCATAACCCATGCACCAACCCATACATTCATTATTGGAAACACAGCATTGCAGGTGGAGATGAAACGCAAACATCACTGCTGCCATCTTCCCTCGTGTGGTAGACTAGACCCTCGAACATTGTGCTGCCATTTCGCCATCGTGCAGACTCCCGGGGAGGAAAAGTTCCGAAATTTGGAGGCAGAGTCTCAAGATCTGAAAGTTTCGGACTAATGCAGGACCTCTCTCCTCTCTCCGTTCATCGCATCGTTAAAAATGTAAAGTCGACACGGAGCCTCCGCCGCCCGAATGCCGGCTTGCACATAGTTCCCACGCCCCGACAGACATCACACGGCAGCTCTGGATACGTCAAAGATCCCAGCACGGCACGGGGCCCCCTACGCCCGAGTTCAGAGTTCAGTTCAGTGCTGCCGCATCAGTTGTTCCGATGTGGAAGGTTTCGACACATCTGGAATTCCAAGACGTGACCAGAAACCGGAACGCCACAGGCTACATGACATCTATGGTCTTCAAGGCGCCATGGCCAGCAAAGGTTGACGGCAGCACAAGGCGAGGCCACCCGATGCGAGCGGCCACTGCTCGATGCCAAGCATAGCCTTGACCTGATCAGCCCTTATCTGATCAGCCCTTACCTGATTAGCCCCTGCTTGATCAATCCTTACCTGGCCAGCACTTGCCTGATCAGTCCTTATCTGATCAGTCCTCATTTGATCACTCGGAGTGAAAGTCGATGACGTCACAATCAGTGCCCCGTCGCCTGGCCTAAAAACAGGAGGCCTGGGAAGCCTAAGCCATCCATAGTTGTAAACCAAACAAACAAAATCTCTGACGTGGGGATTTCTCATTGTGCTGGTGCTCTAAGGCATAAGATGAGTTAACACCAGCGGTAGCTTCTTAACGCCAGGATTGTCTCACAGGGTGGGTGTCAGTACATGAGAGATGACTGCACTTAGATAAGTCCTCAGAAACAAAATTAGGTTACTGGGCTCGAAAACAATTTGCATTCTGGAGCTGTCAAAGCTTCCCGGAGGGCCAGAGCTTCTGAAGGTGCGTATCTCGCAGAGACTGGAGGCGTGGAAAACCGGAATCCCAAACGAGACTGTACGTCCATCAGAAATTAGACGCACTAGACAGAGCCGCCGGAGCTGGAGCACACCCAAGCCCTCAGGGTGCATAAGGGTCAAGATCATAAAGCGGTATTCAAACACCGAATGCTTGGCGTCAGACTTCGTCATGGTCCTGCGCAGACCCGCCAATAATTTCAGCAGGATCCCAATACCCTGGCATCATATGACGAACACACACTGATGAAATGAATAGCTGAGCGTATCTATACATTATTTTTCAAATGGTGTTTCTGTCCATTACTTTCTCTCAGTCGCTCCATGCCAGAACTGAAATTTGAGACGATAAAACTGCCTGCAAATGCTAGTTCTCCAGAACTCCAAGGCTCGCTAAAACGCTCAAAGAGTGTGACGCAGGCCCACCACGGGGCATGGCAGACAATAAAATACGGTGTGCTGCAAATTCTGGTTGGAGTCCTCGGACGGGCCACAGTCTTTAGGCAGAGACCATAAAGGAGTAAGCCAGCCACAGGTCAGCCACTAGGGTGAGGTGTACCAAGGAATCTGAACTCGAAAGTATCCGCTTCAACAGGTGAAACTTAAACTGATATAAAACTGACTTGAAATACATTGTATTGCATGCATGGCAGCGTTCCACATTCATTTCAGGACAGAGCGATACGTTAGTTTGCTAAGTAAATGCATGGGTATGTCCACATTCACCTTGCATGCGAACAATAATTGATCTACGAGTAGGATCTAGGATCCGGAACCTTACTATCCTTAAGCTCTTTAAGACATTAGTTTTTGGGTGGCAAAGCAGACGATTCTAAAACACAGGGAAGACTCGGAGTCTTATGCGAGTCAGTTTTGTTCGATAGGCCTTTCGCGCAATGAATGATCAGATCGTTTTAGTATCATATCCGTGTAGAACAGACAGCAAAAATTATCTAATCTTATGAAAACATCATAACACCACATCAAGCAGGCGACACCGTCCGGCTGCAGAATCAAGCGCCAGTGTCTGAGGCCTTTCAAAGATGGCAGCACGTTCGACCCGCTGTCAACAGATGGCGGAAGCTCACACTCAGATCGCCGGCGGCGCTGTGGTAAATGCCCAGCACGCCTCGACGTTTTCGGGCCAGTCGCAGACGGACTCGGCTTCGTTGAAGACCAGATCGCTGGGACAGGGCATGTGGTGGCGGACGGACCCCTGGCACAGGTAGTAGTGCTTGCAGTCGAGGGCGTCCCGATGGAACGTCACTTCGCCATTCTCGTTTTCGCACACGACTTCGTTGGCTGAAATATGCAAACGCCGCGCGGTTTAAGTCGGTCCGACAGTGAACTGCAAGGTAAATCGGGGTACGAGCGAGGGAGCCAGGGGCGAAAAGCCTTGGAAAAAAACAAAAGAAAGGCATAATGACTATCCCCTTGGAATCAATAGCATATCCTGGTTGACCGATTAGAGACGTTTGATGAAGTTTTAGTACACGTGAGCATGAGAATTGTCTGATGTTACAGAAGCACAGCTATATCGTCGTAACTAAATATACATTAAGCTACCATTCAAGAACATTCCGAAAACAGAGTCAACCAGCACATGGACAAAGCTGTCATTTCGGAATCCCTCGAAGGTATGTCCTTTCAGATCTTTCCCAATGGAACAGCCATGACCTATTTCAGCGTACTAATTGGGTGTGCGAACAGACACCCAGACCACCAAAATAGACAGTGATGCAAAAATGGTCAGAGAGGGCCAGTCACAAAGGGCCTTGGAGACAGGGAATACCAATGGCTGACAAACCACAGACAAATTTTAATGTCAGTAACAGCCCCCTTCGTAACAATGTCCTTCCTTTTTAAATGGTGGCATTCTGCAACATAGTCCTTTGTGAGAATAACGCTCGATTATAGCTTTTTCAATACATAATTTTGAGCGCGAAAGTCTAACGTGCCGATATGATGACATAATAAGGTAGGCTGATATTTGTAACATAATGACATACGTTGGAACGAAATCATTCCAGTTCATCGGACACATTAAAAAGACAGTGAGGTAAACGAATTTCAATCATCACGCCGGCGTAATTGAGGATAATCTGATCATTCCAAATAATTTTTCATTTAAAAAAACTTGCTAGCGCTAAGCAACGTTAACTGATGCTAAGAATAGGTGAAATTTACTTATCAGATAACCTCTTTTTAATGTTAACAATCCCCATCATTCAACGAGGCACGCATCTAAAAAGACGTCTCATTTCAAGTTCGCTGTGTAAAGCGTGTGCCCGTGTGTGGTAGTAGGTCCGTTGTGTAAACCGTCCGTCCGCGTGTGGTAGTAGGTCCGCTGTGGAGAGCGTCCGTTCATTTGTGGCATTAGGTCCGCTGTATAAAGCGTCCATCCGTGTGTAGTAGCAGGTCCGCTGTGCAAGCCGTCCGTCCGAGTGCAGTAATAGGCCCACTGTGTAAAGTGCCCGTCCCCGTGTGGTAGTAGGTCCGCTGTATAAAGCGTCCGTCCGTGTGTGGTAGTAGGTTCGCTGTGTAAAGCGACCGTCCGCGTGCAGTAGTAGGCGTGTCAGCCGCCAAATACCGAGCCCAGGAAACCAATCGAAGCTGTATTGCTAAAGCGTTTCCCAGGGCACGTGAAGAGGCTCTACAAACAAAGTCACAAAATATGACCACTTGGGAAGAAAACGTACGTCTAGTAATTTCCACATCTCGTATTTCGAGACCCCTATATCCGAGAGAACCCTCCGGCCCAATGGTTAACCACTAGGGCGAGGCAGTCGCGTATCGCTCCGCACAGGCAGATGTGGATTTTGGTGCGGAAACTAACTTGCTTTGTTTTTTCGTCCCATAACAAAGACTTTATGTGAAGCATTTACTTCCCTGAAATGTCTGAGTTCATGCGGGTTAAGTGTGAGGTGAAACGCTGCGTCTTAACGGACGTTAAGAGTAGGTTAAATTTACTTATCAGATAACCCTTTTTTCGTATTTTACCTGAAGTAAGATATCAGGGAAGTGCGACGTATAGCGGTCCCGTAGGAAAAATGGCATGACGTTTGCGAATCTCCGCCAATGCGTGGCACTACGGTAAAAACGGAGCATTTTCCTATCTTAATGGACCGTTCACCAAATCGTAGAATAAGGATTTAGTCACTGCACGTAGTTCCGTAAAACCTTGCAAAGAGATGAACTGACCAAAATGTGTTATCAAACACTCCAGTGGGGGGCGCATCTGGCTCCAAATTACGCTGAGCGCTGACTCCATTGTCCCATCCGTCTCAGATGAAGGGCTGATGGAGGAGAAAGCTCAAAAACAGCTACGTTATCAAACCTACCAGTGGAGGATTAACGATACATTTTCTCTCTACTCCCGTTTCCAATTCGGATCAAAGCTTCTTGGTTCGTTGGTCTGTTGGTTATGACTGGCGCCACTACTATTGTATATCTGCTGTATTCATTGTATTGTAATAAGATTATTTAAGTTACAGTGCAAAAGACGTGTGATGTCTATGTGGGACGCATTTATAGACTGATGTTGTCCGGCGGTAATCCAACTTTGGCGAGTTTGGGACGTTTGAGTGCAAACTCGAACAAGAATTCGGAAAAACGTTCGGACGTTTTGGAAACGGAACAGTTAGTGAAACATGCACTTGCATTTTCTTATTTCATGGGAACTCGAATAGTAAAAAAAGCTGAAGGAAACCGAAAGTCTGCAAATAAAGCGCATCGAGCGGTACGTGCACATGACATACGGCATGCCGGTGACAGCATGTGGCATCGGTATGAAGCATCACATGCCGGTGATAGCAGAAGCAAGGTCAACACGGGGATGGAAATGAAATGAAGTCGGGATCAGTGGCGTCTGGAGCAAGAGTTACCGGACTTTGGCACGGGCACATCTGACGAGAAGGGTGGGGCGGGAGGAGGTACCGCAAATGTTAGGCATGAAAATGTAATACGAGAGACACATGTGAAAAATTCTTTATGTTCTTGCTGCGAAAACAAAGCCAAAACTAAAACACTCCCATAGATCGCTGGCTATCTCATGAGCAATAAAAATGAGTTGACATCCCCACTTGAACCCTCACTTCCCAGGTCGTCTCTTCCCGCCGGTCGTCCTGTACACAAATAGCTGGTCGTTCTCGGGGGGGGGAGGGGGCAATACATTACATACAATACATACACTTCTATGTAAAGTTAAGTTGTCACATGAAAAGCAACTTCTCTTTCAGAAGCGAAAACAATGGTAAGAAAATCGTCCAACTGCCGGCGAAATCCAATGGGTCTAGCATAACGCAGGATGTTTTTACTGCTTCGGAGTATGAAACAAATCCGAAGAAAAACAATGTCTACGTACTTTGTCTCGAAAAATTTGTGCCCCAGTGAAATCCATCACAGTACGTCCTGGAAACAGCTATGAATGTTTTTGGAGAGAGACATCAGTCACCTTTCCCGTTCTTATTCGCATTTGATATCCACTGACGCAAAAGGAAACGTGGAGTTTGAATCCAACTTTGATTTCTTGGACTCAAAAAACTCTGAAAGGTTCCCTGGCCACAAAGAATGTGTGGGCTATGGTGCATGAAAACGCTGCAAACCAGGTTTGAAATATTACCTTTACAGAATAAAAACATAGACAAGCAAGATCACTTACGGTCCACCTTCGCTTGCACGCGCCCGCCGACGGCGGCTGTGGCTCCATCGTACGTGTACGGTACCCGGTACCCGTCCAGCTCCTGGCGCACGGCGTTGATGAGGGGGTACGGACCGGTGCCACAGGCGCCCCGGAAATCGTCCAGGTCGGCCGCCCAGATCAGGACTCCTCCGAAGCCCAGATCTCTCAGCCAGGACACCTGCCGGCCGACACGACAAACAGGAAACGGAAGCCATTTTCGCCTTTGTGTTTCGGCCACGTGTTGAACGCCACGGCCAGAAACGCGTCGCAGCCCGTCACGATGGTCGCTGAGAAATAAAAGGCCTGACGGTAGGCCGGCAATGAATCCAGGTATCCAACGGCCGAGTCGGTCATCTCAGTCAGGACGATGCGCCAGAACGTACGGGTCCTTGGCTATCGCGTCAGACTTTTATAGATCTTATCCCAGAGAAAAGTGCAGCAAAACATGGAGCGTCACTTCCAGCAACGGAAAATACGATAATCCCGATAAACCCTACGTATGACTAGGATGGGTGACAGTCCGGCCACCTTGGCTTTTGTTTCGCTGCTGCTTTAGCTCTAAAACAGGGATGAGGGTAATGGCTGTAGTCATGCCCATGGCTGTAGCCATGCAAACTGGGGTACAAATCAGAACGGGTGACAACATGACCCAAAACCTTATTTTTCAATGGGAAATTGCAAAAAAACGTTCACCTTCTGACTCAAGCTCGCAGAGACGGTCAAAGGACAATTTTGTTACAACTGGAGGGGTCACGTCCCCAGCCCCCTCCCCCGGTGGCCACACCGATGGTAAACATCAAAGTGGAACATTCGTCATTCCTTGGAAGAGTAACAAACCGCCATAAAAATATTGCAGAACAAACCGCCTGGAGATGACCGGATAGCAAACGCCGATGCCGGTTTTGAGACAGACTGCTTGTGCCCACCTTCATTTCCAGTGAACGCTCGTCGTCGAAGCCGACCCACTGGTCGCCGTTGAAGGCAAACGGCACCTCCTGCTCGTGATCCCAGACCAGGGTGGTGTTCTCCTTGTCCAGGAAGTCGCAGACCTGCCGCGACACACAGACATCAACACGTTCGGCTGTTGTCCCAGTCAAGCTCTAGTGTGAGATCGCGATGTCCGACATCTCATTCACCACACAAAGGACACGGTGACCTTTCACGACTCACACGTAATTGGGCTAAATGGGAACCTCAGGCCTGTTGATTGGCTGTGGTAGGGTTATTTATCGACGCTGTACACTTCAGGACCATTCCGCGTTGCAGCCTCTCACGCCCGGGGAAGGCGAAATATCGCTACTGCTAGGACTTCGTTAGGACACCTGGAACCTTCCGGTCACCAGGCGTACATGGTACACGCTCCCTCCCCCGCGCCAGCTGATGTAGGTAAACATGAATCAGAACACAGGAAGCTGACGAACGCAATTTAAAAACAACAGGTCCTGAGGAATGACGTTTACGGTTAACAGGCGACTGTAATTTTGCCTGTCTCTGTTTCGTCAACTTGCAATCTGAAGGCTGCATAGCACACAAGCCACCTTGGCTTTAGAAAAAACGCAGCTTCCGAAGGAAAAACAATTTAACAGCAGCCGTGTCCGGCTGTCCTTGACCTGGTGACCGCGCGGCTGACCTCGAAATAGCTGGCGAAGCCGGGCTCCTGGCTGAAGCGGCCCGGCTTGCCCGGGCCCGCCACCGGAGCGCCAATGTCGTACTGCGCCGAGTCGTTCAGCGTGAACGTCCGGCCGTACGTCGGCAGGCCGACCAGCGTCTTCTCCGGCGGGGCTCCCTCTCGGACCAGCTCCCGCATCGCTCGGTCCTGTAGGGTCGGCAGGGGTCAGCAGGGGTCGGCAGGAGTCATCAGGGGTCACCAGGGGTCAAAAGGGGGTTCAGCAAGGGTCTGAAGGAATCAGCAGGGGTCAGAAGGGGTCGTCAGGGATCAACAGGGGTCAGCAGGTCAGCAGGGGTCAAAAGGGATCAGAGGGGGCCGGCAGGGGCCAGAAGGAATCAGCAGGGGTCAGCAACGTCCAGCCAGGGTCACCAGAGGTATCAGTGGATCAGAACGGGTCCACAGGATAGTCGATTTGGTCCAGTGGGGTTACTGGAAGCCAGCAAAGGCCAGAGGGTCAACAAGGGTCAGGAACGTAGCCAGGGATCGGCGAAAGGGGGGGCAAGGGCGGATCCAGCGGCCCCGTTTTTTAAGGGGGCAAACCAAAATTTCCTGGGTATGGGTGGTAGGTCAGCGAGTCGACCGGGGCACGGGGGAGACGTTGGCCGTGCGTTCGGAGCGCATCTCAACGCCGGGGTATGTATGGTTGGTCAACGAGTCAGCGACCGGGGGGGGGGGGGAGAGGAGGGGTGGAAGACGTTGGCTGTAGGTTGAGTTCGGAGTATTTAGCGGCTTCAAACTCTGGCTGAGTAGCAATAGCCATGCCTTAGGGGAACGGGCAAATAGCTATTTGGACCTCTCATCGCGGTTCGAGAGGGGCCCATGTCCGACATGGCCCCTCTGGATCCTTCAGTGGGAACGGATCTTAAGAAGGGACCTTCCGGACCCCAGGGGGGTCTTCCCACCCCAAGAGACGCCATCAACAAGAAGTGCTGAGATGACCTCCCATAGCCTAAAAAAGGACGTCATCATTTGCAAAGGCTTGCTACAACAAAATGGGGCCTCCTTTAGCTTCAAGGGGTGGCCTATAGAACAAAGGGCCTCCCATTGCATCAAGGGGCCTCCTTGTAACCTCAGGGCATCCCCTATGGGCCTGCTATAGAGACATGGGGGCCCGCTGTGACCTCGGGGGCCATATATGAGAATTATGTAGCCTCTCAAAGGAGTCAAAGGAGTCTTGAAAAGGGAAAATGGAATCAGTCCGGGGCTTGGATTTCTACCTTTCTCCCAAAGCGTTGACCGCCCCTACCCTTTGGCTACGTCCCTGACAAGGGCCCACAGGGACCGGTAGGTTAGGTTAGGTTAGGGACCAGAAGCACGGGTTAGAAACACTAAGAATTGTCAGTGGGAAGACAGGTTTAGGCGTTTCTTAACCCACTCCCAACCAGCATCCTGACGTGTGTGGCCGAACCCCGGAGGGGGGGGGGGG
Source organism: Capitulum mitella (assembly GCA_030062745.1). Taxonomy (NCBI): domain Eukaryota; kingdom Metazoa; phylum Arthropoda; class Thecostraca; order Pollicipedomorpha; family Pollicipedidae; genus Capitulum; species Capitulum mitella. The sequence continues at coordinate 527,007 of CP099852.1, read as the reverse complement.
CGTTCTGACGGAAACAATAGTTCAGCGCGCGATGTTAGCTGCTTATCGTGAGCAATGACTGCCTTTGAATCGAAGCGTTTTAACACACGTGTCCTGGAGTCTATCGACTTACAAGTAACAATTATCTGACCATATTCAGCCATGACCAACTGAACGTTCCAGTGACATAATGTGAAACTGAGGCCTGAGCATCAGCAACATTGTCCTGGCACCAGCGTTTTGTTCCTTGTCTCTACCAGTACGCCTCTTGTTTGTGTCGCATTATGACACCCCTGCACCCTCTATCTCACGAACGGAACGTCGGAGAAAAATGAAACTCATATCATCGGAAAGCTCGCCATTAGTATGTTTAAAACGCTCAAAATGTTTGGAACACTTTGAAAAATAATTAAACTTTTGGACTTTGTACGTAAAAACAGGATCTTTTCAAAAGAGTTCTTGCTCCACCCCTAACAAAGCTAGAGCAATTCAGAGCATGCCAATGGAAAGCTCACGGGATGTTCATTACAGTGGCACATAAGTTATAACATGCATATAACCACACATTGCAGCAGGTGACCTGTTATGCCATTTTTCATTTCCCTATATTTCTGAGGTTTCTAAACTTCGATGACGAACTGTTGTCCATGTTTGCTTCCAGAACGCTAGAAATGATCTGTACAACCATTTCTGTTCCATACCGACGGACCTAATTGCCCATGACCCGACGTGACCTGACATGACCTTGTGACCTGGCCTAACATCCAGGTTTCCTTTGCTATATTTCGTGTTCTACTGAGGATCGGTAACAATGCAGACGTAACGACAAGAAATACCTTTAAACTGAGGTTCCTTGTGGCTCAATAACCGTGATCAACAGAGTGCTATATACGGTCGCCATTCATCGTTTTTTGTGACTTCCTTGGCACAGGAACGCATTTCATCCACCAGCAAGGCGAAAAACGGCTCAAATGGCTAGCAATCGGGAAATAGGGCGGCAATAAAGTTGACCTAAGGTCATCGACCTTGACCTTCACAACAGAGTTGAGGCAACGCAATTCTTAGGAATGTTCTCGACTACTATCCCTGAAGGTTTTAGGTCGATCTTGGTTTGCAGAAGACAAAAATACGGAGGTTGGCGTCTTTTACGTGACCTAGGTCAGTAACCTGACATGATCGATAGTTGAAACTTCTTCAAGATATGCATGAAGGATATATAAAGACGCACAGAAAATTTCAGCGTGGTGCGCGCACTGGTTGTTTTACTGTTACCGAAAGTCCTAAGGAGGAGGGGCAACGAAACGCCCCCCCCCCGTTAGGCACGGGTTAAGCGAGCTGGTCCACATGTGGGATAGGTTATATTTTTCCAGGGCTGTTGTTTTTGCATGGGAACGGGAACTCCTTCACAGCTGGGGGTGCGTCTGCGGACGTGGGGACAAAGAAACACTTCGTTTATGTTAAATCTACGGAGGACGGGAGGCTGCCTGCCTCCCTCCCTGCCCACTCCCCCTGCTTCTCGTGTCGCTGTACATTTGTGCTGAGCAGGAAGCCAGAGCGACGCATTCGTCAGTGATTAAGAGGGCACGAAAAGATCACAGCGAATCAGCAGGATCGGCCCGGGTTAAGCGGATCCGTGTAGGAGCCGCACGAGCTAGACGTCCGGGTTCATGACGAAATGGCGTTGCGGGATCCAGTCGGACACTGAGACGGGTCGGCTGGGTGTCGAAAACCTGCACAGGGCGAAATGATGCCGGAAAACAGCCAGCATCTGCATGACAGTAATCAAATGATTGCTGTCGAGCGCCGACATAACTCAAACGTTGCTTTCGGAACATATCGAACAAAACATCTTTAAACATCGAGACCACCATGCCTTTTGATTTTCGACCGAAGTTCACACCTGCCCGTACAGATGCCACTGCACGGAATCTCACGAGTTTTACGCACCACGCTGAGCTTCTGATCCTGGCGAGAGGCACTCTCCAGGGGGTACAGGGGAGCGTTGTGTCCCACGTGATCCTCCCAGGCGCCGTGGAAGTCGTACGTCATCACGTTCAGGAAGTCGAGGTGCTTTGAGATCTCCGGAATGTCGTAACTGCGGGGCACAGAATGAGTCGTATGCAGAATACTGTTCACGCTCGGTTCCGCCATTCTTTCGGAGACACGGCGACTCGAAACATGACGTTCCTCGAGTAACTTCCGTAGGCAACTTCCGCCACCGTCAAAATCACAAGGATATCGGATACAACGCCGCCAGCTGGTATGCAAAGGCGCAATCTTCGAAGTTTCGCGTTCAAAGTTAGTGTGGCCAGAGATATTTTTTGGCAGTTTCCCCATTCAACATTTAAGTTAATGTTGTGGGGCTCCTGCTCTACCTGCCCTATATGCTGCTTCACACACACGCGTTTGTTGTTTACGCCGCTGACTTGAAATCGTGATATAAGTAGTGGAACTGACCACTGTGTGCATTTTCATGGCAGGATTTACCGTTCTTCGTCTGAAAGCACATCGTATTCTGCTGTTACTGGAGTCCTGTCACATGAAGTCATGAATTCATTATAACCATAACGTGTATGATTCAACGTGTGTCTACGCAGGGGTGTCATAATGCGACACAAACAAGAGGCGTACTGGTAGAGACAAGGAACAAAACGATGGTGCCAGGACAATGTTGCTGATGCTCAGGCCTCAGTTTCACATTATGTCACTGGAACGTTCAGTTGGTCATGGCTGAATATGGTCAGATAATTGTTACTTGTAAGTCGATAGACTCCAGGACACGTGTGTTAAAACGCTTCGATTCAAAGGCAGTCATTGCTCACGATAAGCAGCTAACATCGCGCGCTGAACTATTGTTTCCGGCGTTCAGTTCGAGCTGGTGAGCACACCGGCACGGCTTTCACCAGCAGCAAAACACAGCTGCTCCCAGTATTATCACCCGTGTCACAGGTTACGGTGCTGAACAAACAAAGCAGCTAGACGTCTCGTTCATCGGCGAACGGCACACGGCGGATGACGTCAGGGCGGGGCCTACCCGGACTGGATGACGTCAGGGATGGCCGGCAGGGCGGCCGTCAGCAGGAGACGGGGCTTCTTAATGGCAGCCGCCTCGCTGTCGAAGGCCAGCCGAAACTCCCGCAACAGGCGGCTGTAGGCCTCCCGGTCCTGGTGCCCGCTGAAACACGTGGATGTGGACGCGGGCTAAAATTACGTTCAGGATAACGCGGAAAACGTATTATACTGTTATTATCGTTATTACGTTTATTATACGTTTATTTTATGTTTGTTATATGTTCATTTATTTATTAAATGGACATATATCGTCATTATCGTCATTATGTTAATCCTGTCATTATCGCAATTAGAACTGGGTTAAGGTCACCACTGAGAGTCACTCACTTTACGTGCTGGATGAAGTCTTCCACAGGGTTGGGCGTCAGGGGTAAACGCTAAAATAGGTTGAGTCACTCTCGAAGAGGTCGTACACTTTCGCGAGAAAGAATGTAATGAGTCGTAATCATCGGCTCCAACATGACGCCAAACTCTCCGTTATGTGATGCATCTGACGACTCACCTCCAGGAGCCAAGTGAAAAAGGTGCAGATCTTTCCAAACAAAGCAAACAGAGGCACTGAAGACTTACTGAAGCCAGTTTAACTCGCGCACGACCGTCAGTCAGTTACAATCATGCCCGACTGGGGGGGCAGTTGGCTACCCCCCTCTAACTCACAAACGGTTAGTCGCACGATGAAAATAAGCACACCGTTGGAAAGCTTGTGACGAGTAGAGCTCGAAACTGGTCTCAATTTTTAATTTTGGACAATATGTAAGCAATTTACGTCCTATATATGTTTTCTCATAGCCGACTGCATGAGACCGAGAAACGGCCTGAATCTCAAGGGCTGTGACTAATAACGCATAGCTAAAGGCACCAGGGCACAAGTAAAGGTCCGCAAATGCCGATACACATCTAATTTCTCGGATTTCTTCAATATATACGCCGAAACGTTGAGATAAAGACACAGCAATTTTCGCGCCGGCTGTCCGCGTGCGGCGCAGCGGTATGCAGTGAGAAACTGACGGGAACTAATTTTAGCGTTCCTTTATTTTCGCGAGAAAAGTCTGCCCACGTAAATTTTCTTGATCGTAGTGATTCTTGTGATGGTTTTTCATGTTTAAATTTTGGAAAAATTCATTAGTTACCAATCTACAAAATTGGCGGAGTTTTATTCGCGACAGCCTGTTTATTTCCAAAATACGTAACTTTTTTAAACTTTTTGAGGTTCCTGGTATTACCTACGTCTGGGCAAGGCAGTTCTGCCAATTTCTACCCATTCTGAGTAATTCATCGCCGATTTTGACGGTGGTACGTTTTGGGTCGCTACAGTTATTCATGACCTGACTTCAGGTCAATGGCTGGAAGTCACTGAGATGCTTTGCCTAATGATGGTAACTAGATGTCTGCTTCACTCCACACTGAAAATGTTATGAAATATTCCGTCAATTTCCGAAAAAAACGACGACATGTCTTAAAAATGGGCTTGACTTTATGTCAATGACCCGGAAAATTCCGAAAAATCTGAGATAGCAGATTTGTTGCATGGATCTAGATCACTAATCCATGAAAACATTATTGTGATATCTTGTTTTGCGGAAAAGTTACAGGGTGCTAAACTTTTTTGGGCATAGGTCTGTTTGACCTGACCTAAGTCAAGCGCATGACCCGACCTGAGGTCAAAACTTTGGCACAAGGTGTAAAAATGATGAAGCAAAAGGTACACAAAGTTTCGTGACTCTGTGTTTGTTCGTCCTCTCGCAATCCTAGAAAAACCTCAGGGGGGTCAACTGCCCCCACCCGGTCGGGGGCGAGTTAACAAAGTGGCTTACCAAACTCAATCCAGACTGACCTGTATCGGGCGGGATGTTCGGTATGGAAAGTCTTACCTTAGTATGTGTTTTAAAGGGGGACAGCCAAATTCTAGCTTCTAGTTTAGGAAGCCAATCTAGTATATATATATATATATATATATATATATATATATATATATCATGTCTTGAAACCCCACACTTACCAAGGTTCAAAACGAGTTTCTATGGTTTCCCATTTGTTCTATTTGGCCGTATCCTATTTACAGCTGTTGCATGACGTCACTAGTAGGCGCAGCCCAGGGCACCTTTACAGAAAGCGTGCTTTCAATGACCGGCACGGCGTCTTATGGGCGGACGGCTACAAAATAAGACTGAAATCAATCGCATCTTTGTTTCCAGGAAAAAAATGATTCTTGAAAACATTATCAGCAAATGTCTGATCAACCAAGTCTATTCTTAAAAGGTTGATCAAAGTAGGACATTCCTTTCCAGCTACCCTTGAAATTTCCCAACGCCATTTCTTAATGTTTTGGAGAATTACCATGCGACTTGGTGGCCCTTCCCAGTTAGTTTCTTTTTGTGGATGTGCTATGAAACTTGAAGGGTGTTTTTTTATCCTTTGTCCTCTTCTAAAAAGTGTCATTTTACTTTTCCAAAGCTGGGCTTGTTTGGACGTTTTCGTAAACATGGAGGTTGCTCTCTCTCTCTCTCTCTCTCTCTCCATTTTCTCCATGCTCTAAAAATCAAAACCTGTTTCAATTACTTGCTTATTTCATGCCTTATGAAACATGTATTACTTATTGGAGCAGTAATGGTTAATTTACTTTCCGAGAAAAAATAATACCTTCTGGGACACCAGGGAATATAAAATTATTTCTACAGGTTCTAGCGCCAGTATATGTATTTGGACATATGAAGGAAGTTTTATAAGGGCTGTTGTAGCGGACGTAGGGGATCAAGAATGGCACTTAGCAGAGTATGTCATCAAAATGATTTGAAGCTGGCACCACCATATCTTTTTTTCTTTCGCCGCCGTTTCCATGAGGATATATTTAGTGCCACATTAACTGACAACACATGCAGAGAACTGTGTTTATAATCGGTTCATTTTAATAGTTAGCAATTGAAGTAGAAGATCAAGTTTTAGTTGTAAGACTAAACTACAAAAAAGGATAACTAAATAAACACAGTGCACAGTCTGCCGCAACACGGTAAGACGGAACCGGGCCCCGTCCCTCACGCCGTTGGGAACGGCCGGTGGGTCGGAGCGCAACGATGTGACATGGCAGCAGAGTTGACCGTTCACTGTTTTGTGATCTTCACATTATGCATTGGTACTGCAGTATCAACCGAGACGTACATTGTCGGGTGTAGCCCAAAAATGCGGTAAGCACCTCTGCGCAGCTTGTGCCATGTACAGAAATGCCACTGATCAATTCATGAGTTTTCCGTTTTCACTGCACCCCGTTCTGGATCTTAGCACCGTCATTCGAAATTGTCATTTTAAAGCATTTACAGACAGTAGTTAGATTACAACAGCGCTTTGAGCTCCTTCCAGGCATTATCGATCCGGAAAACGGGGGAGACCACAGCCATACCTCCTCCCTCGAATCCTCGAGCCAAACCGAATTCTCAAACGAATCCTCGTGAACTCATTGGTTTAAGCTATACTGTTGCAAAATGGGACGGGCAGTTTTTACATCTAAGAGGGACTGAATAAGTATAATTTAGCTCCAGAAAGGTTCCGAAATAACGCTGAAGTCTCCACAATGGAAATACCCCCTGAAGAGCTGGTGTCATACCCAACGAAAATCACGAGCTCGCTCAGCACTTACACGGGATACTCCCAATGGATATCGATGCCGTCCAGCTTGAACCTGCGGATGGTGTCGACGGCGTCGTATACGAAGGAGTTCATCCTGTAGTCGCTGGCCGTCAGGTCCTGGAACGTCTCCGGCTCCACGGCGTACCCGCCGAGACCGAGCAGAATCTGCGGAAGTGGAAGAGCATGTTGGACAGCACTTAACGATAGCGCGTGACATAATAAAGTGTTGATTTTAACCAATGTCAACCATCGCGCTGGTCAGGCCACGCTAATTGGCGGAAAATACGCGTCCTGGTAACTAGCATTGCACAGCTTCAAAATACACTGATGGTCAACGAAGAGCTGCCCGTGGGATTTCACGCGGGCGGTAACAATTGCCATGGGGTTCTGGGCATCAGGTTCAGAGTTCCAGGTATAGCCTCTGCTCACAACTCCTTAGGCTGTTGAGGACGAGAAAGCGTCAGTGAGCCTGAACCTCAGCAACTGCCCATATCCCAGACCTTTTTCGGCGCTATGACTCCGTACGATGGCTATCATAGCTGTTAAGGTGCTCCCTTAAATTTGGCACACATTCGTATCAGTTCCCATTCGCAACTGCGAGAAGATACCGATATGAAATGAGGCAGGCACATATTTCGAAATCTTTTTTCATTGACAAATTTACATCTCATCTTTGAGCCTTGCGGCCGAAGGCACATAACTCATTCGGAAAGTACATTTTGCGCACACTATATCTGTGTACCTTCTCAAGCCTTCTGCCCATTCTTTTTCTCACTGGCCTCTTGGATGGTGTTCCATTGTACACGCTTTGTTCGACAGTGCTCTAAACCAACTCATCCGTTAGATACTGAGAAGGTTGTCCAGAAGGTTAGAAGACAGGAGGAGACAGAAGAAGGGTGACAGACATGTTAAGAAGGTTGTCACCCTTCTTTGCCTAGGGGATTCGTAAAGCCTCCAGACATGACGTCACATCATGTGGCAGTGACAGGTGGCTTCTCGGTCCAGTTGGTCCAGGAAGGGCTTCAGGCGACGTTTCACGTACTCTGTCAGGAGCGTTTGGCCATGAATACACTGGTTTCCCATTACCAGAGGACAGGTTATGCTGGGGGGTGGTAACCCACGCCCATCTGCGCGGTGGAGACCTTTGCATTCCATCGTTCTTGACCTCAGACGTCAAACATGTCAAGCATGTCCGTGGTGTGAAACCATGGGTTCCTGGAGAACGCAGTGAGAGATATCGAAGCATGTTTGGTCTTTCATAATGACGCCAAACGTGTGCCGTGAGCTGAACGGCCCGCGACGGAATGTCAAGCTCCCTTGCTAAATCATCTATTTTTGCTGCGGTGCCTGCATGGCTGCCCTCCAGCTTGTAGCAAGTCATGCAGCATTCGCTTTCGATGCTCCTGTAAATGCGACTCTTGGACACATTTAATTCCGACGCTAGAAATCCTCCGGAGAGGCCAACCATGTTGTCCAATTCCCGCTTGACCATCTGAACCCAGTTCGACGTCATTTATGTTGGCTTTCTCCCACTTCCTTTCTCTCGAGAGATTAGTCATTATAGACATTCCTCATGACTCTGTATATGGTGAATTTCGATGCCATCTCTGGTTGCAAGTAACTGATCGTGATGGTGACGCCGTCTCCCTGACGAGTTGTGCGAAAATGTGCGATTTCTTCAACTTTTGTTTCGTTTTGTTTTTGTCTTATCAAGCCATCGTGTGGCAAATAAAAATTGCGTTGTGTCACATAATTGTGCTCAGAATAGAACTCATGCAAGCTTTCTGGTGGTGCTAATTGCAAATATTTGCCTTACAAAGTCTCGTTTAGATGCAGTGTAGTTTGCGTCAAATTTTCGGAAGCATCATTTACATCACTGACCTTGGTTACGGTTGCAACTGCTTAACCACAACAGCTGCCGGAAACTGCGACAGTTACTGGTCCGTTGGTGTTAACAGAACCTGCCACCGAAGATACCGCTGGCATCCTACAGCCTCAAACTCAAGTTGTAGTCCGAGACCTGCCAGTCTTCAACAACTGAACAAATGGGGACATCTCTGACGCCCAACCGCAGCAGCTGCTGGTAGTCACCGATCGGCTGGGCTCGTCGATAACCGACCTTGAGGTTGCCGTTGACGTCCCTGAGCCGGAGCAGCTGCTGGTAGTCGCTGTCGTCGTCGCGTCGGTCCTGGTCCGCGGACGGCAGCTTGATGCGGCTCTGGACCACGCCGCCGAACGCCCAGACGACGTGCGTGCAGAGCGCCGGGTCCAGGTCGGCGGGCGTGAACCGCCCCCGGGCCGGCCGGTCTCGGGCCCAGCTCGTCAAGTAGCAGAACACCTTGGGCGGCGCCACTGTTCGCAAACGGGGGCAGAGGTCAGCCGTCTGTCGCGCCCGCCGGCGAGGTCAGAGGTCAGTCGCCGTCAGAGGTCACGCACATGACCTCTGACGACGACTCTACGCACGGAACATTCAGAGGTTGGGGTCGGCATCGGTGGCTCAGAACTGCTTCCACATATGACTGACTGACGCCAGACGAGACACACGACTCGACACCAGACTAGACGTCTTCGGACCATGACGGTCAAGTCTGACTGGCGTGTCCGAAAAAAAACAAGACAAAAATGCTTCCACACTTCTCGTAAATAAAGCGTGTTTGAATGTGGCCAAGCAAATTCCTGTTCATAACGGTGCAAGAGGTGCATCACGGACGAAAGAGTTTGCTTGAATGGGAGGGGCATGGGAATTCTTCAGATTATCTTTCATTCATTTCCTACAGCTGCAATGCAGCATGTCGCAGAATTTACCAGCAGATCTATCTTACTGTTTCCTTCTGAAGCATACCGCAAGACAGGAAGCAAAAACAACTGAACAATGGGGTAGAAGAGTCAGATATCAATTGATGTTTCAGGCCGGTTCGGTCAAACCTGTGTCCTCATGATGACCCATGGCACAAGTCTATGAACGGCAAGAACACTCCATCACTATTACTTTGACGAAAACTGCGAACGTTTAGCTTCATGCTTTCGCATAAAAAGACATGCCACCAAAGTCTACGGGATACCGACCAGTTTCATGGTCTCCTACACTTATGCAAGCCAAGTCCATGGGAAGATGGCGACACGAGGAAAACGTGAAAAAGGACGGCAGACTGATGGGGACTCAGACGACTGACTGGCGCCCGAGAAAAAGCAAGACTAGACCCGAGAACGGAGTTAACGCAAGAGGCTGTGCGTCCTAACTCAGAAACAGGCGGCTGACTCACGGTTATCGTCCAAAGTCTCGGCGACGGCAGCGCCGGCGCGGCTCGTGCTCACTGTGCCTCGCGTGTTGGACACCTTGGCGAGCAGCTTCTGAACGGACGTCCGGTCCGGCGTGACGCCTGCAAACAGTCAGCCGTGAACAGTGTCGGCGAGGTCAGGGAATTTCATTGTCCTACGATGCATGAAGTGCTGGACCTGCAGCGCTGAATTCATTCCCCGGCATCGTGAAATAAAGGGAGAATACCCGAGAGAAATCTGTATTTTGCCCCGTCTCCCACCTCACATCGTTCAGCTGTGAACGCCACTCATCATTCCTCCACCAGAGCGACATGGCAATTTTCTACGGAAATCCACGTTGGTAGCAGTGATTTGCTGTTCAGCAGCAGACCGCATCACGGATACCTGAGGCACCTCTAGAATAAATGGAACCCCGGACGGCAAAAGTTCACTTTTCCGGTAACACCACCTTGCGCCTTGAGGAGGGCGATGATGTCGGCGATGGTGAGCTGACTGATGATCGGTTTGGGCGCCTCAGACTCTGGCAGCTGCCGTTTGGCCACCTTGGACCAGTCTATGTCCTCTTTGTTGTCGCTGCGAGGGATGTCCAGCAGCTCCTCGCTTGAAACAGAGACAAGTAAAAGGTTCTCGCCGGGAAAAATAGGAATCAGATGGTGTAGGCTCGTGTTGTCCTTGGCGTTCTTTTCGATTACTGCACCATCCGTAAGCCGACGAGCTCTTGACTCGTGGGTCACACCAAATGCATACGGACATATTCGGGTTCAAGGTTCCGTCCTGTGGAGAGACAAGAATCTTTCCAAAATAGACTGCGTAAAAAGAAAACATTATCTTTGGGCCTCCAAATCATTGCGGGTGTTCACCTCATATAGTCGCATGCTGCCTTCACAATTCTTTCTGGGTACCCAACCAATATCGAGGGTGCAAAAGCACCTACAGCAGCGCAGAAAACTACACTCATGCCTGTGACCTATAGAGTTCGAACTACGCCTTGGTCCGCAAAAATCAAGATTTAAAGTTTTCGGCTTTTGAAATTTCGAAACGCACGCTTCACAAAACACGCCAGCGGAAGCTTGGATATCTCAATGAACGACTAATGAACGCAGACCTTTCACTGCACGACTGCTACACTCAAAACTTCTCCACACAACCAGTGCACGAAAGCAGATTCCATTAAGTGGTAACTTCCTCTCCCCAAGAACAGTAAGCATTTCGCCGCCTAACAGCGTGACCAGTGGGCCCAGGCCCTTTCACCCCAGTACCATCGCCGCCCGGCAAGCGCACCCTCTCTTTCTCACCACTGTAGAAGTGCGCGAGCGCTTCTCACCGCGTCGCCGGTGAGCGCGCAGCACTCACCGCATGGCCGTCATGAGCGGGTAGACGGCGCCGCCGCAGCCGGCCGCCGCGAAGTCGTCCATGTCGACCGACCAGACCATGGCGCCGCCGAGGTCCATCTGGTTGATGAAGTCCATCTTGATGCGGATGGCGCGCTCGTCGTCGAAGCCGACCCACTGGTCGCCCTCGATCATGTACGGCACCGACATCTCGTCGTCCCAGACGTAGGTGGCCCCGCTGTGCAGCTTCTCGCAGATCTGTGGCGGATATAAGCCGCTGAGAGGACAGTCCAGGGCTTCGGAGCAGGCCGACGGCTTGGCGGCGGCGAAGATGGTGACATTGCAGACTGTTGTCTCGAACTGTGTTACAGTCATTGGTCATGATGTTTTCATCCAGTCTGATCTGGTGGTGGTACATGGCCGAGAACCGGTCTGCTGTAGACGCTGTAGATCTGACCTTCATCCACCTGGTCTGGTGAGCATCAACATCCTTCTGACCCGTGCAAATAGGCACGCAGGCGACTGGTTTCTTGATGCACGCACCGAAGTTCCCGTGAAATACACTACTATTACGCTGAACATGAGCACAACGCAGAAAAAAATGGGATGTTAGGGATGTATACGACTGGCTATACGGGAAGCGACAAAATCATTGCTTTTGACACGCCTGATACCCTGCCCACCCTACTACACCAAGCTCTGACCCCGCCCCCTCTTACCTCGTAGTAGGCGAGGAAACCCTCCTCCTTCGTGTACTTGCCGGCAATACCCCCGCCCCGTGCCGGGGCGTTGACCTTGTTGTTGTAGGGGTTAGCCAGGGTGAAGCTGCGACCGTAGGTCGGCATTCTGACCAGACATGGCGTGTTAATCCCCCGACGGCAGAAGAGTGGCAGCATTGCACGAATGCATCCAAACTGCGCAAGGGCTGCTTTTCGATAAGAAGATTTTGATCATGAAGCGACGTCAGTGAAAACAGGCGAGATTATGCATGGACACTAGACACTAAATGCAGCGCGGTCACTGGACGTAGTGGAACACAAACTGGTGATAAAACTAACTGCAGCGCCAACCGTAAAAAGCCGAGTGCCTGAGAAACGGTGAACATAACAGTCGACACATTTTCAGCATGGGCTCGGGCCTCTTAGTGGTCAAAGTGCTAGGAAAGGTAAAAACATTTGAGCTACGAACCTTTCCCATCAAGCACAAACTTCTCCAATGAACAACCAAAGCCACTCTCGTTGATCGTTTCTGCAGTTCTTCATACGGGACGAAACTCCATCAGCTATGTACCAACTCTTGTACCACAGCTCGTCCCCTCCCACTCAGTCCACCCAGAGCGTAGTTGCACCTACCCGAGCACGATCTTGTGCTTGGGCGCGCCCATGCCCATCCACATGTGGACGGAGGCGTTGACGGAGAGCTGGCGGCGGTAGGCCGACTCGCCGGACGGCGCGTTGAGCGGGGCGTTGTGCCCCGCCTGCGACTCCCATTTGCCGTGGAAATCGTACGCCATGATGTGGAACAGGTCCAGGTACCTGTCGGACGTGCGGATGGGCTAGAGAGGGCGCCAGAGACTCGGAAATCTGCCCTGAGAGGTCTGACGGGTGCGCTGCGCTTCGGGCACGCGCCCAAAACAGGTCGTACTTTCGGAGGACATTTTACGCTTCACAGCCGAGGTAACAGTTTCTGGAGCTGTTTCCTGACTGACTGGCGCCGCTGTCAGGCCGCTGTCGCCTGCAGTGCTGCCTCACCACATGACCCACGCCTCGTTACGCCAGCAGAAACTCATTAACACGAAGTTGTTTGTGTGACTGGAAACTGCGTTTTCTGATCCAAAACGTGGTCAGAAGCTAAACTGGTCAAATACCTGGACCAGATAGGGGATAACAAGTATTGCCTGAAATGACGCGGGGCTTGGTGGCCTGATATGAACAGGCACTACGAGCCAGGAATAAACAGCATTGTACAGTCCTGCGGTAACTGCTGATCAGGCGTGACCAGAGCGATGACGAGACGTGATTTGACCTTGCTGACCTGACCCCTGTGGCTCCTGCTAAACTGCCATGATATTACCCTGTCGGGCTGACATGACCTGACCCTGCCAACTTGCCATGGTCTGGCCCTGCTGACCTGGCGTGACCTGCTCCCACTAGTCTGATAACCTGACCTATGCCATGACCGCTGCCATGACCTGACTCCTGCTGACCTGGCATGACCTGACTCCTGCTGACCTGGCATGACCTGGATCCCGCCGACCTAACACGGCTCGATCTCACTGACCTTGCCAGTTTGCTGACGTCATAGCCGCTGCGCACGCTGTCCGGGCCGACCGGCACGGCCGCAGTGAGCAGGAGCCGCTCCTTGCCCGTGTCCAGCGCCTCCTCCTCAAACGCGTCGCGCAGCTCTGAGAGAAGGGGCTCACGGTCACCACGGCACTGTTTAACGTGGCCACGCAGAGTGCTCGGCGGGACTCACGGTCACGGCAGCATTATTTATCGCGATCACACAAAGCGTTCGCTACCGGAAGCTTGCGTACCGCGCCATTAAAACGAAATTAAACTTCCTCATCTGTAGGCGATGACGCTCTGTGGCGTGTCCGTTTAGGTTTTGGATGTTTGTACGTTCTTGTATCCGGGAATTCCGCTGTTTTATTGGCTTGTTGACGCCGATACGGGCAGTCGATGACTGCTCTGAATATGGTTAACGTAACCGTGAGCTGGTTAACACAGTATTCTGTGGGAAATCCTGCGATTCTGATAATATTCGTAATCATGTCCAGAATAGCATAAAATCTATGTTACAAACGACACTCATTCGAACAACTGTCACAAATACAACTGGAAAAATAGAAGCATACTTACAATCATACATCATCACGCATATCATATCACGCACAGTTCATGCGCACTGCAGCTTTACGGACGTATAAGTAACTGCAATGAGATGACTTACTGGGCAACTGGCTTGGTATCCGCCAAGCCCGTACATTTGACAAATCCCACTCTTTCTCGATACCGACAAGGACGCATCTTCTCGCCGGTTTTGTCGTGCACGGTTTTCACGCAGCGCTCACCTTTGCACAGCTGGGCAAAGTTGCCCTTGTCGCCGGCTCCCTTGGGGTACTCCCAGTCAAGATCAAGGCCGTCAAAATTTCTCTCCCGCAGGTAAGGAGCCACGCTGAAGACAAAGGTCCTCCTGTTGTAGCGGTTGCTGCTCATGTCCTTGAACTTCTTGGTGCCAAACGACCAGCCTCCTGCAGATGAGGAGGTGACGTACCCAAATAACGCCCGCTGCGTGTGACGCAGAAACCTGTTTAGCCGAGGCAAAGTCGGAATGAGGGCAAGTACGAGCATAGGTAAAGCCATGTCAGATACTAATATCAGTGGGAATGCATGATGGCAATATGAGATAAGGATGTCATAACGATTAAGCTATCACGATATCTTTCCTTCAAGCGGAAGCCTTGATGGCAGTACCAGTACCGAGAGACGTTCAAGAACAAGCAAATAATCCGAGATGGTTTCTAATTCGCATCCAAGTAATCCTTGCATCAATAAATGCCAAACAATGACATTGCGTCTGAAATCAATTCCAAAATCAAAAAAGAAAATCAATTCAATAGTAGATGTCTACTCCGCCGTGTTCAAGATGATAGCAATCTCGTCCGCAGCCGAAACCACCCACCGATTGCCAACAGCACCTTCAGCTTGGGGTTGATCTTCTTGAGGCTAGTGACCTGCTCATACAGGCCGGGCTTGCCGTCCTTCGAGATGTCGTTGTGCTCGAACGGCGACAGCCGGTTGTTCTTCATCGAAGAGAAGGCGAACACGATGTGCGTGCAGAGGAAGGGGTCAATATTCTCCGGCATGTACTTCCCCATCGCCGGCCTGCGGACACGTCGGCGGGTATCACCCTCAGCGAGAGGCAAACGCCAAGGAAGGCCGCAGCTCCGTCTGGCCGTAGCTGAGGAATCGCCTTTTACCCAGGAACTAAAATGTCCACCAACGTATCTTTCATCGTTTTCATCGGTGCCTACTCGTATTTTATTATGCAAGGCACAGACAATTGCAAACGGCTCAATATGATACAATAATCAAATCAAATCATTGCGTCAATCCACGCCAAGCGTTAATGGACGTAAGTGATGAAAGACATCAACCTGTCAGCGCGGATTTCCAAAATTGAATCGATTTTGAATCCGACTTAAAATGAAATGACTCGGTTCCGGAACCGATTTCATTAAGATCCATTGGATTACACTCTGTCACTGGAATCGATTCTATTTCTGACTCAGAGATAACCATGTGATTCGACTCTGACTCTGATTCTGGCATTTATCAGAGGAATCGATTCCGATTCTGATTCTGACTCCGGTCGGAACAGAATCGATTCTGGAATTGATTCTGACTCCGCTGGAATTGATCACAGGAATGGAGAGCATAGGGGCTAAGTGTAGAGGAAAAGACAGAGTGTAGCACAAGCCACAAGGACAATCGCTGCTGTTGAAACGCGATACCAAACTTTCGTGATCTAAAAAAGATTCAGAGCCGGAAGCCTTCGGCGAAAACTAGCTCGGTCCCTCTACACCAGGGCCTATTTTAAGGAAAAATGACTGCGGGGGCAATTCTGCGAACGAGACGCATTGGTTGAGTCACCCCCTCCCCGGCATTTGTGTTCTCCTTATTGAATTTTGTCCATTTCATATATATATATATATATATATATATATATATATATATATATATATATATATATATATATATATATAGACATATATATTCCTAAGGAAAGACATATATATATATATATATATATATATATATATATAAATGCTTTCCTAAGGAGGGCATACATATATACTATATATATATATATATATATATATATATATATATATATATATATATATATATAAGGGCGAATTACGATGAACACTTCCACAGCGCTCTGTCATTAACTGATATGTCTTTTGGAGGAAACCATGTGTGCAAAATATGGCCTTGGTCCAGCACTCTTAAGCACTTTCACACAAAGACTGTATGTCGTTTGTGGTGGATTTTATTTTATTTCGATGAAATTCGCGCTGGCTTTTGTGCATTCCGAGCCCATTAAATTCAAAGGACACCATTTCATTTATCCCCAGCAAGAACTCATTCTCCCTGGATTTGTGATCCCTGGGAGATTCGCTCAGGGATGTCTGAAATGCCCCCAAACGTGTTTTGTGCTTCAGTTTTTTAAAAGAAGCGCACGATATGCATAAAATGCACATTATAGTACTCCTTTTCACACACTGGATCGAAAGACACTTCGCATTCTGTCTCAGGTCATTGGTCACTGGCCCTGTTGGCAGCAGTGTGGCTTAGGTGGGAATGATACTTCAGTCCTCTTAGTGGTCTCGGGGTTCTGGCGACGATGCTATTCGACGACTTGCAGCAGTTACTGCTTTTGCCCTTCATCCTTCGTCAGCACCTTGTTGTATACTTGGATAAGAGTCACAGCTCGTTCGGCGAAGTCGCTAACTACCGCGATCCTGCACAGGACTTCCTTAGCGTTCGTGAAGCCAGGTGCTGTCTCCCAATCAGCGGCATCGGCGGCAAGGAAGTCCATGTTGATGCCGTAGGCTTTCGGGTTTCCCACCGACTTTGCGGTAATGAAGTCGACGATGATCTTCCTGGGACGAGAACCTCCTTTTCTGCGAGATCCACCTGCGCTCGCTGGGAGGACTCTCCGATCCTTGTTCCTGGAGTGCCGCGATCATCCTCGTCTTCATCTCACACGGCACGCCCTCGTCGAAGAACGACACACCAGCCAGTTCTTCGCTGGGGCACCATAATAGGTGATTGTTATAATAAATCATATGTCGACTATAATGTCATAATAGATAAAAGGTGATCGGCAAACTCCTTGGAGATCCCCTTCGAAATTTCAGCATTCACATCAGGCTTTGCAGAACGGCCAGGTCGTGCACGGAAGCGCTGACCGCCGATGAAGAACAGAACCATGCACTGACATACAAAACAACCATGAAAGAGACGAAGCGCTTGAGTGCTCCCAATTCACTGAGAGTCACGGAGAACTGATGGCAAAGCAAGAAGATCTTGATCCCGCAGATTATGCGCCCCATCCATCTGGCGCGATGGAACCATCTATCTGGGACGTTGGAGAGCACCCGGCTGGGGAACTTGATTCGCCGTGGAGGCTCTTGACCAAAGGGGATAATCGAGACCTCAAAGAACCAACGATGATCATCGCTAGGCTGGATTTCGGCGAGCTTCTCACGGCAGAAGGCGACGAAACGATCATTGGAAGAGAAAAACGTCTCGGCCACTGCTGGCTCCAGGTGTTCATACACCATAGGTTCAAACTTGTTCCAATCAATGAGTCTCCATCTCTTCTTGAAGCTCTTGAACAAGGAGATCGCGGTCCCGAGGACGAACCGAAGCGCGTGGAGAAAGCCGCCTCTGCCACCAGTTCGACGATATGATGACGACAAGCAAAGTGAAAAGGCCGTCACTCAAGCTTCTGCTGAAGAAGCGTGTTTGCTCCCACAACTTGTCCAGTATTGCTGGAGGTGGTGTCGAAGCTCATGCCGACGACGTTGTCCGAAACCTCTCAGTATTCCAGACAAAGCGCGACAACGTCGGCTGGCGTTGCTCCGGCTCTACTTGCAACTTCCAAACACCGAAGAGCTTGGCGGCACTTCTTGGACCGGCTACAATGACAGAGTCGATCCACCTTTTCCTTTCTATCGTCAGTAACAGATTGCTGTCCCAGTGGACCACCAGGTTGGGTAACGCGGAGAAAGAATGCTAGATTTCGTCCGCAATGGCTTCCCTCTGCGATCTACGTGCGCGCCTGCCCGAGCTTCTGTGATCGCCAGTTCAGAGGAGTCGTGGCCGAGGACCGAAGCCGTCGCCGATAGGAAGTGAATTGCAGAGCGATCATTGAGCTTGGTCCGATCGAGGGCTGCTGCCTGACCAGGAGTGGCGATGTTCTTGGCTTTCCTGCAGGGCCGATTCGAAGGCATGGCCAAGGGCTGCGGGTCATCCTGATCTGTCAATTATGTGTTGTCGGTAGGCGAGTATTCCAGTTGGGCAGTTGCCTCATGCTCGGTCTGCTGTTTAATCTAATGGCGGGCCCTTTAAAGCTTCGGCCTACTGTTGTCGTTGAAGAGCTCGCTCCTCCTTCTCAGAAGGGAACTTATCGAATACCACCATGACGCCTCGGCGACCTGGATCCCTTTGGGCCTAGAGAATGTCTTTATCCTCATGGTTTTGATGATCTTAATGGTGCCGACAAGGGCAAGGTCAAAAACATTGTTAAGGTTGTCCCTAAATCCATTCTTCTTGTCAATTTCCGGGCTGAACCTCCAGAATTTGCCTTTGGTACTGGTCAAGCTTCCTGTTGAGCTTCTTTATCACGTTCCGCTCCGGTGCAGTGAGAATACGGGCTTTGTTCCACACCTTTATCATTTCGCGGACGATCTGTGTTTTGACCTACCTCTGGGTAAGCCTATCCACACGGTGGGACTGAAAATATTGCTGCAGCACTTCTCCCCGCGAAGGCAGTTCTGATCACCGGTCAACCAAAATTCGGCTTTTTTCTCGTGGTGCAGCCATAGTGGCACAGACTTCCGTTATAAAAGGTACTTTCTGCATTGACGCGGTGGTCCTTAAATATCCTGACGTCTAAGAACGCGCGGAAAATTGCCAGACCGGCACCGTGGGTTGCCGTGGCATGGCAAGGCGTGGTACTTCAAATATACAGGGTGTCCATAAAGTCTCTTTACAATTTTAAAAATTTATTACAAAGGCAGTTGATAAATTATCTTAACCAGACTTGTTTTGTTTTAATCCGTGTTTATTAAAGTTTGTGATCACAATGAAATTTTGTGTTTCAGGTATTCTGTTGGTGGACAGGGTGCTGTTAAATGGAACCCTAAAATATGGCTACTCCTCAAGAGAAGGCACAATGTGTATCATGGTTTATTGAGACAAAATCGGATGTGCAGACTCAGCGAAACTACCAGATATCACTCCCTTGGGCTTCTTTCTATGGGGTTATGTGAAAGATATCGTGTATCGAATAAAGATACGGGACATTACTGACTTGAAGCAAAGGATTTCTGACGTCATTGCCAACACTAAAGAGGCTGTGCTACAGCGAACATGGCAAGAAATCGAGTACCGTCTTGATGTGCTTCGTGCAACTAATGGTGCCCATACAGAGGTGTATTAAATGAGGTAAAAAAAACTTTGACAACCACTGATTACATTAGATCAAGTCTAGTTAAGAAATCTTGTCAACTGCCTTTGTAATAAATTTTTAAAATTGTAAAGAGACTTTATGGACACCCTGTATAAGTCACAGTCTGCAAACGATGGCCAGAATATTGGCGAGATGTTGCGACAGCTTCGATTCTTCCCTAAATGAGACAGTAGGTTGCCTGTCCGGGGTAGTTTCTGTTAGTCTAATCTATCCCCAAAATACATTTTCTCACCGAATTTTGGCCATATGTTTTTCAACACTGCGCAGAAGTGTAAAAGCTGTCCTAACACAGGCAGAACAAACTTCTCCATTTCCAGGTTATCGGCCCCAAAATAAAAAAGTCACCTCAGATTGAAATATTCGCCTTAGGCCCGCCTCAATGACATATCACCAACATTCGTCATTATCTGCAGTCTGGGCCATGCCATGTTCGTTAAGCAGATGAAGCATGCTCATGGGATGCTCAAACCCATGCACTAGGAGCAGCAAGATTGACGGTTTTAATATACGACTGATTAATTTTCTGTTTTCCTCGCGTAAAACTCGGGTTTAACCGCCTAGTTCAATGAAGTTCTACCAATCAGGTACTGGGATTTTAGCAGGGTTTTCGGATCAGGATGATTGGTGATGACTACAACACTGCTGGACTGTTACCGCATTCATATAAACCTTATCTCACCATAGCGAAACCGCCCTGCGCACCAGCTCGCCCTTCAGTTTGCTTGCGCTTGAACACATCAGGGATGGTTATCATCATTTTTAACGTGCTTACGATGCAATGAAACGCCTTGGCCGCCCACCAGACAATCGCGACATCGGGTGCCGGCGTACTAATTACGAAACACGCTCGCCAGCGGTCACTAGGAGTGCCTGCAATACGTATTATAAAGTGATGCTTCTAAGTGTGCTCCCACATTACTCAGTGATTCAACACATCCTTCGTTGGTAAGATGCTGCTTTGCGAGCGCAGCGCTTTATGGAATACCTTCCTGGGTACGCTAGTACACCTGGCTGTTTTTTTCCTTGCATGGGCAAAGGATCTTGACTGGGGGGGGCAAAGTGCCCGACTGGGGGGGCATTTGCCCCCCCAGTTAACATGTTAAAATAGGCCCTGCTCTACACACGTCCCAGGTCAAACTGGGGCACACTAATTCAGCCTTCTGCACTACGTCATCAGCGAGGCGTCCAAAGACATTGGACCCGTTCGATCCAGGGGAAGAAAACGCCGGTGAACCGTTGGGCATGGTCGCACCTCGGATCAAGAGGACTGCAATGCCTCTCAGCAAAGCCGTAAACCTTCATGGCAGACTGGCGCCGGTAAAGCGTTTCAAAATTCCCATTCCAGATGACATACGAGAGAATCACTCTCTCCCTCTCTGGTTTCAGACACAGAATCTCTGCGGCGACAACCGTGTGAGGAATTCACACCCAGGTCAAAAGTTCAAGAACTCTGAAAATCAAGCAAGGGCGCGCATAATTGCCAGTCCGGATAAGGAGCCAGCTTCACACAAAAAAGCCGTAAATATTCTCGTAAAGGTCAAGACCACCTGTCACTAACAACCCAGGTTTTCGCATACGGATGTGAGCCGCATCGCCGAGTCGAAGGGCGGTTTGTACTTCGCTAGTGACGCGCTTGACGACTAGCTATTGCTATGTGCATTTGTGCACTGTTCCGTGCTGAGGTGAAGCCTGCTGAGGAGTTCGGAAAGTCATTCGACAAGCCCGAGACGCGATCTCGGTCTTCAGAGTTGAACGCTATCATTGCGGATAAATTCCCACGTGACTGGTGTCTACGTTCAAAATACTGAGAGGTCGATTTTTTTCTTTACAAGCTCCAGGCTCTCCTGAAAACCTTAAACATGGCCCATGACTCCATATTATTGACTAATCTGACTATAAGCGTAAAATCATCATTATTTGAAGCCCACTTGCCTGCAAAAGGGTGAGTTGCTCTTCTTACGAACATCACGGCCTTCTACGTCCGACAGTCACTCCATTTTTAACTCAGGAAGCATTTACAATGACTCACCAGTCAGGAACACTAACAAAGAGCAGTTCCAAGATACCAGGAAGGGCCACATATCGGTCGCCAGCCAGCATCGATCGCCTAACTGACCAACTGGGGATTTTAGAACACAAATACGAGGACAAAAGGGACAGGATGCTGCCGCCCCTCCCCGTCCCTAGATCCGCCCCTGTTCTCACTGACGCGACCCCTCTCGCGGCCAGGCAGCGCCGGTACCGGTCCCCACGACCTCCACCGACGCCCACCAGGCGGGCGTGACGTCGCAGGTCGTGTCGGCTGCTGGCGCCGGCAGGGGCGGGGCGGGGGGTCGTATCCGGTTATCTGCCCCCGGGCGGGATCTCACAACGCCAGGGAATCCGCCGCAGACGGCTGCGGCGGCGGACAGCCAGGCCGGCGGCCATCGCTTCTGCTGACCTTGTGACGTGAGCATCAGCGGAAGGGAGAGCTCTAAAAAAAGGAATGTAATCTTGTTGATGGATTGGGGATGCCCGCCCATGCATTGGGTTCGGAACTCCAGATCGTTGAGGGTGACCACTCTCATATTATCATATGTTTAACCACAGACTTCCCTATACCTTAACCCTATTCCCGGAGGGCTAGACGGTAGACGATTCCCGGCAGGGGGGGGCGGATTCGCCCCCCCCGGAGATCTCGAGAACTACACATCCGATCTCATCCCAACAAACGGTAATCGATTGGCCATGACGTGAACTACATTTTTATAAAAAGAAACTTTCAAAATTTAGAAAAATGTGGATACAGGGGGCAAAAATGTCAAAATGGGGGGTATTTTTGGACTTCTTATAACTCCGTTGTTTAGGAACCGATTTCGATGAAACTGGCATGAATCGAGAGATTATGGATAGGACTTTTGCCATTGGTAAACACATCTGAAATTTTGGGAAAATTCATGGGCGTTCACAGGGTTTTAAAAATAGGAGGATTAGTTTTTTAAAAACTGAATCAACAAAAAAGGCAAAAACACTTTTTTGGCTTCTGCTAGTCATGTTATGCTAAAGAAGTACAAACTGCAATACAATGTTGGTATAATGTTAGCATAGGCGGTGCCAGGGACATGAAAAAGGGGGAACTGTCATGATCACACGTTCTTCAGATCAACTTTTGACCTTTGACCTTATATGACTTCCAGTGACCTTGGAGTCACTTGGAATGATCTCGTGTGCATTTAAAACTATCTGTAAACGTTTTCAATCATTTGAATTCACTCTATTTCAAAAATTTCATTTTATGGCTATTGCGATACAGAGTACGCACACTGACATTTTAGGTCATAGCTCCGTGACCCGACCTGATATCAAGCTGAAAATTGATACACAAGTAGAGGGCACCTTTTTACGTCATATATATTCCGGGTTTGGCATTTGAAAAAACAGCGCCGAAATTATTGCAAAAAAAAACAAATTTTGACTTTTGAAGCTGCGTCAAAAAGCTTGGAATTGGCAAGCAAAAAAACCGATGGGGGCAAATTCAGCCCCCCGTCTGCCGGGAATAGGGTTAACTCACGATGCTGTCCTCTGCCATACTATGCCTAACATCCCTTTTAAACCATAGATCTCTCAGTGCTGGAGGCCTTTGGTTCAATTAATAAATCTCTGCAAGGACCCATTCAACACTGAGGGTGCCAGAACACCTGCATAGTAATGGAAAACTACACCTGTGCTCCAGAGTGGGGAAGGGCAGGCGACGGATCTCTTGAATTAAACATTGCGGTTCCAGCCATGGACACGTGGTAATGACCTTGGCTCTGATCTAAACGGGATGACTCAAAGCAGCCATACTCTACAGCGTGTTCCAAAAGTTCATTCTCAACGCATGTATGCGAATAAGAGAAGTGTGACGTTGATGTTTAACCAGCCATTGACGGTGGGGGGGGGGGGGCGTTTAACGTCACTCCATGACACATTTCTTAGACATCTCAAAAACACATCAAAACTCAATGTCCCAAACCTTTCAGTACCCTTTCTTACTTCAGCATAAACTGACAAAAACTTTCAAACGAGGTCACCTTAAGTCACGTCCGAATGACGTTGTAAAGCCGACCACGTTTTATGATTTGCTGTCCAGTTTCACTTCGCCGATGTATTTTTGGTGTTCTTACGACGTATGGTGACCACGAGTTTTTACGCTGCATACACGCATGACCTGGGAGTTCAATATAGAGCACACCTGACCTCATGCTAGGTCATGCTAGGTCAAGCATGCATTTTGCACTTTCCGGGTCCAGTGAGAATACATTTTAGAAAAGGAACTAAATAAACTGACTTTGGGATAAGGCCCGATAGGTAATCGAATTTCCTTGCACCACACTGCGTACACAACTCGTACAGCAGCTTCTTGCAGACGTGCGGCATTCTTGGCAGTTTCATCTTTGGTGGCTTTACGCACATTTTAACTTCGTGAGTAAACTGGTGGCGTCCGTTCGATGTTCTGGGTGACCGGTGTGGAGATATCGGCCTTCGCAACGCCGCGCAGTATTCCGTGAAAATGTCCAACATGGGACAAACTGACCTGCAAGGTCATCCAGAAATGCCAGATAAAGGTCACTAAAGTGCTCATCCTATATGAAGTTGAAAATTACGGAATATTGCAATATGGCATGTGCACCGTAGCTGGAACCATAGAATCGCCGTGTCGAATGGGGTAGAAGACATGCACTCCACGGCCCGCTATCACGGACGTCAAATTTGGATCAGTCTGTGGCTTTGGCCTTGGTGACCCTGGGTCAGATACCACTGAGAACACGAGATCAAGCAGGCAGAGATTTGTTGTCATGCGGCCTTCAGTCGCGGTCTGCTTTTCAATGTGATCAAACAACTCTGGGAAAATAGTCACTTTCGGGTGTTTTGCCTCACCTATGACGTCATCAGCAACACAAAGGTAAAAAAGGATACGTCACAGGAAAGCACGGTTTGGTGCCATTGATTGCCGTTCGAATCAGCCGAATCGGGCGATTGGTTCTCAAGATCGATGGGGAAGGGGCGCTAAACGTCTCCCCCAGTCAATGAAAGGTGGCGAAATACCTCAGTCAAACACCGAGTTAATGTTTCTTTACACGTCAATGAGTGCTCCATTCAATGGCTGACATTTTTCGTCTTTTCTGGCATCAGGTTGTCTTGTGTCTAACTTTACCCTCCAGGCAACCGCCAGTTGGTCAGCATGATGAAAATGGTCTTCGGGGGAAACGTTTGTTCTCCCAATCTTTAACAATGTCTCAGCTTTCGTGCTGAACTCCCACAAAGGTTTCTAGTGGGTTCAGGTTTGGGGTTTCCGACAATTTTGTCTTTTGCCAAAAGTCTGGGAGATTGCCATTATATCAGTTTTGGGTTCGATTCTCGGTGTGATCCGTCATCACGTCCGGCGTGGAGACCGAGATGGACATCACAGGTGCCCTTCGTTTCCGAAGCACGGAGACGGTGCTGGCGTCACGGCTGGTCGCTCGCACGGTGGACTTCTCCAGGAACTATATGAAACAGTGCTCTGTGTGAACGGTCAGGTGCTGTGTAAGATTCTGTGTACATGACTACCCACAAATAAACCATAATTACGAAAAATATTGTGGCTGCAAAAAGTTAACCATGGCTTTGTTTGCCGCTGTCCCAGTTGCCCTACATTTTGCACGAGAAATAAATATCAGATATATGATGTAGATAATCCTGCTGGAAGCAGGATGCCGATGAGGCTATGACGAAACTCACAGATTCGAACATTGAGATATCTGACTATCTAAAGGCCGGACAATAACTTCATATTCAAGATCCGCGGCCCCTGTGATCAGACATATATGCCTACAGTCGCAACGCGTAAAACGCATCTGTCCGGAAACAGCAGTTTAGGTTTCATGGCTACTTTGTTGTCTAGTAAACATTGAGTCTAGACTTGTATACGTCCCTGAGCTCTACTCAGCTCCATCAACACCAGGGTGTTACGATGTCTGCGATCCTAGACGCAGCGTAACAATGCATTAACGCAACGTTTCCTCCTCGGCCGATGAGGATGGTCACAGCACGCTGGTCCCGTCTGAACCAGTTTAGGAACGCCCAGAAGTGGCTACTGTTACTGCGGAAACGTTCGGCGCGCGCTTTTACGGTATATGTTTTGCAAGCCCCGTGTGCTGAATTTCAGCGTTGCGTGTCGAGCGGCCTGGTGAAAGTGACCCTCTTCTTGTCTCTTATGGATGGGGGCTGCCCGCTAAGTTGGGTGAAAGGTAGACCTTTAGTTTCCAGGAAGACGATGACATGAGGCATATTGCGTTGCTCCTCTCCCGACAGATGGCGTCCAGGTCACACTGAGTGCTCGTGACGTCACTCCATGCAGCGGAGATTTCGGAGCCGCGACATGCCAACTTTGAAAGTGGCCCCGACATGTTTATCGATTGTCATGTCGGATTTCCTACGCGCAGAAATCCTAACAACGCTTCTAAATGTATGCGAATATGCTCAAAAACCATACTGACGTTGCTAGTTTTCTGAAAGCTTGTGTCATCTACTGCTGTGAACACACACAGTAATCGTAATTTGCACCGCCAGTTTTAAGAAATTGTGCCAGGATGCTCCAACTGACCATTCTGGAAAATTCTTGGTCGTAAAAATTGCATCTCCCGATGTCAACTAAGCCGTAACATGTTATTAAAATCTCTCTGTTTTCGTTTATCCGAACCGTGCGCACGTAGCCGTGTGATGTGCAGCCCTGGGATACCGTGACGGGACACACAAAGGAGCCAGGCAGCTCAGCGTGCACAACGAGTGCAGCTGTTTTCCAAAACACGGCGCACAGCCACACGTTCTAAAACTTGTTTTGACTCGTTTGAGCAAATCCACCTAGTAAACATTGGCCTGCTTCGATAAAAAAACAACATACCCGCCAAACAGAGACGCTGCTAAGAACCCTTGAACTCAGGTTTGATACTGGCCTACTAAAGACAAGGCTGCGACACTCCGGAGGGTCTTCAGCATTATGGAAAAAGACCGTAAATTTCACATTTCTGGCAGTCGAAATTCATAGACATGCGAAACAGTCACCAGTTATCCATGGCAATTATCGCAGGACGTTTCCTATAGCTGCCGTGCTGTGCAGCCCGCCGCGGAGACTCGCCTGTACTGGGACCAGTTGGTGTAGTAGCAGACGATCTTGCGGCCATCCTTGCCGACGGGGAGCGACGGCACGGGCGGCTCCTTGCTGACGGTGAAGCCCACGGGCGCGATGTTCGTCCGCTTCGGGACGGCGATCTGCGCCGAGGAGGTGGTGCGTCCCTTCTTCCGGCGGCGGCGGCGGCTCTCCCGCCCGCCAGAGGGCGCCGCCGCCGCCGGGCTCGCCGCCGTCTGACGGGCCACGCAGGGTCATTGGCTGGGCCACTTGGGGTCGCACAGGTCTGCGTCAGCCGGCTTCACAGCGCAAACGTTTGTACATGTTACCCAGCACGGTTGCCGAAATAACTCCTCAAATTTCGGCGTTTAATTTAAATTAACGCAAATTAGTATGAGTAGGTAAGGACACGTTGATCTACTTGTGACTGATGAGATACGTGAGTATATCATGGATCTCGCGACAAAAAATCAGCGCAGCTTGATATGTCTTAGTCAGTGGACTCAGTGATCATCTCTCAGTGATCAGCGAGCACTGGTCCTAATGACGAAAGTATGCTTTGTTGCATCGAAACATGTGAGCTTTTCATGACATCAAACTCTTTATATGCTACCGTGCACTTCGAAACAAAACTAATGAGCGCAAGGTAGCTTTGGAGCTTTAACACAGCAAGGCTTTTAAATAACTTAAAAATTCAAAGCAATCATCAACCCAATGCAAATGAAACAGAAACTCGAATAACGAAAAGATCAGGGATCATCGGGATTTAGACTGCAGGATTTGCAGTCCTGAGATTACAATCCTTTTTAAGGATTGCAGACGGGATGAAATCCTTTTAAAGAAGGACTTGACTGTGCTTTGCATTGTGCTTTTTCTGCAACCCCTTTCGCAATTTTTATTCGCTGCCATTTATTTCTTACTTATTTTAATGCACACTGTTACTTACATGGCTTTACACATGCGAAGGATTCGGTTCGGTTCGGTTTTGTGGATAACGCACTTGAATGTCTTATATTGGCCTGGCGAAGAAGTTAAAAATGAGAGAGAAACACTTTTTGTATTAAATCACATCAAACATGTCAGTACATAACATAAAATAACCAATATAATTTTGTAAGCTATCCGCGTGACAGGACGTGGTGTTTTTCCCTTTTGGTCTGAAGAGTACAGTGCGACGTCTAAAAACGTGCCGGGTCGCCCGTCCCGTGGCATTGTGGTGACGTTGTGGTGCACACAACTGACCCAGCCTTAGCTTGGAGCAGCCAAGGTACTCTGAAACGGCGGCAGCTACCTTCGCAGCGTTACTCGGTCGCCGGTGAACAGGGCTCTGGCGGCGGTCCGGCCGGCCAGACGGCAAGCCGTGGCAGGTGTGCGCCAGAGGTGCGTCAAGGCCTCAGGACTGTGCGTCAGAGGTGCGCCAAGGTCTCAACACTGCGCGCCAGGGATGCGCCAAAACCTTAGGATTGTGCGCCCTGAGGTGCTCCAAGACCTCAGAACTGTGCCCCCAGGGTGCGCCAAGGCCTCATGCTCGGGCGCCGGCGCACGTTCGTCAAGCTGACGGCACATTTATATCGCAGTGTATACGTGTAATGGGACGACTATGAATTTACTGAAAACGGGACCACAGTCAGCCTGCTGCATTCTGAATCATAAAATAACGGCACTGGTGCAACTTAATGTGCTGATTCTAAATATGTAAAAAGCCTTGGGGGACATGACATTTTTTCAAGTTTGGCTTGCTGCTGGAGGAGTCATGAGGTATGGTCTACTAATGTTTTTCTCCAAATCATGCCACTTTTTAATTCTGGATACGTTCATTCGGAGTATGTAGAATTTTTAAGGTGGATGTTTAAATGCCAGTTATAACTTGCTACTGGTAGAGTTATGATGAACATACGATTGCGCTCAAAACGACGCCTCTAGCCAAGTGCGGACCGGAGGGAACCATTGGGACCATTGCTCCCCCATTAAGGCCCAGCGACTTTTGAAGGGTCCCCACGTCCCCAGATCCCCCCAGAAGATGTCCCCAAAAGAACCTATGTAATCTGAATCGGCATCCGGCTGGTCCACTTGCCATTGTGATTTTTCTCAGGGTTTGGCCCGAAGGGGCAAGCTCAGCACTGCGGGACATACGGAAATGCTCAAAGGGGTGTTTAAGCACAATCACTGTGACATTTTACGGGAATTATATTTCTTTACACTTTGAAAAGCATGAATTCAGTACATTAGGAATCGGGAAATATCCGGGTTAGGAACCCAAAAAGCACAGGTCGCTGAAAGTTTCGACAGAATTCATGGGACCCCCTGTGGGCTAAGGTCTTCAAAAAATAATACATTGGGGGTCTTATAGGCTCCTCGAATGCCCCCGCCCCCCCACACTAAGATATCTGAAGTGGGCCTCAGACTGATTACCTTACTCTCATATATTATCAGGCTTGACTCCGATCCCACAGAATGAACCGCAAGCACCGTTGTGTATGAACAACAGCTTTTTTCATACACAAGGGTACCTACGGTTGTGTATGTACATACGGTTGTGTATGTACTTACGGTTGTTTATGTATTTTTCTTACAGTAAAAAAAGGTAGGGAGTGACGGTAAAGACCCTGGGACTGGGAGCCTTCCAAGAGGGGGGCGACGAAACGGTATGACTGACTCAGTGTCTGGGATGCCGTGCGAATCGGGACCAGAATCTACGACACTGAACCTGCCAAAGTCGCCGAAAGGGAGCCCCAACGCCTTCCAGAGGGGGCATCCGGCCGATCACCTTTCCTTTATGATAAATTATGGGCTGCAGGGCTGACTGGTCGAGGCCCGTGCAAGACCGTTCACACTGCCGGCCGAGTGTCCACCGCCCGCTGTCTCGATACCGAGGCCGGCTCGGGGACGGCTGCCAGGCCAAAGGTCAGCCTGCCAGTGAAGCAGAGGAAAAGGGCGGAAGTAAAAGGACACATAGTAACAAAACCTACTGCAACGATCGGGAATCGAACCCGGTCTCCTCGGAAGACTGGCGAGAAACCTTTCATTCAGTCATCTTGTCACGTGCGGCCGTCAGAGCAATACCACAAGAACATTATGCAAAGTGTTATCTATTATAACTTTTGTGTATGTTTCTTGGGGCCCAGGAAAATAGCGTGGACAAAATTAGGCGCATTTTTTCTAATTTGTGGGGGAGGGGCTAAATCTGGGTTCTCTCCCTCCTGCACTGAATCCTGGCTACGCCACATACCACAGCCAGTGAGCTCAACCGGCACTGGCCAGTGGTGCTGCGTAACAAATTTTTCAGGCGCCTTGGAGCACATAAACTTTTCTCGGAGCTGACCGTGCTGGTATTCATTGTCAAAAAGTTAGATGGACTGTCCCCCTCATCAGAGGTTGGGGGACATGTCTCCTTTACCTCTCCCCCTGCCCCGGATTCCATGTATTCAAGAAGGCAATATTTGGCCGCAAAGTAAGAAATTGCATGAAAAACCGAGCCATGTTTTTGCTCAACCCAGACAGGCTGCCTGTTTATAACGGAAGAGGGGTATGAGAGAATGTCCTTCCCAGCGTTTATTTCTTAATGCCTCCGTATCACTCCTCCCCAAGCAGGTACAAAACCAGAAAAGGGTCAAAGTTTGTGGTAGGATGGCTGACTCTTAAACCCCACCACCAACAATGAACCCCTATGACTATTTCAGCGCGAATTAACTAATCGAAGAAAGAATTGCAAAATGGATTGCGAATTGCGTTAGAATTCCCTCGGTTTGGTGAGACTGACATTGGACTGCATTTTTTCGGGGGGATGGGCAACGATTTGGGGTCACATTGCAATGATTTTAGAAGGGTTGTGATGATCCCAGTCCACGGCATTATGGTCTGTCAGAGAAATCTCGTGCTTTGCCTTGAAGTCGGGGACCATGCTGGGTCACATCCACAGCTTTGCCGTTGTGAAAACGGCTATTAAAGCACATTGGCCATTAGATCACAACAGTGGACGGGTCACACAGAACACTCATGATAAAAGATGGTCCGTGGGTGACGATGGGTCGCACGGGTTCACAAGAGGTCATACAAATAAATTTGGGATCAATCACAGTCGCACAATTTCGAAAAGCGTGTCCCAGATTCACTGAAGCTGCGCAAGGAAACGCAGAACAAGATACATATGACACATTTTTTCAATGTCGACTGAAATATACGCGCAAAGTCCATTTATTCTGAGTAAACCTCAGAAGGCCATTGGTCGCTCTCAAAGGTAAAAACGGCGCAAAACAGCTTTTTATGTCGATGGCACGCATGGAAAGTCCTGTTATCTGAATTTCAATATTTCTTGTTGTTTTTCCACCCTTCAGTGATCCCAGTTCGTAACAAAAACCTTGACCCTCGCCACTGTTGATCACCTGGCCGGTTTCAAAAGCAGAGAGGTTGGTCCCACCCTCCCCAGCATTTTATAAATATCACTCGACAAAGCAATGAAACACAACGAGGGTGTACTTTCATTTTTTGGCCACACGATGGCATACAGTTTTGAGTCACAAAGTGACCTTACAGATGACCTTCAAGGTCATATCAGTGCGTCCAGGTTTCCAATGGTTCCCGTGGACGAAACATATGAAGTGCTTTTGATGGAGCGACATGATGATGACGAACAGTAACTGAAAAAATTATCAGAGTGCAAATCAGCGTCTCCGATTGCTTCATTACCACAGGTGCAGCCAAAGGGCGGGGGGGGGGGAGCCGGGGGACTCTCCTTAGGCCCGCATTTTTGTGAAATCTTTGCACGTCTTCCCGGCAGGCGGTTTTCGTATGATTTCAGTTGACATTGAGCTCCGGCCCCTCCTTAACCCTATTCCCGGAGGGCCAGACGGTATGGTCGATTCCCGGCAGGGGGGGGGGTGGATTCGGCCCCCCTGAGATCTCGAGAACTACTCGTCCGATTTCATCGCAACAAACGGTATAAAAAGAAGTTTTCAAAATTTTGAAATGTGTGGATACAGGGGGCAAAAATGTCAAAATAAGGGGTATTTTTGGACTTTTTATAACTCCGTTCTTTTTCGGCCGATTTCAATGAAACTGGCATTAATCGAGAGATTATGGATAGGGCTTTTACCCATGGGTACACAAATCTGAAATTTTGAAAACATTCATGGGCGTTCACAGGGTTTCAAAAGTAGGAAGACTAGTTTTCTAACAACTGAATGAACAAAAGAGGGAAAAACACTTTTTTGGCTTCTGCTAATCATGTTATGCTAAAGAAGTACAAATCGCATCACAATATTTGTATAATGTTAGCATAGGCGGTGCCAGGGACATGAAAAAGGGGAAACTGTCATGGTCATACGTTCTTCAGATCAACTTGTGAGCTTTGACCTTAAATGACCTCCATTGACCTTAAAGTTACTTGGAATGACCTCGTGTGCATTTAAATTATCTGTAAACGTTTTCAATCATTTGAATTCACTCTATTTCAAAAATTTCATTTTATGACTATTGCGATATAGGGCACGCACATTGACATTTTAAGGCCATAGCTCTGTGGCCCAACCTGATATCAAGCTGAAACTTGATACACAAGTAGAGCGCACCTTTCTGCGTCATATATATTCCAGATTTGGCATTTGAAAAAAAACGGAGCCTAAATTATTGCAAAAAAACAAATTTTGACTTTTGACCTTGATCTGACCTTGTAAAGTGACCTCAGATGAAAGAAATTACATATGCACATTGCCCAACTGCTTAGC
The DNA here is from genome assembly GCA_030062745.1 of Capitulum mitella. Taxonomy (NCBI): domain Eukaryota; kingdom Metazoa; phylum Arthropoda; class Thecostraca; order Pollicipedomorpha; family Pollicipedidae; genus Capitulum; species Capitulum mitella. The sequence continues at coordinate 494,605 of CP099852.1, read as the reverse complement.
TATACAGCATTATAAAGTTTTAAGCTCTATCTTAAAAACGCTGTTTTTGGCAGACATTTTTCTTTTACCCTCAGTAAGGCCAAAAATTGGCCTGAGGTGCCTCCCAAAAATGTCGGCTGGCTCCGCTCCTGAGCAAAACGGAATTTTGAAATTTTGTCACGGCACGTAAAAAGAATAGTTAGGAAAAGTCACCAAGTTTTGTGGAGCTGCGTTAAAAAGCCTGGAATTGGCAAGCAAAAAACCCGAGGGGGGCGGGTTCAGCCCCCCTGCCGAGAATAGGGTTAACACGCCCCGACCTGAGGGTTAAGGAGTGGGGTTGGCCGCCCACTGAAGTTTTTCCGAGATTGCGAGAAAACGAACGAACGCAGTGTCACGAAACATTGCGTACCTTTTGCTTGATCATTTTTACACCCTGCACTAAATTTTTGGCCTCAGGTCAAGTAAGGTGTCTGACCTAGGTCAGGTCAAATGGACCTATGTCTACAAAAGTTTAACGCCCTGTAACTTTTTCGCAAAATATGATATCACAGTAAAACTTCTGAGGGTTAGAGATTTTCATAAATGCAATACATCTGCTATCTCAGATTTTTTTTTAAATGTCCGGGTCATTGACATAAGGTCAAGCCCGTTTTCAACACGTCATTTTTTTTCGAAAATCGACGGGATTTGTTTATGACAGTTTTTGTGTTGGGAGATTCAGACATCCATTCACCGTCAATGGGCAAGTTTCATTGGCCTCCGACCACTGACCCGAGGTCAGGTCGCGAAGAACTGTTATGAAACAAAATGCACTGTCATCAAACTCGGCGATGAATGTCTCAGATCGGGTAGAAAATGGCAGAACTAGCTCGCATAGTTGCAGAAAATACCAAGAAGCCCAAAAAGTTCCAAAATTGCGAATTTTGGAAATAAACAGAATCTTCCGAATATAAGCCGCTCAGTTGTGTAGGTTGATAACTAATTGGTTTTCAACATTCAACATTCAGCATGAGAAACCATCTTAAGAGCCATTAGAAACAGGAAACAACGCTTGGAAAGGCATTTTTCGCGAAAATAAAAAAACGCTGAAATTAGCTCTTGCTAATTTCATACCGCCTTCGTCGGCGGCGCCCGCCGTGTCTTAACCCAACGTTTCAGGGTAAATATTAAACAAACCGGAAAAATTAGACGTGTACCACCACTTGCGGACTTCTACCTGTCCGTTGGTACATTTGTCTAGACTTTGTTGCTCACAGCCCTGGAGATCCAGGCCGTTTCTCGGTCTTATGCAGGCGGCTGTGAGAAAACATAGCGTAAATGGCTTACATGTTACACAGAACTAAAAATGATGTCCGTTTCCAGTTCTTCTCGTCACGAGCTTTCCCCAGGTGGGCTTATTTTTATCGTGCTACCAAGTAGAGGGAGGCGAGGGTGAGTGGAGAGTTAAGTGAGGGGTGAGTCAGAGGGGGGCGGTCAACGGCCCCCTCACAGTCGGGCGTGTATGGCGCTGACTAACAGTCGAGTGCGGGTTAAGATAGTTCTGCCTGCACCCTGCTCATAACTCCCCTTAAAGTAAATAACGACAAAAACATGTCATTGACCATAATTTGTAGTGTGAATCTTAAACAACTTTGACTCAAGCAAGGACCCAAGTCAGGAGGTTACTTACACAATGAGTGGCACCCGAACGTAATACTAAATGAGACCGTAAAACGCCGAAAATCTCTGCTACACGATACGACGACCGTGACCAGATCACAGGCTCTCCACCACAAGCCCTCGAGAGAGGCCATAAATCCGTGATCTGTTGTGGCAGTGATTGAAAATTTCCAGGATGTAAGTAAAAGGGTTTTGAACCCAACTGTGAAGCATTTCAGGACAACGGGAACATTCATTGCGAGTCAACTTGTGATAACCTCAGGACGTGGGGGGGGGGGGAGCACATTGCCGGCGGTGCCCGCAGCTCAATAGTACTAATGAAGAAACGGCCAATCGTGATAAATGAGCAGTTAGTCCTTTACGCAAAAAGCTCTTCTGTTCGCGAACCGTTTCTCGCCGGACGCCATGGCCTGGCCGTGAGCGACCTAGCCCCCGGACAGAATACTGACCTTTGTAGTTGCCCTGGGCGCGGCGGGGGACGGCCGCCGCCGCCCCTACACCCTCCGTCTGGGCGGCCGCCGGCGCCCGGGCCGCCGCAGGGTCGCCTTTGTTGGAGGAAGTTCCTCGCCGCCGCGACTTTCGAACGGCCGTCGGTACCCGGGGCACTGCGGAGTCGTTGCTGCCAGAGGCGGTACCCCGCCTCCGTGACTTTCGAACCACTGTCGGCACCTGGGGCACTTCGGGCCCATCGCTGCCAGAGGCGGTACCCCGCCGCCGCGACTTCCGTGGTGCAACAGGAGTCGAAGGAGCCGCGGTTTCGCTGTCGGAGGACGTACGTTCCACCGCCTCAGGGGTCTTCGCCTCCGATGGTGTTTGGGTTTGAGCAGTTGTTTCCTTTCTCGACGCTCTTACACGGGGGCGTATGCGTCTCCGTCTTGGTGCTGCTGGAACCCCGACGTTTTAGCGTTCGTTGTCTATTTCGTCGAGAGAGGACATCAGTTTCGGCGAGGTTACGTCGCAGCGAAAACTTTCCAGGGACAGCTACATGCAAACAGCAGATCAGTTAATCTTAAACGTATCTCAATCGTAATATTAAAAGTACCTTAAAATCTTAATCCAAAACCAGGGAAATATGTTACGGAAGCTCATCGGGGCCAATGGTACCTGAGGAAGTCAAGATGTTGTTTAAGATTTCCAGGCTAAGGAACCTATTCTTTGCTTACTGGTACACAGCGTCATCTCTTGGATGACTGGATCGACTATGCAGGCTCATGGATAACGCATCCCATGGTCGCTGCAGTCCAGAAAGTGTGTCTATTCTTAGATTAAGGCCACGAGGTCTTTGTCTGTCCTTTAATATAGGCAGCTTTCCTGGTATTCCATCCGTTAGTGACGACCAACAGCGTAAACACCAATGAGACGGGAACCACTGCGCCGTGTCGGTATCAGTTCACGGTTACCTGCATCGTCCGCGGAAGCGAAGCATGCCGCTACCACGGCAACCAGCAGCAAGCACAGCAGAAATCTGCTGGCTCTCTGAAATGACAGGACATTTTTCACTTAGATAATACCTGAGTCGTGCCGATTACGCCAACGTGTCTCCCGCCAACAGCGATTTTCGGGAGGGGGGACCGTCCTGTTTTTTTTTTTATTTGTGTAGAACGGATTTGCCACTCATCCCAAAAAGGGGGAAATTAAGATTGCATAGTGAGGGATGTATGCTCTATCCCTTTTCGCTGAAATCACTGAAAGTATTGTCAGATATGATTACATTCATTTCTTTTGACAAAAACAAGATCTTCATGCGGAACAACCTCTTGCGACTGAAATGGTTAAGATTAAATATACTCCCACCCAAATAACACACAAAAAAGCGTTATCAACGTCGCAGATCTAAAAAAGCTTAAAAATAAAGAAAAGAGGTCATTTTAAGTTTCACTCTCAGTTGATTTGTATCTTTTATGAGGCATTTCAAGTGTGCGTCGTAGGAACTGCAGCCAACAACGAGGACAAGTTGTGACTGAAAGGGTTAGAACCGACCTCCAACCGTAGTGCAGCAAACACTAAGCACCAGTAGCACCCCTAGCACCTTTAGGCCTAGGGACCTGAACTTTAAGCCTATGACAATGACTGGAAAAAACGGTCCGACAATAATTTTCGGAAATCCCCAGCCATGCCTGGCGCCTACGTGATAGCCCATGTAAGAGAATGCGATGCATATTTTTGTTGATATTGCTATTTGTATTTGTAGATATTGCTACACACGCTGGCAGTAGTACTGATCTTTTGTCCGCATAAATATGAACGACATAACGCACCCAGTAAAGTTTACCATTTCTGCTGTTCTGTAGACGACTAGTAAAAAGCCGCCTCTGCCCGGCAGCGGTTTGCAATGTACCGGACAATGCTGAAAGTACTGACTTTGAACTTGTCTTTTCCATTTCTCCTCACTCTCTCTTACTCGTCCCCTCTCTCTTCCTCCCTTTCTTTTCCATTCCGGCCCCTTTCTCAAACCACCGCCAACTTTACATTCTCACGTGGACAGTTTGTGGTCTTGGACGGCATGCAGTGATATGCCTGGATTGCCCCGCCCGTGAAGGGTCCCATGCAGCTCTGAGTAATCAGCATCCGCTTAGGTCCGACCGGAAACCACGAACTGTCTTCCGTGAAACGGAACCTTGAGTGGGAGATAGCGACGTGACTCATTGAAGCCTCTGTGCTCGTTCCCCTGCTTCTGTAATTATACGTACCTTTGGCAATTTACCTTTATATAATATATAATACCTTTGGCAACCTACGGCTGCGCAGGAAGTAAAAGTAACGGATTTTACGAAGGCATCATGTCGTGGGTCTTGCACGTGCCTCAAAGGCTTGAATCGTACACAAAGATGAAAAAACGAACGTCTGCAAATATTAGTGATATGGGTACCGAAATAGGTCTGTCTGATATTCCAATAACAACAGTCAACAAAACACTATGGAAACATTAATCTAAGTGCGCCAGTCTAGTGAGCGTGCAATGTTTTACTTTGAATGCATTAGTCTTGAGTTCGTATCGCACACTTTCACGCCATTTGCATTCCACACCTGGCCATACAAAGACTAAAGAAAAAACAGTCCGGCAAGATGCAGGTAAGACAGATCCTGCGCGATGACTCAAGTAGCCGTGACTCCACGGAAGGTCGCTGTTCGACAATGAACGGAGGGCAGCTGAAATTACGTTCGGCCTCACACAGGCCACGCTTCTGTTTCCGGTTGGTCGCCTCGTCGCCGCCGCTGAAAGCGCCATCGGCCGGCCAGCCGGCGCGGCGCTGGCGCCAGCAGCAGCCTCGTATGACGTGTCGGACCGGTTGGAGGGGTCCCCGATCCGGCCAGCGCGGAGACGAGGTTCACTCCGCTGCGTCACGCCGGGGGCGGGGGCGGGGGCGGGGCGTTAGCTCGGACTCGGGTCCGGTCCTGCAGGCGCGCAGGCAGGGAGCGGTGTCGTGAGCTCTCCTGGATATCACGGGAACTGTACGGTTCGATCGTGATGGTCGATCCGGCCGGCCCATCAGGAACGCCTGGAGAGGGGAAGCTGGCTGGGTAACGCACCGTGACGCACTGGAATTCGGTCGCTGGGATTGCGAATTCCGCTAGTCATTTGTAATGGGGAGGCTCCATACTCATTTCTTGGCATTTTCACACCGTCGTCAGAATATAGCATGCCTGTATCGGAACAGTGGAGAGATGGCTAAATTGTGCCTGGAAAATACTAAACAGGTGAGATCTTTGTGTCGCCAAAACCAACAATCAGGTTACCACCGTTCCAAGATAATTATGTCATGCAAATGTCGACGCTGATGATTTATAAGCGTATCACGATGATTAACTGCAGGGAATAGAGGTCAGTTTTGTCTGTGTCTGTCTTTGTCTTGTGCTCCGTGTGGACGCCGTAAGTTCTGATATCACATATTGACATCATGGGGTGGCGTGGGAAGAGTAGTAAGTAATTTCACAGGCGTATGAACGGCGAAAAAAACTGTGGAAGAGGGCGGTGGCAAGCACCTTTTAAGTAAAATATTGCCACTTTGTCCTGAAAGTTAACAATAACAACTAAAAGCGAGACCGTTAAAGGTAATGTTTCACCTTAGTCGACTTTCCGTGAATATCGGAAATATACGTGAATAATCGTGTTCCTTAGCATTCTTTGCGTGCTAACGAACGCGAGGTTTCGTTAACCGACACCCATTCATGGCGGTACGCAACAGCTGTAAGTAAGACACGGCCGAACAAGACACAGGTGTAGACAGCGAGGAATCGCTTTGAACCTCCGGAATAATGCCGTTTCAAGACATCATACGCATCACAGATTGACTCCTGAGGCTACAGACTACAGCTTGGCTGTCTCATTTCGAAACTCTTGTGAAGGTGGGACAGTCCTTTTCCCTTCCCCCTGCCCGCCTAAATGCGCGTGCCCACGTGGTTCAGAAGTGTTTCATATACTTGTACTCACTGCGACGGCGAACCTGTCCGTCGCGACAAGGAGCCGTTACACAAGCAATAGGCTCCGACAATAAAGAACTCGAATTGAAAGCATAGTTTTCCTTTGGTTTCAGAACTGCAAAACTTCTATCGCGATGAAGTTTCTGATCGTTGCTCGCTGACAGCGTTTTTTCGTGTATCCACCTGCACATATAATCATTTCCACGTATGTCGCGCAGCGGCAGAAATGCACTGCAGGCCGCCTTTAGATCGATGGCGATCGGGATCGAAAGTGAAGAGTCAAGGTCAAGAGGCCTTGCGCTGCTTCAGCGCCAAACCAGATATGACAGTGCGCCTCACAGAGAAAATAGATGCGTAGTAATATTTATTACGTGATTAGCAATATTGTTTTGATGTAAATTGTTAACTTTAGATAATTCTGTTGAATTTAATCATTACAAAAATTCATAAAGAGTGTTGCAGAATACACGAAAACATCACATGTAGCTACCAAATGCACCGTCCTAAGTAGATTCAAAACCACCTTTTATGTCAAGAAAGACTCTTCGTTTTGCTTGAGTTGGAAACATGCTGTGAATTCCTCAAACATCATTTCGATTCAAGCGACCAGCTCATCGCCTTGACCGACAAACAATGAGGTTCGGGCGTTCTTTCGACGTGCTTGGAGGAAAAGCCCGAACGACGGACCAAACCTCAGCAAGCCTCCTGGTTTTTCTCCGCCTCGTCGCATTAAACCGGACCCGTCCAAGGAGACGCCAGGCCCCGATTGGCCCCTGGCCAGAGGCGGCAGCACATCTCTGCGGTCTTCCTCCGGGTACCCGCACGGCCCCGCCTGCCGAGAGGACTCCCCGGGCCGCCGGGGGGACTGTCCTGTCCTCCCGGCCGGTGGAGAGGCCGTTCTCGGCCGCCAGAAGGACTGTCCTGTCCTCCCGGCCCGACGGGGGAGCCGTCCTCGGCCTCCAGGAGGACTGTCCGGTCCTCCCAGCCGACGGAAAGCCATCCTCGGCCACCGGGAGGACTACCCGGCCCTCCCGGCCCGGGGAGAGGCCGTCCTCGGCCGCCAGGCAGCGGTGAGCCGCCGTTCGCCCGCTGTAAGAGGCTTACATGGCCGCCGTCGCCGGCCGCCGGTGGCCGGCCTTGGCAGCGCTTACCGCCGGGCCATCTCCGCTGCCGGCCTTGTAAACACGCCGGCGCGCTGTCGACGGAGCTCGGCGCAGCTGGCTTCGCGCCGGTCCTGCCGGCGTGTTTTCGGATCGCCGGCGCCGCCGGCCGAGGAATGTCCAGAGCTGCGTGCACTGCGTCGGGCCCGTGCAGCGCCGCCGCCGAGCTCCTGCAGCGGCCCGCTGGCGACTTTGACGAGCAGAGCTGTCATGCATCACAGCACTGGAGTGGCCCGACCGCTTCGCGAACCGCGACAGCGGACTGCATGTGCCTTCGCTAACTGAGCCTCGGTCGGCACAGGTTATTACGAATAGTGCAACACCTGGTGCTGACCGAGCTCAGTCCGCTGGACCCAGGGAAGGTGGAGACACTTGACGGACGGCCGGGGGAGGTGGTTAATGTGGCGCCAGCTCTGGAGGAGTGGACCTCGAGGGTAGAGTGGTCTGTACTATGGCGAACAGATGAACTGGCCGATGTCATCATAAGTCATCTTCGCCGTTTTAGAAAGAGAGGGAGCTGCAGGCAGGCAGACAGACAGACGCCGTTGGCAACCATCACGGTGTTTCTAAATTACCAAAGCCGTGGCAAAACAAATTAGGGTATTAAGGTACTTCCTTTCTTATTGTTTTAGCTTGGTCTGGTTTCCCTTTTCTTTTTTTTGTTTCCCCTCGTATGCAGGTAATTGGTTACTTGTTTTACAATGACCAAAGCCGTGCGATAGCCAAGTATTCAGATACTTGGGATTTAGCGTCTCCCAGCATGAAGTCTCTTTGTATTCTCCAGCCGCCCTCCGCTGTTTTTCATGTCACAGAAGAAGAAAACCTCGACATCAGCCTCTGAAGCCGGGGCCCCAAAACGTTTTGGCACCGCTACCCCTTCTGATTGTGGCCAGATGGCCATTACAGACCGCTCGGGGTGAAACGTAACGGCTGCTTGCGAGGATGGTCCATGTCGCACGCTGTCTACATTTAGTTCACTATATTAACACCTTATTTAATGTTAATGCAGGTACCAGGCATTAAGTATATCATGGAATGGAATGAACGATTTATAAATGGTCAGTAGTTCCCATTATTCTCTCCCGTCTCCGCCATACTTAAACTGGGAGAGTATCTGATATTTCTTTGAAATTTCCCGACACCTGTCCTGCCCGAAAATACTGGATGAACATTTCTTTGTATGGACAAATCAAGCAGGTATCCCGGTGATCATGCGAACTCAACAGGCGTACCGGAGAGGGCCAAATAGTACCTCGGGACGGAGATGGGGCAGATTTCTCCTCTCCCCTTTAATGTTGCAAATCATTGATTGATTGTAACGAAATTCTACAGAAAGGTGGGGTCCGTAGAGAACTTATGGTGTGCAACCAGTCATTTTCCTAGGTCAACAACAAATGGATAAACTGAGGTCAAAGGTACCAAGTAATGATGATTTTATGGCGTGAATTCCGTGGAACAAAACCCTATCTTTCTTACGTCAGACCTTTTAAACAGTGTCGAAATGTTACATTGTGAAAGCTGGAACAGACTTCCCACATCTCCAGAAATAACAGTAAATTCTCACATTTACCTCAGGAATGATGAAATCACAAGAAAGATGGTAAAAACGAAAATGTTGTCGTAGGGGTTTAAATCGCGCACGAACAGATATACAACCGCCTTTTTATTTCTTCTGCAGTCACAAATAAACAAGACGCATTAACTCGCCCACCTAAGTGCGTTTCAGTCATGGTGTATTATTGATTCAGAAAAAAACAAAAAGTGCGTTATCCTGTGAACTCCGAAGCTTAAAAATCTGAACTTAAAGGGATTTGGCATCGGCTCGACACCGCACTGGAAAAAAACAAATTGCCCGAGTGGCGTAACTAAGATGGAGGCTACTACCCTAAAGCATTTTAGTCCTGGGTCTAAAGAGGGGAGGCCAACCATCCCAGCATGGTCAAAATGAACATAAAAATGGCGAAGTATGCGCCAAAATCGGTCAAAGTTGGTGCGTAGGGCGGCGGCCCTGGCAACCTGGCGGGGCTCCGCGAACTTTAGTATAATTTTAACATCAGCTGCACGGTGCTGTACGAAAAGAAATAGCTCAAAATGGATCTGGCCCCCATAGAGCGTCTTTCGGGGATACACCTGTATGGGGGCGACCCCTGGAGTCTAAGAAAAGCTTCCCTCGTCGCTTCCTCCTTCGACCCTCCCCCGAACCCATCCCACCTCTCCAGTCAAATCAACACCACCTCCCTGACTGGCACCGTTCCACTACACCGTTCCATCCCATCATCTGATCCCACCATCACCTCCTCTCCCGTCGTCTGTCCTCCCATCGTCTCTCCTCCGTTCGTCTCTCCCGTCGCCGTGCCCGCCTCTCACCATGGCGCTGCGGCGGTGGCGCTCTGGACGCGGGACGGCGACTGCCGGCTGCGGGTGGCGCGGCTCACCACTGTGCCGGGCGCGACAGGCGCGGCTGCACTGCCGGCCGCCGCCGGGCCGCCGCGCTCTTCAGACTGGTCCGGACCGCGGCCGCCGAGCCGGCCCGGTACCGGCCGGCACGGCATACTGATCACCGGCATCCGGCCGGCAAGGCATACCGACTGTTGTCCTCCGACCAGTGCGAAGTACCAGTTATAGTCATCTGACAGTTACAGCATGCTGATACTGTCATCTGACCGTCACGGTACACTGATTATTGTCATCTGACCGTCACGGCATAGTGATTTTTATCATCTGGCCGTCACGGTACATTGTTTATTGTCATCTGACCGTCACCATACACTGATAATTGTCATTTGACCTTCACAGCGCACTCATTTTTGTCATCTGACCGTCACAGCACACTGATTATTGTCATCTCACCGTCACGGTACACTGATTATTGCCATCTGACCATCACGATACACTGTTTATTGTCATCTGACCGTCGCAGCACACTGATTATTGTCATCTGACCGTCACGGCATAATGATTACTGTCATCTGTCCGACACAACGTACCGACTTTTGTCACCTGGCCCTCTCAGCACACATACTCACGCCATCCAGCTGAAACGGGATGCGTCTGTCATCTAATCGCTACGGCCTGCTGAAAACGACCAACCGGCGGCCGCATGTCTGCCGCCGACAACCAGCTGGATAGACGTGCTGACGCTGGTTTTGCAGCCCTGGCATTCAGAATAGGGCTGAGAATTCGGACTTGTACGATGCGAATATTCGGCCGAGTACTCTGATTCGGCAAACGTTGGAATCTTGATTTCAGGGTTGGAATAGTCAACTAGTATTGGGTCGGTCGCGTTTTTGTTCGAATATTTGCCAAATATCCGAATGTCAGTCGAGCATTCAAATATTCTCTTGCATTTTGCAGCAGAATCTAAACAGATATATGATCGGAGTTATACATGACCAAGCGGGATGCCATTTCATATAGGTCATGCCAATCGAGGCATGGCCTTCTGTTGGCTTCTGTACATCATTATGGATGAGAGCTATACTGGGAGTGACACTTCTAATGTGTGCTCCGTCCGTTCCCCACTTAGGTACGGATATGCCAATTATGCCTTGTGGGAAGATCGTGGGTCTCGAGAGTAATCTGACAGTTGTTCCGTGTCTGGTAACGACGGGCAGGGATGCCAGGTTGGCGTCAGTCGTTCTCTGTCATCATTGTCTGTTGAGACGTATGCAGAGCAATAGCTGGTCTCTCAGTGGCATGTGACTTTTGTGACTAGTCCGAAATCAGTGCGACTCTTCGCAGTTTTTATTACGAAGATGTGGTTATTCTCAAACACATTGTTTGGGAATAACCACGAACTAATAATAATAATAATGATAAGCACGACCTAAACTTCGTTCATTTGTTCTTCTTGAAGACAGGCAAAAACTGTACGTAGAGCGTTCTCAAAAATCACGCTTTGCTGCCGATGCCGAAAAGACATGTCTCACGGAGCCGTTTAGAGTAATTCCGAGGGCCAACCGAAACCTGATTCTTGTTTTAATGGATATGGCGCCTTGTTTTAATGGATCGTCTATGGATACGGCGGCGAGGAGCAAGACGAGATATTCCTACGAATTGCAAGGCTGAGATGGATCCTTTCCCATACATATATATGGATATATATATATATATATATATATATATATATATATATATATATAATATTGTGTGGCTTGACGGTTTATGCCGCTCTTCACAGGCAGTTGACTGCCAATCAGAGCGCCCCCTGTCGCTGACGTCATGTCCCTGCTCCGCGTCGGCAGCATCCCGCCGCCGCCCGCCTGTGCTCGGCACCGGGCGATGTTTTAACCGTCGCCGGACGACAGGGATTTTCATTGCACCGACGGCGAGAGGGGATGGACGCCCCTCACCATTTGGCCACTAACTGAGCTAGCGCCTCGAGACCAAAAGCGATCGAAAGCTGCGTGCCGAAGGAATCCAACGGTACCCGGTGTGACCCCGTCGGACCAACCAGTGACCTCCTTGGCCAAGTCAGACTTTACGCTTAAGAACTATAAATCGATTTTCCGGAATTAAAAACAACACATTTGGATTCAGATAGGCCTACAACCGTTTTCTTTATTGTATGCAATGCCAAACATAAGTAAAGAAACGTGCTAGGGTCAAAAGATTACCTGAGGTCATTGACCCCGTTTGACTTTGAAAAGGTCCTTTGTCTATCTAAAGTTACCTGTTCGCATGTGGACTACCATTCTGAACCGATTTCGCGCCTGTTAATTACTGTTTATATATACCTTTTGCCCTAAAACGGTAAAAAACAACACTTGACGCAAAAACCGCTCTGCCAGCCTTCAGTAGCGACGTCACAGCTTGGTGACCTGAGATTGCCTGGGTTCAGTTTTCCAAAGCATGCGCAATGAATGTATCGTCAGCTGTGCCAAATTTCACGGCGCTGTCGTGAATCATTTTGCCGTGGTCCCGGAAACTATGCTTGGGGGTGACATCCACCCCATCGTCGTCCGGCGAGGGTTATAGCTCTGTAACTTGCTCATGCAATTGTAAAATCTGTCCGAGTTTTACATCTTGTTTGATTCCCTCCTTTCTAACCTCAGAACACTCAAATGTTTGGTCCGAATATTCGAATGCACCCATCCGAATACCCGAATCAAAAACTTACCCGGATTCTCAGCTCTAATTCCCACTCCCGATATTTAGCCGTAGCGGTACACCGATTGCCGATCTGCGGCTCGCCCAACGGTAAAGCGACTTGCCGCCCACCACGGGCACGCAGTGTATCACGGCAGGAGAAGCCGGCCACCAGAAACAATGCAAGGCTTGGAAGCACGAACGGTTGTCTGGCCGCCATGATGTGGCGTATAGTCTGTGCTCCTGTGGCCATCACGGCATGGGAGTTTCTGAACGTCACGGAGGGGCAATTCTTCGAAAGGAAAACTGTCCTTCGGAGTGGCAAGCGGCATGGTGTTGTGAGTCACTTTTCTGGTCCCATGAACTTCAAGGAACAGCCACATACTGGAATGACATAATGCATAAAATTACATACTTTGGCACAGGGGCAAATCCAAGATTTCGTGGGGGGGGGGCGAATGGCCTGCGCGGGGCCTCCCTTCCCCACCGGGGACCCCGTTTTTTTTTTTTGTTCCTCAGAGGTAAAAACGATAACTGGTTCGGATCCAAGCCGGAATATTTGATGTAATTTTTCGTTTTTTTTTACCACATAAAGAAGTCGACAAAATTCAAAAGACCCGCTTCAACTGAAAAAATGCGTTTTGTTCTCTCATAAAATCACTGAAATATGGCAACAGTTTTTGACAACAATCGACAGGCGGGGTTTAGGCCGCTGCATCCTTTCTCTGTTTGAAATGTCGTGTCTATATTTCGTCTAGGAGTCTCTCTGCCCCCTCGCACCTTCTGGGGACTTTTTTGTCAGCTTTTTGGTGGTCTCGGATCGTCTGCCGTGCCGCACCCCTCTAGAAGTCTCAGCTTCATTTAACAGTGTCCCTCGGGACGTCTCAGGTGACTTTTTTGGCTGTTTCAGGGACATTTCGGGCAGCGTCATGGACCCATATGGTAGTCTCAGGGACACTGATACCATCTCGGGCTCCCTCCTGTCGTCCCTGGGGGATTTTAGCCTTCTAAGAGGTCCCTCAGGCCGTAACAAGAGCCCTCTGTAAGTCCCTCACTGCCGTGGCAGAGGCGCCTCTGGCAATGCTTTAGGTCCTTTGGCAGTTTCAGGACCTGTCTGGATGTCTCAAAGCCTAGTGGTCTGAGGGGCCCTCTGTTCATCTCAGTGGACCCCGCTAGAGACTGCTAGTGAGCGGTCTCGGAGGCCCCTCTCTGGCAATCTCAGTGGACCCCCTGTTGCCCTAGGTGCCCCTCTTGTCGTCTCTGCGGAACATTTTTGCCGTCTCATGTGCCCTCTGGCAGTTACAAAAGATCTTTTGGCGACTTCAGAGCCCCTGTGCAGTGTCATGAGCCCTCTGGACATCACCAGCAGTCTCAATGGCAGTATCAGGGGTCTTGCTCTGTTACATAGGGTATGTCTGGCAGTCGGGGCATCACTGGCAGTCTCAGAGGGGCCTTTTCTATGCCAGGAGCCTGCCTAACACACCCAGGGGCTCTCTGGATGTCCAGACCCCCATACCGTCTAAGAGGTCCTCTTATCGTCTTGCCCTCGCAAGGACTCTCCGACCTTTTTGTCGGTGTCAGGGGCCATCTGCCGTGTAAGGGCCAACCTTGCCGTCTCAGGACCTACCTGACCTTCCCGGGTCCCCCTGACTGCATCAAAAACTTCTCAGGTTTTCAAAAAGACCGTCTTGTAGCCCATTTGGGCCCTTCTCGAGGCTGAGAAGGTCACCGATGAATCCCAAGTTCAGGGGGCCCCTCTGGCTGGACATATGCCGTGCTAGGCACCTTCTTCAGTTGTTGCCGCCTCAGGGACCTCTGGCACTTAAAGCAGTCTCATGGGCCTGTTGTCGTGTTGGGCCCCTCTTGCGGTCCCAGGGACGCTTGAAGAATTTTAGGGGCCCTTCTATCCATCTTAAGGACCATCCGGCCATCTCAGGGTCTCATTAACCCTGCCGGAGGCCCTCCTCTGACTCCATCAAGAACCTTCAGCTTTTATACTGGTGCGTGAAACCCATTCGGGGACCCCATGCATCCCAGGAGCCCTTATGCCGGCCTAGGGACTCAGTCCTCCTCTTGGCCGTCTCAGGGGCCCTGTGACCCTTCGAGCGTGCCCAGGGTTAATCTGTCGTGTTGGGGCCCTGTAGCGGTCTCAGGGGCCCTTTGGAAACTTCATGGGCCCCTCCAGCGGCACAGCCAAGCAAAAATTCCAAGGGTCCTCGCCCAACGGTGGGACCCACTTTACGTCGACACCCTGGACAGCAGGGGCCTTCCGAAGGCTGGAAGGGGCCCACAGACGGGCAGGGGCCTTATAGACTAACAGGAGGTCCCTACAGGCCAGCAGGGGGCCCCTGCATGCCGACAGGGGACCATCTACAGGCAGACAGAGGGTCCCTACCGACCGGCAGGGGGCCCTATAGGCCGGCAAGGGCCCAGCAGGACAGCAGGGGTTCAGTCCCCAGGCTAACCGGGCCCCTTCTATGGTTGGCAGGGGTCTCTCAGACTGGCAGAGGTCCATGCAGACCGGCAGGAGGCCCCTGCAGACCGGTAGGGAGCCCAAAAGGCCGGCAAGGAGCCCCCTTCAGGCTGGCGGGGGCCCTGCAGACCGGCAGCTCCCTAGGGGCCTCCTGCAGCCAGCAGGGGCCCCTTCAGGCCAGCTGGAGGCCCTGCAAGCAGGCAGGGGGCCGTACAGGCTGGCGGGGACCCCTAAAAATCGGCAAGGTACCTCCACAGGCTGGCAGGTGACCCCCTACAGGTCCATAGGGGCCCTCCCTCTCTGCCTGGATCTACATACTTCAACTTTCGACTTTTCTTGTTTACCGTTCTTAAAACATTTTGGCTATAGGCTCGTTTTTATAAGAATAATTTTCTACAATCTCTTATAAATTTAATAATAAAAATAAAAATAAATTATATAATAAATAAATAAAAAATAAATAAATAAATTTCTACAATCTCGGTGGCGGTGGGCCCCCTTCAGACAATTCAGGGAGTCCTGGTCTGTCTTGTCCTGTGATCCCTGTGATCCCGCAGGCTGCGTCCCTGGACCCTTCTATGCATCTCGGGGGGCATTTGACCCTTCCAGAGGCCCCCCTGGCGGCATCAAGAACCCGTCACGATTTTACAGACCCCATGAAGCTCACAAGGGGCCTTTTCGGGGCTTCTTTTGAGTTTGAGAGGGACCCTTTCCGGGCCGGCACGAGAAGCGTCCCTTCTCAGGCCTCAGGAGCGGGGTCGATCGCCCCATCACCCCCCGGATCCGCGCCTGCTGTGGCACGGTTACTCCACCGACAGTCACTTGAGAACGTCAGAATCTGGAGCAAAATAACTGACCCAGTGATAAAATATATTTCCGTTTTGGTATACAGGAACCTTTGAGTAGATGAACGATGTGTTTTCATTGTTGGTTTTTTCGATGCCTTTACGCTGGCACAATTTCCATATCTTTAACCTATTTCTGCATTTTACAGCGACGGTTTGGTGATTCATTCATCCGCCTTCTCCTCATCTTCTTCCTGTTGCTCTTCCTTGGCTTCGGTATCCGCTGTCTCCCCATCTTCCAGAGCTGCGGCCTTGGCAGTCTGTCTGTGCTTCCAGTACAGTACGCCTGCTATGCCAGCTGAAACGAGAAACGGCTCAGCGGTGAGCGGTGCACGTCTGCTGCTCGTGCTGAAGGGAGAGGCACTCCGGTCTCGCCTAC
Source organism: Capitulum mitella (assembly GCA_030062745.1). Classification (NCBI taxonomy): domain Eukaryota; kingdom Metazoa; phylum Arthropoda; class Thecostraca; order Pollicipedomorpha; family Pollicipedidae; genus Capitulum; species Capitulum mitella. The sequence goes on along the minus strand of CP099852.1, from coordinate 478,600 downwards.
CGCAGGCCGCCTGGTTCCGTTGTGACGAACAATGCCCGACTAAGAACTGCCTCGCGGTTGGCACACACGACGACTAGAAGAATCTCAGATTGATCTAAGTCTACTGAGCAGGCATCCACGCCACCGCGGGGCCTACGCCTGCAGTCATTTCAAAGGCAGTGTCCTTCAGGCCACTCCTTTGCCAAGGCCCACCGTGATACGAACAAACAATGTTGTTATTGGAGACAACGCCTTATCGTAGGCTCACCTGCTATGACCACTGCGATGACGATGAAGGCGATGACGGAGTTGTCCGCGTCGTCTGTGCCTCCTCCCACGGAACGCATTGCGTAGCTGTTGGAGTAGCTGTCATCGTAAGCCATTTCTTCCGCATCGCCCCATGCTGAAAACGAGATAATAATTCAGAACTGAATGCATCCAGCGAGGGCGCAGACGGCAAACCACTCTTCTAAATTTTTAAAGTCAAAAATGAATTTGGGTCAGAAATGGGTCATTCCGCGTCAAATCGCACCAGAGCTGACCCGACCCCTTTCCATTTTGATTAGCTTTGATATGCTTACAGCACGCATCGAAAAATGGTCAGCCATAAATTTTTAGTCCTGGGTGGTTTTTGAAGTCACAGAGGCCACCAAAAGTCACGGTTTTTACAGATACGGCATGATTCAAATGCCCATAACTCGGTGATAGATTGTCACCGAAAGGTGCAATAAGTGTCATTTGAAAGAGAAATGTTCCAGTTTTCGTAAACAAGCTCATCGCTTGGTAATTCGGGATGGCGTTTGACCTGACCAAGCCATACGAAGCATTTTCTGTTTTCACCATTCTTGCCCCCGTGATCTTCGCGAAAATGAAGCAAAATATGCTCCCAAAGATGTACAATAAGCGTGGGAAAAAAATCTGGACAAACCGAAAAAATTTCATATATCTTGAACTTAGTATTGCAACTGATGATAGAGAAATATGCCCTGAGGCTATCTGACCATTACTGATTAATTTTGTGTTTTACGTTTGCCCCGTTGCTCTGAAACTTAGTGTGCACAATGTCCTGCGTGCTTGCTACACGCCAGTTAGATTTTTAATTGCTTGACATGAAAGATAAAATGCCAGGTCTAAATGAGTCTGTCGGGTATTTTTAGTCTTTTAAAGTAACTGAGACAACTTTAATCGAGCATCGGGGCCTCTGAATGCCAACGGAGGTCATTGACCTCGGTTGTCCCTGGATTACCTGTTGGCTTCGTACCATTCATAGATTTTTACGGTATTCATTCTTTCATTTGACATATAATGTTCACATTCTGCAGTTCACGCTCACAAAAATTCCATGTCTAGAGGGCTAGATATTTTTGCTTCTAAATACTCTAGATGGCTGGAGGGCGTTTATTTTTTGTCATGACGTCCTCCCTTGAATGTTGCAATAGCTACAAACGAAATGACAGCTTCGTATAGGATCAGAAGTGATGATTGAGATACGTGTCCCCAAAAATTAGAAAATCGGCTTTTATCCAGAACATGGAATGAATATCGATGACGCGATGTGTGCATGACGATGATTTTGATCGACCTTCCAAAGGCTCCGATGCACGACTAGGATTACCTCAGTTGGCTTTAGGGCCTAAAAACACACGACACTCACCTTCGTGGAAATGCGAAGAACGGATGTATCAGCTTTGGATGGCAAGGGTCGATTGGTGCTTGTGTCGTGTTTCGTGTCGTGACCTTTGTGTCGTGACCTTTGACCTTTCTGGTAAGCAATTCAAAACTAATCTGATGTGTTGCAGGCACGTAAGACGTTGTGCACACCATATCGTAGAACAATCGGATAAACGAAAGACACGAAATCAGTCAATATCCGTCAAATGGTCCCAGAGCCTATTTCTCAAGGGCCACATAGCTGCACTGATGTTAAGATACCTTAAAATTTTTCGAGCGCGGCAATGGTTTTTTGCCACGCCTACCCAAGATATTTAAGACCATGTTGTGCTATATTTTTCGCGGAGTTCACAATGGTCACGCAGAATTATAACTGAAAATGTTCTATGTGACCTAGTTAGCTAAACGTTATTCCGAGGTCACTGAAAAATGTGAACTTATTTATGAAAGCTGAAACATTTGTCTTCTGAATGACGCTAATCGCACCTTTCTGTGACAATCTATCACCGAGTTCTGGATATCTGAACCATGTAATGTTTGAAAAGATCGGTGGCCTTTGATGGGCTGTTACTTTGATCTCAGAGGTCTCCCAGGGCTAAAGGTTTCACCAGAATCAAAGGAAGTCAGGTCAGTTCTTGTACAATTTGATATGGAATAACCCAATGTTAAGTAATGATACCAAAGTAAGTAGTGATACCATTATTAATGGAGAAATCCTCGCTCGTGGGGCGCCCAACATGGCGTCTTAGTGACCACATCAGCTTCGTTTGAAATTTGCCATGATTCTGTCAAGAGATATTTGGCTTCAGCGTCGTCTGAACGTTCCAAAAACAAAACTTTCAAAGACCTAAGGCTGACGCTAGTTCTAAACTCATCTTTGCGTCGCAGGCAAACGAAAGATATCGATCCCGTTCAGGAGGGTGAACGATCTTATCCTGCTGCAACTTGCCAATGTATTAACTAGGTTGAGCATCAAGGAATCCGTTAACGCGACACTTACATAAAATTTGCTGCACCTCTCAGAACAGAACATGCTAAATCTTTGCAATCCATTACATATTTCGGCAAGCAAGCATTTGTATTTCTAAAATGTTGCCGTTGCAGCACTGCGTTCGGTATTCTGAACGCCTTACAGCAACGGTGGCATGGCCAGCTATAGGTGGCCATTTGAAAAAAAAACATTTCCTCGACGTTGAAGGTGTGCATGTTACCCCACTTGTAACCAGTTGTTACCACTCACGTTCTCATTTCTTTAACGTGCATATGAAAATACACGAGAAACATTTTCAGATCAATGCCATTACATCTGGTTTGCCGGGAAGCCAGAATTCCCATTCTCGATTCTCCAGCGCAAGCTCAGTGGAATCCCCTCGGGTGACTTTGGGTATGGCCACGTTTGCAGGTTCCCCGTTCTGAAAACGGTTGATGTACCAGGCAACGACAAAGTAATATGCATGAAATGTAAAAAGTAGAAAAATATATATATAAGCGCCTCTCGCGTGCATTTGGGGTGCGTTCTTAAGCCATCAAGCCAAAGCAGGCCAGTCTGTACATGTCCGGACATTTAACAACGAATGCAAATTCGATGCCCAGTTTGAAATACATTACTGGTGAATCCAAGGGAAGTGTTTACAATTGTCCTGGGATAATGAACTGGAAAAAATGCATAGACGGAGTCGTCTCCCAGCCGGAAAGGGACGACACTCAATTTGTGCCATTCAGCGGCACACGACGATGCGTACAAACACGCACAAACTATTACCGCGCTAACTGCGTCGCCGAAGCAAGGCGAATTTCGGTCGGCCTTATTTGCTTGCTCCTGTATACCCACATCTTTCAAGAAAAGCATGGAGGACTCAAGCCGTGGGAGCGACGAAACCCAGGAACGGCGCGCAGTCGCTGTGGCCGGTCGCGGCTGACTGACCTTTGATGAGCTGTTGCCAGCCGGACGCCGGGCTCTTCGTGTACCACTCCAAGATGACGACGGACGCCACCGTTGTCGTCGGCGGCAGCCACTCCCACATGACTTGTGTGGCCGGCTTGACGTCGACCCATATCCAGATGTTGAACTCGATGTCCCATCCGGTCCCCCGATCCAGAGATCCCTTGTATCCGCCCTTCCGGACATCTTTAGGAGGTGGATCGTGATGCTTTTTACTCACAAGTATGACGGGGTCGTAAGGCTTATGGGATGTCGGTTTGGGTTGGAGAATGACGCCTCTGGAAACACGACGCAGAGTTTCAGGACAAGAAAGGCATCCCACGCGCAATTTTGTCTTCTTTTTCGAATAAATCAGCATCACTCGGCGGGTTATTTAGCATCTGAAGGCGCAACACGTCTTTTTAGCAGCAGGCTCTACAGTGGAAGGCGGTACAGTTGCGGACTACGTGACTGCGTGTTTTTGTCTGATCTTAACTGTCAGTGACAAAAGAACAGGCATGGCACTTGCGCAGGGATAAAAATGTTAACATTCGGGGGGGGGGGCATTTAGCTCAAAATTGAGAGCCTAACACATAGCGGGTGCCTTCAAGCCATACGTTGGGACCGGAGTTCGTGACCTGCCCCCGTTTTCACGTGGCTCAGATATAACCCGTTTGCTTTGGAAACATTTTTTTACAGAATCAAAGGTGATGTCCTGGTAGACGTGCAGGTCCATATACGTCCAGAAAATTTTGTTAAAAAACTGCATTTTTGTTCAGTAATCGAGCTCATCCACGTGGAACATAGTTTTCTCGGTGAATCTCGTCATTCAAGGAAAAGGCGATCAAAAAGGCGAAATAATGATAAATGATAATCAAGAATACAAACAGACACCGATCTAAACACACAGCGCTGCACTCAAAGATGATCAACATGTTTATTTGCTTAAATGAGGTTTTAAAAGCAGCCAAGGTGTCGCATCCAGTGGCAACCGGGGCTATATGGTTCCAGGCGGCCGCTGACCGTATATACAGAGCCTTGAGCTCACCGGCATTGGAAGTTTACGGTAACGTGTTTGTGCTTTCGATCTAAATTACCGCAAAAATATCCCAATAAATTTCGTAGAATGAACACATCTTTTCTCGTTTATCTGGAAACTTCTACGGGGTAAGGCACTGACTTTTACCACTTTCTGAATGTCGTTGATATTGTTTTGCACTGTTCTCACCAAGAAAATGGGACGCATTAAGCAGCAGGAAAGAAAACGTTTTCATGGCTCACGAAGCGTATGTACGTTAATAATGCACTTACTTTCCTCCTGTACCGCCTTTGTATGGTTTCATGTAGTAACAGTCCGATGTTTCATAAAACATAAAAAGTAAACAGAAAAGGAAAGTAGATGAGCTATAGAAGCCCATAATAACCTTCGATATACGTCCTCCTCCAAAATATTGAATTTAAAGAGAACTTTGGAGGAATTTAAAAACATCCGTTACATGTCTAATTTGCTATTAGATTGAAATTAGCTCGAAGCGCAACGTAATTCACGCCTGGCGCAAACAACAATTTTTTGCAATATGTTAGCAAAGAAAAAGTTTAAGCTACGAGGCGCATCGCACGAGGCAGTCTTCTAGAAGAACTTTTGCCAGAAATAGCGTTCTGTCCATTACTATCAGTGTCCACTCCCCAAGGCAGTCACACTGCACGACCATATAAATGTCGGATGTTGGGAATGATATGTAATGTACTGGGATAAAAAGAGCATTAATATTCTCGTCATTACCTGAAACAAAGAGTCGTCGACGATTCCTAATTCCATTATTTTTTGCACTGAAACATGAAAGCCAACATAAAGCATCCATGGAGTTCCAGGGTTTTGTGCTGAAGCATTGCTAACCTCCGTTGAGACGCAGGAGGTAGATTTTAACAGCTCAGTATGCACAAAAATAAAGATGGTCCGGTGAAATGAAGGTTTCCTTTGAGACATGTCAATGTGATTCAGACTGAAGTTTTAACCCGGTTTGAGGCAAATCCATTGGCTCGGTGCTTACATGGAGTTATCGCTATGCGACCGAAAACAGAAAGGACCACCGTGACAAGACAGATAACAAATACTTTGACATGACCTTCACGGGGCATGCATTACTGTCGGCGTCAGCCTCGCGTCCAGGCACGTAGCCATGACGTCACCAAGGGAACGGTAGCCCAGTATATTTTAACTTGTTTGAAAAACATGGCTTAAAGTTTTTTGCTTCCTCGTAAAGTAATCAGGATGATAAACGATTGGTATTTGGTATAATGTATAAGGCGACTGGTAGACATTTTTCGAGAGAGGAACGGAATGACAAACGATACACATGGCGGGTGAGGAGGCCTGTTATTAAACAAGCTAGATTAGATTTATTTCTAGTTTCAGAAACTTTAGAAGGGTCCATAGTTAAGGTACGCATGCGTCCTGGTTATCGTACAGATCATTCAATGATAAAACTGGATGTGAAACTGACAGAGACTCCAAGGGGAAGAGGTCTATTCAGATTTAATATATCATTGCCAGAATACAGTGCATATGTGGATAAGATAAAACATACAGTTCAGGACACAGTGACTCAGTATGCAATCCTATTGTACAACAAAACCTTTCTGGACTTTGCTTGCAGAGTAACGAAATGCTCCTTCAGTTACAGCTAATTATCAGTGACTCGCTTTTCTATGAGACTATTTTGTCAAGCATGAGAACAAAAACAGCAGCATATGCAATACGTATTCGCAATAAAAATAGGCGATTGGGACGTAAAATACACGAGGAGATAGCTGGGTTAGAGAAACGCAAGGATTTAAATCCTACAGAAAGCTAGCTGGATGCACAGAAGAGAGGAAAAAGAAATTGGAAGTACTGAAACGCCCTTACATTCAAGGAATTATCATCGGATCTAGAGCAAAATGGTATGAATATTCCGAGATATCGGCTGAATGTTTTTTGGGCTTGGAAAAAAGAAACTATCTGACCAAACTCATTCCTGCCTGATCTAGCGATGACTGATAAGATATAAACGATCAGGAAGGTATATTTAAGTTTCTTACCGAGCACTTTCGCAAAGTGTTTTGCCACCATCATTGCCAAGACGATAGCGGAGAATTCCTTGATGGGTTAGATCAAAAAAGCTTAACAAGACAGATAAAGAAGTGGTGAAACGCATAACTGAAATGCATGAAATTAAAGCGGTGCTGTTGAAAATGAAAAATAACAAAACACCTCGGAGTGATGGCTTTCCAGCTGAATTTTTCGAGTATTTTTGGAATGAGTTGGGATGCTTCATATATCGCATGATACAAGAAAGATACGGAAAGCGTTCTTTGCCAATCACGCTGAAAGAAGGAATTATGGTACTTATACTAAATCCAGGAAAGCCGAGAAATCAGGTCACGTCATACAGACCCATAACACCCTTGAATACGTGCTGTAAAGTAACAATGGGCATTCCCAAAGAGGCTTTCTTAAGAACAGGTTCACGGGGGAGAATTCGCGTTTGATTGCTGACATGATTGATTTTTTAGGAAAAAGCGGAAAAGAGGTATGTTTGTCAGCCTAGATATCGAGGGGGCATTCAAATCGGTCAGCTGGGGTTTCATTACCGACGTACTAATGAGATAAGAGTTCCCATTAGAGGTTATCAATTGGTTCCACGCTCTTTTCAATAATTCCAAGACCCGAATTCTTTATAATGGTTATTTATCAGAGGACATAGCTCTGGAAAGGTCGTGCAGACAAGGAGACCCACTAAGCTGCTATCTGTTTTTGCTGGTGATCGACTGTCGTCTAAGAAAAATTGACTGGAATCCGGACATCAAAGGCATTAAGACAGGAAAAAAGGAATTTAGACTGTCGTGTTGTGCTGATGACACACTGTGCATACTTGATGGCTCAGAGGACAGCTGTCGAGAATTACTTCACGACTTGGTGTTTTTCCTAAATTTCCTGGTCTCGCTCCCAACATCAGCAAGACGAAAGCGATATGGGTAGGGAAACACAGGGATATGGATTATATGAACACAAAGTCCCCCATCAACTGGGTGACGAGGACGAAAGTCTTCGGGATGATTTTTGAAAATGCAGAAGAAAAAAACAGTAAGTGAAATGACGTTTTCGTCCAAGGAAAAAGAACTACAGGCAATGATAGAAAGCTGGTCAAACCGAAAGCTGTCGTTGCTTGGGAAAATAACCACTGTTAAGTCACCTTTGCTCTCGAAACTCACGCATTTATTCCTGGTGTTAATCAACCCAAGAGCATGCTACATTGAACGCTTGAATTCTTTACTGTTCATGTTTCTCCGGAACGGGAAGGCAGAGCAGATTAAGAGGAAAAGCTTGATACAGATGAAATGCGATAGTTTGGGTATGACTGACATAATGTTGTTTATTAATTCATTAAAGATAACTTGGGCCAGGCGCGAGCCCACGTGAACTCATAGTGGGTACAAGTCTTGAAGGAAATGTAAATAATGGCCAGTGCATTTGGGAGAGAAATCGTGCTTCGCTTATAAAGCTTTCAGAAAATGTGAGCAGTTACTTCTGACGGGATGGTATAAAAGCATTTAGTAAGTTTTCCGGTGCATACGAGATGTTATCGGATGACTGGAATACGTGCCTGCTGTGGTACTCAGATATAATAAAATTCAAGACAAACTGCATATCTTCCTGGGATAGAAAAGGTCTTAGATATTTGAACGATGTTTTGGATGACGGTGGAAGGTTTGTGGCGTACGAGGACGTTAAGGAAACGTTCGCTCTCTGCGAAATAAGTTTTGACTGTTCTGCGCTGGCTAACAGTATGCCACCACAATGGAAAGAGGACCGAAAACTAAAAGCAAAGCCCCAGTCATACACCCTGCCATTCGCAAACTATTGCAAGAAACTGTCGGCGCGGAATATCTCGGAGTTCCTTCTCACGCACAAATATCATAATCACGCACATTCTTGGGAGAAGTCATGAGAGGAGCAATACCAACACAATGAGACAGAATGGCCAAACGTCTATAGACGTGTAGTTGAGTTGTCCTCTTTCCGCTTATACCGAGCTTTACATTATAAAATAGTCACGAAGACTCATGTAACGAAGTCGGTGCTGACAAAAATTGGGATTACCGATTCCGACATTTGACCCCCGTGCAGATCAGTCCGATAGACTTTGCAGCATAAATTTTGGGGTTGTCGACACGTTCAGGAGTTATGGATTGCCGTTAATAATTCGCTAGTTGAAATGGAAATTGATCAGTCGAGTATGCTTCAGCAGGATATCATGTTTGGGCTTGGGAATACACAACTGGTTAACCATGTTATTATTCTGGTCAAATGGATCATCTCGAGCATTGTAAATTTTCGTTTAGAGAAGATTAAACAAAAGTTGAAAGATGATATTAAAACAGAATACTTGATAGCTTCGTTACGGGGTGCAGAACGCAAATGGATCGAAAAGTGGTTTAAGTGGTGAGATGTGTAGACCCTCTTGTAAGTTGGTGATTTTGTAGTTGACGGTGAGAGGCGAATGTGTATGACATTGTGTTGGTATGTATCAGTGTGAGTATGAGATGTATGAGCATAAGTATGCAGTAGTATGAGAGGCGTGAATGTAATGCAGGCAGTGATGTATGTCAGTGAGTTAATAAACTAGCCCTTAGGTGGGAACAAACATAAAAAAGTTATTTGCTTCCGACCGGGCGATTGCCTCGTTCCCTCAATGGCTGCGTGCCGGCCCGCGTTCACTGTTTGGATAACTTCCACAGCTGCCTGCCATTCCGCAGACATCTTCTTCAATGCATGTGTCATTTGCTGAAATCGTGATGTCAAGATGGCATTAAGGGCAGGGATGTGTGCGACAGAATTGTCCTTGCGATTGGCGTATTGAAACTGATGTTATCCCATTGCGTCACTACCACATGCCATTTACCTTGTATGCCCTTTTAGACTAAACATTTAGGTGTGTAAATGCTCCATGCCTCCATTAAATTCGAGCATCTTTCATCACAGGTGTCAGTTCGCCGGTTGGTGCCGCTCGCGCTGCGGATGGTGCTTTTGTCGTTCTCGACAACGTTTTGACTGTCTGGTGCAGAGTGGAAATAAACAGATTTCGGTTTGCATGTTGAGCCTTCACCTACAGTCACAAAATGTAGAAACCTGAAAGTGATCTATAGCAGCCTTGGGCTGCAGAATTTCGGGCCCACGCAACGCTGCATCCGACAAGATGCGCGCGATGGTCTTACAACCATCAGACACCGTTCCTGCCCTACCGTGGGGGCCAGCAGCATGGCTGACGAAAGTGTGATTACGCCTGGACTATGGAGACCCTAGAATGCTCCAGAAATCTTTACGGCGCGAGATGAGGGGACCGCCAACCAGTGGCGTAGCCAAAGAGGGGGAGGGGTCCAAAGGGCCCATGGCCCCCTGGAGGCCAAACGGGGCGCCCTGGCGGCCAAGCGGGCCCCCTTGGAGCCAAAAAGCCCAGTTCTTTGGATTGCGTGAAGCGCCGTAGTGCGTCTTACACGGTTCGAAAGAGAAAATTAAAGCATAATAAAAACATTTTAAGCATAGAAGAAGGCTTAAGAACCTAAAGAAAACGTGCTCCGAAAATACAAGAAGGCTTTCTTTGCTATGGAGAGAGGCCGTGTCTGAATGACCGTTTAGGGGTCCCTGCTAGCCTGTAGGGAAGTTCACTGCTTGTCTGGGGAGGGCCCCTGTCGGTCCGCAAAGGGCCACTATCAGCCTCTGAAGGGACCTCCTTTCGGTCTGGAAGAAGGCCCTGCCCCTGCCTCCAGAGGTCGACAGGGCCCTTTACAGGCAGATAGGGTGTCCTCTACAGACAGGCAGTGACCCCTCTGACCAACAGGGGCCCCTAAACGATCATTCAGGGGCCCCTGCTTCTCTGTAAAGATGTCCCTGCCGACCTGTAAGAGACACCCGCCAGGTCGGCAGGAACATCCTTACATGCGAGCATGAATGAGCCCCTTTACAAACTGTAAGTAATTTTAACCACATGGGGCCCCACTGATTTCGACGGCCAGGCGAGGATCCAAAAGGGAAGCAATTGGGTGACCGTCCCCTCCCCCGAGGCCTGACAGGGGCCCCGAGAAGGGGCCCCTGTCAGACTTTAAAGGATTCCCGAAGGTGCCCCGTATGAGCTTCACGGGGTCTCTGTAAGAACCTGATGGGCTCTTGACGCAGTCAGGGAGGCCTAATGGAGGGTTAGATGACCTCTGGGACGCATAGAGGGCGCCTGAAGCTTCCAAAGGGCCCCTGAGACCACAGCAGGGCCCCAACAAGGCAGAGTGTCCCAGGGGTCGCCAGATGGCTCATAAGACCTCTGGGACGACCAAGATGAGGACTGTGCCCCTAGGAGGCCCCTGTGAGTGAAGAGCTGAAGGTTCTTGATGTAGTAAGAGGGCCTCCGGGAGGGTTAATGAGACCCTGACACGGTAAGATGGCCCCTACGATGGAAAGAGGGCCCTTGAAACTATTCAAGGTCCCCTGGGACCGAAAGGGGCGCACCACGGCAGAGTGTCCATGAGATCGCTAAAATTGCCAAAGAGGCGCCTCAGACGAAAAAACTTAAGAGGGTGCTTAGTACGGCATAAGGAGACTCTGGCCAGGCAGAGGGGTCCCCTGAACGAGGATTCGTCGGTGACCTCAACCTCGAGAGGAGCCACAAATGGGCTACACTGATCTTTTTGAAACATTGAGGGGTTCTTGATGCTGTTAGGAGCCCCCGGCAAGGTCAGGTGGTTTCTGAGACGGCAAGATGGGCCCGTGCACCGCAGATGACCCCTGAGATCGCCAAAATGGTCCAAGGCCCCTGCGAAGCAAAGACGATAAGAGGTCCTCTGAGACTGTACTTGTGTTTTATGGGGACGCTGGACGGCCAGAGAGTCCCTGAGTGTAATAAGAGGGCTCCTGGCACGGGCAAGGTCCCCCTGAGACTGCCAGTGAGGCCCCTGTAGCGCCATCAAAAGACCCTCGTGACGGCTAGAGGAGCCCGAAAAGACTGCCAGATATACTTCATGTAACAGGGTAAGACCCCTGATATAGCCCTGGGGACCACCGGAGACGTTCACAGGGTGCATGGCACTGCACAGGGGACCTGGAATTGCGAAAAGATCTATTGTAGCTTTCAGAGGACCCCTGAGATGGCAAAAATGTTTCCGAGCAACCATAAGAGGGGTGCCGAGGACGACAGGGGGTCCTCTGAGACTGCTAGAGAGGGACCTTTGAGACTGCTGATTAGAAGTCCCAAGCAATGGGAGCCCCTGAGACGACCAGAGGGGTCCTGAAACTACCAGACCATGTGACGTACAGACTGCTCCTGAAACGGCCAAAGGGTCTAGAGGATTGCAAGAGGCGCCTCTGTCACGGCACAGAAAGACTTACAGAGGACCTTTTTAGTGCCTGAGGGGCTCCTAAGACGGCAAAAACGCCCCAGAAACGACAGGAAGGAACCCGAGATGGCTAAAGCGCCCCTGAAACTGTCGGGTGGCTGTGTCTGAGGCTGTCTGGTGTCTGAAGCTGTCTGGTGTCCGAGGCTGTCTGAGGTGCCCCTGAAACTGCCAAAAGAGCGGCTGAGACGTCCCGAGGGACACGTGAAACTGCAAAAGGAGCCTGATACCACTATAGGGTTCTGGCACGCAGACGGCCCGAGACCACCAAAAGTGCCCCTGTAACTGCACTAGAAAACCTAAACTAAGCTGAGAAAATCTCCAGAAGCTACAGGATGTGGGGACTGACGGGCTCCTGGACTAGATACAGACACTACATTTCAGATCGGGGGAGGGACGGAACTGCCTAAAATCTCACCCTTTTCGTCATATTCCAGCCAAATTGTTCGGGAAAAAACGCAGAATTTTCTGAAATTACGTGACGCATTTGAAGGTTTTTGGCTATTTTACGTGGTAAAAAAAAAATTATATCATTTTTGTATCTGAAGGGCAAAAAATGGGGGCCCCACGCTGACCATTTGCTTCCCCCCGCCTTGGCGAAATCCTGGATCCGCTCTTGGCGAGGCTCCCCATTGGTCACGAGGGCTGCCTTGATCACCCCCCCCCGGGCGGAATCCTGACAACGCCTCTGCCGCCAACGGTCGTCAGCTATAGCGGAATGATCTCTATACAGATTATTTCGAATCAGCCTTAGTTATCACATCCCTGTTAACCTGGAGTCAGATATCGATCGACTGAAATGTGGAAAAACCCCGTTTCAGTGTGTACCAACACGAGACTCACATGCAATGAGTCAGAATAAAAACGGCTCATGAAAATCTGATTAACGCCCAGGAGTAACTCTGCAACGCACTGTGCATTTTTCGCCATCTGTTGGAAGAATTAGGAACAACTGAAGGCTGGTTGGCACTGGAATAGATGGCAGCACCGCAATGTGCATTTGAGATGGTGGATTTTGACGGTTTAGCAAGTTTTATTTTTACACACTGTGGGACTGCGTTAAAATATCAACTCAGGAAAAGCTGCCCAGCCTTGTATCTTAAGAGACCTGTATTTAAACGCTTATATATCTGGAAATGATGCGTTCGTGCGTTGGGAGGAGATCGAGGTCTAGAGAATTCAACGTGTCGTAAAGCGGCTAACCTAATCGCAGACGAGGAAAGGAAGCATGAAAAGAGCGAATTAGGGCTTATTTGATAAGAAATCAAGTAAAGAAACAGCAAACTGGATACAACTTGCCAAAGCACTCCGGTGAATTACAAACGGAGAGACGTCCGAGAAATGCAGCAAAATATTCGACTGAGTTCTACTCCGTAAAAGCGACCAGCAGGTATACCACACTATTATCAGGTCGATCGGACTTCCGTTATACCTTCCAAAAAACCGATCATTTCGCGCCAAAGGGTATAAATGCAATATGCACACGAAGAGAGCGCAAGTCAATGCACTCAATAAAACTGTTCGGCATGAAACAGGAACAGTCTTTTGCACGTGGCCAAAGAAGCAGGACGCAAAGATCCAGATTTTAGAGAGATAGGAATGGATAATCCGCTGCTATCTGGACAGAGGAAGGTCCCCCCCCCCGCCCATAAGATGCCGCCCCTCCAATGGCGTTCAGTTATCATAAATCTGCTGTTAGACTAAGGGACGCTCCATCTACAGGACTCTACAGGACACTCCATCGGCTATGGCACTCCATTGGCCATTACACCCGGCAACTTTGTTGTGGTGCCCATGCACCCTGGACTGCCCATCCACGTTCTTGACAGAGGTTTGAACCGAATGGAAACTTAGGACAGTGCCTCTGCCAAAGCTGAGGTAACATTTTATGTACTCATAGTTTGTGTGAATGTGTGAATGACGTCAGGTGCGCAAAACATGACGTCGTATTATTCGACTTCACGTTCGCGACAGACGCTCTTTGCGAGCATGGCATGAAGCATTCACGGCCCAATGGTCATGCATCATTTCGAAGATATTCTGCCGCCGATTCGTGCTGGTCTTCTGACCAGCGTCACGCTCGGCCGCCCTGCCCTTGTTCAGACAGCTCTCGCGGAGAGCGGAAGGATGGCCGCCTCGGCTCTCCCGGCTCGATCTGACGTGAGACGACCACTGTCGCCGGGTGACATCAGTACTTTTCTCTTGTTCACTGCCAGCTCGATTTGCCAGTCCGGTTTCATTCACTGTATTGGTTCATATGCCGTATTGCTCGGTTCGTGGCTGTTTTTACGTTTCCCACTAGGACTGCCTAACATACTGCCAGCTGCAGGGCACCTTTCATTCATATCGTGCCAGTACATGTTCTGTTGAAGGACGCGTTGCGGTGACGTTGTATGACCCTGTGTGAAAGAAACTGGTGGAACAACTCCAGCGCAGAGGGCTGTGTACAAGGTGTTACAGATCCAGTCATCTTCATTGTATTCAAGAGCGGCAGATGGGGGCCAGGGGGCAGGACGGGCAGCTGCCCCCATACAAAAGGTCGGGGTAGGGAAAGATAAGATTTTACCCCTCTCAATCCTGAGGGGCAAAATCCCTAGGTTGCGGAGGGGCCCCAAAATGTGATAAAAAAGACACGTTTAGTGCGTAGTACATAAAAGCAGACTTACTAACTACGACCAAATGGGTTGGTGTGATGTGACCAAAAAGCCTGCAGTGATGCCACACCTCTTTCCCTACCCCCTTTCTCCCCCTTACTCCTGCACTGACAGTAGAACCAACGTTTTTAAAATCCGCGGCACCCACCCAGTCAAGTTTTTCGGGCCCGATGGGGTTTTGTGAGCCTTACAGGCGAACTGCGTGGACGTTGTGGTTTTCAGAAAGCAACATCAACCTTTCAATGAACAATCATTTTTTGACAGTCCACTCTTGTGATTAGGAGGGACTGACTTCCGCTAAGTCTCACCGGTTCAAGGACTGCAGCTATAACAGCCAGCTATAACGGCTATAACAAAGACAGCAGCTACAGGTCTGACGAAGTCGCCACCATCTCAGCGCGGTGGCTGGGAAGACGGAACACTTTAGCAAGGATGGGATTCGGCGCCAGCAAAATTCCTGCGAAGCAAAATCCGAGACACTGCCAACTGAGCCATCCAGCGTATTTGTGCTGTGTATTACTGCACGCGGGTTGGTGTACACTGCGCGCTTGACGTGAGTGAATAGCTCTTTGAGTGCCTTGTTAGATGTGTGTCAGTTTCCGCCGTTCCACCACCCACAATGATCCTGGAACTGAAAAGCCACTTCGAATTTTATCACTGCGAGTATCTCGAAAAAGCGCAATAAGAATTCGCATGTTGATGCAATGAATGCAAACACGTGTTAATGAGAACTGATTTTTTCGTCCTGTACATCTTTCACCGTCGATGATTTCGGTGCAAATAAGCGGCGCAGTTCTCGCAATTTAACCCTATTCCCGGCAGGGGGGGGGCTGAGTCCGCCCCCTCGGGTTTTTTGCTTGCCAATTCCAGGCTTTTTAACGCAGCTTCACGAAACTTGGTCACTTTTCCTAGCTATTCTTTCTACGTGCCGGGACAAAATTTCAAAATTCTATTTTGCTCAGGGGGGAGCCAGGCAACGTTTTTGGGAGGCACCTCAGGCCATTTTTGGCTATGTTGAGGGTAAAAGGAAAATGTCTGCCAAAAACAGAGTTTTTAAAATGAAACTTAAAACTTTATGTGGATGAATAGCTAAATAGTTGGGCAATGTGCAGAAGTAATTTTGTTCATCTGAGGTTACTTGACAAGGTCAGGTCAAAATTTCAAAAGTCAAAATTTGTTTTTTTGCAATAATTTCGGTGCCGTTTTTTCGAATGCCAAACCCGAAATATGTATGACTTAGAAGGGTGCCCTCTACTTGTGTATCAAGTTTCAGCTTGATATCAGGTCGGGTCACGGAGCTATGGCCTAAAATGTCAGTGCGCGTACCCTACATCGCAATAGCCATAAAATGAAATTTTTGAAATATAATGAATTGAAATGATTAAAAACGTTTACAGATAATATTAAATGCACACGACATCATTCCAAGTGACCCCAAGGTCACTGGAGGCCATTTAAGGTCAAAGGTCACAAGTTGATCTGAAAAACGGGTGACCATGACAGTTCCCCCTTTTTCATGTCCCTGGCACCGTCTATGCTAACATTATACAAACACTGTGATGCGATTTGTACTTCTTTAGCATAACACGACTAGCAGAAGCCAAAAAAGTGTTTTGCCTCTTTTGTTCATTCAGTTGTCAGAAAACTAATCTTCCTATTTTGGAAACGCTGTGAACGCCCATGAATTTTCTGAAAATTTCAGATTTGTGTACCCATGGTGAAAGCCCTATCCATTATCTCTCGATTCATGCCAGTTTCATTGAAATCGGTAGATAACTAACGGAGTTATAAGAAGTCCAAAAGTACCCCCCATTTTGACATTTTTGCCCCCTGTATCCACACATTTCAAAATTTTGAAAACTTTCTTTTTATAAAAATGTAGTTCACGTCATGGTGAATCGATTGCCGTTTGTTGCAATGAAATCGGACGAGTAGTTCTCGAGATCTCGGGGGGGCGAATCCGCCCCCTGCCGGGAATCGACCATGCCGTCTAGCCTTCCGGGAATAGGGTTAAAGCCCCTGCAGACGTTAGGGCATCAGTTATTTGCCATTATACCCAAGTCGTAGCTCAAATGATACGATGTCGGGATCGCAGACTGTGGGATAAACATAATCTGGAGACGGGCGTAACCTTATCACTCTTGAGACACACACACAAAACAGAACACACAGAATCAAACTTACAAACACGCATGCGCACACGTACACACGTCTGCAGAAGCCACGGTGCGGAGTGCCCCGATAGCCGGGTTACAACCGAGGACCCCGCCTGGCGGCCGCAACGCCGGGACAGAGCCCTGGTCGCCTCCTGGCGGCCGCACAGGTCGCGATTTTCACCGACCCCTAGCGGCGGCGCTCCAAGGTTGCGCGCCGGCGGTGCGGGCTGGACGGAGCCACTCACGGCACCGCGGCTTCATTACTCTTACACTACTGTCTACCCCGCCCTTTTCCTCTTCACGTCTCGACGGCGATGTTTTGGGCTTTTCCTTTCTTGGTGTTCTCGCAGCATAAGGATTGTTATCAGTATGCCATTTGCATTTACCAGCAGAGACTAAAGCGTACAGAAATTGATAGACGAAGCATTTTTGCAGTGACTTCGCAACTGGAAAATTTGGTGTCTCCACAGAAAACCCTGTATTCATGATATAAGTATGAATATTTGTTTCAGATATTTATCTTATTAGCATACGTTACCTTGTGCGCATAAGTACACACGGCACACAGATCCCAACGTACAGTTCCACTGGTAACACAAGCGTCGATGAAAAATGGGTGAACGAGGCATTTTTCTAGTGGCTTTACCTTTGAATAAAATGTTGCCTCTCCACAGGAAATCCTGCATCAGATTTTGATAAAAAATGCTACGTCTCTACAGAAAACCCTGCATCAGATTTTGATAAAGAAATGCTACGACTCTGCAGAAAACCCTGGGTCAGATTTTGATAAAAAACAAATGTTCATTCTCTACAGGAAACCCTGAATAAGATTTCATGGTTTCAGACATTCCAACTGCGCCATCCGTTAGAAGGGGAAGTGGGCTGGTGACTTCACTGTGGGGGCTGAGTCCCCCATCCAGTGAACATGCCGGCATCAGGCCGACGTCGGCCCGACATCGGCCTGACCTCGGCACGATGTCGGCCCGACGTCGGCCCGGTTTCGGCCCGACGTCGGTTGGATGTCGGCTGGATGTCGCATATGTCCGCATATGCCAATGTCGAGCCGAAGTCCAGCCGAGGTCAAGCCGGCACAAAGCCGAAATCTCTGCCGACGCCAACCCGACTTCTGCCCGACACACACGTCGGGCCGACGGCTTCCCGTTGACAACCCGACGTTCCCCTCGTCTCCAGTCGACGTCCCCAGGTTGGTCCCCAGGTCTCCCGCTCCCCAGCTGGTGTTTCCCCACTCATCAGCGTACGCTTTCCTGCTGTCCAGCCCATGTTTCCCCGCTACAAATTCAACCAATGTCTCCCAGTAGTCTTTCATCTTGCTGCGATGGACGGCGATATTATGAGACCTTTTTATTCTCCTCAAAAATACTCCAGGCATCAAAATGCACAATGAAACTTCCCCAACGCAAGAGCCGCTAACCTATGGAGCCCGCCAGCTTCTGGCTTGCTCTGGCATAAGATTATCTGCTTTACCATATCCCCTTAAAATGATTTTTTTCTGCTACCCGGAGCGCGGTCAGCTGCGTTATGCAGCCAGTTCCGCACTTAAGTTGTCGGCAGAGAACTTCTCATTGGCGGTTCCTGCAAACAGCAAAGATATTAATGTACTTTACAAAAATACTTTACAAAACATCTGTCAGAGAGAAGAGATGGAAGTTGATATCTTCCTTGAATTTCTGGCGGCATGAATTTCTAAGGAAGAGGAAAGGAGCAATGCAGACCCAACGTGGGTTTTCCTTTGCCCTAAAGGGCAAGTAACTTCGCCGTCCAAGCATGATATGTAATACCTGACACGCAGCGCACACAAATGGAATAACCGTCTCGTCCATCAATAGCACAATGAGTGCTTCCAACGACATAACATTTCTTGTACTCGTCTGAGCATCTCACGTAAAAGAACGGCCAGCAACTTTGTTATTTGCAGTCGCCGACTGCCTTCCGTGTCCGGAAAGTTATACGCCACGGCCAGCTGGTCGTCCAGCAACTGGACCATCCACCCATCGAAGGCCATCCGAAGACTGTCTCAGCCGACACTCAGAGGGAACCGTTTCTGAAGGAAGAAGAGTGGTTGTTCCTCGTCAAGTGAGAACCTACGACCATCTATGTCCTCTAAAAATTATTGTGGGTGCGAAAGAGGGATGGTGGGTGCTCAAAAGGAAACTGTTCACCAGTAAGTGAGATCCTGGGACTTCAGAGTGCCAACTAAAAACAGCTTGCAAAACGCTCATAATCGTAAATGTTTTAGGTCTTTGGAGCCCGATTTCGTGACCTGTAACAGACATGCTCACGCAGTGATCAGAGAGGGAGACAACACCTTCAGACTGCACACAGCTTATGTGGACCCGGGACGTTTGGTTGATAACAGAGTTTGTCCTTAAAAGACGGACATACCCACCTTTGGCTCGCACAGCAGAAGGGCACGAGATAGCATGCTGCACCTCATCTCCTGATTTCTTGAGTCTATCCACATACACTGGCCTGACGCTTTCGAGACTGTCTCCTCCTCGTCCTCCTCCTCCTGGCTCTCCAGATTACTTGTGGTCTCTGCTCTCAACGCGTCTCTTCTTGCTGTCTGGTATGGAACTGAAATGTAGTCCGCAACATGGGGTTGCGTTGCTGCTGTTTGGGTTCAAGGGCGCATGGAATACAAGTTCACATGGTGCCCGAAACATTACCAAGTCGGCAGTCCTCCCAAAATCTGAACAGTGAAACCACTTTAACCCTACTCCCGGCAGGGGGGGGGGGGGCGGAATCCGCCCCCCCTCGGGTTTTTTCTTGCCAATTCCAGACTTTTTAACGCAGCTTCACGAAACTTGGTGACTTTTCTTAGCTATTCCTTCCACGCGCCGTGCCAAAATTTCAAAATTCTATTTTGCTCAGGGGCGGAGCCAGGCAACGTTTTTGGGAGGCATCTCAGGCCATTTTTGGCCATATTGATGGTAAAAGGAGAATGTCTGCCAAAAACAAAGTTTTTAAGATAGAACTTAAAACTTTATATTGATGTATAGCTAAATAGTTGGGCAATGTGTATATGTAATTTTGTTTATTTGAGGTCACTTTACAAGGTCAAGTCAAGTTCAAAAGTCAAAATTTGTTTTTTTGCAATAATTTCAGCGCTGTTTTTTCAAATGCCAAACCCGGAATACATATGACGTAGAAGGGTGCCCTCTACTTGTGTACCAAATTTCAGCTCGATATCAGGTCGGGTCACGAAGCTATGACCTAAAATGTCAGTGCGCGTACCCTATACCGCAAAAGTCAAAAAATGAATTTTTTGGAATAGAATGAATTCAAACGATTAAAAACGTTTACAGATAATATTGAATGCGCACGACATCATTCCAAGTGACCCCAAGGTCACTGGAGGTCATTTAAGGTCAAAGCTCACAAGTTGATCTGAAGAACGTGTGACCATGACAGTTCCCCCTTTTTCATGTCCCTGGCACCGCCTATGCTAACATTATACAAACATTGTAATGCGATTTGTACTTTAGCATAACATGACTAGCAGAAGACAAAAAAGTGTTTTGGCCTCTTTTGTTCATTCAGTTGTTAGAAAACTAATCCTTCTATTTTTGAAACCCTGTGAACGCCCATAAATTTTCTCAAAATTTCGAATTTGCATACCCATGGTAAAAGCCCTATCCATTATCTCTCGATTCATGCCAGTTTCATCGAAATCGGTCCATAAACAACGGAGTTATAATAAGTCCAAAAGTACCCCCCATTTTGACATTTTTGCCCCCCTGTATCCACACATTTCAAAATTTTGAAAATTTCTTTTTATAGAAATGTAGTTCACGTCACGGCAAATCGATTGCTGTTTGTTGCAATGAAATCGGACAAGTAGTTCTCGAGATCTCAGGGGGGGCCGAATCGGCCCCCCCTGAGACGGTATGCCGGAATCGGCCATACCGTCTAGCCCTCCGGGAATAGGAATATTAATATTAACGTTGGATGTATAATAATATATATATAATAATAAGAATATTAACGTTGGACTGATTTGTTTCGAATCATATGTGATTCACATATGTACGTGAATCATATGTGCATTAGCAGGCCATCGCACACAGACAAACTTTTGTCAAAAAGTAACAGTTGTGCTGTAAATAACCATGAAAATAACACGTCTTCACACCAGATATACAGAAGCACATCATAACAGATCCGTAATAACCTATCACGTCAGAGGCCATGCCTCATGGCAAACGTTTTCTCTGGACATCATATAACAACAAAAATAATAAATTAGGCTCTAATGATTACGTCATGTGCTTTTGGCAACCAAACGACAGGAGAACCACGACCACCACATAAGAAAACAAAGTCGAACCATACACCGCCTCCTGTGATCCACAGCGATGCTTGAACACTCACCTGCGTGGGACAGCAGTTTGATTTCGTGAGCAGGCCACATAGGTTTTGGTCAAGCTTTATTCTTCACAGCCTGAGCATACTCATGTGCATACTGTGTGCATACACACATACATACATACATGTGCATACATACATACCGTGCATACTCATGCGTTGATGACCGCCAGAGCGACTGACAAACCCAGCTATGTATCTGGTGGGACATTCGCCGTGGTGGTGGACTTCGGTTCATCTCTGAAAAGACGGTTCATCATGGTCTAATAAAAAAACAAGTGTCTCTTATGCATCTAGTACAGCGACACCTTTCAGGTTTAGTGTGAAAATGAACGTTGGACTGAGCAAGATCAAAATGTCACAATGCCATTCGAAGGTTAACAGATGAAAGCATCTAGACGAATGCAACGACCGTCGGTAAATTTCTTTCTCCCCTCTGGCGAATGCTGCTGAAGGTCGCAGAAGGTGAGCACTACCACATAGGGGCGGATCCAACAGCTCCGTTTGGGGGGGAGGTCACCCAGAGTTTCCTGGGTCTGGATGGTAGGTCAGCAGAGTCGTTGACCAGGGGAGGAGGGGGGGGGGAGGGGGTGGAAGACGCTATCCGTGAGTTCAGAGTGTGTGCTTCAGCGACTGGGTATGAACGGTAGGTCATCGAACGGGGGGACGGGGTGGGAGAGATGATGGTCGAAGGTTGGATTTGTTGCTCCAGCAACTTTAAACCCTGGTCGAGCAGAAATACCCATGTTTTTGGGAGGGGAGAGGGAGGCAACTGACCATTTAGCTCTCCCTAATCGCGGCTGGGGGGGGGGCATGGCTGAGATGGCCGCCTGGATCCGCCAGTGAGCACTACAAGCATAGAACAAAGCATATGACTGGGTCTCGATGGAAAGCGGATTATCTCCATGTTGTATTAAACTGCATATGGAAGCATATGACTGGGTGTCGACGGAATGCGGATTATCTCCATGTTGTATTAAACCATTCAACCCCTCGTTGACCTAGACGGATCACTGCGTCATCTCGGAAAGATCGCGTCCCTTCGGAGCACAGCGGTGCCCAGTTGACGTAACACTCACCCTGCTCAGCTTAGAATCCGACGGGAAACGAGGGAAATCTGCATTTCATTGGGATCCCGGCACATGTCGGACATAAATGCGACATTGATTCCACTACACGAAATTGTCCATGCAGACGATGTTAAATTCAATAACAGAAATTATCCTTCCCTGTTTTCCCGGGACGAAGGAACAGGCTGCCATGTTTAAGAACATGCCTACAAAGTTCAGATCTATGATCGGTGCAAAGTACCAATGGGTTTTTAAAACAAACAGTCTAATATTGTGACAGAGCAAGTTGCTCCTGGCCAAAAGCCTGCATATCCGCTTAAAAGCACTGTCATTTCTTTTGATCCGCCATGCCTAGAGCATCTTTTTCCTTGACTCACCTAAGATTTCCCCAGTTCTTCACCGAGACCTGCACCACACCACCAACTTGCATTCTGTGCGCCTCCTTTTTTGTCGGTGATGTCTGAAGCACGCAGTCTTGTTCATGACAGATTGTGCTTCGACGAACCGTACCACTTTAGAGTATGACCCCTCCCTCCCATATGGATTCCTCGGAGATGGTGTGAAGTCAAAATGGCGAAACGCAAAAATGGCGAATGCATGTTTGGCGAATGCTAGATGGCGAATGCTGAAGGGCGACATGTAAAAATGGCGACACGTTAGAATGGCAACAGACCAAATGGTTCGCCTTCGCGCTCTGCGCCATCTGGCCGTTCGTCATTTTAGGATGTTGCCATTTTTGCATGTCGCCATTTAGCATCCGCCATATAGCATTCGTCAAAAAGGCATTCGCCATTTTTGCATTTCGCCATTTTACCCTAGTACCCTCGGAGATCCCCGGCATCAACGTCGGGCCGATGTCGGCATGCCGCTCACGACGTGCTGACGTCATTCCGACGTCCTCGAGTGCCGGCATGCTAACCGCAGTTAACATGCCAGGCGAGGCCGAGCCTCCGATTAACACTCTCCAGTCAGATGATTGGAGGAGGGGTGCATCCCCTCCTCCCCCTACCCCCTGTAATGAGCCCATGATTTACATGCGATCGCGATCCGTTTGCAGGTATTTCACGCCACATGTTATTAACATGTAGTACAACTGGTTTCTTATGCACGGCTTCCTATGCATTCGGTATGTGTGGTTTCACACAAACCTTTAGTTAACTAAATATCTAGACTCAGGATGGCCGTTAACGGTGTCGCCAGTTTCTAGGTATCGCTTTGGCTCCTTCTTTTGAGTCGGGGGCATCAGAATGGACGCTTTCTGCACCTCCAATCCGGCGCTGCCTCAACATGTCCAACACACTGTCTCCGGCCGGTATAGCCAGCTGCCAGGACAGCCTGCTAGACTGTCCTGGCAGCTATGGAAGGCTCCCTCGGAAGGCTCACTTTATGGAAGGCTCACTCGGCAACAGCTCGCTCCAATGGAAGTGCCACTACAGCTGCAGCTACCGACAAATTTAACAAGATGATGTGATGTTTGAACTCTGCTAGAGGAGTGAGGGACCACATGTGCCCCGTTATCCGGGGCGGGTTATCAAAGTTTATATAAATAAGCTGTTAATTGTACCTATCTCGTGACCAAACAGAAAATACCTTGACTTTGTGCATTAGAGAAAGCCGGTCTCGTCTGTCTCCCGTAGTAAGTCGTTCAGAAATTTAAAGAAACCGTAATGTTTGGATAATTACTCATTTTATGTGCTTTTTAATACATTAACACATTGTATGTCGTCGTATTTCAGACGTTGCAGAGCATCACTCGCCATCGTCCCAACAACCATATTCTGGGCCCGTCCAGCTACTGAACACTGACTGAAACGCTCTGTATTAACATAAAATTGTCTCTCGATGAGTCAATGTAAATTCTGCTCCACAACAAAACAGTCTAAAACGTTATCACAGTGCAGCCGGCTTTAACGACATAACGGCGCTTCATGTCACCATTCAGAACCATTCCCTCACATTTGGGCACACGAGGAAGATACACGAGACATTTAACAGGCTTGCCAACACTAGTCAGCATACCAGCCGCCCACTGTCTGTCTTGGCAACATCCAAGTCACCCCCCCAGCATCATACCAGGGTCACTGCCCTTCCCCACCATCCGAAACACCTCAGTCCGTCTGTGCGCAGTGGGCTGGCTTCGGTCGTTCACCCACCAGCCTCCTCATAAGACACGACAATCCGCCTCACTGAGTCTGCACGCCTGTCCCGTCTCCCCCCTCAGCACCGGCCTCGGCGGGGGCGGCGGCGGCGGCGCGGTCCAGCGCGGCCGCCCTGCGCCGCGCAAACTCCACCACCCGCTCCACCAGGGCGTCACGGTTCTCCCGCGACACCTCCAACAGCTGGACGTCTTTGCGCGCGCGCAGTTCGGCCAGCAGCGGCGCCTGCCGGCCGCGCGCCACCGGCACCGTGGCCAGCACGGCCGCGGCGCCGCCGACGAACGCGGCGCGCACGGCGCGCTGGAACGCCGCGCTCAGCAGCTCCATCTTGCCGACCTCGTCGATGACCAGCAGGGAGCCGGCGGCGGCGGCGGCCAGCGCCGGCAGCGCCGTCCGCTCCAGGGAGGCCACGTCGACCGCGTACGGGCCGACGGTCGGCCGCCGGCCGCCGCCGCCGCCGCCGCCGACGCGCGCCAGCGGCGCCCGGCCGCCGGACAGCGTCACCACGTCGAAGCCCACGCGGCGACCGTCGACGCGCACCTCCTCCGTGAAGAAGCCGTGCGTCGGCACTGCATCGAGCAACGGTCAGGGGGCGTTCAGTGATCAGAGTGTCCGCCCTCAATGACAAGGGCCACTGCCCTCAATGACAAGGGCCAATATGTAGGACACAGATACTGTCACATTATTTCTGCAAGTTTAACTATGACCTTTGGTGATAGTAGGGAATGTGAAGAACTCTAGAGAGGCATTGTAAAAAAAACTAACTGGATAACCTGAGATCAACTGTGTGACAAAATGACAGAAACAGGACTGATGAAGATGACATGGAAGCTTTGACAGTACTTCCAATTAACAATGCTTTCAATTTTTCCTTCCTGTCCTTAAAAAATAGGGACTGAAGTCCACCTCACCATCCTTGAGTTGCTGCAGAGCATGCTGTAGCAGGGTTGTTTTACCCACACCTGGTGGCCCAGTAATGAGCAGGTGGTTCATCTTTGGTAACATTCAGTGCAGCTGCATCCTGTCATGCCTGAAAGACACAGCAATGGTTCACATATGCAGCTTTTTTGTAATCAGCTTCAAGTAAGAGCTCCAAAAGTGGGCTCAGAAAGTGGGCTCAGAAAGTGGGCTCAGAAAGTGGGCCATTTTATCTGGATTCTTTCTTTCTCTTCTCCATTCAGAATGTCTTCAGCACAGCTTTCTCAGCCAGACTACAAAGCATGGTAGCTGGCTTCATCAAACACACATAGTCCAGAGAAATGTGCACCTGGGGTAGACATTTGTATACCTTAGTGCAGCATACTGTGCATTAGAACAGTGCCTTTAAGAGCAAAAGGCAGATGCAAGCAGCAAAAGCATGTGATTCAAGCTATGCCACAATGTATATTTTTTTGTTTTTATTTTATCTGTAGCTGAGAACATACCACTCATCTGTATTTCAGATTAATACATGCAAATAGCACTTTTTATCTCTAAATTCTGTAATGTACTTCTGTGATCTACAATATACTTCAAACAAATCATACATGCAGGGCTTAACCCAAGTTATGAAATCCCATTGTAGTACAATTCTACATTCTCTAATGTAGGATAACTTCTTATTCCGCATTTTGTTTCATGCATGCCTATACCAGTTTCCCTGCCCCAGGATTTAATTTTCCCAACGAAGGCCTCAAAAATGTGTAGTTAAAATCTAGGGCATGCAGAAGGAAGTTTGTGGAAATATACCAAGCTATTTTTCTAGGCTTCCAATAGGTGTTAGTGCAAGTGGTCCCTGCTGCCCTAACCATTGGTGTACTTTACGTTGTTACATCATAGTTTGAACCACCAGGTACCCCATCCACACCACACTTGCCACAACTCAAGAGCCAGGAGCATCACCATTCAAATCCACACAAGCCTACACCAGTGACTCTGATTCTCCATCAACTGTCCTTCGAGCAAACAGAACTGCAAAGAATATGCTTTTTAAGAATGAGGGCATACAGTCTTTTGGCCCCTGGCATCTCAAACCTTGTGCCAAGTTTTGTTTGTCAGGCATCGGACAACCTTACGACTGAGTACAAACCTTTATCCACTAAGCCGACAGCTGAGCTAACAGAACACATGCGAACGCACACTGCCACCGCCGTATGAGTTGTCGCATCTGAGCCATTACTGCCTGCCTGAAATTGCTACCAAATCATGGCAGAAATAGATGGTAGGAGATAAACAGCCCTCACTAGAGGGATTTTTTTTTCAACTGCCTCAGACGCGTCTCTCCACCGACGCTTTCAGTCGCCCAGTAATGTCAGCAAACAATATCATAGGAGCGCGTGATATTTAAACTTGCAATTCCTATGTCACGGGCGTAGAAAAGCGGGGTGGGGGAGGGAAGGGCCATAGGCGCAGCCAAGGGGGCGGGGGGCCCGGCTCCCCTTTACGCCCGCAGTTTTTGCGGAAAC
Organism: Capitulum mitella; assembly: GCA_030062745.1. Lineage (NCBI taxonomy): Eukaryota > Metazoa > Arthropoda > Thecostraca > Pollicipedomorpha > Pollicipedidae > Capitulum > Capitulum mitella. Next base: position 451,742 of record CP099852.1, on the reverse strand, counting down.
CATTGCATATCGTCTTCCCGGTAGGGGGTTTTCGTAAGATTTCAGTTCATCCTGAGCTCCGCTCCCCTTAAGAAAATCCAGGCTGCCTCCCTGAGGAGGGCAGGGGACTATGGCCCGTACTTATAAGGAAATTTATATTCTCTGAGGAAAAACGCCCTTGGACCTCATTGCCACACTTTTTCTGGATGCTCCTACATCTATGTCTTAGTGTGCAAAATGTTGAACTAAATCGACGGATATTCTTTCGTAGTGCGATACATGTAAAGGAAAATAAATGATGGGAGCAGCAATGAAATAGCCACAGGTATATACTTGAGTTTGGAGTTGTCATTATACCATATTTCACACATCGCACGCCAGATGTTTCCATCTGGTTTTCATCCTATTGATCCCTACACTAAGGGACACCGCGCCCGGCAGGTGTGGCCCAGTCGGTAAAGGGATTGGGTTATCTCCGTAGAAGGGTCGACGTCTCAGCACATAGGGTCCGGGTTGTGGGGTTCGTAGGTACATACAAGCCTGCTCGTATATACATACAGGCCACGAAGAAGATTTCCAACGTTGTCGTACACGTTGGAAATTTTTCATTCGTCATTCAGCGGGCTCTTCGGGAACTCAAAATTCTATGCTTTGCTGCAGTGTCCACAAGGACTCAAACCAACCAACCACACTCAAACCACAAGGACTCAAACCAACCCGTGCCGCGAATCCACTGAAAACCAGCATATCAGCTTAATCGTGTAAGGCACTTCAAAATATCCCTCTACAAACCAATTCTCGCATGTCTTGCGGAAGGTGAACAAAGGGGTTTTTGGACAAGAAGACGTACAGACTTAGACTTATGACATTACAGTTTGACAGGAAATGGAGTGAAAAGAGTCAGCGAGGTGTGATGGAGATATTCCAATGAGCAGCCACCTCGAAGTCATGCAACAGGTCGTAGAACACTCGACGCCGTGAAAGGCGGATTAACACTGACATTTATTTACCATAGCATCCACAAACCATTTTCTACACAGGAGATGAACGCCTCAGCCCTAGCCTGACGCCTCGCTGGAAGGGATAGCCGGAAACATGGGCGACCCGCCGCCCTGTGACCGGGCCGACGGCGGTGTGGGGGACGCGTCGGGAGGGGGTGTCGGACTGGCGGCGGGGGGAGGCGGTGTGGGGCTGCTGGCAGGGGGAGGCAGTGTGGGACTGACAGCATGGGGAGGCGGTGTGGGGACGGCGGCGGGGGGAGGCGGTGCTCCGGCGGTCGGCGGCTCCGTCTGGCGGGTCGGGTAGGAGCCTGGCGGCGCCACGATGGGCGGCGCCAGCGGAGCGCTGGGCCGGGAGCCGACCCTGCAGGAGAGCACCAGCAGCAGCAGCGAGAGGCCGCCCAGCACACCTGCCGGCCAGGCGGCGCCGTCAGTCAACACATGCAGGCATCACTGCTGAGCGCGGCCGGCGAACGCAGCCGCCACAGCGGACCAGCAGCCTGGCGTGTGAACGCGTGGAGTCAACAGCGCCACCTCATCAGCCCAAAATGCTGATCCAGTCCGTGCTTTCGAACTCCTCGCAGGCGTCCAGCAGAAATAAATCGTCTGTATGTTCTCATACGTAAATACGTGGTATAAGAACACTGGTGTCTTGATTCATCAATTGGTTTTGTAAACATGGTGCAAACTTTTTTGTACAAAGCAAGACAGATGTGTTTTCGTTATTCCATACACATCCATCCCCATCGCCACTCAAAGTGCTTGCTGTCATGGACACCAGTCACCCCCGTATGAAGAACATCACTATCGCCTACTTTTTCCCATACCCATCACCAGTTACCATCGCCGGTCGTTTGATGACATGCCTTTGTATGCCTGCCTTACTGGACTGGGCCACGGTCCGCCGCCATCAGCTCTGCGGCACCGATGACCCGCCTGCCTATGCCTCACCACTAGAGCATTTTCGAAATTGTAGTTTTTCATAATGAAGCCCGAACGTGTCAAAGTGGGCAGCGTTACGACAGGTTCACGCTAAGCCGAGCTGGTTGCGCACCCCCTGATCCCGTCAGCGGAGTGCTCCCAAACAAGGAGTAATGTTGCCTGGACCCTGAAGCAGAATATCTTCATCGTGTCGTGCAACTCCACGACACGGGCCTGATGTCTGCTGTCGCTTAATATGACGCGCTGGCTTCCCAAGCAGTGGTCCTGCGGTGCTGGATCATGGATGCTCTCGCAAACGAGAAGTGCTTGCGCCAGCTGCCACCAGAATATTTACACTCGCAAAAAAACCCACTGTAATATAGAGCCTGCTGCGACGAACGTATCCATCGTCCACCGACAGCCATGACCATAAGAAACACCCGTCAGAAAACAGTGGTCCAGCTTGCCCTTCCATTTATCAAAGGTGAATTCCGAAACTCGGATGTCACGACAGGAGACTCTGACGCTGGATCTGCGGTCTCCCCCTTTAGCGACCTCCTGGACGCAGCGTTTGCTGTCCTGACCACGGCCCAGTCGTACCTGCAACAATGAACAGGCTCATGGCTGCCTTATGCGTTCTGTCGGCGATGTTTTGGCTGTCGTTGCGGATCGAGTCAAACTTCTTGTCCAGATCAAGCATCATGTGGCCGCTGCTGTTCTTCGCCGCGTGGGCGTGAGCCATGGCCGTGAAGCCCTTGGAGGTGCCGTAGAGGATGCCGCCTACGATGGCGCACAGGATGGCCAGCACGAAGACGATGCCGGCCAGAATCAGCAGGGTGGCTCGGCAGCTGCCCTGCGGTCGAGCGGCGTCATCAGTGACGTCAGAGACGCCGGCTCATCGCAGACGTCACAGAGAACAACCCACCTACGTGTCTGAGAGATAGGGAGAGAGAGGGTGAGGCTCCCCTTCTCCCGGGCAACAGTTAATTACAGAGGTCAGCAAACGACTCATCACCACGTCAGACTGTATTCTGTCGTCTGACGGCAACAGGACGCACGTCAGTATGCGCTGACGTCAGGTCACTCCCGATGTAGATATGAGGGCACAGCAGACGCATGCTGAGTAGTCGGGACCTCTGGCCGTTAACTTCTGAAAGTCACCGACAAACGACATGAAGGTGAGCAAACTCCCGCAGAGAGATCAGTTGACACGATTTGCACCACTGATGTCCAGAGTCCGGCTCCTGCGCGCGTCAGAGAGCACACGTCACCGGTGATGTGGTCAACAGTTCAAATACAGACGTCTCAGTCAGCCAGTGTACAAACTAGGGTGGGGATTAGTCAGCAATGATGTCGTGATGAACACATCTCTACTGACGTCGGACTGTACAGGCCACCAATAATGTGGCTGATGTGTCTGGTGGCGTCAGAGTGAGCCAATCACCACTGATTCTATGCTGGACTCTACTGACAGCACTGAAAACCAGTTAACATCCATATCACAGAACTCCTGGGTTATGCATGTCACAGTGCTTAGTCCTCTACCGACGCACGGGACACACACACATATTCCACTGCCGTGGTCACGCTTGGCGCCTGATGGTGGTGTGGTCATGCAGTCATGTAGTCATGCACAAGCCAGACGGAAGGTCGAGCCACACTCGTCAGAGTCGGTTCGTCACTGGTTCCCTAGGCCAATCACGCATCACACCGGCCGCCGTCTCATCCCTCCATGATCACTGAGCCTGGGCCAGAACATGTTACCGCCGACACGGCAGTGGACAGTTCTCTTCTGACTCCTGCCATGATCACTGAGCCTGGGTCAGAACATGTTACCGCCGACACGGCAGTGGACAGTTCTCTTCTGACTCCTGCCATGATCACTGAGCCCGGGTCAGAACATGTTACCGCCGAGACCACCAAGCCTGGCTCAGAACATGTTACCGTCGACACGGCAGTGGGCAGTTCTCTTCTGACTCCTGCCATGATCACTGAGCCCGGGTCAGAACATGTTACCGCCGAGACCACCAAGCCTGGCTCAGAACATGTTACCGTCGACACGGCAGTGGGCAGTTCTCTTCTGACTCCTGCCATGATCACTGAGCCCGGGTCAGAACATGTTACCGCCGACCGGCAGTGGACAGTTCTCTTCTGACGTCACAGTGGACGGATTACAGGTGTCGGCGGACCGGAAACGAGGACGGGCAGACACCGATAGCACTGCTCTGAAGCCGCCCGCAGGATCGGCCGCGGACGCCACCGACTTATTGGCTGTGATTTGTGGCGCATGTCTGTCCTCTGTTTAGGTCTTCCCCACAGCTCGTCTTCTCCCTCCACCGCGCATCTTCTAGACGCCGCATTGCTGATGGCCGTTGCATCACCTGTTTGCGGTTACTCTGCCTCTTGTTTTTTCCGGTCCTCACTGCAGCTCTCCGATCGGCGCTCCCTCCGACTTTCCCCATGATCAAACCGTCTTTGGAAACATTTCGTACCTCCTGATGGTTTCACACGCTACTCGTAGTTTCTCGATATTTTTCCGAGCGTTCACCCTATAGCTGGCCGTCCGCTGGTTTGTGCGCAGGAAAGTGGGAGAACTGTTTTATGCAGGGTCTAAAACTAAGGTCAGGGTCAGAAAACTAAAACCAAACCAACCTCTTGTTCCCGTAAAACTGTTACCATCATAAAGTCTTCTCTTTGTCGAGACGTTCACTAATTTCCACGAGTCTCCAGTTTCCTTGTCATCTCAATGATGGAAATGTTCCTGGCACCTGTCACAGTCAACAAATTATCTTGACCGTCAAGGTTCATCTACAGGCCACGTTCCTGTCTACATAGAAACAACTCACCCGGATACCACCAACACCCATCGTAGTGTTTTTTCCTGAGCTTGTCCCTGTAAATGGAAACTTTTGTAACGTCAAGCACATATTTTTGACGTCGACCGCTGATGACCGGGAAAGAACGCTGTTGCGACAACGTTAAGGTGACGTTGCATGTCTGCATAATTATAGAAACATGACGAAAGACAAACCATACATTGCAAATTTATAAATATCCAGTCTGCCAAACCGGTTAACTGGGAACCGCTTGTGTGATCTTTTCAAAGCCTTAACCTTGTTCCTGTGAGACTCTTCTGGACTTAATGAGTCAGCCCGTTTTGTACATACTGAGTGGCAAACGAGTCCTTGAAGTCTAAGCTAGTCTGACGCATTCAGAATCGCAAAATTTTATCAGAAGCACTTGAAAATCGTGAAAATGCTTGTGCTGAAATGTTTGGCAATTATCTGGAGACTGAAAGGAGGCATTTGCAGTGTTTTGCCCTTTCTAACTTGCAATGGACAATGAACTTATAACCAATCATTAAAAAAATGCACGAGCATACATGGGCCTTCATTTCCTTTGCCTGGGGATAACTGATAAATGCCCTTTGCCCGTGGAACTGCACGGCACAACAAAGACACTGTTTTAGGGCCCAGGCAATATGAGTAAGGGGGTAATAATTGATCATAGTGATAAAAGTGATAAAAATTACGAAAATGTTTCCGACGGCCCAAGCATGTCTTCCAAAGCATGCTTTTGAGCCTTGAAGGGTGCTATGCAGACGTAGATACATTTTCTCACGACAGAATTGAAATCCAGAGGCGAATGCAGAGAATCGCGAGTTTCCGTACATAAGTTCCTTTTTACAGGTTATGCAAAGGGCTTCATTTTTTTCAAGGAAATGCCCGAATGGTGGCATTATTTGAGAAGAATGGCCCCAAATCATTTCAAAATTGATTCAAACGTCAAACAGAGCTTTAAGTTATTGAAAATTTCCCATCTTTCAGAGCTATTACGATTATTAAAGTTACGTACTACGCACTGTTCAACGCCGACAACAGTAGCATAGCGGTAACACAATGGTATACGTTTCTAACACTTTTGCATTAGGTCATTGTGAGCAGGACGTGCAGAGCTTGGTGAGAGAGCGAGGAATTGGGTATTGCGCTAAAGCAGCCGTGTCATGGAGACGTATCATGGTTGCCCCTGTCCTGGATTCCGATTCTGAATGAATCTATGCGCAGTATCAATGTCGTTCTCTCAGCTCTTTCCTTTAAAACTGAAGATGGTAGCGGTGGCGCAGTCAGGAGCGGCAGGGCCCCAAAATTGGAACCCATAAAGACGAAGTTAGTGAAATCCGACGAATTAAATTCAAGCTTAATACAAACTACATCCACATGTCCCATTCACCTTCCACTGCCTGTCCGAACACACATTAGCATTGCGTGACAGGGCGATCACATTATCGCACCAACAGTCTAAACAATTCGTCACTGCGATGGAGAAGGACTGACGCAACGTTGGCTAACGCAAAAACATTGGTAGGTGAAAGGTGAAGAAACATTTAAGGGCAATATGCAGTGATTAAAATTTGCTTCTCATCCAGAGTTTTAATCACTCCTAACGTTCCGCGACTTTGCGCCGAATTGCGTCAAACGACCTGGACAGGAAGAAGATGGCACCGGAAACAGTGTACTTGCTCTTGTGACGCCACAAACCCTACTGTGGCGGACAAAGCCGTAGTGTGAACTTACTACTCCTGTATCATGTAACTCCAGCCTCTCCTACCAGTTACGTCATTGTTCCAGGCGGCTGAACGCCAGGTTTATGCTGCCTGAAAGCTGCCTTGTAGTAATAAGCATGTTTTCCGACAATGAAATTAAAAATCAGAAGAAGATGCAGGGAATTGTGGGAGAGAAGTAAGATAAATTGATCAGAGTGAGCATATGGGTAGATACAATAGTAGAGGTGGAGACTAAAAACGAGAAGGAATGAAACGAAGATGTATGAAAACTTGCTGACTTTGTTTCCCACCAAAAAACTTTTATCCGCGCATGGCAGACTTCAGCAATACGAGGGTGATACCGAGGATGTTGCTGTCTACCTGTCACCGAATAGCAACATTTAACACGGCAGTTGCTGGGCTGTGGTGTCACGTTCGACTTGCTGGGGTGGAGCGTTAGCTCTCGGAGCACTTGAATTATCTATGGACCTAAAATGGTGCGATCAGCTAATGCGTCAATATGTATATGGTGTTTGGCCTAGGTCAACTAAAATCATCAGACCAGTTTTTCGTTCGCTTAAAGGGCTCCATAATTTCTGCGTTCTATCTTGACCATTGTGAGGTTTATCTTACATGTTTCGTTACCAGCTAGTCTCACTGGCCCGAACTGAAGACTGCCCAGGTCAATCTAGGTTACCGACCCAAGCGGCCTTTACGTTCAAAATTCCATTAACAGTTGGAAGAGCCGTGAAGATGTGAAAAGGTCATCAAAACCTGAAAATTATCGCTTAAGCGGTTATTACCAAAGACCTGAGCTAAAATCACCTTGGGGTCCAAAAATGCATTTTGTAGGAAAGGCACCTGGAATGACAGAACTAGGTGAAAAAACGACAAAAACATTTCTGGGATGTTCTTTATCAAACTCCCGGAGCATGAGGTCGACTTAGGTCCGGAACAGAGGTCACAGTAACCTACTGTGACCTCTGAACCCAAAAGGTCATTCCCATGTGAGGTGGCTGGACGGATGTGAAAAATTGATGAAACTAAAAAAAAAACGCTACTCAGCCGCTTATTACCACAATTCTAGACCTAAAGCTTATCCTAAGCCACTGGCCTACGTCGACTCCCAAATCAGAATTTCGGGTCCGGGGTGATGATCTCGGTATACAAATCAGGAAAAACTACTCACAACCATAAAAGAACCCATTACTTATGCATGCTACATTCATCAAAGTTTTAGACTGGCATGACACCTAGCTAAAGGGCAATGTATCGTTTGATGATGATCATTGATCATGACGATGATCATCACGATCACGATAATTGACCTAGAACGACTCATATCTTAAATATTTAGGATATGTGAGGAATTAATAAAGCAGAAGGTGCAAAAGTTTCAGGTTTCTTGCTTGTACCAGAAGTTATTCAAAAACGTCGTGGGGGAAGCAGATACCTACCCCTCGTCAACACGAGGGCTGAACGCCCGAATAACTCCAGAATCAAAGGACCGATTACGCTGATCTAAATGGCAATCGATAGCTTGTGATTGTGTGAACCCATAAATATGATTTTTTAGATTGGTGTCATGGATGACATCATAGGTTAAGGTCAATTCCCTAATTTAAAAAATAACCTCGTTTAACTGCACCCGCAAAACGAGCGGATTACGATTAGCATGGCCTATTGATAGGAAAACAGGCCTATTGGCATGCTGTAGGTAGTCTGTAGTTTCTATTCAGATTGTAGAAACCGACGGTCATCCCAGGTCAAGGTCAACGTGGGGCCAAACTGATTTTTTTTATTCAAAGTTCTACGATATATGTTTCCTTGGTTTACTTGGGCTGAGAACTTCATAAAACGGGTTTAAATACTCATTCTTGCACCAGACAGCCTTCAGATGGCTGTCACAACGCGCATATTGACACCGTATTTGAAAAATCGTGATTGTAAATTTGGCCTATGAAGGCCTTTGGTCAGTGCGTAGGCAGTCGACACAGACCTCTCATGACAATGTGGATACACTAACGTGCCCTTAAATATTCATATGCACAACGGAAAACCTTCAAATGGCTGTCACAACGTGTACATTGTTCCGTGTTTGAAGCATGGTGATCGCATAATTTGACCTAATATGGCCATGGGTCAGGTAACCGGTAGTCTACATTGACCTGTCGTGGCACTGGGACCAAACTAACGAGCCAACAAATATTCACATGTTCACCAGAAAGTCTTCAAACGGTTGTCACAACGCGCGCATAAACAACGCTTTTGAAGATATCATGCTTGTAAAATTTAACACATTATGACCTTGGCGAGGACATAAGTAGTCTATACTGACCTCTCATGACAACGTGACTTATACTTCGAATTGCCGACATCTTGTTGTCCAAGAGGATCGAAAAAGATGAAGCGGAGCGGAAAAACGGCAAAATGGTAAAGCATGGCTGGATTTATGACTTCATTTTTACATGAACTTGGATGGCCTAGCCTGAATTTTTTTCCCAATGTGTACAGACTGAATTACCGAGGGGTGCTAAGAGCATGGCGCAGTTGTGTCGCGCCAAACCAAAGCTACGGTGCAAAAAAGTGGGGGTGTTTAACAGCCCGCCCCCAACAACTACCGGATTGATGAACAAGTCTAACACAATAATTAACATCAAGAAAACTGCACAGTACACCTCCCGAAAACACAACCTGGCATCCACCATGTTAAAGGATCTATCATATGTGGCAGTTATAAAGGATTTTGATAAGTGTTTACTTACGAACATCATCCCACTGTTCGATGCACAAGTTGAATATAAAGAACAAAGGTATGAATGTATTGGCAAATTTCTCTCCAAAACAGCCTTTATCCGTCCCTGGCACGCTCAAATCATCTACAAGTGCTTCCAAGGACACTCTGAACCGCGCACCGCCAACAAGCAGCACGCCACACATCGAGACGGGGTCTACATGAATGCAGTGGGTAACTGACCAAAAAGTCCCAAGACCCTTCCTGGAACCACCTCTGATTAGCCAGAAAAGCTAAAAAAATGTACAGAAAATTAGGAAAAGTTCGGAAGTCCCAAATCAGAGCGGTAACTTAGCCCTTTTCCCGGCAGGGGGGGGGGCTGAATCTGCCCCACCTAGGGTTTTTTGCTTGCCGATTCCAGGCTTTTGACACAGCTTCACGAGACTTGGTGAATTTTGCTAGGTATTCTTTCTACCTACGTTCTACGCTAGGTATTCTTTCTACGTAAATTTTGCAATTCTATTTTACTCAGGGGCAGAGCCAGGCAACGTTTTTGGGAGGCACTTCAGGCCATTTTTGGCCCTGTTGAGGGTAAAAGGAAAATAGCTGTCAAAAGTAGCGATTTTAAGATAGAACTTGAAACTTCATATGGATGTATAGGTGAATAGTTGGGCAACATACAAATACAATTTCGTTTGTCTGAGGTCATTTCACAAGGTCAGGTGAAAGCCAAAAGTCGAAATTTGGTTTTATAGCAAACATTCAGGCGCTTCTCTTTTAAATGCCAAACCCGGAATATACATGAGGTAGAAGGTTGCTCTCTACTTGTCTACCAAGCTTCAGCTCGATATCAGGTCGGGTCACGGGGCCATGACCTAAAATGCCAGTGCGCGTGCCCTATATCACAACAGTCGTAAAATGGAATTTCAGAAACAGAGTGAATTCAAATGGCTGAAAACGTTTCCAGATAATATTAAATGTACACGGGATCATTCCAGATGACTCTAAGGTCAATGCAGGTCATTTAAGGTCAAAGATCGTCAGTTGATCTGAAGAACATGTGACCATGACAGTCCCCACTTTTTACCCTGGCACCGCCTATGCTAACATTATATAAACATTGTGATACGATTTGTGCTTCTTCAGCATGCCATGGCTAGTAGAGGCCAAAAAGTGCTTTTAACTTTTTTTATTCAGTTTTTGAAAAATTAGTCCCCTATTTTCAAAACCCTGTGAACGCCTTTGAATTTCCCATAATTTCAGATGTATGGACCAGTGGTAAAAGTCCCATTCATTATCTCTCGATTCATCCCAATTTCATTAAAATCGGTCCATAAACGACGGAGTTATAAGAAGTCCAAAAATATCCCCTATCTTGTTTTTTTTGCCTCCCTGTATCCATCGCTTTCAAAATTTCGAAAACTTCTTTTCATAAAAATGTAGTTTACGTCGTGGCAGATCGATTGCCGTTTGTTGCGATGAAATCGGACGAGTAGTTTCCGAGATCTCAGGGCGGGAGCCGAATCGGCCCCCCCCCCCCTGCCGGGAATCGGCCATACCGTGTAGCCCTCCGGGAATAGGGTTAAGCAGTTCGGAATCAGCAAACGTAAAACCTCAGGGGGAGGGGAATTCCACCGTCGTTCTCATAGGAATAAGGTTACACACTTGGATAGTTCGAGCAATTAATTAGTGGTTCGTCTCACGAATATCTGAGAAAGATCTTACCGAAAACACTGAAGTGTTTCACCACAACCTCAGATTGATAAGTTGTCTGTCTTCCTTTCGGCTCTCTTCCAAGGCATGGATTTTATAGACTCTAGTCGGAAAAAATCCTCTCGCTCTTAATGATATCGTAACAGTGCTTTATCATGGCACATGACAACTATAAAGCAGTCTTGGATTACTATTACGTTATTCGTACCAGTATGGTCGAATTATTCCGCTGTACTTGTGTCTATTGCATGCTCATATGGAATGGTTCATATCAATAAACATGATGTGATGGAGCTCGCTACCTTTGCACTCTTACTTGCACTGAGCGTCAGCATTTCGCTTGAAATTTGATTTTTCGCATCACAAAACGAGCCAATGATATCACACTGGTCCTTACACAAGGAGAGTATTGCAGGTTTACTGCTGTTCGCTTGAGTTTGACACCAGAACAGTACATGAAACAACAAAATCCGGTTTGGATAAAACTGAAAAAATACCCCTCAGACATGTGTCCCAATTTATGGGGAATGTTCGGCTGAGGCGCGATAATAAATATTATGCTGAGGTGCAATGATAACCCGAGCTGAGACAATGATATTTGTAATTGACATAAGATTCCAATAATATATATACATAAGTATATATAGATGTACAGATAACGTATAGATATTATGACAAAAATAAATACACGAATAAAATGTCTAACATTCCGAGCCTTGTGCAGCCATGATCCATGAGACAGAGTCGTCTTTCGTGTCTAAACATAGCCTGGATCGCCAGGTATTCACGATACAGTCCTATCATGCTTCCAAGACACAGGCCTTCTGCGGCTCTTGGTGAAGCTGATGATATGCTATCAGTTTACCACCACGCTCGCTGGTGAATTGAGTTGAAATGAGAACTGCGAGCGCAGGTAGGCTGGAGCATATTTTTCCTAATGATCTATCAATATATTGACCGATTCCAGCAAAACTTTGTGGGGAGGAAGTCTTTATAGTGTAATCGTATGACTCACGCAAACTGAATGACCTAGATAAAGTTCATTGCGGTCAAACGAGGTAAACTTCGAGGACCTGGCAGTCTTTCCTTTCTCCAGATCTACTCAACAGATCGCAACACAATATTATGGAACCTTAGTCCACATCTTGACCTTACTTGCGGCAAAGCGAGCTTGACTTGGGTTGGGCCAATCGAGGTCAATCGAAGCCATTATAAAAAAATGCTGCGTTTTTAGTAAAAAATGGAACATGACACAGTCTGGTGGGTTGTTGGTAGGTCAGGTCATCCAAAGTTAATTGAGGCCAACAAAATGCATCCTTATGAAAGCCGATCGACACCATTTGGTTAGATCTGAGAAAAAAGAAAGAATGAAGCGTCTTCACCGATTGACAATGGATGACCTCTGTTGACATGTCCAGGCCCGCCTGCTCCGAGGCACCTTCATTCATCATGCGATGGAAATTCCCTCCAAAGTCCCGTAGGCCATTTTACAACCAGCCGCAGTTTCAATACCTGACCTCAGTTGACCTGATTTGACCTGGCTTAGGTCACTTGTAGTGTGGGTTAACTAGCCATTTTGCAAGGTTCTGAAAAAGGCAGAATGTTTTATGTTTACCACTTGATTTTGGTTGACCTTCATTGATCTGACCTAGGCTTCCTGTGCCTTTCGCTTGTAAATGCATCAGACTGGCTAACTGATCACAATGCCCTCCAACCAGCAAAACGACAGGACCTGTTTCATACACAGCATGGATGTAACAGGTCTACGTCTACGGCTCGACACGTGCGTGGCCGTCCGCCGCCGACGATCGATCGGCCGCAGGACCGATCTCCCGACTTCGCCGGCCTTTAGTGAAATACCTGCGGACCGGTTTTAAAGTTTCAGACGGCAAAAGATGCGCTAGTTCAGCGGAAGGTAGACAACATTTCGGCGCCTCGGCGTTCTTAAGTTGAAAGTTATTTGGGAAGAAAACATGGAGAGTGAGTGAGGAGTGAGGATGTTTGTCCCCACCGCCGTTCACCAACGCTCGTGTTAAATGTTCGCCAATGGCAGCAGATTGATGCTGGATCTCCTTCCTGTTCTTCCTGAATAAAGATAAGCCAGTGCACCCATTACTAAAATAGCGGTCATGACGGCCTGCCAAGAAAGATTAACCGTCGTTCGGCATGTCTGATAATAAAACCGAGGTCGCTCGCTGTTCGAATTATCCTGTTCGACTGATCCTGCATCCAATGCACTGCACGATACTAACACCAGCCATGTTGGTAATGGTTTATGACGTCCGGCGTGTCCACGTTGTTAGTGATGTGTTCGCATACGTATTTAACAACGTCCGCATGCCCAAAGGCCTCTGGATTCCAAGAAGACAGAGCGGCGCGAGACCCACACAGCCCAAAAACAGGTCCTTCGATCGCTTAACTTGGAAAGCAGCCGTTTGAACTCATGTGGATGGAAACAGATAAACTGAGTCGAATCTGGTGTGCTGAGTAACTTTATGTAAAATTCACCTAGAACGATGACTCTGACACATCCATACACTGAGGATGCAGAAAGGGACGTAGCTAAGTGGGAGGGGCCATCGGGATCATGGCCTTCCCTTGAGCCAAGCGGTCTACATGAAATATATAGCGATTGCGCACGAATACGAAATAGTGATCATGTATATGTTGCAAGAGCAAACATCATATTGCGTATATGCGCTCCTTTGGGTTAAATACGAGGTCAGTTACAGAAAACTGCTGCTTATTCTTATCAATTTTGTCATATGCCAGCGGCATATGACAAAATTTATATGCCTTTTGTATACCCAATTTTTGCTTTTGCAAAGGCAAAACTTTATATTGCGAAATTTCATTGCTTTTGTTTTTGCTTTTGCTTTTGCTGTTTTGTTTATGCTCTCGCATATGTAAAGTTTTATTCATTTATAAGTTTTCATACGAGTAAATTCATAACATATCGTACGTCTCAAGCGTGACGAAGTGAATGAAGAGAACACAATATCATTGCCACAGTAATGCGCCGTAGCAGAGCCAGGATTTTCCTAATGTCGTTCAAGGCTGAAATAATTTTATTGTAAACACAGGGGAATTGGCCCAGTCAAATAGCAGATCTGGACATTTCGAAAAAGTACTTTCCGTTTTTTCTTTAGAATAGTTTCGCGTTTCAGGCAAATGATTTGTGATAGCAGCGTTTTTTAAAACCTCCGGCCAAAGGGAACGGCAGGGAGGGGCATCATTTAAACCCTCTGATCCCCCTCTGTCAACGCCACTGCTTATGCGACACATGAAGCGTTTGCCCTGCCAGAAAATATTAGCAACGCTAAGCATGCAAACCCATCACTCGACCCGTATGGATAAAATTGAGTAAAATGCGTGAAATCTAGTATACGGCAGAACTTTTCATGGCATTGTCCTACAGCGATGATTCCATCACGGAGCAAGGTCCAAAAGCCACAGCTGCAGAACATGTCGGATACAGACTCTCGAGATCCCTGCTTACTCTCGGGCAAAAAACAAGGTTTCTGAATAGACTTATGGAACACGGAATAACATTGCAGTTAAGCACGTGAAAAAAAACACATTAATGCTGAAGAAATATCATTGCTGAAGTATACGTGGTAAAGGTATGAGACGTCACAAGTCTTGGATTAAGCTCCATCTGTAGCAGTATGACTCCAGGTCATAACGCTGACCTCACACATTATGCGAACTTGAAATGCGCTGTATCTGTGGCGCATGGGCGGTGTTCCGTTTCTCGAACCAGCACCCTTTGTGGATGCTATGAAGCAGTCCGTTTTCACTTTACATCTGCATACATATTGCAACAAAAATAAAATTAAAATCGAATTCCGACTGCACTTACAAAACGAATATTCAGCACGTCGTACTGATGTTAACTAATGTCCATGTGGGCTGACATGCTGTGGTCACTTGTAGCCAAATAATTTCAAGAGACAGTTAAATCTCAAATTGTGACATTTGGCACTTCTGTTATCGATACATTAATATTGGTTTGTTTCTTTAACGTACGCGTTTAAAACGTTCTTCTGTACCCCGTATACCCATTCAGCTTTTTTTTTAGGTTAAATATTAAATAACCTCCACAGGCCAAATCTGACGTGCTCTATGCACACCCGACGAGGGGGGGGTTACAATCGCCCCCTAGCTCGATGAGGTGTTTACCTGAATTGATTATGACTCACGGGGGGACCAAATTACGGGAATGATTCAGAATCAAGCGCAAGCCTGAGACGCCGGTTTTTATCGAGCCTACTGCTGCTACTGGCGATCGACATTTCAGTTTGACCAAAAATATATTCATCGTTGCCATGGCACGATGAGGGCCACACAGCCAAACCCTACCACCTGCTCAACTGGAAAACCATCTGAATCACTTCAATACAATAATTATGTGACGAGGGGCCCTCATCGACTGAGACTCGGCGTGTACTGCATGAATATCTGTATTCCAAATACATCAGTGCCAACATGTAAATTATATAAACGTCTTCACAAATAACAACTCTCGTCGACTGAGACTCGGCGTGTACTGCATGAATAGCTGTATTCCAAATACATCAGTGCCAACATGTAAATTATATAAATGTCTTCGCAAATAACTTAACAAACCAGGAACGAAGCACCCACAGTAATGAACACTATACACAACAAAACAACCAGATACAACCCATACGTAGAGATATACCAACAAGGAAACGCTCGTTTAACTCGAAGAAGTCTCGCCTGGCCTTCCCTGACTGGCCCAGTTCGCCAAGCCCAATGCGAAGAAAATGTGACGAAAGGGGAGACAAATACCACCAGATCTGCCCCAAACCGGAAACGCCGAACCAAGCATCTACCGAACAGACGACGCGTGCTAGTGGTGTTCATCACAGAGAGTACGTCCATCAAACACACGACAGCCCGCTGAGTGCCCAGGCTCAGGTCAGTACCCGCTGAGAGTCCTGCCCTGTCGGTATTCTGACCCCTCAGGATACCCAGGATACCTGCTGATGTCCTGGCCCCGCTCAGGATACGCAGGATACCCGCCGGTATCCTGACCCCGCTCAGGATACCCAGGATACCCGCCGGTATCCTGACCCCGCTCGCCGCCGGGGCACGCTCCAGCCCTCCTTACGGCCCCATGGCCGCCGCCGACCGCCTGCCTCCACAACCGCACAGCGGCGCAGTGCGACGACGTCCTGCACGCAACCGCGCCCACCCCCCACCGGAATAACGTCGAGCCGGTGCAGCCCGGCGGACGGCCGCGCCCTCGGGGCCCGCGGCTGCCCACACCCGTAGTGTTCCCACTGTCGGCTGGAAGACCGAGCGGCGTCAAACGGCGTCACCCTTCGGCAGCCACGCCGCCGGCAGACACCGCGCCGGACGCCGTCGGCGGACGGGCGACGCCGCCGGGCCGCGATGCGCCGTCACCGACTGCACAGGGACGTCACTGCCGGCGGCACCGCGGTGCCGGTCGGCGGTGTGACGTCATGACCCCAGATCGGCGGCCGCGCGCGCGGCGCCCCGCACCGCGCGCCGCAGCCGCCGCAGCTCGGCGGCCTGGCGCACCAGCGGCGGCCGCGGCCGCAGCAGCTGCAGCCGCCGCACTAGCGCCGCCTGTCGGGCGGCCGAGGTAGCTGTGGTTGCGCGGCAGGCCGCGTCACACAGGCCGTGGAAGAAGGCCCGCCGCACGCCGCCGCGGGCGTTGGCCAGAATGAAGCGCAGCAGGTAGCCAAGCGTGACCGGCAGGTCTGGGGGAAACAGTCGGCTCTCCGATTTCCTGTCGACAGGGAACAGCGCGTCACTACAGCCGGCCGGGCGCGCCGCAAACGCCGCGGTCTTACCGATTTCCGTAAAAATTACTGCAGAAAAACTCTCAATTATGACGCGCAAAACAAATCTAGCGGTCTGTGGTGAGCCAGCAGTTGCATGCAACGCACGGTGAAATGATAACTGGTGAGTTTCTAAATATTAGAAGCAATGTGAAACGTTACGTAGAAGCTACACTGTTTTTCTCCAGGGAGATCAATGTTATTTCGTCAAGCTTCAACAATCTCGTCACTTGTCGCGAAGTCCCATGACATTTTACCGGAGGAAATGGCACAGCCTCTTTTCAGATTTTTTTACGGAGTGAATGAGACGAGGTGTTTGTATTACGGACGGAGGAATTTTTCGAACTGTCGTTCTCGCCTTGTGTGATATTATTTAAACAACGATTCGGCCAGTTAGTTCTATGACCATCGTCAGGCATAACTGGTCCTGAGAAAGGCCATCTAGGTTTTAACAATTCGCCTGTATGCGCCAAAGACTCGAAAGTCTTGCGAAACTTTAGGAATGCGAACTTGGGACCTTCTGATTCTGCTTCCACCATGCTAACGACTGCGCTATCGACGCGGACGGTGATCAGCGTGCTGGGCCCAAAATCCATAGGTCCATGGTTCGAATCCCAAAAACCCCACAGGGCTTTCGAAGCTGTGATGTATACATGGCAAACAGCCAAAACCCAGCCAGTCCTTCTCAGGACCAATTAACACCTGACGACGGCCGGTGAGCTAACAGGCCAAAACGTACTGTAAAAAATAAGAGACAGGAAACCAGACCGGGACACGAGTCCGAGAAATCCTTCCATCCGCAACACCTTCAGAGTCACTACTTTCAGCTCACAGGAGCATACCATTTACATGGGGATCAAAATGTCTTACAAACTAACTAGGGCAAGACCATACAATATTTCTCCTTGACTTTACATTTCATCCTTTTAAACACATAACATGATTTAAGGAATTCAAATCGAGATAAGAAACGAACACCTATCTGAAACTCAATTTTGTATTGTTCTTTGAGTACACAGATTTCCATGGCATCTATAGAGACCATTTTTTGTCTAAAAAAATGTCTTTCATCCATTGCAAAAACTGGATACCAATGAGCAAAATATCCAGGTTCAAATCTTTTTGAGCTCACCTGTACGCTGGAAGATACATTATGGTCGGCAAAGATTCCAAAGAAAACTCCCACCGAAGGTCGTTGTCACCGCCATCTATCCGCGCAAAGCGCAGGCCTGAGTTTATGAACAGCCGCAGGGCGGCCAAAAACACGTGGTTTGACGCAGAGCAGTGTCCACAGCCCCTCGAGTAGAAAAACACGATCACGTCCTGCAAAAAAAAAAAAAACGAGTTACGTCATGACAACACCAAACATTATGCGACGCAGAAAATGGCAAGCAGGGTGAACGCACCGGCCAATGTGGAGGAGAGTCGTCGACATGCCAGATGGGGAAAGCATATGACAAATTTTCGCTGACGAAAACTGACCAAAAAAACGATACAAAATTCACGTATTACTATCATTGCAATCATCAGAAATTCGCCGAACAGAATCCTGCAGAGTGCCTGAGAGTTGATACCTCGGTAACGACCGACGAATGAAAATAGAGAATCTACGGCGCCGCGGAAGCCGCCGCCGCTTCGACAGGTCATATCGCACCGAACAGTTCACAATATCACCGGCCAGGAACCCCGACAGCTGGGTCGGACCGGCCGGCAGTGTCGGAACGACCCGACAGTGTCGGGCCGGTCCGGCTCGCTGTTCACCTCGCTCCTGTTGAGCGCCACCTGTCGGAATGTGGCTGTCGTCATCTCCACGGCTGCCAGCGGGCGGTCGGCGCTCCCGCCGTCACTCCGCGACGGACCGTCACTCTGTGACGAGATGTCACTCTGTGACGAGATGTCACGCGAGGCGACATCGTCGCCCTGCTCGGACTCTTGCCGACGCCCCGAGTCGCCGCCAGACTCCGCGAGACCGTCACCGCGTGACGATCGGTGACCTCGTGACGATCGGACGGCGGGCTCGGCGCCGGCGCGCGACGCCATGTGACGGCGCAGTCGGCCCTCGGTGAAGTCCACCACCAGCCGGCCGAGCGCTGCCTCTGACAGGCTCTCCTCCAGCAGGTACTGAGTCTCCGCCTACAACACAGCACCGGTCCCCCGTCAGACCAGCAGGTACTGAGTCTCCGCCTACAACACAGCACCGGTCCCCGTCAGACCAGCAGGTACTGAGTCTCCGCCTACAACACAGCACCGGTCCCCGTCAGACCAGCAGGTACTGAGTCTCCGCCTACAACACAGCACCGGTCCCCGTCAGACCAGCAGGTACTGAGTCTCCGCCTACAACACAGCACCGGTCCCCGTCAGACCAGCAGGTACTGAGTCTCCGCCTACAACACAGCACCGGTCCCCGTCAGACCAGCAGGTACTGAGTCTCCGCCTACAACACAGCACCGGTCCCCCGTCAGACCAGCAGGTACTGAGTCTCCGCCTACAACACAGCACCGGTCCCCGTCAGACCAGCAGGTACTGAGTCTCCGCCTACAACACAGCACCGGTCCCCCGTCAGACCAGCAGGTACTGAGTCTCCGCCTACAACACAGCACCGGTCCCCGTCAGACCAGCAGGTACTGAGTCTCCGCCTACAACACAGCACCGGTCCCCGTCAGACCAGCAGGTACTGAGTCTCCGCCTACAACACAGCACCGGTCCCCGTCAGACCAGCAGGTACTGAGTCTCCGCCTACAACACAGCACCGGTCCCCGTCAGACCAGCAGGTACTGAGTCTCCGCCTACAACACAGCACCGGTCCCCGTCAGACCAGCAGGTACTGAGTCTCCGCCTACAACACAGCACCGGTCCCCGTCAGACCAGCAGGTACTGAGTCTCCGCCTACAACACAGCACCGGTCCCCGTCAGACCAGCAGGTACTGAGTCTCCGCCTACAACACAGCACCGGTCCCCGTCAGACCAGCAGGTACTGAGTCTCCGCCTACAACACAGCACCGGTCCCCCGTCAGACCAGCAGGTACTGAGTCTCCGCCTACAACACAGCACCGGTCCCCGTCAGACCAGCAGGTACTGAGTCTCCGCCTACAACACAGCACCGGTCCCCGTCAGACCAGCAGGTACTGAGTCTCCGCCTACAACACAGCACCGGTCCCCGTCAGACCAGCAGGTACTGAGTCTCCGCCTACAACACAGCACCGGTCCCCGTCAGACCAGCAGGTACTGAGTCTCCGCCTACAACACAGCACCGGTCCCCGTCAGACCAGCAGGTACTGAGTCTCCGCCTACAACACAGCACCGGTCCCCGTCAGACCAGCAGGTACTGAGTCTCCGCCTACAACACAGCACCGGTCCCCGTCAGACCAGCAGGTACTGAGTCTCCGCCTACAACACAGCACCGGTCCCCGTCAGACCAGCAGGTACTGAGTCTCCGCCTACAACACAGCACCGGTCCCCGTCAGACCAGCAGGTACTGAGTCTCCGCCTACAACACAGCACCGGTCCCCGTCAGACCAGCAGGTACTGAGTCTCCGCCTACAACACAGCACCGGTCCCCGTCAGACCAGCAGGTACTGAGTCTCCGCCTACAACACAGCACCGGTCCCCCGTCAGACCAGCAGGTACTGAGTCTCCGCCTACAACACAGCACCGGTCCCCCGTCAGACCAGCAGGTACTGAGTCTCCGCCTACAACACAGCACCGGTCCCCGTCAGACCAGCAGGTACTGAGTCTCCGCCTACAACACAGCACCGGTCCCCGTCAGACCAGCAGGTACTGAGTCTCCGCCTACAACACAGCACCGGTCCCCGTCAGACCAGCAGGTACTGAGTCTCCGCCTACAACACAGCACCGGTCCCCCGTCAGACCAGCAGGTACTGAGTCTCCGCCTACAACACAGCACCGGTCCCCCGTCAGACCAGCAGGTACTGAGTCTCCGCCTACAACACAGCACCGGTCCCCCGTCAGACCAGCAGGTACTGAGTCTCCGCCTACAACACAGCACCGGTCCCCGTCAGACCAGCAGGTACTGAGTCTCCGCCTACAACACAGCACCGGTCCCCGTCAGACCAGCAGGTACTGAGTCTCCGCCTACAACACAGCACCGGTCCCCGTCAGACCAGCAGGTACTGAGTCTCCGCCTACAACACAGCACCGGTCCCCCGTCAGACCAGCAGGTACTGAGTCTCCGCCTACAACACAGCACCGGTCCCCGTCAGACCAGCAGGTACTGAGTCTCCGCCTACAACACAGCACCGGTCCCCGTCAGACCAGCAGGTACTGAGTCTCCGCCTACAACACAGCACCGGTCCCCCGTCAGACCAGCAGGTACTGAGTCTCCGCCTACAACACAGCACCGGTCCCCGTCAGACCAGCAGGTACTGAGTCTCCGCCTACAACACAGCACCGGTCCCCGTCAGACCAGCAGGTACTGAGTCTCCGCCTACAACACAGCACCGGTCCCCGTCAGACCAGCAGGTACTGAGTCTCCGCCTACCACACAGCACCGGTCCCCGTCAGACCAGCAGGTACTGAGTCTCCGCCTACAACACAGCACCGGTCCCCGTCAGACCAGCAGGTACTGAGTCTCCGCCTACCACACAGCACCGGTCCCCCGTCAGACCAGCAGGTACTGAGTCTCCGCCTACCACACAGCACCGGTCCCCGTCAGACCAGCAGGTACTGAGTCTCCGCCTACAACACAGCACCGGTCCCCGTCAGACCAGCAGGTACTGAGTCTCCGCCTACAACACAGCACCGGTCCCCCGTCAGACCAGCAGGTACTGAGTCTCCGCCTACAACACAGCACCGGTCCCCCGTCAGACCAGCAGGTACTGAGTCTCCGCCTACAACACAGCACCGGCCCCCGTCAGACCAGCAGGTACTGAGTCTCCGCCTACAACACAGCACCGGTCCCCGTCAGACCAGCAGGTACTGAGTCTCCGCCTACAACACAGCACCGGTCCCCCGTCAGACCAGCAGGTACTGAGTCTCCACCTACAACACAGCACCGGTCCCCGTCAGACCAGCAGGTACTGAGTCTCCGCCTACAACACAGCACCGGTCCCCGTCAGACCAGCAGGTACTGAGTCTCCGCCTACAACACAGCATCGGCTCCTGACATGCCCAAACCGGACACCTCATCGGTCTGTGAGCTGACATGAGGTCTTCTGCGTCGTGTAGTAGTGGCCAGTAGATCTCCCAGTTACCAGCTGCCAGAGAGCGGGACCAAAACGGTAGGCTCCGTGCGGCGTAAACGGCGACTGCGCCGCGGACTCAGGCTCTGAAGTCTGTACCGCGCGGTCTGACTCTGAAGCACGTACCGCGGAGCCTGACTCTCGAGTACCCATCGCGGAGTCTAGCTACGTACAGCGTCCTCTGACTCTGCCTCGCGGAGTCGGACTCTGCCGCTGACATCACAGCCAACCGAGCCAACAGCGGCCGGCGGCGGGGCCGCCGCCTCCTCACCGTGACGTCGACGATCACGGCGCCGGGCCGGTCGGTCGGCGCGCCCAGCCGGCGGGCCAGGGCGGCGTGCCGGCCCGAGTCCAGCAGGTAGACGGCCAGCGTGCGGTTAGTGCGGCACCGCAGGCCTGCCGACGTGCCGGGAGCGGGCGGTCAGCGCCGGCCGGCAGCGGACGACGCCGCGGACGGCGCCCGGCGGCCCATCGACGGTACTCACACCCATCGACGGGCTTTAGGGCGTACGGGTGGGGCTTAAGGCTCACCAGCATGGAGTACGGTGCACGGGTACGGCATTAAGACTGACTGATTGGGGTTTACGGTCCAAGGACATGGTTTTAAGGCTCACAGACAAGGCTTTCGCAGACGGGAGTAGACAGCTCGTGGGTGTTCACACCTGACTCCGAGTTCAGGGACAAGTCATACACTGACTCAGGTAGAGAAAGCTGTTCGGGGAAGATATCATCATGGTGGCTCGTCCTTGCCAGCTAGCTTCTGCTCTGAGCCCAGACCAACACGACCGACGGCGTTATTTCTAAAGCCACAAAAAATAGATGCCAAATAAATCAGGCGCATTTCCACTTCGACAGCATTCTTTTTTTGCACCCGCGACTGCTATCATGGCCATGGTACCTGCTTAATGGCACATGACAAGTGCCTATTGGGTCGTCTGGCACTGACGTCATCTGCGACGTCACGCTGACCTGTGATGTTGGCCGGGGGCTGTTCTGGGAGCGGCGGAGGCGGCGACGGCCGCTCCGGGCCTGCGTCAGCTTGCAGCAGCAGGCCGCGACATCGAGACCTCTCCAGCTGCCGCACCATCTCCCGCAGCCTGCAGACAGCATCAGGTCAGACTCTCCGGCCCGTCACAGTCGGCAGACGCAGCATCAGGTCAGACTCTCCGGCCCGTCACAGTCGGCAGACGCAGCATCAGGTCAGACTCTCCGGCCCGTCACAGTCGACAGACACAGCATCAGGTCAGACTATCCGGCCCGTCACAGTCGGCAGACGCAGCATCAGGTCAGACTCTCCGGCCCGTCACAGTCGACAGACACAGCATCAGGTCAGACTCTCCAGCCTATCAGTCTACAGACACAGCATCAGGTCACAGTCTCCAGTCCATCACAGTCTGCAGACATTACAGTCAGCTCATAGTCTAGGACCCATCGGTCTGCAGACAACGGTCGGGGCAGTCTCCAGCCATTCACAGTCTGCCTATACAGCAGTCAGGTGAGAGTCTGCAGCCCGTCACAAGGCACAGCAGTCAGGTCAGAGTCTGCTAACAGCAATCACTTACAGCTATTTACTGAGTTTACAGCTGCCAGCAGAGCAGTCAGATCACAGTCTGCTAGCACATCAGTCAGGTCAGAGTTTGCAGTCTGTCAATCCGAAGACACCGGTGTCAGGTCAAGCAGCTGGTTGGTTATTGGGGCTTAGGGGCGCACCGACTACAAGGTCATTCGGCGCCCAGGGTCAAGCAGGCTGACTCAGTCAGTCAGTCAGTCATCAGCCAGTCGTCAGTCTGTCTACATCGGCGCTGGTTCAGAGATCGCAGAATCCGTCACAGTCCCGCGACACGCTGCCCACGCCTGGGTTCACTCCGCCCGGGAGGCGTGCTGCACTCTAACCCCTGTCGGCAGAAGGCCGTCCAATCCAATGACCACCCGGAGAAGACGTGCACCTCCAGGGATGCTACTATGAGCTGGTCACGTTATGAGCAGACAGTGACTAGAGAACCCGTAGCGTAAGACGGGAATCTCAACGCTGCCGCACCAGCTGAGGCCCTGGTCTTGGTTAGCTATTTCCTTATAACGCCAGAGCCAGCTGACAACCGCTGCCGGCTCCTCGGCCCGTGCCGAGCATGGTGCCGCCGAATGGACTGGTTCAGGCAAACGGAACACGACGCAAGCCCCGTTCTGGCCTGTGCGAGGTCCTCGTGCAGACGCGGAACCCCATTCCCAGAGGAGAACAGGACGGCGGCAAGACAGTGTCGTCACCAACAGACGGCCACGCCGCCAGACGTCCAGGCACCTGCGACCGGGGAGCGCATTACGTTACTCACGTCACCGGCTCCCACAGAGGAGCAGTGTCCGCGGCCCGCCCGCTGGGACCCGCTCACCTCGTGTCCGGGTGATGGGCGAGGTCGGCGCCGCCGACCATGTCCGCCGGACAGGCCGCGCTGTCCGGCTGTCCGGCCGGACACGCGGCGGCGCCGTGTGGTCGCGGGGGGCCTGGCCCCGGACAGTGTCCGGTCAGGCTGCTGTCGGCCGCCTCCCGCAGCCGGCAGGAGGTCACCAGCCTCCGCTCGGCCTCACCCAGCTCTGGAGACGGACACGGGAGACGACCGCTCAGGACAGACACGTGTGACGTCTGCTCAGGACAGACACGTGTGAGTATGGTCAGGACAGACAAGCGTGAGACGTCTGGTCAGGACAGACACGTGAGACGTCTGGTCAGGACAGACACGTATGACGTCTGCTCAGGACAGACAAGCGTGAGACGTCTGGTCAGGACAGACAAGCGTGAGACGTCTGGTCAGGACAGACACGTGAGACGTCTGGTCAGGACAGACACGTATGACGTCTGCTCAGGACAGACACGTGTGAGTATGGTCAGGACGGACACGTATGACGTCTGGTCAGGACAGACACGTGAGACGTCTGGTCAGGACAGACACGTATGACGTCTGCTCAGGACAGACACGTGTCAGTATGGTCAGGACAGACAAGCGTGAGACGTCTGGTCAGGACAGACACGTGAGACGTCTGGTCAGGACAGACACGTATGACGTCTGCTCAGGACAGACACGTGTGACGTCTGCTCAGGACAGACAAGCGTGAGACGTCTGGTCAGGACAGACACGTGAGACGTCTGGTCAGGACAGACACGTATGACGTCTGCTCAGGACAGACACGTGTGAGTATGGTCAGGACGGACACGTATGACGTCTGGTCAGGACAGACAAGCGTGAGACGTCTGGTCAGGACAGACACGTGTGACGTCTGCTCAGGACAGACACGTGTGACGTCTGCTCAGGACAGACAAGCGTGAGACGTCTGGTCAGGACAGACACGTGAGACGTCTGGTCAGGACAGACACGTATGACGTCTGCTCAGGACAGACACGTGTGAGTATGGTCAGGACGGACACGTATGACGTCTGGTCAGGACAGACACGTGAGACGTCTGGTCAGGACAGACACGTATGACGTCTGCTCAGGACAGACACGTGTCAGTATGGTCAGGACAGACAAGCGTGAGACGTCTGGTCAGGACAGACACGTGAGACGTCTGGTCAGGACAGACACGTATGACGTCTGCTCAGGACAGACACGTGTGACGTCTGCTCAGGACAGACAAGCGTGAGACGTCTGGTCAGGACAGACACGTGAGACGTCTGGTCAGGACAGACACGTATGACGTCTGCTCAGGACAGACACGTGTGAGTATGGTCAGGACGGACACGTATGACGTCTGGTCAGGACAGACAAGCGTGAGACGTCTGGTCAGGACAGACACGTGTGACGTCTGCTCAGGACAGACACGTGTGACGTCTGCTCAGGACAGACAAGCGTGAGACGTCTGGTCAGGACAGACACGTGAGACGTCTGGTCAGGACAGACACGTATGACGTCTGCTCAGGACAGACACGTGTGAGTATGGTCAGGACGGACACGTATGACGTCTGGTCAGGACAGACACGTGAGACGTCTGGTCAGGACAGACACGTATGACGTCTGCTCAGGACAGACACGTGTCAGTATGGTCAGGACAGACAAGCGTGAGACGTCTGGTCAGGACAGACACGTGAGACGTCTGGTCAGGACAGACACGTATGACGTCTGCTCAGGACAGACACGTGTGACGTCTGCTCAGGACAGACAAGCGTGAGACGTCTGGTCAGGACAGACACGTGAGACGTCTGGTCAGGACAGACACGTATGACGTCTGCTCAGGACAGACACGTGTGAGTATGGTCAGGACGGACACGTATGACGTTTGGTCAGGACAGACACGTGAGACGTCTGGTCAGGACAGACACGTATGACGTCTGCTCAGGACAGACACGTGTCAGTATGGTCAGGACAGACAAGCGTGAGACGTCTGGTCAGGACAGACACGTGAGACGTCTGGTCAGGACAGACACGTATGACGTCTGCTCAGGACAGACACGTGTGACGTCTGCTCAGGACAGACAAGCGTGAGACGTCTGGTCAGGACAGACACGTGAGACGTCTGGTCAGGACAGACACGTATGACGTCTGCTCAGGACAGACACGTGTGAGTATGGTCAGGACGGACACGTATGACGTCTGGTCAGGACAGACACGTGAGACGTCTGGTCAGGACAGACACGTATGACGTCTGCTCAGGACAGACACGTATGAGTATGGTCAGGACAGACACGTGTGACGTCTGCTCAGGACAGACACGTGTGAGTATGGTCAGGACGGACACGTATGACGTCTGCTCAGGACAGACACGTGTGGGTATGGTCAGGACGGACACGTGTGAGTATGGTCAGGACGGACACGTGTATGGTTACGACGGACACGTGTGAGTATGGTCAGGACGGACACGTATGACGTCTGCTCAGGACAGACACGTGTGAGTATGGTCAGGACAGACACGTATGACGTCTGCTCAGGACAGACACGTGTGAGTATGGTCAGGACGGACACGTGTGAGTATGGTCACGACGGACACGTGTGAGTATGGTCACGACGGACACGTGTGAGTATGGTCACGACGGGCACGTGTGAGTATGGTCAGGACGGACACGTGTGAGTATGGTCAGGACGGACACGTGTGAGTATGGTCACGACGGACACGTGTGAGTATGGTCAGGACGGACACGTGTGAGTATGGTCAGGACGGACACGTGTGAGTATGGTCAGGACGGACATGTGTGAGTATGGTCAGGACGGACATCGACGTGAGTATGGTAGACGCACGTGTGAGTATGGTCAGGACGGACACGTGTGAGTATGGTCAGGACGGACACGTGTGAGTATGGTCAGGACGGACACGTCCGTGGCAATGTCCGGAGACCAGCTATCACAGTCGGCACCGCACAAGCCCTCCCTCCGTAATTACGTCCGACTCACGTAACATCGTCGAAAAGCCCGAAACAGAAGTACTTCATCAGGCTCGACACATCAAAATGTTATCACGCAATATTTTTATATATTATATGAGTGAAATTAGGAATATTATGCGCAAAAATTCCGCATTCTGGAACATGAAACACACGAAATGGTGCGTATAAACTGCAGGCTGTAGATAAAGATTTTCACAATGAACGCACTCAGAAAGCAGCAGGAAACTTATCTTTACAATGTGGCTGTCTCCCAGCATCACAATATCCAGCACACCTCCAGTTCTGAACCTTACAGGGAGTGTGTCTACTCAAATATCGAATTTTAGCTGTAAACGTGTGATTAGAGGACACTGGCCTGAATCATCACGTATTATTCGTTTTCCCCAAATCGACTTCGTTGACCTACGCCGGCCAAATACTTACCGATATTTCCCATTACTCTAGCGCCTTGCTGCCAGCACAGATTTACCTGTTTTACTCCGGTTCCTTTTCGCCACTAAGGGGATACCGATGGCACCGATAACATATCGTTAGCCTCGGCGAATCATTTTTTGAATTGCGAGCTCGTCAACAATGACAGCAAACTGTACCCAGTCAATCATTATTCGAGTCGCGAGCTAATCCGCAGCAGACGCAGCAGACAACAGCAGACGGTAAATGTGCTGTGTTTCAGAATGTGACTGGGCAGAAGGAAAATTTTGTACGCCAGTACAAACCTAGTTGAAAAATAAATCTTCGTGAATACAGAAGTTTGCAGTTCACTTAATAATAGCCCTAGCCAAAGATTTCTTGGAGTACGGAGAGCACGGATAGAGAATTCTCATCAGTATTCCATGACAAGTTGTAAGTTCTTTTTTCTTTGGCTACTTCAAAGTGTTGTTTGGAATGATATGGATGGTTGCATTGTTAATGTTTGTGTTCTCTGCCCTGGCACCATACTTACATAGCTCAACAGTGAGGCAACTCTTTCCTGTTCATTCTTGTATGTCACTTCGGCATTAGCTCTTGTTCTTTTCTTTTGTAGTGAATATTTGAATCCGGTTTTCAAACCAATGCAAATAGTCAAGCCTGGCTGACGGGTGTCTGAACAAAAAGTTGACATGCCGTTTAGTGGTTACCAATTTGTTGACTGCTAGTTGGCAAATGTAAAACTGACAACAGCTCGTTTGCCATTTTGGCATACCAACCTCCCAATCATCCCGGAACAGCTAACAAAAGGCACGCGCCAAATGGCTTGTTGATTTTTTGTCCTGGAACTTGACTGATGTCTAGATTAAACCTATTCAAGCAAAAAAAAAACAAAAAAAAAACAGCAACGACGCAGTCACACATACCATTACATTGTCTGTTAATATTGTGCGTATATATAAATAACGCCCACCAGTTAACAGTGGACAGACAGTAGGTATTTACATGGGACACTAGCATCAACAAAACAATGGCGGTTATTTGCTTGTTGAACATTTGAACATTGCTGCCCATATCATTAACCCTGCTGCAAGAAATACACAACTGTATAGATCTAACCATAAATGTTAGTGTGCATCCGACGAATTAACCTGGGTTTACTGGATGGCTAATATTATCGTTAGGCTCAATGGCGCTATCATGAAGTCAGAGGTTAATGGCTTTATCAACTGGTATTTGGCCTCCCAGGCAGTAACAGAATAAATTGTTTCCAGTAGCCCTATCACAGGCTGTAATACATGCATGACGGCTATATTTCAACATAAACAACATCAAAAATAATATTGCTTGCACAACATTATTCTATTGACGCCATCAGCACTTATCGCAGACTTGCTGGAAACCTTGTGGGTGTGTTGCACAACACACATGTTGCCAGTTCAGAGATTAACAAAAATGCTTCAGTTTACTTTTGATGGCAACTGGCAAGGTGCAGATACGCCTACTGACTAACTGTTGACGCCATCAGGATAGTGCAAATCTGAGGTCAGCTTGTGGTTGTGCCTACTAACAAGTGACAGCAGTTTTGACAGGGCCATCTAGAACCCAGCTGATAACTCACATGTTGTCTCATGTTCATTGTACAATTACATGCTGAGCATGTGACAGCAATGCCTGCTGAAATCAACAGTTGATTGTACTTGGCCGCTTACAGGCTACACGCTGTCATTCTGACAGGTGTTGCATTGTTCAAATATAAACTGGTCAGTCATCACACATGCCTACAACCAATTACTGTTTACAGGTCAGTCCCTGTGCACAGCCGGGCAAAGGGAAAGGTCGCCCTGCGACAAGAGCGAGCTCCAAAGGGTTACCCGGACGTTGCGGAGATGCTCCGGCTGATAGTGGCTTTCAGGAGAAAGGCTCCATCTCTGGTCCACGTCCGAAGTTCTGGCCACGGCCCACGACGCCTGCATTCCTTTGTAAACCGTGGCGTCCGACCATCGGCGGAGGACATCAGCTCGTTCAGGGAACAACGTGAAGCCCATCGGCGGTAGCATGGAGGCGGCCGCCGTCGCCATCGACTCGCCGAGGAGTCTGCACACCCGGAGCGGCCGGCGCCGCCGCCGAGCTCGCTGAGGGACCAGTACATCCGGCGCGGCAGGCGCCGTCGCCGAGGAATTTGCGCATCCGGGGTGGCTAGCGCCGCCGCAAAGCGCCGAGCAGTTGGCGCTGCCCGCGTCACCGCGGTACTGGCCGAGGAGTGCGCAACGGCGTCGCCGGCACCGTCGCAGGGCGCCTAGAAGCTGGAGCTGCCCGCGCCGCTGCCGAACTGGCCAAGGTGTCTGCGCATCCGGCGTCGCCGGCGCCGCCGCGGAGCGCACAGAGAGGAGAGCACAGAGTGAATGAGTCGGTACATCCAGCGCCGCCAGCGCCGGCGGCAACCTGACCGAGGAGTCGGCACATCCGGAGCGGCCGGCGCCACAGCAGCGCGCCGAGCAGTTGGTGCTGGGGGAGGGGGGGGGAGCCGGCTGTGGGTGGCTCAAATCACCTGGAGCACGCTCCGGAAGCCGTTGCACCCCGCTCAGTTAGGCTCTGGGAATCGTCGGCGGATGGCCCACACAACGCAGGATGGCACTAATCGTCGAACACTCCGGCCGAGTAACCCCCACTTGAAATAGAGTATTGTTTTTTGCATGTTATTTAGTATTTTTTTCGCCTCGGCTGCGCCTGGTTTGCCTGGTTTACCATGTACTCTGAGATGGATGATGAAAATTTTCACAAGTGAATCAAATTTTCAAACGTTTGATTACGTAAGGAAGTTGCGTTCTGATGTGCTCTTTGGAAATGACCAATAGCAATTATACTAACTGTTGTTTGATTCTACAAACTGATGTAAAAAATCCATACATGTCAACCTTGCTGGCTGCTGTAAGCAAAAATCTGTTCATAAATAAAGGAATGAACTGTCGCAGAGAAAGGAATAACCAATCTCACCCAGGCGCAAAACTGCCGAACCGAAGCTGACTTGGCAGTCACACATTTCATCTTGAGCCTGGCTCTACCATCTGCAATCAGTTAACATTGCAAATGATACCAAGCGCAGGTAATGCCTAGAGCCAAGGGTGTAGTTTGCTATTCAGTTGGCGGTGGAGGCTTGAGCCCCCAACTTTCATTCAAACCCCCTTCCAACCTTGGAAAGAAAGTGGGTAATGTCCGGGAAGAATTCTGTCTGTTTTGTAGGTAAGATCAGCCATTTCACTTGCTGGACCCCCCCCCCCTTCTTCCCAACATATTTTGCAGAACTTTGCCCCGCCTAGAACAAAGAAAGGAGAAGGAATCCGAGTTTGTTCAAACGAGTACCGCTGGGACCATACGTGTACCATTGGCACATATTTTGGTGTGGAAAAATTTACTCATCAGGCCCAAAAAACTGGCACAAGGTATCTACAGTGCATTATTTTATAGAGCAAGGAACTACATGAATGGATCAAGATAATGGTATGGGGTCCCATACCAATAATTTTCTTTGGTATGGAAAGCTTCACACCAAGGGTATACAAAGTTACCCTTGGTTGAAACTGCCGGTAACCATTCGTAACCCAAGATGACTACATGAACATTGTTTGTCTATTTGTGAGTTAGGACACACAGCCTCTTGGGCTCAGGTGTCCAAAGTCAAGTCTTGTGTCTCGTTAAGCGTCAGTCAGTCGTCTGACTACACCAACATGTCCACATTCTGTGATCTTGTTTTGTCTCGGCTGTGCCATTTTTTTGCATCACGTACTGGCCGTTTCCAACCTAATTGGTTGTTTCTGCTACCGCCGCTTAGTGCTGTATTTACACCCATACAGCTATCGATATTACGGATTTGAAAAAAAATCAAAATCACATGAGTCAATTATCATTGTTCAAAGCCCCAGATGCACTTTTCATTGCTGTTATAACTCATAGCCTGGGTCGAGTATCCGCTGGAATGTCTTTTTGGAGAACCGAAAAGATTGGACACAATCCATTTAACAGAGACTAACCTGAAAGCATTCTTGGAATAAGCGAGCCAAGAACCCGAACGGCGTCCGACCGGTTACAGTTATTGTACTCAAGCCACACGCGGCGAACCTGGCGGCAGATGGACGAAACGTTATTGAGAAGTCGTGCCGGCAGAGCGCCGCTCTGCTGACGGCTTCATGTACGTCCAACGCATATCCCAACCGGGGAGTTACTGCGTCATTGGTGTCTCCAATCACGAGCAACGTTGCAAACAACTTGACCTCCACATCTAACAACAGCCAAGGGCCGATGCCCCGCAATAACATAGGCTGCGGCTTACCCGACACTTCACATCCTGTTCGACACAAAGCACGGGCCGAAGTAAAAACACCGCGCCGAAAACGTCAGCCTGCCGCGGTGCCCGGCGCACCGGACCAGACAGCGGCAGCCGGCGGGGGAGGGGGAGGGGACGGCCTACCGGAGCCGTGGCCGCCAGGTCGGCGGCCGGCGCCAGCGGCAGCCGACGGGGGGGGGGAGGGGACGGCCTACCGGAGCCGTGGCCGCCAGGTCGGCGGCCGCCGCCAGCGGCCGACGGCGGCTGAACACCAGCAGCGCCGCCTCGGTCGCCGTCGCCGCGTGCAGAGCGGCCGACTTGTGCGCCGGCAGCTCCAGCCAGCCAGCCATCTCGCGGCGCCGCAGCCGAACGAAGGTTCGGATCATTTCCGTCGACAGCGCGCCCCTGGTCGGAGCTCTGAGAATCTGCAAACGGTGGCATTGTCCGGCCGTCAACATGGGACGCCCTGGCAATTGACAAAACATCACACGACATCTTCCTCAAAACACGGGGACGGCCAACCTAAAGCAGCGAAGGAAAGGCCCCACGCGACTAGATAGCTCAACAGCAAAAAAGGTGCTTAAATTGAAAGACGTGGAAAAATACTGGGAACTAAAACTTCGGAATTATTTCATCTTCAGCACTTCAGGCACAAATCGATGCAACTGCTCACTACCCCAGTCTTCATCCACACATCCACAAATCAAACCACTCCCAGCGGTTTTCCCACATCGGCCCAGTGACCAGCCTATTCCCATCAGTCTGCTGCTACTCCCATCAGTCTGCTGTCCGCCCGTCCCGAGCTGCCTTCCACTGCCAACCTGTCCCCCGGCCATTCCACCAGGCCATCACCAGCCACGGCGGTCCCCTCCGTTCCTCAGGTCGGCACCGCAGCGGGCTGCTGCGGCGGTGGACGACGTCACCGCGTGGCGGCCGGCCGCCGCGCTCACCGCGCTGTGGTTCCAGCTGAGCACGGTCACGCCGGCCGGGTGGCTGATGCCCAGCCGGCTGGCAGTCCGGCCACTGGTGACCACGGCCCAGGATAGCTCCGAAGCCGGCTCAGCCTCCAGGCTGAGCAGCGCCGCCCGCAGCAGGCTGAAGTAGGCGGCAGGCGGACGTCCGCCCGAGAACGGCATGTAGCCGACGGCCACCGCCTGCTGGCAGTCGGTGCCGGGTAAGAGCCGCGGCAGTCGACAGACGCGCCGGCCGGCCGCGCCGGCGCAGCCAGCAGCCAGGAGCCGCCGTACACCCAGTCACCCAGCCGTACACCCAGCCAGCAGCCAGGAGCCGCCGTACATCCACAGCCGTCCGCTACCAGCGAGCATCGATCAAATCGAGCAGCGACACATGGCCGTACCAACGGCGCTACAGCTGTCAGGACCGAGCTGTCTCCCGACAACTCATTCCGTGACACCAGAGCTCACTGCGCGGTTACGGCGGCTGGCCCGCCTGCCCCGGGAGCTGCTGCAGATGGGACGGGAAGCGATGGTGGCCCACTGTCACCGCCGCTCCCGCACGTCGGACACGAAAACCTACACTGACAGACGAGCGTCGAGTCGTCCACAACACTGGCCATCCCTGCCTGCGGGGTGAACTCGGCACGGCCGGCGCCGTTCGCCTCCAGGCTTCCGGCAGAAGGTGCCGGCCGACGAGCGGACCGCGGGCCGGCCGTACCCACCGTGCTGGTGACTCGCAGGCGCACGAGGTCGGCCAGCGTCTCCAGCCGGACCAGCGGGCGCAGCACTCGCTCCACGAACCGCACCACGTGGCCTGCCTCCATCGGGCCCGTGTACTGCAGGCCTGAAAAGGCGGCGCCACTGGTCAGGGAGACCATGTGATCCGCTCCGATGGGCCTGCGCACTGCACGGTTGAAAAGACGGGAACCGCTAGCGAGTGAGGACTTCAGAAACGTTCCGAGGCACGTGAGTCCTGCGCATCTGACACGGACAGCTGGATGGGCAGGAACACGAAAGGCTCCTTCAGAGGGCCAGCGGAAAGCCAGCCTAAAAGCTGGAGACAAATGATGGGCTTCAGGCTAGCTGTAAGTACAATAATCCATTAGTCAGCAAAAACATCCATGACCTCTAGATGTTTGTGGTTTCCCGAAGACGAATGTTGAAGTGTCCTGGTCTCTACTACTCAAAAAACGTTCGACAAGGGTGAAAAAACGGCGAAATGACGTACCGGCCGCATTGACCTCAGCAACATTTACCACGTTTAAATGTGCATATATATATATATATATATATATATATATATATATATATATATATATACACATATATATATATCACATATACCTTTTATTCGTGTTCAGCAGGCAGGCGATACAAGGTTCTATCTGCGATAATTTCCAAATCATCCTCACATTTCCCGACAGCCAGAAAATTGGCTTACGCATTGTCCATGTCCCCAAAAACCATCGCAACCATGTCACAGCCCCCGGATCGAATGAACAAACTGGCGTCACCTCCAGCAGACCATGAGGTCACCGCACCACCTGGTTTAATATTTGCCTTTTACCAGGGAATTCGATGCTGGGCAAATCTGTACCACGGATTTCCTACTGGAAGAATGACTTCAAAGACGCTACAACAAAAACAGATCACCTTGTGAAGAAATAGCATTGTTCACATCACAGCTAGCTCCATTTAGAAGACTCACATAAAATCTGAATTCGTATAAAATGTCCCATGCATGATGTGCACACACATTAAAGTTTAACCAGACGTTAATTTAGGCATTCAAACTGAATGTGCAGACCGGGTAGTACATACGAGGTGCAATCAAACTGTTCCAAGACTGTCCCTGTTGCGAACAAACTGGTCATGACACAGTCATGCGCGCGCAGCAGGAGCGAGAGGTAATCGTCGTGTGCCAGTACGCCACGTGACGTCCAGCTCGGAACACTGAAACCTGCGTCACACGCGTTTTTGATATCACGTTAACGTGCTCTTTTGCGATTTCGAGATGGACTTCAAACTTAGCAGAAAGCAAACATCGAATTCTGTGTCAAACTCGGGAAATCGGCAACGGCGACCGCTGAAATGATGAAGCAGGCCTACGGCAACGAAGCAACGTGCCGAGCGAGGTGTTCTGAGTGGCACTCGCGCTTCAAGACGGGGAAAACGCCCAGTCAGCGAGGACCTCCTTCAACAGGCTAGGATGGACCCAGCCTTCATGTCGAGGATGATCACCGGCGGCGAGACTTGGGTCAACCACAACGTCCAAGAGAACAGACAGCAGTCTTCGCGATGGAAGAGCCCACAATCTCCGCGACGGAAGATGGCACGGCAGGTCAGGAGCGCGACCAAGGAGCATGCTTGACGTTTTTTTCGATATTACCGGGGTTGTGAGCCGCACATTCTGAGGGGGAACATTCGGCGCAAACGACCTGGAGTGATGCGCGATGACACTCGGGTGCTCCAACATGACAACGCGCCGACCCAGTACGGAAAAACCGCCAGTGTTTGGGCCGCACCAACGCCATCATCGTTCCCGGCCCGCCTCTCTCGCCGGATCTAGCCCCCGGCGACTTCTTCCTCTTCCCAAAGATGAAGTTCAAGCCCAAAGGTCGCCGCTTTTGCACTGCTGAAGAGATCACGCTCATACTGCAGAAGGCGTCTGACACGCTTAAAAAACGGGACTTCCAGGGAGCGTTCCAAGCGTGGCAGAAGCGCGGGCAGCGGTGCATCGCTGCGTAACTTGACTCATTCGAAGGGTATCGCGGCAAAATCGGCATCAGATACGTTTCCTGCTTTTCATCAGCGTAGTCCCGGAACTATCTGATTGCACTTCGCACATCCGATGCGTGCAGGATACCTACCTGAAGGAGACTTTGTACCAAATAGCAGTGAGTCTTAACCGATTTGACAAGGATAATTATACACTTCGTTAGTATATAAACCACACCTTCGCACTCGACAGTCCCGAACGAAAGCACTGCGCACGAACTTATCTTCTTCCAGTTCGATTTACACGCCACGTCGAAGTGCTCAACCCAATCCACCTCGTCGCTTCATTTTACTGCAGGCTCTCAGCGCGCCCGGCACGCCAACATTCCCTCTAATGCATCAGCCGCGCCACCAATGCCGCGCAGCGGGCCTGCGGGCGGTCCCCGGCCGGAGTCCCGGAGTCCCGGAGTCCGCCCGGAGTCCCCGTCCCCGGCGCCGCCTGGTGCAGCGGGAAGGTTTCCGGCTTCCCCGAGACCGTCTCCCGGGGCACGGATCTGACTGACCCTCGCATGGATCGTGAGCAATACCTCAGCGATCGAACGGGGCCATCCCTGCCGTCAGCAGCCAACAACGACCAATACGTACGCCCTGTGATGCACAGCGCGAAATACGACTGCCGTACGCGAGGTTCATCGTACAGTACCGAACAGAGCTTAGATCGAAACTGTTCCAAACGGGCCAAACAACTGGGGGAACGGGTTGGTGGGAGAGCAGCGACCACGTGCGTGTGTATGACGCTTCTGCTGGGATGAGCCGTTCAAGGTCAGCCATTCCAAATCCGAAATTGTGTTGACAACATAGTACATGGAAACCCTGCGCTTTATTCAAATCTGGGCAGGTGCTTAACGCAACGAAACTGGGGTAGAAAATGCATCGGTGGACTTCAGGGAGCAGTTTACCCCAACCACCTACACACATGTATGAAACATGAATGCCGGCGACCATGTTTTCGCCTTACCCGCCCTAGATCTACCACACGTAATTCCATGACTCGTCGGAAGAGTTCACTGACTTACGTGCAAAATTCAGCAGCTCCCACGCATTATGTCACTTGTCACCTGTTCGGTCAAGTGACGCCAATAACGTAACGCGTCATTCGTGCTCTTAAACGGTGGAAAATGACGATTTACGCCATATCAATGTCGAAAACATTATCAATGTTCTAAAATTATGCACGCCAGACGGGTATCGAAAGAGTACTCCACCCCCGGATGTCGCAAGCAAAACTCCCACTCTGCATCACCACCCATCTCACACCACACAGCCCACCCCGAGCGCTAACTCACCCCTGCCATGCCGGAGGTAGACGACCAGGAACGGGAAGGAGGCGATCTTCTTCACGTCCTTGCGGCAGGAGCCGGACACGTGCCAGCAGTTGATGGCGACGACGTCCACCTGGGCGGCGGCCGGGCGCGGTCAGCGTGGCCGCAGGCAGCATCGACTGGCGTCGGAAACGATCACCGCACCGTCCGGCCTAGCACTGCCTGCTTAATGAGCCGGCGATGTGATACGATGTTTAACAAGCATGCTGCTCATTAAGCAAGAAAGCACGCTCAATAAGCAGGCAATGTGCTATAATACAGCTGACTTGGGTGTAGCGATTACATTACGCGACCCCGCACAGAGGATTTGTTTTGAGCACATGCAGATATTATGATGACTTCAAAATGATCATGATGCATAACCAATGACTGCTGGACTGCACACTGTAGTCGACTATACTGGGTCGTGCTCTGCACTCTTCTCTAAAGGTGCAGCTGGTGGAGACGCACTGCCAACCCATCATGAAGGACGTCGTGTGAAACTCACTGTTTCATTAAGAGCAGCTGTTTCGCCCGCCCCGAGCTCCTGCTGACCTTGCCTCGGGCAGGGAGGGGAGGAGGTTCGCCGTCAGCGTTATCGCGCACAAGATCGGGACGCGGGCCGACTCTGGCAGCCTCCTGCCCGGGAAATTTGATGTGTCTGCTTATTTCAAGGCCGAGAGCCTGACCCAGCTGATCGACTGGGAGTCGGTCCTCTGACGAAGCCTCTCCTCACCGCCACCCTCACCCCGGAGAAGATAGCGGCCTGCATGGACACACCCCTCAATGGGCCCTCCACCTGGCGGTGCCACTCCCAGGACATGGCGAGGGACATCAAGAAGGTGTCCGAGGCCAGCCTCATGGTGGTGGGAGAGAAGAAGAGGGAGGGCTGAATCCGGTGCACCGAGGCCTCCCGGAAGGCCCTCGAGAAACCCAACATCAATACCGACTACATACCCCTGTTCGACTTCCTCCTCGACTAGAGGGATACTCTGTCGCACTGATATCTACACTGAACCGAACATATTTTTGAAATAACTATTATTTAATTCGTGTCATCCCTGCAGATAATACCTTCATGCAAGAACTGTAGCGTCAATGCTTATGAAGAACTACCCGGAAAAAATGTTAAACCGGCACTGTAATTTGTTCGAATTAAGTCGGAGAAAACAGATATGTAAATGCCTGCTCATCAGGTGGCCCATGAACGGGCGGCACAACATGACGAACTGCGATGAAGTTCTAACAGAGGACTGGCCCAGTTAGCGAGGACGTCCAGCGAGCCTGAGATACGGCGGATACTGGCTCGCTCCGGTGATTCCGAAGCGAGAGCTGCCAGGGCTGGCCCGGACAGCTCCGGCCCCGCGTCCACACGTGGACGCGGGGCGCATGTGACCCGTCACCAGCACAAACTGTTTTAACCTGTGCGGCCGGGCCGGGTGAGGAGCCTGCTGGGTCTGGGCCGGGTGTCAGGCTGGCAGTCTCACCTGGCCGGACAGGACACGGGCGGCTGTCTCCAGGTGGCGGCGGGCCGGGTGTCAGGCTGGCAGTCTCACCTGGCCGGACAGGACACGGGCGGCCGTCTCCAGGTGGCGGCGGGCCGGGTGTGAGGAGCCTGCTGGGTCTGGGCCGGGTGTCAGGCTGGCA
Source organism: Capitulum mitella (assembly GCA_030062745.1). Taxonomy (NCBI): domain Eukaryota; kingdom Metazoa; phylum Arthropoda; class Thecostraca; order Pollicipedomorpha; family Pollicipedidae; genus Capitulum; species Capitulum mitella. Next base: position 413,043 of record CP099852.1, on the reverse strand, counting down.
GTCTCACCTGGCCGGACAGGACGCGGGCGGCCGTCTCCAGGTGGCGGCGGGCCGCCTGGCAGGCACGATCCCACGGCGCGTAGAAGAAGAGCAGCGCCGCCTGCCGCCCCTCCACCCGCTCCAGCGCCGCCGCCAGGTCGCCGTCGAAGAAGTCCGTCACCAGCGAGGAGGCGCCGAAAAACGGCACCGCGGGCTGGGCCGGCACTACGGGCACCACCAGCGGCCTGGTGATGGGCAGACGTGTCAGGGGGACACCACAGGCAGGCGGTGGCGAGAACCAACAGGGCGGTCACTGGGTAGCACCAGACACCCGCTTCCAAGGCCGGAGACGTCAAAAGGGGACGCAACTATCGTAACGCGGCATTTACGACGTGCTACGAACCGACCGCGCGACCACTGCGGTCTGATAACATGGCAGAAACTAACGCTCCAGATGTGATGGCATCACTTCAAACTGCAATACTTGCATTTGCCCAAATGGGACGAAAAGGACAATTAGAAAACAAACTGATGAGACATGAGACTGCAAAATTAAAACGCGCAAGTCTCATTGTCATTTGCCGAAACGAGACGACTATCAAGCTTCTTGTTCCCTGCAAACATTTCTATATCCCAACCATGAATGCTCACCTTGGCGAAAACTCTTCTCTTTGCCAACAAGAAACATCCCCGAACAACCTGCCGAGATCTCGCCAAGATCGCGGTTACACAACGACCCCCCCCCCCCCCCGCCTGTTTCCGTCCAGGTTCTGCCCAGATCCTGTCAGGACGGCGCCACATTCCAGCCAAGGTGCCAGGTGCCCCGATCGTGCCGGGGACTCTCACCCCCTGCTGACGGCGGCGTACACGGTGAGCGCGCCGCACAGCACGAAGCACACGTGCGCGCCCAGGCCGCTGCGCCGCGCGGCCATGGCGGCCCCGGCGGTTCCGTCCGGTCCCTGTCGGCCGCCGTCGCCCCGGCCATCGGCCACCGGCCGGCTACTGGCCATGGCCCATCGTCCGCAGCGTCCGGCCGGCAGCCGGGCCGGCGGCCGGGCGGCGGCCCGCGGTCTTCTGACGGCCTCCTGATGGCGGCCCGCCGCCTCCTGACGGCCTCCTGAAGGCGGCCCGCGGCCGACACAATCCCGGCTTCCTGACGACGTCTGGCCGCTACCTATCTCCTGACGCTCGCCTGCCCAGCAGGAGGGGGCCGTCAGACATTGTGGCCAAATTCAACCAGTTGGGTGTCGGGATGTAGAAATCAATTCATGCTACTGGATTGCTCTGTTGTTAGGCTTTCTGGCAGCTGCAATGCTCCTCCCCTTATCTGAGACCAACCAATGAGCACTGAGCAGAGGACGTTGCCGAGCTGGTGACTGAATGTTCCAGGAAACACAAATCGGACGGGCAGGCATGGATGCCCGACGGGTGCCAAGGCCAGTGGAGAGGCAGCCAATGACCAGAGGTGGTGATTCAGAGCCGTGGCAAGTCTGACAGCATGGATTTCATTCTACATCCTTGACATCCAAATGACCGAATTTGGCCACAATATCATCAGGCCACCATGAGGTCAGTGATACTGGCTCATGCAGCTGGAATGGGCAACACTGGAACCAGAACATTCTGCTACCAACTATGCAAAAGCAAACTCGCATCTGTCGTGGATTTCTTTGTACCTAAAATTTGTAAAACAACAGAGCTTTGATTTCCATAAGATGAAGAAACATTTTCAAGAGACAAAGTTCTAAGGCAGTTTCTTGACCTACAGTTTTGAGACACTTTTTCTGACCTCTTTCTCAATATGGCAACTATTCTCTAGTTTGGCAACCATGCTGTGAAACATCCCATGTGCACATACTGTATGAATCTTTCTGATCATAATTTGTCCTAGAGAGTGGGAACATATTTCTTAGTGTAGCTAAGACAGCCACCACCAATGCAAATCATTCTACACTGGTTGCATCCAGGGTTACCTGGAGGGGCACACAACATGAGAGGGGTTCAGATGCTATCAAAGCCTCAAAACATCACCAGTGCTACATTTCAAGGGTCATTTCTGGGGCCATTCCTGTACATCTTCAGCAAAGACATCTCATGCTTCATCCCATCTCACATGAATAGCTTCCATGTCACAGTGGTCTGGTGCACTGACAACATGCAGCTGGCCACCACAAGACCCAATTGGCAAAAATAAAGCAGTCACCAGAGCTGGTGCTGGACAGTTTGATGGCGAATGCCGCCAAAATCGATCGAGATGTTATTGCATTACAAACTTTGCCAGATTCAAGAACATCCATCCATCGTGTTCATGGATCAATGGTACAATGCTCAGAGGCTGTGTGGCATCTCGGGAATCATCATGGCCCCATCTCCATCATACAGCTGCCACATAGTTCAAGTACACACAAATGTGTGGGCATTCTGACTGGCATTTAAGTGTTCCTGAGGACTAATGAGGCTCTAGTGCTGCCCAATATCTGCCATTGTGTGCAAGTGTATGACAGTGCAAATTGCACAAAAATCTAGGCACTGCAGTAAGGCTATAAGTGCACAGTCAGGGTGATTCCAGGTCAACAAAAATTGGATGTCACTAATCAAATTGGCTGACCAAACCTAAATGAGTGTCTTTTTTACTTCTGCATACTGCACAGCATGCTGATCACTGGGAACATGAGTACATGGTTGTACATGAGTGATAACCTGCAATCACATCAGCTGATTCTGCCTGGGGTGCCAAACAACAACAGAAAGCAGCAAGTTCAGTCTGGAACATTACAGTGGGGTCTGTCCAACATGCCAATGCATAAGGTCAAAATTAGTGTTCACTATGATCAAGCTTGTCCACACACATGCATTGTGCATAGGATGTTGGTTTGTGAAGTGGTGGGGTGCATGGGCAGGTGGCAGAGAGATTCATTGATGTGTGACCTGTAATGTGATAATGTACAATAAGAAAGGTCAGAGAACAGTCCTTCTGTTGTAGAAAGACCCCATTCCTGTCTCTGGAAGCTGCTAAAGAGATTGAGGGGCTAGCCACTGGTTAGACATAATGTGTATTATAGCCCTCTGCTTACTTTCCATCACATTTTGTTGAAATAGCCATTCAAATATTTACAAGATTACTTCACAACAAACTCATAAAATTCTGAAGAGTACCAGGGAGGAAAACATGGTTAATAACCAGATTTTTTCAGTTCTGGTCAGAATCAAAATGAACCCTAGATTGGGCAAAAAACACTGAGTGAAGTTTGCTTACCTTTCCAAACACCCCTTAAAAGCTAGATGCTATGCTGATATTTGTTAAAATTCCATAATATTTTGCAACCAACTAGAACATTTCATGAAAATGTATTTTTGATGTCCACAAAACAATGAAACCAAAATTTGACAGCCATAGCTTTTGAGGCATTTTGACAGTTGACAGCAAGACCCTCTATAGCATTTGGCATTATAATATTGTTACCTAAATAGCATTTTTGACAGACAATAACCTCCACAATGGTAAATATCATAGACCATACCCATGGTGATGATACTAAGGCCAAAAATTTGGCATCTAAAGCAGCAGTTATACCAGCATCTCAACTTTTAACTTAAATGACAGATCATGTGAGTTAAAAGTGTTGAATATAGAACATATTGAAAAGGCAGGCCCATCTACTTTTTGCTTCAACTATGTGCTTCAACTGCAGCATAGCAATCATATATGTGGTGCAAGGTAGCTGATCAAAAGTTGTTTGTTACAACTCTGATTCAAGTGCATTGATGAGTTGCTGTATGGGATCAAAGCCCACTCTACACAAGTTTGTTGTGCATGCTCTGACCCCTGCAACTGACTGTGCATTCCAGGTAATGACTGATTCTGAGGGAAAGTTACGTGTAATCTGTCAATGAGGATTTGACATGACTGAGGTAGTCAGCTTGACCCTTTTTTTGCCAGTTGCCAACTGGCCTGCTGACCAAACATCCAAATATCTGTCAAGCAGCCTGAAACCATCTTGATGGGTTGGGGTGACCAGCACTTAATGAATTAAGCTTCTGATAGTTTGTACAGTTAAAATAATGTCTCAAAAAAGCATCAAGCGCATAACTTAAAACACAGTTGGCTGTGAAATACCTTATTTTGCACACATGCCAGTATCTGACTGAGGCTGGCAATGCAGAAAGATTCATTTCTGGCATGCTATTACCAACAAACTATGGGTCTTAAAACATTATATCCCTAAGAAGTTGCTGTGACCCATCTTCCTAAATTGTACTAATAGCCTACTGTGTGACATTGATCTGGTACTTTGTGTCATTCCATCACATCAGATTTTGCATTTGATTGACTTTTCACCCAAAATTATAAGTCACAGCATCCATTTTTTATGATTTAGATGTCTGGGTAACACCCCTTTTAATGGTAACACTTACAGGTTAATCCCAGAAACTAGAACATGCAGGATGGTACACACTGAAGGGAACTGGCCAGAAGCAGATCACTGATATAAGCAAGTCTCAGAAAGTGGGAGTGCTAGAGTCAAAACTGAAGTCGATTCTTTCCATGCATTGTCATAGCGTTAATATTTAACATTTTCGGAAAGTGGAGGTGTACGGCATCCATGGACTCCTCATTCCTATGCCTATGATGCAGATGGCCGCTCAAAACATGTGACCATCGTAGATCACTAATTCAATCGAGATATTCAATCATGTGTTAACTAAGCTAGTATATCAATATCCTAACATCAGTATCAACATAAATACATCGGCACTCTCAGCCACGTAATCATTACTTACGGAGCCTGCGAAACTTATAACTTATCTGGCGCGTACTAACCTTGGCGCAACGTCTCAAGAAAATTCGACTAAACCACCGTTGATAATTGCAAGCAATCCATGCCGCAAGCATACCAGACTGATTGGCTTCAAACTTTTACCAATCGACGTGACTCGCTTAATATACTTTATTTTCCAGAACGTGGGCGAGCCTTAGTCATGTCAGGTTAATAAAAGCTACCAAAAACTCCAATGCTGTAATATATATATATATATATATATATATATATATATATATATATATAAGTTGCAGAAATTCACTTGCTCCGAGCCTGAGAGACTATGCGCCACAAAAATCTCACCAGTAAACACACCATAAGCGATTTAGTTCCATTTCCAGAGTTTCGTGACCTCAGACCAGGTCAATGACCTCTAAAGAAACAAAAAAGAAACAAATTTCAGATCCAGGAAATCCCATAATCCGGACTTATTGGACGGGCCGCCATCAAATGTTCACCGGTCGACGCGCCATATGTGATTTACGAACTTGGTGATCCTTGGCCATCTCGGAGCATTCGCGGATCCAGGGAGTGGCTATCTCGGCTATGACCCCCTCCTCAACCGCGATTAAGGGTAGGGGGCAAATAGCCATTTGACCCCCGTTCCAAAAGACATGGCTATTAAACTACACAACCAGAGTTTAAAGTCGCTGGACAGTTTGAACCCAATCCACGGCCAGCGTCTTCCATCCCCTCTTTCGCCGGTCGCTGACTCGCTGATCTACCATCCATAACCAGGAAACATTGTTTTGACCCCCCCCCCCAAACGGAGCCACTGAATCCCCCCCTGTCTTAGAGGTCAGCAACAGGCCACCGGAAACTCCAACGTTGCCATATCCGAGATGCAAGCAGTCCCATGGTCCTGGCGTATGGACACTGATCACAACCAAACACCGATCAACGTTTCATGTGCGATTTATTCCCCTTTCCAGAACTTGGGCACCTCAAGCCAGGCTCTGACCTTGAATCACAACGAAAACCTCCGTTTCGCGCTGCACGTACTCCCATGTTTCGGGCCTGTGAGAATGATCACAACCAAACATTCACCAGTCGACGTGGCGTACGCGATCCTTTCCAGGCCTTGGTGGCCTCAGGCCAGGTCAATGATTTCCAAGAACAAAAGCAAACAAAAAAATGTTTTGGCTGTGGGCAAGCCCATGCTCCGGGCCCATGGCAGTATTTAATATTTATCACAAAACTGTGAACAAATCCTTGCTTTCGTAAGAAAGGGTCGGTCGGGAGACGTGTCCCTCCACCTTGAATTCGCCAATGCTTCTGCATCATTGGAGTAAATTGTTGAGGGGGACTCCACCTCCATCAAGCTTTGGAGGAGACGAGTCCCAACCCCCTCTCTCCCGTGGTGCCGCCCATGCTGTTACCTCTATCACCTGGACGCCAGATGTTTAGGCTTGTGAGCGATTTACGAAACTGGAAATCGATTCGGTTCGTATTCACAGTCCATTAACCCGTGCACGACAGACCGCCGGTTTCGAACATGAACGACTGGGGGGGGGGGGGCAGTTGGCCGCCCCCCTCTAACTCACGAGGTTGGTCGCACGATAAAAATAAGCATGCCGTTGGAAAGCTTGTGACGAGTAGAGCTCGAAACCGGTCACATTTTTAGCTTTAGATAATACGTAAGCAATTTACGCCCTATATATGTTTTCTCATAGCTCAGTGGATGAGACCAAGAAATGGCCTGAATCTTAAGGGCTGCGACTAATAAAGCATAGGTAAAGGCACCAGCGCACAAGTAAAGGTCTGCGGATGCCGATACACGTCTAATTTCCCAGATTTGTTCAATATATACGCCGAAACGTTGAGTTAAAGACACGGCAATTCTCGCGCCAGCTGTTGGCGTGCGCCGCAGCCGTATGCGGTAACAAATTGGCGAGAACTAATTTTGGCGCTCCTTTATTTTCGCGTAACAGGCTTATCTAAGTAAATTTCATTGATCTTAGAGGTTCTTGTGATGGTTTTTCATGCTTAAGTTTGGGAATAATTCATTAGTTACCAATCTACACAATTGGCGGAGCTTTGTTCGCGGGAACCTGTTTATTTCCAAAATATGCTATTTTTCAAACTTTTTGAGGTCCCTGGCATTACTAACGTCTGTGCAGTCAACTTACTAAGCTAGTTCTGCCATTTTCTACCCATTCTGAGTAATTCATCGTCGATTTTGATGGTGGTACATTTTGCCTCACTACAGTTATTCGTGGCCTGACCTCAGGTCAATGGCTGGAAGTCATTTATATTCTGCCCAATGACTGTAACTAGATGTCTGCTTCACTCCACACTGAAAATGTTATGAAATATTCCGTCAATTTCCGAAAAAAACATATCTTAAAAATGGGCTTGACCTTAGGTCAATGACCCCGAAAATTCTGAAAAACCTGAGATAGCAGATTTGTTGCATCTACCACGATCACTAAACCCTAAAAGTACTATTGAGATATCTTGTTTGGCGAAAAAGTTAGAGGGCGCTAAACTTTTTTGGACATAGGTCTGTTTGACCTGACCTAAGTTGGGCATCTGACCTGACCTTAGGTCAAAATTTTGACACGAGATGTAAAATTGATGAAGCAAAAGGTACACAAAGTTTCGTGACTCTGTGTTGGTTGGTTCTCTCGCAATCCCAGAAAAACATCAGGGGGCGGTCAACTGCACCCCCAGTCGGGAACGGGTTAAGGTGCTTCCGGTTCTGATTCTAGTTTACGTCGAAAAACGCGACTGATTTGGTTCTGATTCAAAGATCGTTTCAAACTGCCTTGAATTGGCTCGATTCCGGTGATTCGCATTTCAGTTTCATGCAGAAAGCGCAAAAACCGTGCTTGTGTTTCTGTATGCATATTTGTTGCTGCGTCTGCCAAGCATTCGCTTATAACTTATTTCTGGATAATAGGATGTCTATCGTGTGATTTTCAGCCTCAGGCTGGAAACTACGGCCTTGGAAGTTGGGACTTTGGATTGGTTGTCAGTCCCTTCTCTAGAGAATATGAGCAGCTGTTCCTTTCCTAGAGAATATGAGCAGAAGATTGCAAAAAGAAGTTAAATAAGGTAGACTGAAACATCTAATCGCGGACACTTATGACCCAGGCATTAATCAAGGGTGTAGAATGCTTACAATTTTGTGACAACCGGACACATTTCATTTTGTATGAACAACTATCCATTTGTATCACACCTGAACTTTCAATTTCTATTCTCAAACAGTTTTGCTGTCAGTGTTGAAATATATCATGATTATTATTGTGAACACTGATGAATGATCCCAGTTATTTGGTAACCAAAGCATGCTTGGAAATGAGTAAGCACCTGAGAATCATCCATCCCACAAACTGTGGAAACCGGTTCGATTCTGATTCCTAGCACAAAACGTCATTATGATTCTGATCGACAGTGGTCAAACACGGAATCGGTTCCGATTCCGACTCACGCAAAGAATCGGAGAATCAGAATTGATTCCGGTTCGATTTCGAATCCTTTACAAGTCCGCGGATGTCGCCGCTCCCTGTGCCTCGCCTGACTCCCCAGACTGCCGGTCAGTGGTATGATGGCGCGTGACGGAGTGACGTGCTGACACCGCACCGTGCGACGCCATTACGCCTAGTTTTTTCATCTGACTGGTCGTTTGGAAGTAGCTCGACGAACTTCTCGAACAATGTGGATTCTCACGTATTGACGCTGGTGGACCTCGATTAGGTTGACCCAAATCAGTCTCCTTTGTGAGGGTTCTTGTGTTCTGAAGGACTGCTTGCAAGAAAGTTTCAAAGATCCAGAACAAAAGGATTGCGTTGTAACAATATGGTGTATTCAAAGCGCAAAAATATTGTTAAAAATAAGCCTTGCATCCAAGGCACACTGCATCACAAGGCAGCATCGTGCCGAAACATTAAATGTTTGCATGTATCAGACCCGCAATCAGTATATGACTCGTATGTCGGGGCGGTGTGGGGGCTTCTAGCACCATAGCGGGTCACGCCATACCTAAACACCTGGCCCTTGTTACGAAGCGGTCTGCCGCATAGGTCGGGCGGTTATTCAGGGAGGGGAGCGTACGCACAATGTCCATCCCCCCACATCCCGCATGCCGTGGCGTTCATACAAGCCACACCGTTCTTACTGCCGCCGTCCACCCAACACTGGGCACGCACTCCGCACTCTGGGCTGAGAGCGAAACAGACACTGCCAGGGGGCTACTCCGTGAGCTGACGCAGTTCGACAGAATGTCACGCGTGAAGTCATGCAGTACATGCGTTCAGTAATGTACGTCGGGATGCTGTTTTCCGCCTCGACACGAACGCCTGACGCTACATGAAAGGCCACATCAAAGGCCGCGTTTTCCGATATCGACAGGCAACACATCCGAACAAACGCCAGCCGTAAGAGTCCTCATGCCGGAAGCGCCGCACTCGGGCCCTCGTTCTGCATTTCCCTTGCGCAAGTCTCGCATTCATTTTCCCAACGTTCGGGAACACGAGGAACGTACAGCCGTCCACCCGGATGGAAAAGCTCATGTTCCAGCGCGTGACAGAGCAGTCCCAAGAAAAACAGGACGATACACAACAGTGGCCACCATCCAACGCCCCCATACACAACAAAAGTTGTAAGAACGAACACCTCTGCGATAAGGCTCAGAGAGTAGTAAAATGCGTAACGATATCTGGCACGCGTGTCCTTGATGTTAAACATCCCAAACAGATGGATGAAAGATACAAGCGTTTGGTAAAACACTTCCTGGCGCGGGTTTTCAGTGAAATCCGTGGTCAAGCAACGAAACCAAATGAAAATCATCACAAAGACACAGAAACACACAATGCCTCCGACCATGATTCCAAGCTGAAACAAGCATGCTAAAGTCATCACTCGGGATGCCAAAAAGCATATTCTATACACCACCTGCATGGCGATACTGCCATTGGACAGCTCTTCTTTGTCAAATCTATGCCGACGACTCGCCCTAGCGTACGTGATGGTGCTCCACGCCAGGGAGATAACACCAAAACACGCGTAAACCGCGTCCGACGCCGCGCTTTGACTGCCGTCCCAGTGCCCCACTAGTCTGTGGATTCTCACCACTAGTTGAGGTGCTGAGCCGGCGTACACATTGATGAACCGCAGAAAGGACAAATCGGCCTGTGCCAGGAAAAAATGATGAAAATCGCTTGCCGCTCCAGACGCCCTCGCTTGCATTGCTGCTCGGAACACGTGCAACATGCGAAACACTGTGCCCAGGAGCAGGACATGAATCGCCTTCAGACGGCACGGCACACTGCGTTTGTCCTTGCTGTCGGTACGCCACCACCAGTACGAGAAGACATTGATGAAAATCGGAGGAATAATCATGGTCGCCATCAAGGCAATGAAATAGAACCACTGGCTGCGACCAGCATAAACATACAAGGCCTTCACGTTCAAACCTATCGAGCCGAAGTACGCTACAACAGATATGGCGAAGAAAAACCAGAACGTGCAGCCGATATCAGGCGGACGCGGCTGAATCCAGAACTCTCTCTCCGTCATCTCAGAAATCTTCTGCCGGCATTTTGCACACGGCTCACAACAGCCGGGGCTACAGCCTCCTGGCGTCGGTTCAGGTGACGTCAGGACGTCCGCGGGTACACGATCACGATCCAGCCTGAAACGATCACCACCACTCACTCCTTGCTTGCGGTCTGAGCAGAGCAAGGGTCTGAGCGGACATAGCCAGTGGTTTGACGTTTTTTCAGAGTTGGGCAAGTAATTCTCTATGAGTAATAAAAGAACACATGAAACATCTTGACAAGCCGACTATTTAACTATCAAATAAAGCAGCAGCGTGTCGAAAGCATTTAAGCATCTCTTTACATTTAAATGGCTTTAAGTGTCCGAAAATACTTTTTAAGTAAATGGACTTCGTGGGTTTCGTGATATACTGTGGGCAGCGTAATGCAGAACTGATATCAGCTCACACATGTGTATTTAAAAACAGGCACCGGGAAGTAGGTGCTGGTAAACTCAAATTTCCTCACTTAACTCCCAGGGGCGGGAAATCCAGAGCTCTGGTTATGTAATCTTTGTTTTGGAATACAAAATTTTGCATACAGTAATGCTGGTGTAAGTTGGCGATCTTGGTGTAAGTCAGTTATGACATCACGCCTACTTCTTACTGCATGCAGTCATTTGTTTGCAGAGTTAGAAGTTTGTCAAATGGAATGAGAGGAGAGTGCAGTATGGTACAGCGGCGGCAAAATGATTATTGGCGGATGAAACTTTTTGCCTCGCCCACTGCCACACCCGGTATCTCATTTCGCTCTATCATTCGCCGCTTCGTTCTTCATTGCAAATGAAGTCGCCAATTTGGCCGCTTGCCGCCGAAGAAGCACTCGTTTCCGGACTGGTCATGCTGACTCCACCAAAAACGTAACGCCAGATTGCCCACCAAGGCTGGAAAAGGTGCTGTTCTTTGGTCTTGAAGAACACCAGAAAATGTGTGCCTCCAAAAACGTTTAATACCACAAAAGTTTGATTTTGAGCCTGCATCAAAAAACTACATTATAACCATGTTGACAAACTTCTAACTCTGCAAGCAAATGACACTGCAATCAGTAAGAAGTAGGCGTGATGTCATAACTGACTTACACCAAGATCGCCAACCTACACCAGTATTACTGTATGCAAAATTTTGTATTCCAAAACAAAGATTACATTTCAACACCAAGAACACAAACCAAATCTTCAACAATGTTGCCCACCTCACCATCTGAAACATAAGCGCTATCTCATGACGACCCATCCACACATTAGCAAAGAACACCACAGCATGATGCACAGACTGGTTTAGATGATAAGTGAACGAATGTTTAAAAACAAAAACAAAAAAAACAAAAAAAATAAAAACAAACAAACAGAAAACTCTATCCCACCCCTCAACAGATTTTTTCCGGTTTCCGGGTTACGTGGTATGTGCACGCAGGTAGATGACTTTTCGCCTTTGGACGCTTCTGACCTACTAAATCCACCCCGCAGAAAAATCATCGGCAGATCTCTCGGACCAATACGGTTGGGTGGCTGGGTGGCCAGACCCAAAAACTTGCATGCGTTCTCGAGGAAGAAAGGGACTCCTGCACGAATGCAAAAAGGCAAAATGTATTTGCTTGTGCCAAACCTTGTACGCCTCAACTTCAACTACATTAGTATAAAGTTGTAATATTTGTCGCCTGCAACACAGAAATGCACAAACTGATGTCATCTTTTTCGAGTCCACATATGCTCCCAGGTAATGCTAAATCTTGAAAGCGACAGGGAGGGGTAGAAGGTAAAAGACATTCTTAAATCCACGCCCAGGGGCGTTGTTTTTCCACCCAAGCACTGTGCGGACGAAGGAGGGGGAACAGGCTTGACCTCCTGGCGTTTGGCCCCTTATTGAGGTAACGACGCGAAACAACATCAGGCGTGTTGCTCATCATGAGAGAAAACCAACAGCATCCGGTTTTAAGGTTTCAGATCACGCGGTGATCCCAAGGTCAGGTAAATGGTCCGAAATACGCGAAATTCGTGAAACTTCATTTCGACGGCCATTGCGTAAAAAGTTACGCAGTTAGACACACCAGACAAGAACCAAAGGACTCCTTGAAGTCTTGCAAATTTAATGACATACCGCTACTTCAGGCCAATGGCACAGGTTATACCAGGCCAAACCCCGTGACCGGCTGCAACGGCGCGGAGTCTAGAGCTTTCTGTCGGCCACGAAATGAACATGAATGAGTGGAAACGTATGATATAGATGCTGAATTAAAAGTTGCACGATTGATGCCCAAAAGAGTACTGAAAACTTGGGAGAAATCCCGTCGACCCCGTAGGAGTTATTCCTGAAAAACAAGGGGGGTCTGATCGACCCGCCTGTCGAGGCGGGGGTTAAAAAGAAACTGGGGATGGGCCCACAAAGCCCCCTCTCCAAATCCTTCCTCCCTTTGTTTTAACTCCCGCCGGGCGTCAGGAGATTGACCCAAGTGCCTGACGAGAGGGGGAATGTCACTCCGGTCCATCTCTCCCCGAATGAAGATGAAGCAGACAAACAAGGACACCTGTGTAGCATGTGCCATTCGTATTACATGTATATTTCCTTTGAGCATTTCAGGTCAAACTAAGACCTCTCAAATTACTGGGAAACAGAGTGCTTCCTGCTGCTTGTCCCACTCGCTGTTATCGCCAAACGTTTTCGCATTCCGGCTGGGAAACCGTGTTTGGAAGAGTTAAATCATTTCCATCGCTGCAATTAGCAACGACACGTACTTCTGAAACTCTGAGTCAGTTCGAAATAACCTGACGTCGGTGACCTCAAACTAAAGGCCACTGCCTTTCAAAAGACGAAATATACCTCCAATCATCCAAAAGTTGAGTCATACCTCAAACAATGACTCCATATCTCATTATACTGTTAAGAACAAGCACAAAACGCAACTTTGACTTACAAAAGGAACCGGAAACCTTTCAGAATGACGTCAGAACTCACAGGCCTGACAAGACTTGGACAGAACTTGTAGCAGAGCATGTGTAGAAGAGGCCATTCCCATGGACATACTAGGGTACTGCAATGGACCTGCAGCAAAGGCTAAAAACAAACTTCTTCTGTTCGAAACAAAACACAAGCCGATTGAAATGAAATATGCACCAATCAACTTCTCTCGGGGTATTTACTTGGTCACCAGAAGCTCGTGACCACTGGTAAGTATTTGGTACCGGAAACAGTACTTGTGGTCTGCTGAAATGGCTAAAAGAAGCTTCCACTGTCCCGACAGAAGTAAAGCAGGCACCAATCCACTTCTCTCGGAATATTTCACAAGTCCCCAGAAGCCTGTGGTCTCAAAACACAAATCTCTCACTCCGAGCTTCGGATGACCGAGTAAACTGCCGCAGAGGAATCGATCGGTGAATGTTTCACTGCGATCAAAGAAATGTAAGTCTTTTTTGGACATTTTAGCCGCTGGAAACACTGTTTCAAGTAACAAGCATTTGACCCGAAGTCACGAGCTTCTAATGACCAGGTAATAGTCCCATTGGTGGGTAATTTATTTTCATCGAGTTAGTGGAAATTGGTTTGTAGCCACTGAAGCAGACTTAAGTACTGTTTCTGGTACCAAATACTCGACCTGAGGCCGCAAGTTTCTGGAGACCAAGAAAATAGCCCAAAAGAAGATTGGTACACCAGAGTAGATGAAGTTGGTTTTAGCCACTGCAGCAGAAGGAAGTACTCTTTAGGTACCAAGCACTTGACATGAGATCACAAGCTGCAGGTGAGTGAGAAAACAACCTCACAGAGGTCCACTGGTGCACGTTTCGTTTCAATCGGAGCAATGGAAGTTGGTTTATGGCCATTCTAGCTGTTGCAAGTATTGCTGTAAGGCCCAAATAAGTGATCTGGGGTCATAAACTTTTGGTGATAAGGTAAACAGCCCCAGAACGATCAGGTGGTTCATGTTTGATTACCATCAGAGCAGCAAAAGGTGGTTTTTAGCCATTACAGCAAAATACACGTGCTGCTTCTTTAGCCATCACAGCAGCACCAGGTATTTGACCTGAGGTCACGAGCTTTGGATGGCCACAGAAGTAGCTCAAAAAAGTTGATTGGCTCATATTTCATTTCGATCAGAGCAGTAAAATTTTGTTTCTTGCCAATGTTTGAAGTCAATATTGCAGCACCCTACTACATCCCCTGTATGACATAAAAAATTCCAGTTTCTTGCCACAAAATGTTTGCCGGCCAGTTACAAAACCTCATGGGGCCCGACAACCAGCCCCTCCCATCCAGAGTGGTTTAACATTACAAGGGAATTGTCACCGATTCAGCATGTGGTTGGCCACCCCAGTCATGATCTCCTAAAAGTGGTCATGTTTAGGACAGGCCTCCAAAGCTCATTTTCATTGGGAAAAGGGAGTTCTGAACCAAAGTTGGGGCATCATCATCATCTACAGCTCTTGGCTTGGAAAGGCACTAGCATGGGATCACACAAACATATGACAAGCTCAATTTGGGAATGAGGTGTTTGGAATTACAGGACCTTCACAATGAAACACGACAAAAACAAGGCAGAAGATACTGTCAAGAAATGCTTCCTTCCACACATGATTTGGCTGAGTCAGAGGCATAGTTTGAACTTTGCTCTCTGTTGGAATGATTAATGAGCCTGATATCTTAGTTTGTGATTATTATACTTGGAAACAATTTAATCTTATTTATAATTAACCTATAAACAATATTTAAATACACCAACAAATACTTTGGCACAAACATATTGAAGTACCAAGTCAAGTAGCATTTTAGGCTCTGAAAACTACCTACAAGTACTTGCATTGGAATAGTAACAATCTCCACATTTTTCACATGCAATAATATCACACAACAAAGCCTTTGTAGATAAAAAAGTAAAATGATGAAATAGTACAGTGAGAATGCAAGTACTTTCCATGTGAGACAGGAGCACCCAAGGGACTGCAAAATCTGTGGCTGATTTCCCACTCCCTCCATCCCTGCTACAAGACAACTTGTTCAGGTGTTTTGCAATTCAAGAACAAAACTGTTCTTGTACACAATGCAACACAACAATTCCATTAGGCATGCGCATACAAACCATAAGTGCTCCTTCCCATCAAATATAAATTACTCTGGCAGACCTTCCAATGGGCATGTTAGAATATCAAACCAGTAATGCTTCAGCTTAATTTCATGCTATTGTAACTTGCCTACTTCCGCACTACTTTAGGGAAACCATTACGGCACTCACTTGTTATGCCTCGGATCCCACGCTTGCAGCAGTGATGGTTCTTTTCTGGCTAGAAAAGAAGAAAATGCTTACAATAACCAACTAGGGCTGTACATGAAAAAGTCATTTGTCAAAGCAGAACAGGAGTTGAATGTTTTTTTTGAAATTATTGATACATGCACATGCCAATTTTAACCCTAATCATTCCACTAAATGTCATTACCAAAAATTAAAAAGCTGTACCCATGAGACAGGGTAGTCCAATATGGTTGGCAGCTACAACTGGCAAATGATTTCACCAGACTTTATTGGTCAAAATTGGCTAGCTAAAAGTGAATGGCATCAGCTGAAAACAAAACGGTGCAAAATGTTTTCATACAAATTTCATTATGTGCGGCACCTATTGATGGACAATGCGCAGTAAAACGAAAACTCCTACGTGTTGTTAAAAATACCTGAAAATATGACATCTGACGCTCATGGAACGTCAATGTGGCAGAAACAAATTGCGTGAACCGAACACTGAAACACATGGAAAAAAATGTGTTGATATGCATCCCTTGAACAGTATAATGGAAAAACACTGATACCTCAGAGTCGTATTTGCAGTCACCTGAAAATGAAAATCGCAAACTAGACTGGTAAGTAACACTACGTTCCACGCTCGGGCCGCCCGCCGATAACCAACTGACGGTATGACGTCATGACGAATGGAACAGCCAGGGTGACGATTCATCCAACTCTACCTATAGTTACTTTTGGCGGCAGTGCACTGCCCACTAACGCCCGCAGCCACAAATGGCCGAAATTCCTACGGGACAGTAAGTTTATCGGGCACTCTGTAACGGCGTAGGGGCGGGGAGCGGAAGGAGAAGGTTCTCAAAAATATCGGGCCAGATGAGTCGGAATTCCTCGGCAGGAACGTCAATTTCTGTAAATGGTCGGGTGGACCGAACCGTGGGTCCGACGACCTTACCTCCCTCCAAATATGGGCTTCTCAAGGATTTAGCCCACTTGATTCTGATCCCTGGAAATTTTTGAGTTTTTTGCGACTATTTTTCGAATAAAAAATGCACATATCCTATGTATAGGTACATAAGTTCATATATACATATATATACGTATATATATATATATATATATATATGTATACGTATATAAGATAGAAAGATAGATAAACATATCATTTTATGCCTTATCTGTACTTTCTGTCTGTCTTTTATCTACTGTGGCCGTTTCTTTCGTTATTTTTGCCCAATTGCCTTAAACTGGCAGAAAATATTGGAGGGGTCCAGAGCAACATTGGAGGGGCCCAAATCAACATTGGGTGGGACAGGGCCCCTCGAGAGAATGCAAATCGACACCCCTGTTTCTCGGGGAGTCTGAAACGGGGCAGGAAATGGTAATGTTGAACAAGTGCATGTGCCATTGCGTCAAGTATGGGCAGCAGGCACCATCGCTTTTTTCAGGGAGTCTGCTGTCATTGTGATTACGCCAGCTTTACGCCATGAAAGTACCATGCGAAACACTCCCAGGGCCACGGAACAACTGCCGTCGGAATCACGGGACCTCACCAAACAATGAGGTCACCAGTGACGCCAAGATAGTATGATTTTTCATAACCTAATCAAATCTAGCCTCGCCTCGGCTGACCTAACCTAGCATAACCTAACCTTAAAACCGCGTGCAGTCGGGATGAATCTGATCCCCATCGCCTTCCGTGGTACGACGTCACACAGCCAGTCAGTGGTCGCCGAACCGACCTGAAGTTTATCATGCCCCGCGGTTAATGCGTTTCTTCTCTGTCTGTGTTTCTTCTCCGGAGCACTGCACCGTACACATCCGCCTCAGACTGGCTGAAGTCTGAGCAGGCTCAGGCCGGACGCGCTTGTCGGCTCGCCGCCTTCCGGTCATGTCGCAACGCATCCCGGCCGAGCCCTGGCCGCCGCCAGCGTGGGCGGCTGGCGCTGAGTGATATACAGGGCGGGGCGTCGTCGCGCATTCCACGTGGAAAGGCGCGGGATTCCCCACGGACTGTCGTTCTTTACGGATCCCACGCGGAATTCCGTACGAAATCTGGGAATCTGGGAATCTGGGAATCCCCGGAGCAGCTTCTGCGAATTCCTTGTAATATGGCGTCGCCCAGTGAAAATGACGTTAAGGAGATAAAGATGGAAATGTTGCAAAGATGAGAGATTTGATGCAGGCAACGCAATTTTGCAGGGGTAGGAGCGAAAAGCACCGGACGCAGCAATTAGCATGACTTGCGTGGAGATTCCGATAGGGCTACAGCCGGTCCTGACGTGTGATTCAAGTGGAATGTGCAGTTCCGTGTCCCAGCCCTAAGGAACACTTCACTACGCAATCGGAATCCCGAGAATTCCACATGGCAGTCCCGGCGCAAAGAACGCACCCACAGGCTGACCGGCACGGTGGTTCGGACCATTTCCTTCTTCGCCTGGTCGCCGCCGAAGTCGCCCTTGTCGGGAATGGCGTTTGCTGGCCAACAGGGCGCCGGGGTACGCTGTCAGCCTGAAATCATGTTCACGAGGCCTCGAAGGGCGACTCATGAGACCTAAGAACGTCCCGGGGATGGTAAGGGAGTCAACAACTCAGTTCAGCTTAACGATGTTGAAGACTTAAGGGAGCCCCACATCCCGTAGGGTCGCCCTTCCCGGGGAGCCCAAAGGACGCCCCTGAAGTCTGAAAACATCCCGATGGCTAAAAGGATGCGATGAAAAATAAAAGGCCGCCCCACATTGTGGAGGGGCACCCCGAAGGCCGAAAGGTCCCTGTGGTCTGAAAATATATCACGAGGTCTAGAAGGACGCCCTGAAGACTAAAAGGGCGACCTAAGCCCTCCGACTGGAGGGGCACCCCCGGAGATCTCATTCAGGTACCCCTGTAGTATATTGACCAAGGGCTAGCGGGACGCCCTAAATAATAAAATGGCGCCCAAGCCACTGGAACCGTGTCGCCCTCGATGGCTCAAAGGCCGCCCCTGAGGCTTGAGGATACGTCCCGAGGACTAGGGGGACGCCGTACAGAATAAAAGGACGCCTCGAACCCTGGAGGGACACCCCGAGGGCCCAAAGGGCACTGCTGAAGTCTAAAATATGTCCTAGAACTAGAAGGACGCTGTCAAAATAAAATGACACCCCAAACCCCGAAGGGGCGCCCCCGTGGTTTCAAAATATGTCAAGATGTCTAGATGGACGCTTTAACCCACCACTGACTGGCACGGGAGGGAGAGAGCGGCTGTTTGGCGCCCTTCCCCCTGGCGCATTGCATAAATATCTCCCAAACGAATAAACGCATCCTCCTGAAATTGCCAGTACCTTTTCTTAAATTAACTGTGCTCATACTGCAAAAATCTGGAAACGAGGTCAGCTTAGGCCACATCTAAATGACATCATAAAGACGGCCATGCTTCACGATTCAACGTTCAGTTTTGCTTAACCGCCGTATGTTGGTATTTTTACAACGTGTGGTGACTGGATATCAGCAAGATTTGAGAGTTTAATATGGAATGCCCCTGACCCTGTGCTAGGTCATCCTAGGTCACATATGCATTTTTCATCTTCTGGGGCCAGTGAGAATGCATTTTAGAAAAGGGGCTCAATGAACTGCTTTTTTGTATACGGCCAGACAGAATGGCCGACTTTCTTGCAACAAGCTGCAAGTGCAACTTACAGAAACGTTTCTTGTAACATTGCAACATTTCTGTGGTTTGACCTCTGGTGGTTTTATGCCGATTACACTGGTGGTTTTATGCGAGTACATTGGTGGCGTTTGTTTGGCGTAATGGATGTGGAGATATCGGCCTTTGCAATGTTTCGCAGCATCAATGAACATGTGCAACATGGGACAAACGTGTAGGGCCATTCAGAGCAGGCGCGGATCCAGAGGCGATGGGGAAGATCGGCCCACTGAACCTGAGAGGGGGCTCACAAAACGGACCTCTCTCGGGTCGGCCCCGAAGGGGACCTCTCAGACTCAAAAGGGACCCCGAAGATGCCCCGTATGACCGTCACAGGGTCTCAGCGAAAACGTGAGAGGTTTTTATGCAGTCCGGGGGGGGGGCTCTGGCAGGGTTAGATAACCCATGATACGCATAGAAGGGTCCTTGGCGCTCCCAAAAGGCCCCTGAGACCACAAGAGGGCTCCAACACGGCACATTGTCAATGAGACCGCTAGAGGGTCACAGAGACTATGAGACGGCCAAGATGAGGACTGGTTTCCTAGGATGGCTTAGTGGCTACTGGAATGTCATAGGGGCCCCGAATGGGTTTCAGGGACATGTGTGAAAAGCTGAAGGTTCCTGATGCAGTCTGAGGGCCGCCGGAAGGATTAATTAGCCCCTTAGACGGCAAGCTGGACGTGGATAAAAAGGCCTTTGAAACTCTCTAAGGGTCCTTGGGACCGCAAGAGAAGCCTCAGCACGGCAAAGGGCCCATGAGACTGCTTAAAGTGCCAGAGCGACCCCTGAGACGGTAAAAATTTAGGAGGGTGCCTAGCACGACATAAGGAGACCCTGGCAAGTCAGAGGAGCTCCATGAACGGGAATCCATCGGTGACCTTCTCAGTCTCGAGAGGGGCCCCTAACATAAGCTACACTGGCCTTTTTGAAAACCTGAAGGGTCCCTGATGCAGTGAGGGGGAGGAGCGGCGGTAAGGTTAGGTGGAACCTGAGACGGCAAGGTAGGCCCCTACACGGCAGATGGCCCCTGCGATCGCCAAAAAGGCCGGAGGGCCCCTGGCAGATAAAGACCCCGGGAGGCAAAGACGATAAGACCTCTGAGACGGTGTGGGGGTCCTGGGCGGCCAGTGTGTGTAAGGTGTGTAACTAAAACGAGAGTGTAAGGCGGGCTCCTGGCGTAAAAAAGGCCCCTGAGATTGAAAATGAGGCCCCTGAAGCGCCAACAAAGACCCCTGATACGGCTAGAGAGGCTCTTAGATTACCAGATATATCCCACGTAACGGAGGAAGATCCCTGATACAGCCATAGAGACTACCAAAGGCGTTCAGGGGGCCCATGACACTGCACAGAGGCCCCGAACTCGCCAAAAAATCTTTTGTAACTGCCAGAAGACCCCCGAGACGGCAAAAATGCTCCCAGTAGACAAGAGGGGCGCCGAGGACAACAGGGCGTCCACTGAGACTGCTAGAGGGGCCTTTGAGACTGCTAGCAGTGGGGGCCCCTGAAACTGCTAAATCTTGGGGCATCCAGACAACTCCCAAAACCGCAAAAGGACCGCGAGCTTTGCCAGAGGCGTCTCTCTCACGGCAGAGAGAGACTTAAAGAGGGCCCTCTTTACTGCCTGAGGGACTTCTTAGACGGCGAAAATTCCCCAGGGACGACAGGAGAGAATCCGAAATGGCTCGTGTCCATGAAACTGCCTGAGGTGTCCCTGAAACTGCCAAGGGAACGCGTGAGGGACGTCCCGACAGAGGGACAAACGACAGACGACAAAGAGACATCCAAAGGGACACGTGAAACTGTAAAAGGGATCTGAGACACTATTGGGCCCTGATACGGTAGACGGCCCGAGACTACCAAAAAGCTAGCAAAAAAGTGTCAGACGCTACGAGGGCGCAGAGGAGCTTCTGGAACAAATACAGACAAGACAATTCAAATAGAGGGATGGACGCAGCCGCCTAAAATCCCACCGTTGTTGTCACGTTTTGGCCACTTGTAGGGAAACAAAATGCAAAATTTTGTCAAATGAGGTGATCCGCTTGATATTTTTCGTTTACGTCATATGGTAAAACAACAACGCAAAATAGGATCAAATATTTCAGCCTGGACCCGAGAAGATCAACGTTATTTTTTTTCATATCTGAACAGTAAATAGCAAAAAGAAAAAGGCAAAAAAGGCAAAAAGGCCGGCCCCGGAGGGGTGCCCGCGCTGACCATTCACCCCCTTCCTCTTGGCGAAACCCTGGATCCGCCCCTGGATTACACTATCCGCTCGCTACGCGCGATGGGGAATTCATATTGCGACCGAGCCTACCCTGTACTGCGCGCAACTGAGCTGAATCGAATTGCCTGGCCCTGCTACCCGCACCATAGGGGAGAGTGGGGCTAGTCGTTGCACGGGTACGTTGATACAGTGGCAATGACTCACAACCTTGGACTCGAAATGTCTCGTGCATAACACCGCGTTACTTCCGACCTTGAAATCTCTCGGCGCCACTGTATTTTTTTTAGCGCGGAGCGTGACGATTGGGACGGTAAGAGGAATCGGGTTAATTGTTTAACGCAAAGTAGATTTTACTGGCCCAGCTACCCATTCATTCCCTGCGTTACCATGTAAGGTTAAAGTCCATGATATATGCGTTTTGGGAACGTTAATCTGTTGCTTTCTACATGGTACGACGGCCATCTATATCAGTCATACCGTTCATGTCAAATCCTGCCGCAAGTTGCGACAGGTCACATGGCGAGAGGGCGGGGCAACCTGTTACACGCTGTAACAATAAGCCTTAGTGTGTTTGGAAGTGATATCCCACCTCAACGTTGGCGTACTGCCATCGAGCTCCGTTACACCGGAACGGATATCATATTTTTCTTGTACGCTAGTAATCAGTGGTACTGATCCCTTTTTAAAAGGGCCAGTCCCCATTTTTAAAGCAGATGACTTTTGAAACTTCCGACTTTTGAAAATGTTGGCAGCCGATGGTACTTCCCTCGTCACCCACCGAAGAGCTCCTGGGATATCGGCAATTTTGTTTTAGGGTTCGGACAATTTTTGCTGTTCTAATAATCTTCGGTACATAAATGTTGTAAACGGCCCCAGCCAGGTGTCCAGGAGAGGAAGGGAACGTATGGCACCTCCAG